>CM062820.1:631128759-632328759 GCA_031772625.1 Pinus tabuliformis | reverse complement strand
GATCACTAGGTGATCAACATACTCTGGCAGGAGTTTGTCGGAGGAGGTGGCATTGGCAGGCCACCAGACGGTGCCTTGTATGGAGCTGGGGGCTCTTCACTTTTGTGTGGGGCACAGAGGATGCAGAGGAGCAGAGCAGTGGTGGCATCATTACTGACACATAGGGAGAGTCACTTCTCGGATCCCTTAGGGGGGATTTGGAGGGAAGATCCATTCATCGGCGAGATAATGATGCGATGGTGGAGGTGATGATACGAATCGGGTGTGGCCTGACACATAGAGACATAGCTCTAGGCCATCACATCTAGGGATGTGTGGGAGCATCTAGCGTTGAGCAATGGTCTACCGGTGGGCGTGGAGGTGTGTTGTAATGCGTTGGACTGCATTGTGAAGTGGGAGTGCGTCACATCGCATTGAGTGCATGCGGGAAGTGACAAGGGCAGTGACACAGGTGGGAAGCAAGACGATATCGGATGGCACAGTTGTAGCTGAGGGTATCCAACAGTGTACAGGGGTAGGCTACAGTGTACAGTGGCATGTCCAAGAGTATTGGGATGATCGGTGGTATGCAGAGGCGTATGGTGCTACACAACGAGGTCTTGGAGTGTTGCCTCTAGGGACACCCATGGATGGAGATATTGAGCATACCTTTGGGTGTAGTTCACCCAGGATTGATGGAGACATAGATGAGCGATACTTGATGGTATCCGCGGGGACTCACACGCCTGACCCTCTTCTACATCACTTACAGGAATGAGCGACCTGGTTGTTGTCCTTTGACACTTTGGGCACGAGCAGAAGGGGACAGAGAGCTCACCCAAGATATTTGAATGACACTTGGTGCGATAGAGGGGAGACTTCTCAACGGGGAGATCGAGTCGGTGTGCGAGTTGACAGCCACAGGTCGAGGGATGAGGTGATCACCGACAAAGATGGCATATCATTCATCACTGATCCTATGCTTGGGGAACCGGTCACAGGGGAGACATGTGTCACTCTTTCCACAGGGCATGTCTGGATCATGCATGAGTAGAGGATACCATGTACGGCTGAGATAGTTGTCCAGTATGTAGCCGGGTTCCTGACAACGTATCAGCACATTCTCCATGGGGCGCGTAGTCGAACCAGTGTCGATGGTTGGTAGGAGAAGGATGGATCCGCATACACTGAGTCGATTGCGCATATCAGATACCCATCTATTAGTTGCATTTAGGGGGTAGCTATTTGGCACACGTGGTTTCCAGTGGTCATCAGTACTACATAGTGGCAGGCATAGGACAGTTTAGCATGCCTTAGATTAGTTCATGATGTATGGAGCCTATATATGGGTGGCATGCAGGGACTAGAGATGAGGGCCAAAGGGATTCCATCAGTTGTCAGGGCTATGCCGTAGCAGGTCTGGCTATGGGATGCAGGGATTCAGTTGATCGATAGATCACTCATGATGAGCGGAGTTGTGGCAGAGAGTGATATAGTTCGCTCTTGGGATGACACATGGGGGTTCACAAAGGGTTTCATGATATGGGGAGGCAGACATTTTCTGTTGCTGCACAGGTTTGGAGTTAGATTTGGATGGGTAGGCCTTGGCGCCATGGAGATCCCCGGGTAGGATGTATCTTGCCGCTTTCGATCTTCCACCATCGGGTTCTAGGAGAGGAGGATAATGTCTGCGCACGATAGGGAGTATGACATAGTTAGAGTAGCGCAACGTTAGCATGGTGGCACCACTTTGGGACTAGTAGGGAACTGGGTCATCACAACTCTTCATAGCTTAATAACCTTTAGGGATGTGCCAACTACTGCAGAGATAGTGAGTGGAGCGAGGGGAGCTTCATGTTGGACAGGATGGCATGGGATCCTGGTATTGAAGGATTCTTTCATATCAGGATAGTGGTAGGGTCAAGCACGATTCAGTGGCACATCTGGGACCCTGGCACATGTTTCAATGACAGTGGGGTGCAATAGTTAGAGAGGATGCTCGTTCAGACTTTGCTTGAGGACAAGTGATTTTTGGTACATTGGAGGAACTTGTCGGTTGAGAATGCTATTTGGGAGGGTGAGCACATACTTGAGCGTCCAGCACTAAAGTTGCTTGGGGACAAGCAACATTTGGGAGGGGAGGACTGTCATGTCCTTTCCTAAATTAGTTTGGAGCAGTATTAATTTCTACATTTTGAGGCTAATTTTGGAGGTGATGGGGGCCCATTCGATTTTATTAGGAGGCTAGACTTAGGAGAAGATATTTTGATGTGGTTAAGTATAGGTGGGGGCCACTCATACTAGAGGAATACGCATTCCCTAGTTCGATTTGCATGGAGCAGAAATCGATGGTTAGGCGAGGGACCCACGATGGAGGGAAAATGGAAGGAAAAGTGCTCCACGAATTCTATATAAGGAAGGAAACTCTCCTCATTTGGATATCTTATCTTTTAACATATTGAACTCAATCTTAGTTGCTTGAGCTGCTTAGTCGAGTTACTGTGTTGTTTCGCACGCGAGTGGTGATCTCAACCCATGCTTCGGTGGACTTTGAGTGCCGACCCTAGAAGGGAGTTCTTCTTCATCTCAGTTCATAGCAACAACAGGGAGACGAGTTACAACAACTGTAAGTCGAGTACCAACAGTGTGGGGGAGTAACAACAGTGCAGGGATTGCGCAGTCACAGTGTGAGGCACTCCGGGAAGTTGGGGAGATAGGAGTATCCTTCATCATTTTCAGGAGTATAGAGGGCAGCTACAAACAAGAGGGCCCTTTTACACGCAGCTCTCATTCCATCACACGCAGGACTGCGTCATCTCCTCCATGACTGCGTAGTCATTGGAGTGAGACTCTTTGGTGTAGCACCATGTGGGGGGTTTTGGAGCTAGGAGGCTAGGAGATCATTTGGAGGGCCATTTGAGGAGGATTGGTGGAGTTGGGAGAGTAGAGATTGACAAGATCAGTCACAGCAATAGGATTCGAAATTGGAGGAGGGCCAAGCTGTGAAGGGTCAATTTTTGAAGGTTGGAACCAAGGGAAACCCTTTCTAGGTTTTTTTGGGTTTTAGGCAAGGATTACAGTCCTAATATTATAGAATTTTCTGCGTAGATTTAAGGGGTCCCAACTCAGCCAGTTGCTAGAGGAGCTACGGGGAATTTGGACCAAAATTCTGAGGTCAGCATTTTGCCAGTTCCTTCGTGGCTTATTCTGGGTATTTGGTGGAGAGGCCGAGGTTAATTTGCCATAATTTTCTTAGCACCGGAGGTGGGGTTTCTAGCAGCATATTTGCAGTGGATAACACAGTTTCACAAGGGGAGCGCAAGGCATCATTGTAGTCGTTATTTGTGTCATCTGGGCTTGACATATTACCACCTGGGCTTGATCACGCTTGCCATTGAGGCAAGCCTAGGTGCACCACTTCCACATTATTCACTATTTTTCCTAGTTTGTAACATTACAGGTTTGGACACATGTGCTCTAAAAGTAGTACTCAAATTTTCAACAAGTGGTCTTGAAGAGAATCATGTTCATCCATTTTTATATTTAACAACATATTCTTTAAGAAGAAAGCCTGACTTCTATCTAATATTCCATGTATATTCTTCAGTGGAGTCGAAATATTGCAATCGACATCTCTGCCTTCAGGCAGTATCTTATTGGTCACAAAGAGCTTGGTTGTACTTTAGTGATTTAGAGGAAACGGTCATTCAAGAGGGATTGAGAAAAAAAATCTTTATAAAAATTGAAAAGATCCCAGGAAATTCTCTAACTCTGTATAGCAGTTCGGGAACTCGTTGAAATGTGCACTTTCTTATTAAGATTGACTTCGTCATACCCTTCCCACATCTTACCTCTCTATTGCCATGCCGATGTTTTCCAGATTCATCAAATGAAATGTATATGATAAAAGCATGTAGCTTCTTGAAAATAGGAAGATGTCATGTCCCTATTTTTATTCTTCTCCATAGTACAACTAGGGTGGATTTCCAGGATAGGGGATGGCCCAATGTTGCACGAAGCGGGAGCGAAGCGGAAGCGCGGAAGCGTCATTTTCCAAAAATCTAGGAAGCGAAGCGTCTGCTATATATATATATTTTTTATATTTTTTTGCATTTATACTCAAAACAAACATCCCAAATACCAAATTAATTGTAGAAGACATGAAAACATGCATATTTTTGCATAAATCAAGATAGATATGGCATCCATGATTCCATTGTAGTTACTAGTATGTACAACAATCATCTATATTCTAGCTATTACAAACATACATCAAATTTTTAAACATATTATAAAACATAAAACATTTAAGCATATTATAAAACATAAAACATAGAGCATATTATGATTTATCTAGCAAGTGAGCAACTGTCAACATTTGTCATGTCCAAAATTCAAATAATAATGTTTACAAAATATGTCACTTGGTCACCGCCAAGCCAAAAAGGTCCAAAATTCAAATTCACAAGTCTACAAGTCTAATGAGTAATCTATGACAAAAAGTAGTAGATTGTGAATATATCTACTAATCTCTCCTCCTTCCACCACGAATAGAACGTGGTGGCGGGCCTCCACGTGGTGGCAATGAAGAAGATGGTGCCTCTGGAAGTCGTGGCACTGAAACTGATGAAGAAGAACCCCCTGCTGTTGGTGTTGAACCATGGAACCTAGGAACCAAGGGACCAGATGAGGGAGCATCTGCTATATTTATATTTTTTTTTGCTTTCATTTGTCACCCTAACCCAAGGTGGACCCACCCCCAACAAGCAAACTCACCTAAAATTTAAAAAAAAATTGAAAAAAAAAACGATTTTCTAAATGCTTTTCCGGAAGCTTTTCTGGAAGCGTCTCGGAAGCGTCTCGGAAGCGTCTGGGAAGCGTCTGGGAAGCGCCTGGGAAGCGTCTGGGAAGCGTCTGGGAAGCGCCGTACGAAGCGCGCTTCGGCGCTTCGGAAGCGCCAGCGCTTCCAAATTTCCAGGAAGCGTCTAAAAATTTCGGAAGCGCGCTTCCGGGGGCGCTTCCTGGGCGCTTCCGTACGGGGCGCGCTTCGGGCCTAGGATCCGGGGGGGGGGGGGGGCGCTTCCTGCAACATTGGGATGGCCAGGTCAGTGGAGCAGGTTTATGTCATCAGCGGTCCTGATGGAGTATTGAGGAGTTTTTATGGGATTTGATGGCATTCGCTTGGCATATTCCATCATCAGCACTGTTTTCCTTTCGTTTCGTTGCATTCCGACAACTTTCAAAAATCAGCGTTATTATTGGGCATAATGTAATTAATTATGCTCGAGGTGGCATTCCAGAGAGATTAATTGATGGAACACCTCAGTATAATAGCTCGTTGGAACCGGAACGAGAAGATCTACATGTTGAGACTTTTGGATGGGAGTTTCAGTGACCTGAGGAGACATGATGACCAATTTACCCTTTTCTCGCATTAAAAATAATATTTTTAATTAAAATAAAAGATGAAAAAGTGCTCCATGATTAAAATAATAATAAAATAGAAGATTCTAGAGGAGTCCATCAGATCTATAAAAGAGGAGGAGGCCATTGGAGGACATCTTGGATTTGTCATTGTTTCTTGTATGAGAGGTTGAGAACCCGGTTCTCTACTCCATTGGTAGCCCCAGGACGGAAACCCTCGGGTGATTTAGAGAGATTGGGTGAGCACCCCTCTCCCCTTGGTGGATTCATTCAAAATCTACAGGTGTAGTGATTGGTTTCCTGTTTCAGTTTGAGAGGTCAGTATCAGTATTATTACATATCTTGGAGGGCCGTGTTGATTTGGGGTAGCATCGGATGTGCTCTAGCCATGAAATTTGGTGGAGAGGTTGGGGCACATGAGATCTCCATTACCAAGAAAGGGTTTGGGCAGATTCTAAACAGTTTAGGAGATATTAAAATAATTAATATTTTTAATGGAGTCCCTAAGTCTAAACTTAGGGAAATTAAAATATTAATGTGGATTAATATAAAACTGTGTTAGAATGGTCCAAAAGACATGGATCAAACCAGTTCTAATCTTAGCCATTGATTAGGGACTTAATCTCGGCCGTTGATACGTCAACGAGAAAAGTATAAGAGGCTTGAGGGTCACTTGGATAACACACCAAATGATTAGTCATTCTATTCTCTAGAGCGGGGTTTGCTAAGAGAGATAGAATTAGTGATCATAGTTGTAGCTGAGGGGCATTGAGTACAGAGAGACAGAGAGGTAGAGATAGTGTCGGGAGATCAACGCAGGAGCCAGAGAGAGTGACGCAGTAATAGCCAGGGCTCACGCAGGGCCATGCAAAGGCAGCCAGGAGCTGCGCAGTGCTTCAAAGAGGCCAGCGTTGCTGACGTAGAGGACCAGAAGGCTGACGCAGGCCCATTCAAGGTGACGCGGGGCCAGCGCTAGGCAGAGAGAGGCTGATGCAGTCCAAAAAGGCAGACACTGGCGTTTCTGAAGCAGATTGGAGCAAAGGAACTGCCGGAAGGTTTATCTGGGGTTTCAGCCAGGACATTTGTCTTAGGTTGAGAGGTACGACTGCCAAGGAAATTCTCTGTTGGGTAAGCCGGATTTGGAACCCAGATTGTACTTTGAAATTACTTAATAATAAAACCCTCAGATAGTTGCACCGGTTTTCTCGCATTGGGTTTTCCCAGGGACATTGATCCAAAAATAACGGTGTCATTTTTTTGTACTTGTTTCTGTTTCCTTCAGTTGATGATCTGTAATATGTTGAGCATGCACTAGTGCTTATTTTCAATATTTACATGTAAATAACTTGTTAAGTAACAGAACAAGTAGGTAGGAATAAATCAATAAAGTGCATGGAGGGTTTCTAACTGGTAGACTTAGAAACTTTAACATGGTATCAGAGCGTGGTTATAGATCATAGGAGAACTGAGGACATTAGGCTAGCAGAGCAATAGCATCAGAAAACAGCTGTCTCGAGTGACAAAAGTTGTTTCTAGTAGAGCAGCGACAACGGAAGGGTGACACAGTGCTTGCGTCATCAAGGGTGAGCTAGGAAGAGGCAACGCAGAGGGTAATGGAGGCAAAGGGAGACTCACGCAGAGCCATGCAGAAGCTAGGAGGGCTGACGCAGTTGGCTAAGGAGGTCGGGTTGATGGTGCTGGGATCACACAGAGCCTAGGAGCTCTCACCTTCAGGTTGTTGGGGTTTAGGAGGTTGTGGGAAAGTTGCAGAGTGGAGCTGGTGAGGTACTGTAGTCAAAACAATACCTGACAGGGCAAGGCCAAGAGGAGGGAGTTTCTACCGAGGGTTTCTAGTTGAGAAATCGGATTAGTGGTGCGGTTGCACAGACGATCAGAGTAGGGCACATCTCGACATCGGCAGAAGGATTTTCAGGAGGGAAATCAAGACCCAGAGGGAGTCACATCGAGAACTTCCAGGAGGGAAGTAGAAGAGCATCATGGCACTACACGTAGTAAGAGACTAGGACAGGCTGGACGGAGCGTCAAACATCCCAGTCTGGAAGGCCAAAATCTTATCCATACTTGACAGAAATCATGTCAAGCACTTCGCCTTGAAGACGATAGCTATCCTAGTCAATCCAGCTGAGAATGACAAGTACAAGGAGGCAATGGCAAGGGCCAAGAGCATCATCCTTGACGAGGTCAAGGACCATGTAGTACCACACATTGGCAAGAAGGAAATGACAAATGAGATGTGGGAGGCCCTTAAGAAATTGTACCAACATACTTCTGTGCAGAGAGGAATGTTACTAGAAAATCAGTTAAGGTCATATCAGATGAAGAAGGGAGAACCGATTGACACCTTCCTCGGAGGATTAAATGAGATTCGAGATCAATTGACTGCTATAGAAGCCACGCCGGATCAGGAATTCATGGTGAGGACAACCCTGAATGCTGTCTCAGAACACTGGGAGGTATTTGTCCAAAGTATACTGGGCAGAGGGACACTTCCACCTTAGGATGAGATGTGGGCGGCTCTTCGCCAAGAAGAGATCAGTCGACAGTCAAAGGTAGGAAGCAGCGGCAAGGGGATTAGAGTCAAACAGGAGGAGGAGGATGTTGCCCTAGCATTTGAGGGAAAGCAAGGAAAGCGGAAGAAGAAGGATCTCCCCAAGATCAAGTGCTTCCACTATGGGGAGCTGGGTCATTATGCGACCTAGTGTCCAAGGAAGAAGAGTAAGGGAGAGTCTTTCGAGACTAAGGCAGCGCCAGCAAGGGCAGAGAAGGAAGTGGACACAGACGATGACTGTGCCATGAGTGCACACGCACCACTTGAGCGGAAGTGGGGAGACATCAAGCTGTAGTTAGGCGGACTACAGGCGATGAAGGGCAGGATCCTCAAGGTACCCAACCTCTTGGATTAGACCTTGCTACTGGAGCCCCGAAGAGGAGTAGCAACTCGCTGATGTGGGTAGAGATGGATGCGGATGGAGCAGCTAAGAGAGCTATAGTGTAGGAGTCCCGAGACAACGTGAGGCTAGCAGGCTGCAGCAGTGCGAGAGGCACAGGAGTGTTGCACCAGTGCAGGATGGCACAAAGAGGAGTGCAACGGTGAGAGATGCAGGGAATTGTTGCAGCAGCGCAGAGTTCAGAAAGGGAGCACTTGTTAGCGGCAGAGGGAGTTTCAGCATCAGGAGGGTCTCTAGTCCAACAAAGAGATCAAAGTTGGGAGATTAGTTACTTACTTCTCAGTAACTGAGTTGCAGTGCAGCAGTGGGCAACACGATGCAGCATGATGAGAGGAGTTGCAGTGCGGATGCAGTGTTGGGAGAAAGGACCAGTAGTAGCACAGATGCAGAGGGAGTTGCAATACGAATGCAACAGTGGCAGTGGTAGGGCCATGGGTAGCAGTACAGGATGCAATAGTGTAGGGGATGGTGGGCATCAAGTCTAACATCAGCACAGGGACCGATGCCGAATGATCAGGGTGATACTCAGTGAGGAGTATTACTAGAGCACACTCCTCGCTAAGAGGGAGTATTGATTTGGGGTAGCATTGGATATGCTCTAGCCATGAAATTTGGTGGAGAGGTTGGGGCACATGAGATCTCCAATACTCAAAAAGGGTTTGGGGCCTGGGCAAATTCTAAACAGTTTAGGAAATAATAAAATAATTAATATTTTTAATGGAGTGCCTAAGTCTAAACTTAGGGAAATTAAAATATTAATGTGGATTAATATAAAACTATTTTAGAATGATCCAAAAGACATGGATCAAGCCAAAGCTAATCTTAGCCGTTGATTAGGGACTTAATCTCGGCCTTTGATATGTCAACGAGAAAAGTATAAGAGGAGGCTTGAGGTTCACTTGGAGAACACACCAGATGATCAGTCATTCTATTCTCTACAACGGGGTTTGCTAAGAGAGATAGAATCAGTGATCGGAGTTACAGCTGAGGGGCATTGAGTACAGAGAGACAAAGATAGTGTCGGGAGATCAGTGTAGGAGCCAAAGAGAGTGACGCAGAGGCAACCAGTGCTCACGCAGGGCCACGCAGAGGCAGCTAGGAGCTGTGCAGTGCTTCAAAGAGGCCAGTGTTGCTAACGCAGAAGGCTGACGCAGGGCTAGCGCTGGGCAGAGAGAGGCTGATGCAGTCCAGAAAGGCAGAAGCTAGGGTTTTTTGGGCAGATTGGAGCTGAGGAGCTGCCGGAAGGTTTATCCGGGGTTTCAGCTGGGACATTTGTCTCAAACTGAGAGGTACTATTGCCAAGGAAATTCTCTGTTGGGTAAGCCGGATTTGGCACCTAGATTGTACTCTGAAATTGCTTAATAAGAAAACCCTCATATAGCTGCACCAATTTTCCCGCATTGGGTTTTTCCGAGGACGTTGGTCCAAAAATAACAGTGTCATTTTTGTGTGCTTGTTTATGTTTCCTTCAGTTGATGATCTGTAATATGTTGAGCATGCACTAGTGTTTATTTTCAGTATTTACATTGTAAATAACTTGTTAAGCAATGGAACAAGTTGGTAGGAATAAATCAATAAAGTGCATGGAGGGTTTCTAACTGGTAGACTTAGAAACTTCAATAGGTCATTCCCAGCTATCGTATTGGCACATATTTCTATATAATAAAGCTGGATTTTTTTGCTTCATTTCTCATTGTTCCTCATGTTGTGATCTTTTAATGAGATTTTTGTGCAATTTGTGGGTTTATTGTTTTTGTCAGATTTCCGATGTTTGGGTTTTACATGGCAATCTTCTATTACGTGAATGGTAATCTTATGTGAAGTGTTTGTTCCAATTTTTTTTCATTTGGGACATTACAGTGGTATCAGAGCATCGAAATTGGCTTACCCTGTGGGTTTGAGTTTTCAGTTCAATTTTAAATATATGAGGGTTTATTTTTGAAGTGCCAAGTCATTCTTTGTTGCAGAAGTTTTATTTGGTGCCAAGAATTGGGACGAAGATTTTTTGTATTCTTTGACCAAAAATTTAATTTATGTCCACTTATTTTAGTTCTTGGTGGGGCCATAAGCAAAGTATTATTCTTGGGCCGAGTCGTGAAGGGGGCAGTATCTCTTTTTCACGCACCTGTGCTAAACCCCGTGTTGGAAGGGTGTCGAATTAGAAAATTTTGGGGCCCATTCTTTTCAGTAAAGAGGCCGCTTTCAGAAGTGGAACGAGGACGTAGCAAAGGGTTCTAATTTTTAATAACTCGACAGACTTTAGGCCATGAATTCTTTTTAAGGAGCAAAGGTTTAATTAGCAAGACAGTGAAGCCTAGACTCTTGCAGATCGCGGGTGATTAATTCACCTAATGCTGAAGGGAGCCGCCACCACTTCAAGGTTACACGAGATTGTTCAGGGACCGAGCATTTTCAGAAATAGAAGGACGTATTTCAGAGACCGAGCATTTTCAAGTTGTCTGTTGGATGTGTTTCTCCAAGAACTCTATCATTCAATAAAGAGACGAGTTTCCCCTCTGCTGGGACTGCATGCAAGCTATTTTATTGCTAGTTGGTAATATCTGACTGGAGTCTCTTTAGCATATTAAGGGTCGTATCACTGCTGTGTATAGCTGAGTTAAATGCCATAAAAAAAAATGAGCTGAGTTTAAGGAGACATATTGCTGGAAGAAGCAGCGTGTCTCTGCATGTGATATCAATCCATTGACCTTAAATTTCCTGAGGAGCGTGGAGATTAAAAGAGTGGTATTATGTTGCTATAGAAGACTGAACGATACCATGGCGTGCATACAAAAGTGTTTGTAAATTCCAAGGGCAGAGTTTGTCGGTTTGATAAAGAATGCTCCGTGTTTAGGGTCGTGTGCACCTGATATAATTGTATGCATGGAAAAGGAGTGTTGGAGCGTGATTGGATTGATTTTGTTGTTGTGCTCTTGTGACTTGACTCTGTTACATTCTAATGCGATCGAGCAGTCCAGTGATCGAAATATGTGGCCAGTGATGTGTGAGGCATCATATATATCAACAAACTGTTGACCAAAGGGCTACACTGGGAATTTATAATAAACTCAGGAAACAAAGTGTCTTCTCATTCTGCCCAGACGTTCTGAGGATCCAAGCAAAAAGTAAAGCTCCAGCAGTATATTTTTTAAGCCAACGAGAAGCAGCTCCAGGTTCCAAATTCATTTCTCAATAAATTTGTTTATTATTTTCTCTCTAAGAATGATTGTTCATGAATTTGACAAGGAATCTCTGGTTGTTCTTTCAAATCATATCAGTACTTTTATTTGTCATTGAACTAATTGTTCATAAGAATTTCACAACATTAGAGGGACCTGTACGTATTATTTGCAATGAGCTATCAATCATAACTATGTACTACTGCTAAGCCCAGTGAGGTCAGCTAGCCATATATCAAAAATTTGTTGTTGTATTTGAGTCAAGTATTATTGTTGCTGGTGGAGTTAGTAGGGTGAAAGTATGTTGTTGTCCAGATAACTGAGTATGTGTCAAAGAACTAGTGCAGTTGTGGGTTGCAAGGGCTGTCATATTTATATTGTCCTGTTGTACCATTGATTGAGTCCTGTTGCATATATACTAGCAGTGTTTGAGCATAGCAGGGTTGTTATCAAGAGTAAGTTAAAGGTTGTTGGTAGAATCTTGTGTATGAGATTAGGCTTATGTTGTTGATATAAGAAGGCCAGTGTATTGTGTCAACCACTGAGTCAGCCAATGATTATTGTGTCCTTATTGCTGTACTTGATATCATTTGACTAAAATATGGATGAAACCTTCATTAACTCCCTTAATAAACCAACAACAACAAACAACAGACCCTTCTCAAAAAGGGTCTATGCCATTCTTTAGATAGAACAACCAAAGCATGTGCAAAAGGGGCAGGAAATAGGACAAAAAATCTTTTCACTTGGGACAGAATTAAAACGCATGAGGGTCACATGGAAAGTTCTCTTCAAACTTGATGAACTAGATCCCCTCCTTTCCACAGTGAGTCAGTTAGAGGGGAAGAAGTTGAAGTGGGCTTTGAAACCAGCCATGCTAGCCTTAATACAAACCAAGTTCTTGGAAGAACCTTGTGAAGGGGTCAAACTTCCGGTTGCATCATGTCTCAGTAACATTATGAGGTTGACTGCACCCACACCTCCATTCAATGATAATGTTATGAGGAGAATTTTCAAGTTGATAACAGAGACTTTTTGAGAGTTGGACAATAGTGCAGGCTCTACCTTTGGGAAGAAGCTTGAGATTTTAGGAGTTATGGCTATGACTAGGACTCATGAAATCATGTTTGATCTGGAGTGTGATGATTTGATCCTGCAGATGTTCCAATGCTTCTTCAGCATTAGGAAACATCATCCTGACACAGTCATAGCACACATGCAACCCATCTTGTCATCATGTATGAGAGGTCGTGATGCCATTTGTCAGGAGTTGCAGTCTCGACTATTGTTTGTCTGGCGGAGAGAGCAACTGGTCTCACTCGCTGCTTATGAGCTAGCCGAAAGGTTGGTTGAGCAGAACATTGGGTTGTTCAGGAGATAGTTGACCAGGGAGGAGTAGCTCAGGTTTGGGGGCTCATGCAGCAAGAATGAGATGAGGAGGAAGGGACTTTGCTTCATCTGCAAAGGACCTTGGGGACCTGACCACTCATGCTTGAGTGACACTGAGGAGATGACAGCGGTAGAGCAGGGAAATATTCTTCATGTATGTCAGGATGAGGACTCTTCGTTGGACGAGTCCATGGGTTCATACAATGATACCTTAGAGGAGCACGAGCAGTCATATGGAGTTGATGACAGTAGCCCAGATATGCATCCATGTGTGGTAGAGGAGTACGAGGAGCAACTGATTGTTCCCATGTGGGAAAGAGATCAGGGAGCAGATGAGTGGCTGATGATTCAGCATAGAGAGCACATAGAGGAGCATGAGTCATGGCGAGTCATTGACATTAGGCCAGATTCGTATGATGAGCAGTCCATGGGTCCTAGGAGAGACATTCGGGATAGTGTGTCACCAGTGATGAGTCAGTATGAGCAGAGTATTATGGAGCGTGAGTCAGCTGAGGAGGATGAGGCGCACAGTATGCATGATGAGCCATTTTGGGAGAGCCAATTGGAGGTTCATATTGAACTTGTGATGATGGAGGATGAGCAGCCACCCTTGGGGTCAGTCGTTGATGAGGAGCAGACACAAACAACTGGCAAGGTGATGATGTTCATTGACACTTGTCCTCAGGAGATGCTGGAGTATGATAGGATAGTTTGGCAGGAGATTGGTGGATTGGAAGAGCGTGGAGTTTCCTATCAGGCGAGGGAGATGGCAGTGCATCCATCTTTGGGTCTACCCATTGATGAGGTGCAAACAGGTGTAGTGGCAGCTAGCCGAGCTACAACATTTTCAGGCAGCAACCCTCTCCAGGAGTACATAGACAGGGCTTGCAGCACAATTTGGCTACTTGTACCCATTACAGGGAGAGAGGCAGGACTTTCTCGATGGATATTGCTGACCAACCAGATAGGGCAGCATGAGTTGAGCATGGACCAGCATCAGCATAGTAGACTTGTTCCTTACACAAGAGTCCATGACTTAGATTGGTGGGAGATCATGAGTTGGTATCCTATTGATGGAGTATCATTCTTAGTCGAGAGCAGTGTACTGCAGGAGCCCTTAGAGGTGGGGGATATTACATGCTCTAGTCGCCAACAGAATGTGGGTTGGCAACTCATCGGTATCTCAGTGCAACGTCAATATCATGAGATTGACCTTGGGGTATACCAAGGATTGGATTGGAAGGTGGTGATGAGCTGGTACACAGTTGGTAGGGCAGCATTCACGGCCAGAGCTACAACACAGCAGGAGCCATGTAGCATTAACGCTCCTTCTTGGTGGCATTGGGATCTAGGTGGATCTATTGGCAGCAGGTTGAGTCATAGATGGGCATGGGATCCAGGCATTGGAGGATCCAATCATGTTTCGAGAGCTTGGAGACGTGATGTGGACCAGTGGTTCATATGGGATCCAGGAATTGGGTCTTAGTGGCGTTGGGCCACCACATTGGTCCACAGATTTGGATTGCTTGAGGGAAAGCAATCTTGGGGCGGGAGGAATATCATGTCCATTTTTATTCTTCTCCATAGTACAACCAGGGTGGATTTCCAGGACATGGCATGGCCAGGTCAGTGGAGCAAGTTTATGTCATCAGGGATCTCGATGGAGTATTGAGGAATTTTTATGGGATTTGATGGCATTTGCTTGGCATATTCCATCATCAGCACAGTTTGCCTTTTGTTCCATTGCATTCCGACAACTTTCAAAATTCAGCATTATTATTGGGCATAACTTGATTAATTATGCTTGAGGTGGCATTCCGGGGAGATTAATTGATGAAACACCTCAATGTAATAGCTCGTTGGAACCAGAAAGAGAAGATCTACATGATGGGACTTTTGGATGGGAGTTTCAGTGACTTGAGGAGACATGATGGCCAATTTACCCTTTCCCCATATTAAAAAAATATTTTAATTAAAACAAAAGAGGGAAAAGAGCTCCATGATTAAAATAATAATAAAATAGAAGATTCTAGAGGGGTCCATCAGATCTATTAAAGAGGAGGAGGAGGTCATTGGAGGACATCGTGGATTTGTCATTGGTTTTTGTATGAGAGGTTGAGAACCCGGTTCTCTACTCCATTGGTAGCCCCAGGACAGAAACCCTCGGATGATTTAGAGAGATTGAGCGAGCACCCATCTCCCCTTGGTGGATTTTGTTTAAAAGGCCGGTATCAGTATTATTACATATCTTGGAGGGTCGTTCCTAGCTATTTTATTGGCACATATTTCTATATAGTAAAGCTGGATTTTGTTGCTTCATTTCTCATTGTTCCTCATGTTGTGATCTTTTAATGAGATTTTCGTGCAATTTGTGGGTTTATTGTTTCTGTCAAATTTCCGGTGTTTGGGTTTTACATGGCAATCTTCTATTAAGTGAATGGTAATCTTATGTGAAGTGTTTTTTCCAAAAAAAAATTTCGTTTGGGACATTACACAAGAACATTAATTTCTATTGAGCAACCATCTTCAGCATATATAAATCTATCACTGACATTTTTTCCCATCAAAGAAGCACCCCATTTTTCCGTCCATTAAGAGTGCTTTGAGTCTTGCTGTTAGAAATAAATTCCAAGATTTTGTCAGCAGAATTCCAGTGAAAAAGTAAGGTACATGCCTCTGAAAGCTTGATGCAACATGTAGGTTTCTTGTTTCATGTTTTTCTACCCTTAAGCATACCCTAATTTCCAGAATTCAGTATTAGGAGATGACTTCTCTATGTGTGCTTTTGGAGGGTTGGTGGTGGCGGTGTAGAGGCTAGATGCACATTTTCCAAAGGGACAGGACTACAACTATGCATACAACTGTATCTAATTATCATGTTTAAAATGGAACTTGTCGTTACATGGAACTCATTTTCAATCATATTTGAGTTGAGTTATGTGGACTAAATTTAAAATGAACTAACTCATTTCTTCGTAAAATACAAGGGGAGCTTTCCTGATCCTGTGAAGATTTGTATGTGCAAAAATTCAAGTTTTTCGACTCTTTGGTTTCAAATTGATGTTGTTTAATTTTTGGATATGCTGATTTCTTATCAATTTGTCATTGCAGGGAATAACTTATTACATTCTTCATACGATTTGGGAATTACAGATGCCAATACATTGTCTTTTGTATTGAAAAATGCACCTGAAGCAGCAAAGCAGTTGAATATAGGCCCGATGTTTAACAAGGAAGCAGCAAATTATTCTAATGAAGGAACATTTATGGTAAGCTCTTGTGTGAATGTGGGTGTATAGAAAAAGTGACAGTTATGTGATGATTACTAAAAACTTATTTTGTCTATTTTTAGCAGGCATTTTAGCACCTGTCTTTTGGTTTAGTTAGTTAATTTTGGCTAGATTCATAAAATGTTGAAAATATATTCTCAACTACCCAAGTTTGATGTAAAGTTGCACTATAAATAGATGTTATTATGTAATGCAAACAGAGTGAATTTAAATTTTGAAGTTGCCCCACATTCCCCATTTCCACTCTGCACAAATCAGTTGGTATTGGAGCTTTCTTTTGGCTTACATCCCAGCTTTGTTTGGATTCCTCTGTTGCATCTAGATTGTCTCGAAGTGTTCCAATGGTGTTTCTAGAGTAATATGGCTTTATGCTGGAATTTGAGACAAATAACATAATTCTTTCGAAAATAATACAATTACTTCATGTAGATACTTCAATAAATGATATGGAACAATGTCTATGCATATCACTTCAATATTTTGTATAGCTACTCAAACTACTGTAATTGTTCCACATACAAAAATTAATTGAGAGGAATCAGATCTAATTACATTCAACGCTTTACAAAGTCTAGTTACATGGACCCTAAATACTAATTAAATATGAAATAACACTATAGCACCATCCTTTAATGGTCATTTTTTTTGCTTGTGCTTTAGTGAACATATTTATAACTTGGTCTGACGTTGCATCCTAAATCAACTTGATCTCCTTGTGCTATACAGGTACTCAATATATCCATGTGGACCTTCAATATGCTTTTCTCTTTCATAAAACACTCAATTTTTGGCAAGCCAGATAACAATTTGATAGTCACAAAACATAAGAGTGTTATTCTACTGTTCAGATTAGTGTACATAATTTGTATTTTTAGAGTTAGTAATAAATAAGTCTTGTATATTATTTGGTGAATTTATGAAGAATAATCAACAGATTCTTTGTGTTTTGTCTTCCTCTTTTCCCAAGGATTGGGATCCCCCA
Organism: Pinus tabuliformis; assembly: GCA_031772625.1. Lineage (NCBI taxonomy): Eukaryota > Viridiplantae > Streptophyta > Pinopsida > Pinales > Pinaceae > Pinus > Pinus tabuliformis. The sequence continues at coordinate 632,311,547 of CM062820.1, read as the reverse complement.
CATGATTTCTCCTTAGCTAAAATTTCTCCTCCACTAGAAAAGTTCATGAACTTGCTATGTTGATGTAGTGTCTCCTCACATGCACGTCTATAGATATAGATCATTCCATCTCAGAGTAGGAAATGTGAGTATCTTGGGCCATGTTACCACTCGATTCAGTAGGGGTCCTAGGAGGGGTTCCAAAGTGACTACTACTAGATCAAGTGGCAACAATGGGACAATGACCCACTGTCACCTCAGTTGATGTCCCCTGATCTTTATGGATGTTCACCGATGGGAGGAGTCCTGGTATAAGGAAATCACTAAGAATGATGAGTCAATGACAGGATAAGTAGTGATTTGTAGAGCCCATTCACAAGAGAGACTCAAATAATAGGGTTAACTTGCTTTGGAAGCAAGGTGAAAGGCTCTCTAAGAAAGGCCCAAAGGAGGCTTAAACCTAAGGAATAGAGGTATTCCTTAATAAGGAATGCCGTAGACCTAAGATTCCCTTTAGAAACAAGATTCCCAAAGTGGACTTATGGAATAAGGCAAAGTTATGTTGTGGGTCAATGAATTGGGTCGTAGCTTGGCCTAGGGTTTGAATGATTCTTGAGAGGATGTGTAGGCTAAGGAAGGATGGAGGAAAGTCAAATGAATGATTAACTTCCTTTGAGTTTTTGAGCAAGTAGACTCTCCAAGATGCCACTAACCAAGGACACCTAGGGACAAAAATATATTTGGGGCTAGGGCTTAGGATATCTCGAGATCTAGCCATGGGATTTCGTTGAAATCTTGAGAGCACCTATACAAAGTCCTAGCGTAGTAGTGGACCAACTCGCACTTGAAGAGGAGTTCCTTAATGTAATCTGCACTAGGCCCTAGAGGGTACAAAGGTTAGGGAAAGAAAAGGGAAAGAAAAGGAGAAAATAAAGGTTTAATGTGATCACCAAGACAAGGATCAGTGCCAAGCCTATTGGGAGAATGGAGTCAAGAATGAAATTTGATTTCTAGAGCTTTGCTTCATCAAGGAGTCCAATATACAACTTCTCTAGTTTAGGAAGGTCCTAGTTAGGTCACACAAGGAATTTACACTTTATTTTGCAAAGCTAGATGGAGTTTCAAGGTTGAACCACCCAAGTTAACCCCTAGGAACATTCACTCTTATTTCCAAATGAATAACACATTCAATAGATCAAGGTTACCAAATGATTCAAGATTTTCGCATAAATTTAGAGCACAAGCAGCATCATGATGCCACATTCCATACATTAGACATATAATAAAAAAATTTGCATAAAAGAGAAACTTACATGACAAAAAGAATATATCTATCCATCATATTTGCAAGAGAGAAGCTCCAAGATAGATTAGAAATAATCCAAGCATTAAAATGCATTAAAGAACCTCCAATTCATCCATCGATAGGTAGTGCAAAGTTCTCAAGAAGAGAAAGATACAAATCCAAGTGATGATGATGAATGAAATGAACCTCTCGTCAATTTATATCATCCTCTAAGGGATTTGAATTGCCTAATTAGGCTTAATGATGACCCTAATAATAAAATAGTGTACCAATAACAACATTTTGGTGACAAGCGCACCAAATAGCTCCATAATATGAAAAATTAGACTCTCAAGAGAACCCAAATGATAGACAAGTAGCTAAGAGGGTCGTTGGGAAGCCAAATGGAGTCCAACATGTGCCAAAATGAATAAAATGGCTCCAAAATAGCGATGAAGGAGATGGTCCCTTGATCTCTAGGCAAATGATTTGTTGTGCCCCTTAGTGGTTGTGGGGGCACAAAATCATCCTCATGGGTCTCCAACTAAATGGAACAAGCATGTTTCCCATCTGCAAGGGCTAGAAGAATGATGCAAGCCCGCCCTTTGTCTCCCATGGTGAGACACAATCCCATCTGGGCCTTGGATCAACTGCCAAGTGTGTGGTGCAAGTGTGTAGCCGGCTGGGCACGGTGGTCTAGGTGCATCATCGTCATCAAATAAGTGGAATACAAGTTAGCAATGAATGGTGCTGAAGGATCCCATGGCATGACTATCTGCTCTCTGCTATAGTGGAGGCCCTTGGCTCTCAACACACATCCTATAAATGCCAATATGACCCTCTGGAGGGATTGGACCCCGTATAGGGAGGCCAAACCCCAAGATGAAGACCCACCTCCAATCTTGTGTAAGGTCTAATGCGTCTCCTCACATTTCAGTACAAAAAATCATTAGTGTAATTGAGCAATGAGCTTACAAGTCATGGAACCAAGTGGGCACTTCATAGTGGCATGCTGTTCCATAATGGGCTTTAGAGTGTATAAGTGTCTCCAAGTTCAAGAAAGAGGTTAATCAAGGACCCTATTAAGTGCTTTCAACCTCTAAGGGAGTGGCATGTCCATGGTACATCCTTCATATGGTTCGTGTCATGTCATATAATGATGGAATGGAGTGGGGCATCAGGGGAAAGCTCCAAGTCACCTGCCATGGTACAAGGGTAGCTATGATGAGGGAGGCCCACACTTGGGGGTGTATAGATGTAGGAGGGAGCAATCATGGTACATGAGTTACCCGAACTTTGTTTGTCCACCCTTCTTCAAATGCCTTTTTCCTTTTGTTGATTTTTATTTTATAACTGCTCGGGGCTCTAGAGAATGAAAGCATGATGTGAAGATATAGCAATGATTATTCCCTTGAGGTTTGGCAATTCATCACCCACCAGGGGTTGGGGAAATCATGGGTTCTTTAATGATGCAGGGGGGCCAATATGAGGGGCCTAAGAACCAGGGTCATGGCCATGATAATAGGGGTAGAGGTCATGTTGGCTTTTTCCCACATACTAAATTTGTATGTCTCGGCCATCTTTTTCATTTTATGGTACATTTACTTTTGAGAGTTGCCAAATTATGCTTTTTACTTTCCTTTTCATTGCATCAACCTTCGGGGAAAAGTTCTAGGCTCGACCCAAGGTGTGGACAAGGGGAGCGATAGGCTAAATCCTTGTGGACCCAATGGACAAATGTGGACTCGGATGGGAAATATGTAAAAAGGGGTTATAATGAGCAGGAGGAGTGATGTATGTGGTGTCTCGAAGTAGGACCACACAACCAAAATCAGGATTTCCCATGTAGTGCCAATCCTAAAACTAGTAGCCAATAAAGGAGATCTCATGGGAGTAAGATACAAGGTTAACCGCCAAGTTGGACAAGGGGACAAGTGTACAAACCAAGTCCATTCTTTCTGTTGAATCCCCCCACTAATCCATGCCCAAAAGTGTCCATGATAAGTAAGAAAAATTACCCAACTACATAATGAAAGCCATACCTTTGGGTTTGGAAGGCCCACCTTCATACATACGATCATGACAGATAGGCGAGGGTGCATAATGGTTGGCTAAGGTGGTGGAGGTGGTGGCACATTGAGCTATCTAAGGGATGTAAGGGGCTACTGGTTGTCGGTTGAAGACAATATAGGAGAAAAAATTCTCCTATGGGTGTCACCCACAGGTGGTGGGTAACATTTGGCTCCAACTAGGACATGATCTCTTAGTAGAGTGCACGAACATACTCGAATGAGGAGGTCATGAGAACACCAACAATCTCTTGGGACAGTAGACCTATTACCTACACATCAAAACTAAGCACATGAGGCAGTATGTTTTTGCGGCATCTTATGATCGCCGATGCTTATGTTAGGCCATAAAAATCAACAAAAAATAAAATTTTAAAGTCTAAATGCAATTCTACTCCAAATGAAGCTACTTTAGCATGATAAAAGGAATATGATGTTAGTTCTAATGCGAAAATTAGCATGCAATGCATCCTACTCTAACATGCATATAATACACTATCAAGTATCAAGGAAATGGGTGATGCGACTTAATTTGACCAGCTATCGCCAAACTTCGTCGTCAAGTTTAGCAATGTAATAGTAGTCTTCACCGACCTTCCCATGAATCTTGACAAGAATAGGGTTTTTGTCAACCAGAACAATGTGCCCAACCATAAATTCCTTTTTAGGCTTCCATTTCTTGCTTTGCTTTTGATTTGGCCCCTTAAGGACGCTGACTTCTTGAGAGGGAAGGATGGGGGATGGTTTATTAGCCTCAAGTATCTTGTAATATGGAATATGTAATGTCCCTTCCTAAATTATTTTGGAACAGGATTAATTTCTACATTTTGGGACCGATTTTGGAGGTGATGGTACCCATTCGATTTCATTAGGAGGCTAGACTTAGTAGAAGTTATTTTGATGTGGTTAATTTGTACGTGGGGGCCACCCACACTAGGAGAATACGCATTCCCTAGTTCAATTTGCATGGAGGGGGAATCGATGGTTAATTGAGGGACCCACGATGGAGGGAAAATGGAGAGAAAAGTGCTCCACGAAATCTATATAAGGAAGGCAACTCTCCTCATTTTAGCATCTTATCTTTTGACATATTGAACTCAACCTTATTTGCTCGAGCTGCCTAGCCAGGGTACTGTACTATTTAGCACAGGAGTGTCTCCGAGCGGAGATCTCAACCCTTGCTTTGGTGGACTTTGAGTGCCACCCTAGGGAGGCAATTCGTACTACCTTGGAGGAGAGCCGGTGGAGTTTCACAGTCATATCATTCAGCATTTGTCTCAGCGAGTACGTGTTTCTAGAGGACGTAGAAGGGGAACACGTAGGTGTTGCTTGTGGGTTCATCTGAGCAGCAACTGTCGAGGGAGTTTGGGCATTGAAGCTACAGTGGAGGATCAACCTTCCAGGAGAGTTTTGGAGTAGGAGGTTGTTGCATTGGAGTAGTTCGATTTACAGTCACCTGGGCCTGCGCAGAGAGCCATCATTGGGTTCACGTGGGAGTTGGAGGAAGGAATTGTAGAGCTAGAGCTAACTGGGAGAAGTAGGAGATCACTTGGAGGGCTATTTGAGGAGGATTGTTGGAGTTAGGAGAGCAGAGATTGATAGGATCAGTCACAACAACAGAATTCGAAATTGGAGGAGGGCCAAGCTGTGAAGGGTCAATTTTTTAAGGTTGGAACCAAGGGAAACCCTTTCTGGGTTTTTCTGGGTTTTGGGCAAGGATCACACTCCTAATTTTATATAATTTTATGGGTAGATCTAAGGGGTCAAATGTTGATTTGGGGTAGCATCAAATGTGCTCTAGCCATGAAAATTGGTGAAGAGGCTAAAACATATGAGATCTCCAAGACCCATAAATGGTTTGGGCAAATTCTTCCCAGTTTAGGAGATATTCAAATAATTAATATTTTTAATGGAGTTCCTAAGTCTAAACTTAGGAAAAATAAAATATTAATGGGTATTAATATAAAACTCGGTTAAAAAGTTCCAAAAGACATGGATCAAGCCAAATCTAATCTTAGCCGTTGATTAGAGATGTAATCTCGGCCGTTGAAGGACCAAGTTGAAAAGTATAAGAGGAGGATTGAGGGTAAGTTGGAAGATACACCAGAGTGATCAGTCATTCGATTTGCTAGAGGGGGGTTGCTAAGCAAAGTTGAATTAGTGATTAGCAGCGAGGTGCAGTGAGTACTGGAAAGAGAGGCAAAGATAGTGTCGAGAGACCAGCGCAGAGGCAGACAGCGAGACGCAATAGCCAGAGAAGGCCACGCGAAGCCCAATAGAGACAACGCAGAGGCCAAAGGGCCTGCATCATCGACACAGAGGGCAGCAAGAGTGATGCAGAGAGTCCCAGAGGCTGCGTAGTGCCTCAGAGGGTTGACGTAGAGCAGCAGGAGGTTGACGCAGTGCTTCAGAGTTGCTGGAGAGGATTTCGTGGGATAGGTTTTCTGAATACCTATTTCTGAATAGAGAGGTATTACTGCCAGTTGTTTTCCTCTGTCGGGTGATCCAGTTTGGCACCCAGTTGTAGTCGAGGAAATACTGCATAATAATAAACCCTCAAAATCGCTGCACCGGTTTCCCCGCATTGGGTTTTTTTGGGGATGATTGTCCAAAAATAACGGTGTCACTTGTGTGTTTGTTTTCTTTCAGCTGTTGATCTGTAGATGTTGAGATTGTATTGTGTTTATTTTGTTATTTATATGTTTTAAATGACTTGTTCGAATTTAACAAGTATAAGAAACAAACCAGAAGAATACAGATTAAATTTCTAACGGATAGACTTGGAAATTTCAACATGGTATCAGAGCGTTGTTGCAGATCACAAGACAGCTGAAGCCATTAGCTAAGCAAAGCATTTGCAGTAGATTCAACTGTCCCAAGTGACAAAAGTTGATCCTTGCAAAAAGCGACAGAAGAAGGGTTGACGTAGAGGGATTGCGTCATCAGTCCGGGCCAGAGTGAGGCCAGCGCAGACGCTGAGGAGGGCAGAAGGAGGCTCACGCAGAGCCACACAGAGACTAGGAGGGTTGACGTAGTTGGCTAAGGGAGTTGTTTTACCAGTGTCGGCATTGCGCAGAGCCTAGAGGCTTAGTCCTTTAGTTGCTAGGGCATAGGAAGCTGTGGGCAGTTTGCGCGAGTGAAGCTAGTGGGGTACTTTGGGCAAAACAGTGCCTAACAGGGCAAAACCAAGGTAGAGAGAGTTGCTACTGAGGCAAATTTCTAGCCATGGAGTCCGAATCAATGTTGCAGGTCCACAGAAGATCAGAGAGGTGCAACTTAACGATTGGCAGGAGGATTTCCAGAAGGGAAATCATGACTCAGAGGGAGTCCAGCAGAGAACTTCCAGGCAGGAAGTAGAGAGACTCAACAGGAGTCAACAAAAGAGCAGAGAGATGGCCATGAATGGGCTGAGGGATTAGGACAGGCTGGACAGGGCGTCCAACTTTATGGTCTGGAAGGCCAGGATCCTGTCCATTCTAGATAGACATCGCATCAAGGCCTTCGCCTTGAGAACAATGGCAATCCCAGTTGACCCAGTTGATAATGAGAAGTACGAGGAGGCAATGGCCAAGGCGAAATGCATCATGCTTGATGGGGTCAAGGATCATGTAGTTCAACATATTGCCGAGAAGGAGACGGCAAAGGAAATGTGGGACGCCTTGAAGAATTTGTACCAGCATACTTCCATGCAGAAAAAGATGTTACTTGAGAATCAGCTGCGGTCATACCAGATGTAGAAGGGGGAGCAGATAGATCACTTCTTCAGTTAGTTGAAGGAGATCCAGGACCAGCTAACTTCCGTAGGGGCCATGCTAGATGAGGAGATGTTGGTGAGGACCGCACTTAATGCAATCTCCGAGGAGTGGCAGACATTTTTCTATAGCATACTGGGCAGGGCAGATCTTCCAAATTGGGAAAAATTGTGGGCAACTCTTCGCCAAGAGGAGATCAAGTGATTGAGCAAGACGGGAAGTATCAGCAAACGAGTCCAGATCAAGAAGAAAGAGGAAGAGGATGCAACTCTGGCATCTGCAGGAAAGGAGGAGAAGAGGAAGAAAAAGGACCTCTCCAAGGTCAAATGCTTCAACTATGGGGAACTGGGTCATTATGCGAACCAGTGTCCGAAGAAGAAGTTTAAGGGAGAGGCGTCTGACTCTAAGTCAACGCTAGCGAAGGCGGAGAAGGAGATCGAGGAGGATGACGATTGTGCCATGAGTGTTCATGTACCTCTAGAGAAGAGGTGGGGAGACATCAAGCTGTAGTCAAGAGGACTACAGGCGATGAGGGGCAGGATCCTTGAGGCACCCAACCTTTGGATCATACCTTGCTACGAGAGCCCCGAAGAAAGAGCAACAGGACTCGTGGATGTCGGTAGAGACGGATGTGGATGAAGCAACAGAGAGTGCTATAGTGCAAGAGTCCCCAGGCAGCGCGAGTCTAGCAAGTTGCAACAATGCGAGAGGCACGAAGAGTGTTGCAATAGTGCAGGATGGCACAAAGAGGTTTGCAACAGTGCAAGATGCAGGGAGTTGTTGTAGCAACGTAGAGGTCAATAGAGGGAGCGCTTGTTAGCAGTAGAGAGAGCTTCAGCTTTGGGAGTGTTTCTAGCCTGAAAGGGATGTTAGAAGTTGGGAGGATCAGTTACTTACTTCTCAGTAACTGAGTTGCAGTGCAACAGCAGTATGCAGTGGCACGATGCAGCATGATGAGAGGAGGATGCAATGCAGATGCAGTGTTGGGAGGATGGACCAGCAAAAGCACGGATGCAAAGGGAGTTGCCGTACGGATGCAACAGTGTCAGTGGCAGGGCCATGGGCAGCAGTACAGGATGCATCAATGCAGAGGATGTTGGGTGGGGAGACCTAGCATCAACACAGGTACCGGTGCCAAATAATCGGAGTGATGCTCAGTTAGGAGTATTACTAAAGCACAGTCCTCGCTAAGAGGGAGTGTTGATTTGGGGTAGCATTGGATGTGCTCTGGACATGAAAATTGGTGAAGAGGCTAAAGCACATGAGATCTCCAAGAGCCATAAATGGGTTGGGCAGATTCTTCCCGGTTTAGGAGATATTAAAATAATTAATATTTTTAATGGAGTTCCTAAGTATAAACTTAAGAAAACTAAAATATTAATGGGTATTAATATAAAATTGGGTTAGAAGGTTCCAAAAGACATGGATCATGCTAAATCTAATCTTAGCCATTGATTAGAGATGTAATCTCGTTTGTTGAAGGAACAACTTGAAAAGTATAAGAGGAGGCTTGAGGGTCAATTGGAAGATACACCAGAGTGATCAGTCATTCGATTTAGCGAGGTTGCTATGCAAAGTCAAATCAGTGATTAGCAGCGAGGGGCAGTGAGTATTGGATAGAGAAGCAGAGATAGTGCCGAGAGACCAGCGTAGAGGCAGAGAGCGATACGCAACAGCCAGAGTAGGCCACGCAGAGCCCAGCAGAGACAATGCAGAGGCCAGAGGGCTTGCGTCATCCACGCAGAAGGTAGTAGGAGTGACATAGAGGGTCCTAGAGGCTGCATAGTGCCTCCTAGGGCTGATGCAGAGCAGCAGGAGGCTGACACAAAGCAGTGGGAGGTTGATGCAGTGCTTCAGAGTTGCTGGAGAGGGTTTCTTGGGACAAGTTTTCTGAATACCTGTTTCCGAATAGAGAGGTATGACTGTCGATTCTTTTTCTTTGTCGGGTGAGCTAGTTTGGCACCCAGTTGTACTCAAGGAAATACTGCATAATACTAAACCCTTAGAATAGCTGCACTGGTTTTCCCGCATTGAGTTTTTCTCGGGACAATTGTCCAAAAATAATGGTGTCACTTGTGTGTTTGATTCTTTCAGTTGTTGATCTATAGATGTTGAGACTATATTGTGTTTATTTTGTTATTTATATGTTTAAATAACTTGTTCGAATTTAACAAGTAGAAGAAACAAACCAAAAGAATATAGATTAAATTTCTAACGGATAGACTTAGAAATTTCAACATCAAACAACAGTCCCAACTCAGCCAGCAGCTAGAGGAGCTAAGAGGAATTGGGGCCAAAATTTCGAGGTCAACATTTGGCCAATTCCTTTATGGGTTATTCCGGGTATTTGGTGGAGAGGCCAGGGTTAATTTTCTGTAATTGTCTGAGCACCAGAGGTGGGGTTTCCAACAACATCCTTGCAGTAGATAGCACAGTTTCACAGGGGCAACGCAGGGCATCATTGCAAAAGTTATTATGCCATCTGGGCTTGACATATTACCACCTGGGTTTAACCATGCTTGCCATTTGAGGCAAGCCCAAGTGCACCACTTCCACATTATTGTACTTTTCTCCCAGATTATAATAAAATGGCTCAGAGTTGCGGGGGAGCCCCCCCCCCCCCTTTGAACCCGCTTCCAATCCGCGCTTCGGCCAGGAGTGGCTCGGGAGCGCGCTCCCGATAAAAAAATTTGCGCTCCCTGCCAAAATCAGGAGCGATCTCAAGAGTGTCGCTCCCGGAGCGAAAATTAAAGCCCGGGAGCGATTAGGGAGCGATCGCTCCCGAGCTCTTAATTTTCGCTCCGGGAGCAACGCGCGCGACGCCAGGAGGGAAAAGCGCGAAAAAAATCGCGAACGCCAAAAAACATTTAATTTTAAAAATAAAATTTGTTTTAAAAGGGCTTGGGGGGCATTTTTTATTTCATTGTGACTTGAATGAGTTGAGCAGAGCCAAGGAGATTGTGCAAAGGAGAGAGAAGAAGGGAGGAGCGAGCGCCGAGGAGCAAGGAGCAAGCCTGCAAGGAGGTTAGTAACTTAGTAATTTAGTAATTTAAACTTTAGTTACCTAGTAATTTAGTAATTTAGTTTAGTTTAGTTAGTAATTTAGGAAATATATAGCTTATTTAGTAAATAAATCATGAATCTAAATAAATTAAATTAATTAATTTAAATAAATTAAATTAATTAATTTAAATAAATTAAATTAATTTTCTCATTCCTATTCCCATTCCCATTCCCGTTAAATTTTGCAGATTCAAAAGCCTACAAATATCAAACATCATGGACCTCGTTATATTTCTTGGCATTTTCTTCTTCTTGGTCCCTTTTCTGGTTATTATGGTGCTAGAGGGTAGGAAACGGAGGGGCCAAAATGAAGAGGGGGATGAAGAAGCTAGAGGAAGTGGATTTGATAAAAACCCGGTGAGGAGGAGCTGGAGGAGGGTGAACATGACTCTCAAAAACCTAAACAAGACCAAACCCCATTGTGGAAATATGTTAACAGGCCTGAAACATGGAAAGCGGGTGGAACCACTAAATTTCATTGCCCCCATTGCAACAATAATTACACAAGTTCATACACTCGTGCCAGAAAACACCTCTGCGGGAAAAGGCCATGGGATGGAGATAAACAAATAGGAATCAAAACTTGTGCAGATGTGTCAACAGCAAATAGAGCCAAATACATAAGGGAAGAAGAGGAAGCCGAATACAAATTTAAAAGATCAAGGGGTTTCTTTGAACCAAGGTCACAATCACAAGCACAAAGAACTCCTTCAACATCCTCCCAAGGCAATGGATATGGAGGCACAGGGTCACTAGCTTTAAGGCGTAGAACCATATCAGATTTCCTTGATGAGGGGTGTAGGAATGATGTGGATTCAAAAGTTTACAGGTTTCTCTATGCATGTGGGATACCATTCAATGTTCTTCGCTCACCTTATTGGCACGAAATGGTTTCTGCCATAAATGATGCCCCTAAAAGATACAAGAGCCCTGGGTATGACAAGGCAAGAACTGTTGGACCTGATCATGAAAAAGCAAAAATATCACATTCTTTGAATAGAATGACAAGTTCTTGGACTGACCATGGGGTGTCCATTGTATTTGATGGATGGACAAATGTAAAAGGCAAGCCATTGATAAGTGTTCTTGCTGTGTCTGTTAGTGGTACCATCTTTCGCATATGATTACTCAGAAAAGTTCAAGACCGCCATCAACATTGCAGAAGCATTACTTGAAACGATTGACTGTATTGGGCCATACAATGTCATCCAAGTCATCACTGATAATGCTCCTAATTGTAAGGCAGCAGGAGCAATTGAGGATAAATACCCCAACATATTTTGGTCTGGGTGTTTGGTTCACACATTGAACCTTTTGATGCATGATGTTGTTAAGAACAAAAATGAACAATACAAATGGATTGGTGATTTGTACAAGAAAGGCAAAAAAATGATAAAATTTATTACAAATCATAGCAATACCCATGGCCTTTTCCGCAGTCACTCAAGATTGGAGATGTTGAAGATTGTGAAGACTAGATTTGGTAGCTATTACCTCACCTTTAGGCGCCTTTTGAAGGTAAGAGAGTCATTGGCTAGCATGGTATCAAGTCCACACTGGCAGGTATTAAAGGAAAGGGCTACAAATGCAGCTGATAGGCGAGGTTTTGAACTGGTGGAGGAGGCCTCTCTTGATGGTATGTTCTGGTCAAGTGTGAGGCAAGTATTGGATTTCACCAAGCCCATTTATCACATGATTCGGTTTGCAGATACAGATAAACCAGTGATTGGCGAGGTGTATGAGCAGATGGATACCATGTTGGGGCAAATAAAAGATATTGTTCATAACAAAGATCCCGACTTGTACAAACTGATTCATGATTGTGTGTTTGTATGGTGGAATAAACTTAATATTCCACTACATTGCTTGGCGTATATCCTTACGCCAAAATACTACTCTACATCTTGGTTGGGCCAACCTGCACTAGGGGGTGGGATTAGGACCAAACCCCATTTAGATGCAGAGGTAACTAGAGGATATTTGGATGCATTAGAAAAGTTGATACCTGATAGGGAGGAATGTGCAGCTGTGCGCCTTGAAATAGGTAGATACTTCAGTGGCACTGGTTTGTTTGGTACCTTCCATGCAATGGAAGACAGAGACAGATTTGATTCTCTCACATGGTGGGAAACATATGGCGGTCAGGGACTTTTGCCAAAATTGGCAAAAAAAATTCTATCACAAGTTGTAAATACTTCTTCTGCAGAGAGGTGTTGGAGCACCTACAACTTCATACATAATGTGAAAAGAAACAGACTCAATGAAAACCGGGCAGAAAGCTTGGTTTATGTGCACTACAACTTGAGGTTGTTGAGTCATTACTGTGATCGGGCTTATGAGGATCCCACATATAAAATTTGGGACAACCACCCAGAGGATGACAATTTGGAGGATGACACTATACATCTTGAAGAACTGGAAGAGGAACTTATAAGGAATGAAGGTGAAGCAACTACACCAGCCATGCCACCTCCACCATCCAGTAGTAGTGCTCGAGTTCCGAGTCTTGTTCCTTTGTTGTCGCCACCTCCATCTACACCCTCATATGGAGGGCATGTGCCTTCTAGTTCTGGTCGTCGGTCTGTGCAGGAGACGCCTAAAAGACCACCACGACCTGCTTATACAGGAGACTCTTGTGGCAAGGGCCACATGTAGATTTACAGTTTACTTGTCTTTTCTAGTTTCTATTAGTTTTCATAACTATTGAGTCTTGAGTCCTTGACTCTTGACTCTTGACTCTTTCATATCATAATGATATTTTTTGTGAACAATATATGACTGTGACAATGAAAGTTTGAAGTTTGAAGTTGGCAATTATAACTCATTGGTAATGATTGTGAATTATGAATATGATGCTTCGTGAAAGACTAAAGTTGTTTCATTTCCTTTCATTATTCATTTTTCATTTTATAACATTTCATTTCATGTAAACAGTTAGAACTTAGAAATATCTAAGATATTATTTCTTGTAATGGTTAAACTTAGCTTACAAGTACAACTTTGGTGATCAATGATGATAAATGTGATATATTGAATTTTCAATTTTGAAAGCTTGAAGTTGAAACTTTAAGATTGAATTTGATGAATCATGATTCACGAGACTCAATGTGTTGCAGTTGTAATATATATGTTACTAACTTGTGGACATGGTTGATGAAGATTATAACTTCTAGATGATTGATGTGATATGGTTCAATGATCAATCTATGTTTTTTTATGTTTTTTATATCTAATTCATCATTCTACATGTTTTTGTTGACATATATGTATCAAAAATTAAAAAATATAAAATATATATATATATATATATATATATATATATATATATTTTAAATCGCTCCGAGATTCGCTCCCAAATCGAGAGCTTCTAAAAATGTCACTCTTGTTCCCATTTTTGCTCCCGCTCCCAAGTAACACTGAAATGGCTCAGTTGTTGGATAGTGCTGGATTTTTTATGGGTGTGCATTGAATGTTTCAATTTTATGTTGTTTATATTATTTGCTTTGCATAGCACTATTTTCCTTAGTTTGGAACATTACAATGGTATCAGAGCATGATCTTGGCCCAGCTATGGGAAACCAGCCAGAAGATCATGGAAGCTTTGGTTATGAGTGCACAATGACGAGTGAAACCGAAGACAAATCCATGGCTCAAGGGAAATCTAGTATGCAGAAATTCTGGGGTAGAATTCATTGGGACGATGAGCTATTGGCCCAGTTGAGGAGGGTGACAGACCAAACTCGTTCTCACCCTTACAACAAAGACATTAGAGGTGAGCAGGGTGTGGGGGTGCAACCATCTACATCATGTGGGGAAATTCGACCAGATCAGGGCACCAAATCTCTTCAAAAGGAGCAGGCAGGACATAGAGAGTTAGAGGGTGAGACTAGGGGGCGCTTTTGCTGGTGGAGACCTGGCTCTAGATATTAGGAGCCTGAGGAGGAGGTTGAGCATGATGCTGGGAGCCCACAAGATGGTGAGAAGCACATTGATATATCCGGTGTGGCATAGGAGTCACCTTTATTAGAGACCTCTTTGATAGCCCCAGTTGACACCTTGGTGGAGAAGATAGAGCCTACACACATAGAGCCATATGTTGAGGAGGATCCACCCATGGATGAGATGCCAACAGTTGCTGAGGTATTTGGAGCTGTGACTGGGTTTACAGGCAATAGATGCCCACAGTAGTTCCACCAATTTCAGGCCGACCTTCTAGCATTAAAAAGGAAGGTTGCATTAGTGCGTGAGGCTATTCTGCAGCAAAACGAGGAGTTGGAGGGCATGAGAGTGGTTTGTGCCGAGTCCACAGCCAAATTGACTCATGTTGGGGAGTGGTTGGATTTCCTACTGGTGTAGCTAGAGTGCATGTTGGAGTGTGAGAGAAGCCCTCTTCGGGCATACATAGACGAGGTTGGCAGCACTGTTAGGTTACCTTGGCCCATTGGACAAAGAGAGATAGAGCTACCTAGTCAGATTTTATGTATTGACCAGGATAGCAAGATGAGATGACCTGAGTTGCATAGGGTGCAACACCCGCATGCTAGGGTTTTTTAATGTGCAGGAGTTCGTGCATTCGATCCCTCTCTTGGGGTTGGGTGGTGAGAGATTCTGAGTTGGTACTCGGTGGAGTGGGCTATGGAGATGGTAGTGGACCCAGGTGGAGCTCAACAGGAGTTTCCAGGCACTAGGGATGCTGGAAGCCCCAACTGGCATTGGGATCCAGGAGGGACCACCTATCATTTCCAGCTATACCGATTGACTACGACCTAGAGGGTATAGTTGACCTAGCAATCGAGCGTGCACCTCCGCTAAGAGAGTTTCAGTCAGCACCAATGGCCAACCAGTTTATGGACAAGCTTCTTGGGTTGACTTGGTACGACGTTTGTACACAGGATCATGGTGTGATCAGCACACTCTGGTAGGAGTTGGTCGAAGGAGGTGGCATTTGCAGGCCACCAAATGACGCCTTGTATGGAGTTGGGGATTCTTCACTTTTGTGTGGGGCACAAAGGACGCAGAGGAGCAGCGCAGGGGTAGCATCACTGTTGACACATAGGGAGATTCACTTCTCGGATCCCTTAGGGAGGATTTGAAATGAAGATCCATTCACTGGAGGGTATGATGATGCAACGATGGAGGTGACGATATCGTCAGGTGTGGGCCGACGCATTGGGACACAACTTTAGGCCCTCTCATTCAGGGGTGTGTAGGAGCATTGGTTTGTAGATGGGAATGGAGATGCATGGGGGAGTGCCTCACATCGCATTGAGTACGTGCGAGGAGTGACCAGTGCAGTGGCATAGGAAGGACACAGGACGATACAAGATGGCATAGTCGCAGTCGGGGGTATTTAGTGGTGTACAGGGACAGGTTGTAGTATACCGTGGCATGTCGAGGAATGCGGTGTTGCTTGGTGGTATGCAGTGATGCATGGTGCGGCGCAACTGGCTCTTGGAGAATTGCCTCCAAGGAGGCATATGGATAGAGGCATTAGGTGTACTGTTGGATGCAGCTCACCTCGGATCGATGAGGACATTGTTGAGCATCTGGGGACACCATGCTTAGCGGAGACAGGGCTTCGAGGGAGTTATCAGCAAATCTGAGGCGGAGAGAGTGTCGTATGTAGGATCACTCTTGGGAATTCTGACAGAATTTTGATCATACTGTTTGGGACATATCATCCTCCAATGTTGCTTACAATCATAGAGTATTTGGTTGTTTCCCCTTGACACTCTCCATTCAGGGAGCAGGGTATGGGAAGCTCACCCTAGACAGTTGGATGAGACACTGTGTGCCATGAGCCGAGAGGAGGCTCTTCAGTTGAGACACTTGGTAGGTGCACGAGCTGTTGGATATAGGCTTAGGGATGACGCGATTGATAACCAAGGTAGCATATATTCCACCCCTGAGCTCACACTCGAGGGACGGTGGATGGTAGACTTCGTCTACAGGAGGGTATCCAAACTCCGAGCAGTGTCGAGGTGTATTATCAGGAGTTGGGATAGCGGATTTCATTGCGTGGTCTCGAAGGAGCAGGGCAGGTTCACAGGCATGATACCTACTCCTTATACTTGGGATCCACCCAAGGAATACATACAGGCATCGAAGATGAGGGCCAGATGGGTTCTAGCTGGTAACGGCATTACACAGCGACATCCTCTGAGGCGTGGGAGTTATGAGCTCCTCGTATGTTTGGGGAATCCGAGGATCCGGTTGGCGAGAAGATCACTCCACTTTGTGACAAGCAGGGTCATGGCAGAGGATGATCTAGTTCACTTTGGGTTTGACACATGGGGGATCACTGAAACCTCCATTGCATGGCTAGGCAAACTTGTCCTGTTATGGCTAAGAGTTGAGATTGGCAGTGGAGGGGTAGATATTGGCATCATGGAGATGCCCGGGCAGAATGAGATTGACTCTCACAGATTTTTCGCCACTAGGCCTCAGGAGGGGACGATATTCTCTGTGCACAATGGGGAGTATGTCATAGTCAGAGTAGCGTAGTGTCTACATGGTGGCACCACTCTGGGAATAGCAGGGAACTTGGTCATCACAACTCTTCCATTGGGCTTTAGCAAGTCACTAATGGAGCAGGGGACTTCTAGTACTTGCACCGGGCAAGATAATGAGTGGAGCAAGGGGAGCTTCATGTTGGACAGGATGGCCTAGGATCTTGGTATTGAAGGATTCTTTCATATCAGAACAGTGCAGAGGTCAAGCACAATCCAATGGCACATCTGGGACCCTGACACATTTTGCAATGACAAGGGGGAGCAACAGTTAGAGAGGATGCTTGATCAGGCATTGGTTGAGGACAAGCAATTTTGGTGCATTGGAGGAGCTTACCAGATGAGGATGCTACTTGGGAGGGCATACTTGAGCATCCAACACTGAAGTTGCTTGGGGACAAGCAACATTTGGGAGGGGAGGACTGTAATGCCCCTTCCTAAATTATTTTGGAACAAGATTAATTTCTACATTTTGGGGCTGATTTTGGAGGTGATGGGGCCCATTCGATTTTATTAGGAGGCTAGTCTTAGTAGAAGTTATTTCGATGTGGTTAATTTGTACGTGGGGGCCACCCACACTAGGAGAATACACATTCCCTAGTTCGATTTGCATGGAGCGAAAATCGATGGTTAAGTGAGGGACGCACGATGGAGGGAAAATGGAGGGAAAAGTGCTCCACGAAATCTATGCAAGGAAGGAAACTCTCCTTATTTCAGCATCTTATCTTTTGGCATATTGAACTCAACCTTGGTTGCTCGAGCTGCTTAGCTGGGCTACTGTGCTGTTTAGCAAACGAGTGTCTCCGAGCGGAGATCTCAACCCTTGCTTCGGTGGACTTCGAGTGGCACCCTAGGGAGGCAATTTGTACTACCTTGGAGGAGAGCCAGTGGAGTTTCACAGTCATATCATTCAGCATTTGTCTCAGTGAGTGCATGTTTCTGGAGGACGTAGAAGGGGAACACGCAGGTGTGGCTTTTGGGTTCATCTGGGCAACAACTATCGAGGGAGTTTGGGCATTGAAGCTATAGTGGAGGATCAACCTTCCGGGAGAGTTTTGGAGTAGGAGGTTGCTGCATTGGAGTAGTTCAATTTATAGTCACCTGGGCTTGCGCAGAGAGCCGTCACTGGGCTCACGTGGGAGTCAAAGGAAGGAATTGTACAGCTGGAGCTGGCTGGGAGAAGTAGGAGATCACTTTGAGGGCCATTTGAGGAGGATTGTTGGAGTTGGGAGAGTAGAGATTGACAGGATCAGTCACAGCGACAAAATTCGAAATTGGAGGAGGGTCAAGCTGTGAAGGGTCAATTTTTGAAGGTTGGAATTGTTATATCTCTGAGTTGATAATGGTCAGCTATCATGCCAGGGCATCTAAGATAATTTTTTGGGGGTTTTGTTTTAATTTGGAAGACCAATGTAGGAAACAGATTTAAAACAATGAGGCCTAACCCTTTGAATAATATTAGTATCAAAACAAAGGGCTGCTATTGAAATTCACACGGTGATATAGTTTGCATAGTGGTGAGAAGAAATAAAGAGGTGGTATGACTATCACAGTCTTCAAATTGAAGATTAAATAATCATATGTAAGAAAACCTTTAAACTATGTTCAAAAGGTTTAACAAAATATGCTTAAGCTTACAACAGATGTTGATGATATTTTGAATTAGAGAGAATTAATAAAACAAACAGTTTATGTAATTCATTCTCTTTATAAATGATCACTTGAAAAGCTTATAAGAATAATTGAAACACAATTACTCTTACCTGGTTATCTTTGTAAAACATAAGAATATGAAGAACTGTGAAATAAAACTGGAAAAACTTACAGAAAAACAAAATTGTATGAATCAAAACTTAGAATCCATTTGCTTTTGTATTAATGATTCAAAAAAATCAAGTACATTCAATGCTTAGAAATGCTTCGTCAAGGGTGCAACCCTTAATAACTCATGAAAGAGAGTTATTTATACAATTTGAGAACTAAGAAAATATCTTAAACTATTTTACAAAAATAGATAATTACAAAATCAGGAATATAAACTGCTAGCCGATCTGGCACTATTTTGGTGTTGAGCTGTTTGATGACTGTTGTTGAAAAAATTGAAAACTGTTGAACTTGTGATGATTGTTCTTGTAAAGGCTGAATGTTGTTTGATCACCCTCTAGTCCAGTAAATCAGTTAATACTTCCCAGCGCTTCTTATCTGGGATAGATATTTTGGTTACCCTTCTGTAAATTTCATCCATCTCTGTATACTTCGTGAAAGTGGGTTTTACTGGAAATATATGCCTAATCTCATCTAAAATGAAGAAGGTGTCCCTGAGTGCATTTAGCACCACTCTTGGTGTTGCTACACCTCTTATGTTTGACATTGAAGCTGCATTGGTGCCTACCTCTATGAGATTTCGAACATAATCCAAAATAGGCATTAATTTGTCGTTAATTACAATCATAGAGGGCAAACCCTTGCTGGTCAAGGGTTCAATCCTACTAAAAAAACGTTGAACTATTGTATTCACACTGCTGCACTTTTCTTCCAACTGAAGGATGAGGTTCTTCTTGGTGATGATCTTCTTTACTTCCAGAATAGTTATTGTCCTGTCATTTATCCCTAATTCTTCAAGCTCATAGCTGTCTTTAGAGTTGAGGAACTTGATTATATCATAAGCAATTTCTGGCATATCCTCAAGTTGTTTAGAAATAGTTTCAACAACTTCCTGAGCTTTCTCTAAGAGGTCTTTTTGATCAAACACTATCTTGATATAGGGCCAGATATCCTTAATTGCTTCAGTAATTTCTTCCCACAGAATTTCTCTTGCCAAACCCAATTTGTTTCCAATGTAAGATTCTTTAAGTTCCCTCTGCAATGTTTCAATCTGAGCTTTTGCTCTCTGCAACTCAGCTGCATGTGAAGTGTCTGCAACTATTTTCATATGCTGTAACTCCTTGAGTTCATTCTACAACTTCTTGATTTCTCTTGTCTGAATAGACAGGTTCTGAACAGCTTCAGCAAGCTGTTCAACTCCTTCTGCTGCACCTGTAGTTGATGTTGTGGCTGAAGTAGAAACCCTGGTTACAGGGATTGCTACAAGGGGTACTATATCCATTGGAGTTTGAGACCAATTTCTCCATCTGCTCTTCCATCTGTTTTATCTGCAGATTCTATTCCATGATGAGCTTCATCATGTCAGACTTTTGAGTTTCCTTTTCTTCAATCTCTTTAGCCATTGGGTCCTCAGAAGCTGGCAATTTGAGTTGTTTCCTTAATGCTGAAAGCTCAACATTTTTCTTTTTCATGAGTTATTCTGCAACATTTATGTTGGAGGGATCATATCCCATCTTCAACACCAGATCTTCTAAAGAATTGATCTTTGTGTCCTTTGCTAATGAGGATACTTTCTCCAACTTGAGCTGTAACTATGTGTTTGCTAAGGTAACCTGCAATTTTGACAAACTCATAGTAGTATCAGTTAAAGTAGAAGAAACCAAATGTCCAGTTTGTTTGCGCATCCAATTTGATCAATTGGATGCACATCCTTTACATTAAATTCAAAAGAGGTTTACTTCTGATAATGTGCAACAGTCCTAGGTTGTGGAATCTGAGCCTGCAGAAAAGCCATCTGCATTTTACCCTTCTTAGAGTCAAAGACTGAAAGAAGTCTGGCCTGAGAGCTGGAGGAATGTTTCCAGAATTGTGTGTAGGTGTTCAACTTCAACTCTTCATTCTTCTTTTTGATCTCACTGAAAACATGAAAGATGTCCTCCTCCTTGTCCTTCTAGATGCTTCCACTGGTCTGAATTACCTGTTGTTCTTGAGAAGTAGTGGAATGAGTTGGGGACTGGGTAGACTATCCACCAGACTGTGTATAGAGCATGGTCTCTCCAAGCCCATCAAATGTGGTTTTCTGAGACTCATGTGTTGCACCAACAGTCACAGAGATCCTTGGTCTCTTTTTCCTATGCACAATCCTAAAGCCCTAGCTTGATGCTTCAGTTGTAGGGGATGACTGTTCTTCCCTTGCTCTTTTAGCTGTCTTTTCCTGTGCAAGTGGAGTTTGCACATTTGAAGTGGAAACTGCCTGCTCTTCAACTTCTTGGAGGGTGTTCTCTGTCCACTCCAACTAATTTTTGTATTGTTCTATTTCTGGCCTGGCTATGTGGTGATATGCTGTAAACTTGTTTTCCACCCTAAGTTTAGAAATCACTCCCATTGGGTCATAAGACCAAGTGAAATTGAGACCAAACTTCATTTCCTTTAGCAACCTATCTGCTTCTCCTGCTGCTCTGGTATTGCAGATGAATGGACCAACCTGAGCTTTGAGCTTGAATTGAGATTTCTTCTTTGCTGCCACAAAGTGTACTTCATTTGCATTTAACCTTTGCCTAATATATTCCAGTGCAAAGATTCTGATGGGGAGGTACTTGGGAAGTTTGTAGGGTGGAAGCTCACAACCATAAACCTTGATTTCTGTGTAGTTTTGGTAAAGATACCAATCTCCTGTTGTGTCTTGGTTGACCAGTTGCAATACTTTGAGAATCTCGTCGCTGATTCTTGGTATTGGAGTAATGCTCATAAGACTGATAGCTGGATGAATAAACAATTCTATGAACTGTTTATAGGTAAACTCTTCTTTCTCCTTCATTCCCATTGTAGTCCAAAATATCACTGATTGCTGGTTGCCTTCCTCATCTAGCTTTTGTAGGGTAAATGAAAATTTGTCTCCCTGAAAATATATGAAAAGATATACAAGTACTGAAGCATACTTGAATGCTTCTTCAGTGTTAAACTTGACAAATTGCTCATGTATGGCTTCAGCTAGGAATTGGTTGAAATTATAAATAGTTGTGGGTTTGGAATCAACAGAAAAGATAGATAAGAAACCTAGAATGACATCATTAACGTATTGATCAGAGTTATAACCAATGAGATAAGACAAAATAGTGGTGATTTTCTTGGTTCTATCAGGGAACATGGATGAGTCATAAGGAGGGTTTCTTTTAGGCAGAGGACTATCAATGGCTAGGAAAAGTTCAAGAGTCTGGGATCTTTTAGTAAAATCCAGTTTCTGATAGGCTTCTATCAAGCTTTCATGGGAAAAAGGATGAGTTGGTGCAATAGTAGGGGCCTGCAACATCTTTTCAATGGACTCAACATTGATTAAACAGAGGATTTCTCTTGTGGGTGAAATGATTGCTCTTTGGCTGGGATCATAGGATTCATGGCATTTCTTGACAAATTCAGGTGCTTTGTGTATCTGAGGGAAAATGTAGTGGGGAAGGAGGGAGTCCCAAAGTCCTATTTCATCAGTCTGATCAATTAATTGATCTTCCATCCAGCAGTAAATTTCATATAAATCAAATTGAGAAGAAGTCTCAATGATTTTACAATCCCTGTCGACCAAGGGGGTATGGTGGAAGTCAACCTGTGGATGTACAAGAGGATTTGGGATTTCTGCAACTTCTTTTCCCTTAGGAGGCATTTTATCAAATGAATTTGCAGACTGAAAATGATGGAAATAGAAAAATTGGTCTGAAACAGGGTGCTTACAGTAAAACAGTATGACTGAAAAAGAGACAAGTGGACCTGGATGTCGGCTTTCTTCTGAACAGGACAAAATAGTTGCTTAAGTGTCGGATCGTCTTTGAGTTGTAAGGAGGCAAACTATGAGTGATCAATTTGGTCACAGGAATGTACTGTGTAACCGTTTTCATGGAGGAACATGGCTTTTAATGGAAAAATTGGAGCAGAGCTGTTGAATGAACGGTTAAAACTGCATTAATTATCCAACAAGATTAATTAACGGGTCTTTGGGACATAAATTCGCGGGAGATGGTGAATTGAATGAACAACGGATAGGCGACAGTTGATTGGATGGAGAAATGACGTGGAGCGGACATGGATGGCAACATGGAGCGGCGGTAAACGGTCGCATGTAAACCGTGTTCGGGAGTAGCTTGAGGTGGTAAGTCGTTTCAGGATTTTTAGTCCCGAAAGACTAAAATGAGGCTAAGGTGGTTTAAGGTGGCAGTTTCGGAAACTGCTCACTTCAGACCCCCCTGCTGATAAAGTTCGGACGACAAATGAGGGCCGAGGAGGGATGTGGGCCATCGGATGTCGGGGGAGCATGCGAGATGAAAGGTAAGGTGGAAGGGATTTAACATGTGAGGCAGAAGTGATGGTGGGGTCACGATTTCGATGGATGTGACGGTTTGATGTTATGGCGAATGAATGTTTGAAGTTAGGATATTGCAAAATACATTGGTACTAAGAATCCATAATTAAATCAAAATGCAACATCGCATGTAAGAATTATCCAATGTTACAACTTAGGATAAAATCCTTGCATGCTCCAATAATTTCTCATATGTCTACCTACCCTTTATACTCCTAATATTTTCATTTATTCATCCGAGTGCATTTAGGCTAGCAACTCAATATTTCCTTTTAATGACTAATCTACCTCTATCCCTTATTTCCTCCATTGGCTCAGATTAAACTGTTGAGCCAATTTTATTTGCTACCTATTGCCAAAAATTTAAATCAAATCCAATCATGCTTAAACTGTACAATTGGATTAGATGAACTAGGTGTGGCATTTAAACAATCTGCACACAACCTTTATTTGCAAAAATAAAATTGACTAAGAGTAGTGGCATTTGGATTTGCAACACTTTCAGAGTTTATTGTTTTTTGCTTTTCTTTCTAACCTAACATTTATTTTTGCCTTCATTTTTTAGGGCATCTATTCTAACATTTTATTTGATATGGACTTATTCATAAAATATCCCTAACATTTTTTATTTAATATTCTTTTTGTCCATATCCTAACTTAACATTTTTTGACTAATTGATACTAACTTACCAAAACCAAAAAATACTACAACATCGGCTCCAACTAAGGACTGCTTTCTTATGTAGAATGCAGAGAACCTGCAGATCCATGTGCCTTCTCCTCGAGCTATGGAGTCTCTGCTGTAAAAAATCACATTGACAGCTTGAAAAGTAAAATAAACCGAAGTTTTAACAATGATAGTAATGAAATCTACTTCAACTTCTCAGTATTGAATGTAATGTTTGAGAAACCTTCCATTAACAAGGTAAGTGGAATATAGTCCCTCAAGATTTTTAAGCAAAAAAGTGTTGTTTCCCTTTACTTCAGCAATAGCTAAAGGTCCAAACCACAGGTTATCAAACTTGACATGTTTTCCTTTATCTTCTCTTCTGGAATCCCATCTTAGAACTAGATCACCCTCCTTGAAGTTCCTTTCCCTGGCTCTTCTGTCAAACAAGTTCTTCATCTTATTCTGATACTTTTTCAATTTATATTGAACTTCATCTCTGTTTTCATTTAGTTCAATAATCTGATTTATTCTCCTTGAAAAATCATCAGGTTCATCAGTTGAATCCTGCAGGAATTTTAAAATAGGGAAGGCCAAGTTGGTAGGGAAGATTGCATCTTTCCCATAAACTAGCTGAAAAGGAGACTTTCCAGTAGACCTCTTTGGAGTAATCCTGTTTGCCCAGACTGCATAAATTAGATGAGAATCCCAACTCTTTTTATGATCTGCTAAAGTCTTTTTGATCACCTTTACCAGACTTTTATTTGAAGATTCTGCAAGACCATTACCTTGAGGGTAATAAGGAGTTGAATGATGTAACAAAATCTGATATTTCTGGCAAAAATTCAATCATTTTAACACTGGAAAATGTTGTTACATTATCAGTAACAATTTGTGTTGGGCAACCAAACCTAGATAAGATATTTTCTTCAATGAATTTAATTACTACTGAATCAGTAGCATTTCTTACTGGAATTGCTTCCACCCATTTGGTAAAGTAGTCTATTGCAATGAGAATCCATCTATGCTAATTGTTTGAAGTAGGATGAATTTCTCCAATAAAATCTAGTCCCCATTGGAGAAAAGGTGTTGAGACCATTGTTGGGATTAGTAGAAGAGTTGCTATTTTTTGCTTACCAGCAAACATCTGATAAAGGACACAACTTCTGACCTTTGATCCTACATGTAAGAACAATGTGGGCCAATAGAATCCTGCCCTCAATATCTTATATGCTGTTGCTCTCCAAGCATAATGTCCTCCACAAAATCCTGTGTGAAATTGATCAATAATTCCTTCAGTTTTTGATTCTGTCAAACATAATAACAGGATATTTAGTGGGTCCTTCCAGTAAAGATTTGCATTTATGATATAGTATTTGACTGCCTTCAATTTGAGAGCTTTACATTGACTTTTGGAAAATGATGCTGGACATTCAAAATGAATCAAGAAATTTACAATATCTTGATACCAATTTGAAGAAAGAAATTTCTCATCAATGTGTAGAGATATGGCCTGATCTGAAGGTAAAGGTTCTTGTGGATTCTTTTCTTCAGGATGGTGAGGAGGTTCTTGTGGATTCTCTTCATTCAAATTTTGGGAAGGTTCTTGTGGATTCTCCCCTTCTGCCAGAACAGAAGGTTCTTGTGGATTCTTCTTATCTAAACTTTGAGAAGGTTCTTGTGGATTCTCCCCTTGTATTTCCAAAACAGAGTTGATGCCAAGCACTTTACAGTTTGATTCAGCTAGAAGCTTAGCTAATCCTTGACCCTTGACTAGCTTTGTAGTTTTGATAGTTAGATCAAACTCTAGTATTTGAGTGATCCATCTACCTCTCTTCCCATCAGTGTCAGGTTGGGTTAAAACAATCTTGACAACACTGTTAGGAACATAAGCAGTAATAGGTGAATGTAGGACATACATCCTGAATGATTTCAGGGCTTGTATTAGGGCATAGGCTTGCTTTTCAATTATGTCATACTTAAGCTCGACATCTCTCATAACCTTACTGAAAAAGGCTATAGGTTGGTCATGGGAATCTTCATTATTTTGTAATAAAACAACAACAAGGGTTGTTTCAGAGGCGAAGAAAAAGATACTGAATGGTTTGGTATAATCAGGGCTAGCCAAGGTTGGAGCTTCAGAGATAACCTTCTTGATTTGGTCAAATGCATACCTGGAAGAGACAGTCCATTTAACTTCATGATCCTTTCGGAGCATATCAGTTATGTCTTTCACAATTTCAACATAATTTGGGATGAACCTCCTTAAAAAATTAATCTTGCCTAGAAAAGCTTGGATCTCCTTCTTGTTTCTAGGTAATGACAATGTTTTTATTGCAGAAACACGTTTTGGATCAATCACCACTCCTTTTGAGATTATATGGCCTAGCAGTTTTCCTTCTTTGATAGCAAAAATAGACTTTTTAGGATTGAGGGATATTCCAAATTTCCTACACCTGTCAAAAACCTTCATCAAATGCTTTAGATGTTTTTGATCAGAATTAGAAAAAACAGTTATGTCATCAAGATAAATGACTACAAATTTGTTTACCTGACCCACAAAAGCTATATCCATAGCTCTTTGAAACGTTGCTCCAGCATTGGATAAGCCAAAAGGCATTCTAGAATACATAAATGTACCCCAGGGTGTAGTAAAAGTTGTCTTCTCTCTGTCTGCTGGATCAACATTTATCTGATTGTAACCTGAAAAACCATCAAGCATAGAAAGTCTTTGTGCTCCTGAAACCATTTGAAGTAACTGATCCATTTTGGGTAAAGGGTAATTATCCTTTAATGATGCTTTGTTCAAATTTCTAAAGTCCACACAAAGTCTAATTTCTCCATTCTTCTTTCTAACAGGAACTAAATTAGCAACCCAATTAGAATATCTAAGAGGGAGGATAATTTGGGCATCTAGCATTTTCTTAATTTCCTTTTCTACAGTTGGCAGAAGTGCTGGATTAATCCTCCTAAGTTTCTGTTGACAAGGTTTTGCTTCTGGTTTTAAAGGAATCTTATGCTGAATTAATGATGTATCATAAGTTTTTAGATCAGCATAGTTCCATGCAAAAATATCCTTGTATTTTTCAAATAACTTAAGGTATTGAGCTTTAATTTCGGGATCTAAGGATGCACAGATTTTAATGCTCCTAATGTCATCATTTGTTCCAATATTTACTTCCTCTATGTCATCTTGTGGAGAAATTGACTGTGGGTTTCTGTGGACATCATTTTGATCAAACAATTTTTCTAAAGGAATAAGTCCTTTGGGAATGAAATTGTTAGATAGTTGAATGATATCATGATTTGCAATTTTTGAGTTGAAATCTGAATTATCATTTTCATTTGAATTCTCAATTATTTCTGTTGTATTTTCATCAATTTGTAGAACTGAAAATTCATCTATAACCTGCAGAAAAGATTTTAACTGCTCATCATCTTCAAAAATCTGCCAGTATTTTAGGTTATCTGGGATGGATGGCCTGTATTTGACTTGTATTTGATAGAGCACATTAGTTTGATCAGGGATTTTAAATGAACTAGCAGAAACAACTAGGGAATATGCATGAATATTCTGATCCATTGGGATATAAGTCAAATTAAAAACGTTTAAGAAATTTTCAACTGAATCCCAAACCTCATTTCGATAAGATCTAAGCCTAGGATGTTTTGTCTGGCAAAGATTTCTTATTTGTTTAACAATGAGCTTTGAGTCAGTGAAAACACTCAAATTTTGAACCTTTAAGCTCTTGGCTAATTGTAGTCCTAAAAGGAAAGCTTCATATTCAGCCACATTATTTGTAACTTCAAAATCAAGTTTGCATGATTGTGTAATATTTTCTTTTTCCGGTGAGATTAATACTACCCCAACTCCTGCTCCATCTTTTGTACAAGAACCATCAAAGAATAGCTTCCAGACATCAGTCTGATTTGGTACAGGTCTTTCAATTACATCTTCAATTTTTGCTTGAGTTTCATGTGTTTGGTTTGAAGAAAGTTGGAAACAACCAAAATCTTGATCAATTGCATATATGGGATGGTTTCTTGGTTGATCTGTTTTGCAAACAGTGTGCACAAATCTGACCTCTCTATACAGCCTTAGTTGCTCCCCCCAATAAACTGGAATAGTGGCATAAGACATGTCCATCTGAAGAGTTCCCCCTAATTTGGCATAGCAAGACCTTGAAAGGAGCATTCCAAATTTGGGAGGGATATCTGTGACAACTATATCTAACACTACACTCTTTACTGGGATTTGGGCGAGAGTGACTACTAAATCCTTAATCAATCCTAGACAAGGCACCCTTTTGGAATCAAAGGTGTACAAATCATGATAGGATCTAGTTATGTCAAGATTTAAATGATCCATGATAGTTTTTGGCATAAGATTATGTGATGCTCCAGAATCAAGCATACAATTGTATAACATAGAATCATTTGTTTTAAGAGTCACATAGAAAGGGGGTACTATTTCATCTACCATATCTGAGCTAGGACCAAAAACAACTGCTGGTTTTTCATCTTGAAGACTAATGATATCACTTTCAGCATCAACCGAGGTATTTTGTATCCATTTGGAGACTTGATTTTTATATCCAGGGTTTTTGGAAAGTTCTGAAAGTGGTATTGGGATTTTAACTCTTTCTAACTCCTTTTCAACATTAAATGTAGTTAAAACAATTTTTTCAATTTGAGTGGTATCAGTTGACTGATTTAATGGTTGAATAATAGTTGTTTGAGTTTCAGCAACTTTGGTATGAGGTTCAATTGTTGGAGGTTCCTTAGGGGGTCTTCCAGGACCAGGTCTGGGCCTAAGATCATATCTTTTGTTTAGTTTTGCAATTAGGAATTCAGAAAAGGCATGGTATTTGGAAGCCTGTGAGGAGTCTTGATCTTGTTGAACCTGCTTTTGTTGTGAGAGAGGAATTATAGCAGTCTGACCAAAAGAGGTATCCATATTATTAATATCTTCAGTTATAGTCATAGTGTTGTCATCAGGTTGTTGATCATCTATCAATAAAGGAGTTGGAACCTGTTGATCATTACTAGGCCTTTGAAGAATTTGTAATGGTGGATTTCTTTTGTATTGACCTTGATTTTGATTTTGGGGTCGAGTGACTGTTTGTTGAATTGTTCTAGGTTGAGTTTCAATCTTGGAAATTCTATTGGACAGATTTCTAAGAAGTGAAGTTATTTCATCTATTTTAGAGTCTTCAGTTTTAGTCTTAGAGGAAGTTGAGGCCTCTTGACTTGACTTAAGTTTTCTTTGGGCTTTTTCCTCTTTAGCTTTTAAAGTGGCTGAGGCAGACCTATTTGCTTCCACCTCTATAGCATTAGTTTGCATGTCTTCAAGAGTCCTTGAAGTCCTTTCTCTTAACATCACAACAAAATCATCATCAAAAGCTTTTGAAAACCTAGATTTAGCTACTGCTACAAGTGGTTTGCAATCAGGGGGCATCTTATGATAAATTTTGTTGAACCTTTTGATAAAATCAGAGACAGGTTCACCAAAGTTTCTTTTAAGTTCTTCAAACTCAGTTAAAAAGTAAAGAGCATCTTTCTTCACTCCCCATTGATTTTTGAATATATTTGTTAATTCTTCCCAATTTCTAATGGAATTTGCAGGTAACTGCCTAAACCAAGTCCTCACATTTCCCTCAAGAGACTGAACAAACAACCTCATGTAAACATTTTCTTGTTCTATGTTCATGTTATCTGCAAAGTCTAGAAAGGCTTGAAGGTGATCCTCAACTGAGGGACCTGTTTCTCCATTATATCTAGGAAGGTGCTTTAAATATCCATTTGGGAAAGCATCAAGGACTGGAGGTAAAACTAAAGCTACATATCTTTCTTGTACAATGGGTTGGAATGCCATAGTAGAGGATGATGAATGAGATGTTTGTGAAGATGATGATAAGGAAGAGGGAGATGGTGAAAGAGGGGGAGAATTAGTATGTGGGGGTGAAGGAGGAGATAAAGAAGGTGGAGATAAAGAAGGTGGAGACTTCTTGAATGATTTTAAAGGAGTTTTAATCACCAACTTGTGGACCTGAGAATGAATATCCTCTTCAGTTTCAAAGAGTGGATTTGAATATATAGCAAAGGACTCTTCAGGTTGTTTAGAAGTAGAAGATTTTGGTGGTTCAGAAGTGGAATGAAATGAATAAGTGGTGGGGGATATAAAGTCTGTAGGTTTGTATTCAGGTAGATGAACACCCAGGTCAGACTCAGATTTAGGTGATCCCGGTGGAAGTGGGGGTTCTGGATGAGATTCAAGTGAATGAATAAGGAAAGTTGATTTGAAATCAACTCCCCTGTCTAGGAGCTCAGCAACCCTAGGTGATAGGTGAGTGTACTCTGGATTGGATGGAATATTACTATAGGGATCAAATTGTAATATATCTTCAGACTGCAAGGCTGAAGTAGAAGAAGATGGTTTGTGTCTTCTTCTAGAACTGGCCTTTCTCACAAGTTTTTATGGATTTGACAGAGGACTAATAGTGTCAGATTCATAATGGAATCTAGTGTGCTTAGAAGGTGCCAGTTTGATACTGTGGAGTTGCCAGGTGAAAGATTTTGACCTATCTAGACCTTTAATCACCTTAAAGGAATAGGAATAATATCTTTGACCCAGGAAAACTTAATGTAATTCAAATCCCCAGCAATGGCGCCAGATTGATGCTGGTATCTCTAAGATGATAATGGTCAGCTATCATGCCAGGGCACCTAAGATAATTGTTTTGGGGGTTTTGTTTTAATTTGGAAGACCAATGTAGGAAACAGATTTAAAACAGTGAGGCCTAACACTTTGAATAATATTAGTATCAAAACAAAGGGTTGCTATGGAAATTCACAGAGTGATATAGTTTGCATAGTGGTGAGAAGAAATAGAGAGGTGGTATGACTATCATAGTCTTCAAATTGAAGATTAAATAATCATAAGTAAGAAAACCTTTAAACTATGTTCAGAAGGTTTAACAAAATATGCTTAAGCTTACAACAGATGTTGATGATATTATGATTTAGAGGGAATTAATAAAACAAACAGTTTATGTAATTCATTCTCTTTATAAATGATCACTTTAGAAGCTTATAAGAATAATTGAAACACAATTACTCCTACCTGGTTATCTTTGTAAAACATAAGAACATGAAGAAAACACTGTGAAATAAAATTGGAAAAACTTACAAAAAAACAAAACTGTATGAATCAGAATTCAGAATCCATTTGATTTTGTATTAATGATTCAGAAAAGTCAAGTACATTCAATGCTTAGAAATGCTTCTTCAAGGGTGAAACCCTTAATAACTCGTGAAAGAGAGTTATTTATACAATTTGAGAACTGAGAAAATATCTTAAACTATTTTACAAAAATAGATAATTACAAAATCAGGAATATAAACTGCTAGTCGATCTGGCACTATTTTGGTGTTGAGCTATTTGATGACTGTTGCTGAAAAAATTGAAAATTGTTGAACTTGTGATGACTGTTCCTGTAAAGGTTGAATGTTGTTTGATCACCCTCTAGTCCAGTAAATCAGTTAATACTTCCCAACGCTTCTTATCTGGGCTAGATATTTTGGTTACCCTTCTGTAAATTTCATCCATCTCTGTATATTTCGTGAAAGTGGGTTTTACTAGAAATATATGCCTAATATCATCTAAAATGAAGAAGGTGTCCTTGAGTGCATTTAGCACCACTCTTGGTGTTGCTACACCTCTTATGTTTGACACTGAAGCTGCATTGGTGCCTACCTCTGTAAGCTTTCAAACATAATCCTCAATAGGCATTAATTTGTCGTTAATTACAAGCATAGAGGGCAAACCCTTGTTGGTCAAGGGTTCAATCCTACTGAAAAAACGTTGAACTATTGTATTCACACTGCTACACTTTTCTTCCAACTGAAGGATGAGGTTCTTCTTGGTGATGATCTTCTTTACTTCTAGAATAGTTGTTGTCCTGTCATTTATCCCTAATTCTTCAAGCTCATAGCTGTCTTTAGAGTTGAGGAACTTGATTATATGAGAAGCAATTTCTGGCATATCCTCAAGTTGTTTAGAAATAGTTTCAACAGCTTCCTGGGCTTTCTCTAAGAGGTCGTTTTGATCAAGCACTATCTTGATATAGGGCCAGATCTCCTTAATTGCTTCAGTAATTTCTTCCCACAGAATTTCTCTTGCCAAACCCAATTTGTTTCCAATGTAAGATTCTTTAAGTTCCCTCTGCAATGTTTCAATCTGAGCTTTTGCTCTCTGCAACTCAGCTGCATGTGAAGTGTCTGCAACTGTTTTCATATGCTGTAACTCCTTGAGTTCATTCTGCAACTTCTTGATTTCTCTTGTCTGAATAGACAGGTTCTAAACAGCTTCAGCAAGTTGTTCAACTCCTTCTGCTGCACCTGTAGTTGATGTTGTGGCTGAAGTAGAAACCCTGGTTACATGGATTGCTGCAAGGGGTACTATATCCATTGGAGTTTGAGCTCTTTTGACAGCTTCCTCTTTCTCCTTGACCAATTTCTCCATCTGCTCTTCCATCTGTTTTATCTGCAGATTCTGTTCCATGATGAGCTTCATCATGTCAGACTTCTGAGTTTTAGTTTCTTCAATCTCTTTAGCCATTGGGTCCTCAGAAGCTGGCAATTTGAGTTGTTTCCTTAATGCTGAAAGCTCAGCATATTTTTTTTCACAAAGTCTTCTACAACATTTATGTTGGAGGGATCATATCCCATCTTCAACACCAGATCTTCTAAAGATTTGATCTTTGTGTCCTTTGCTAATGAGGAGACTTTCTCCAACTTGAGCTGTGACTGTGTGTTTGCTAAGGTAACCTGCAATTTTGACAAACTCATAGCAGTATGAGTTAAAGTATAAGAAATCATCTGTCCGGTTTTTTTGTGCATCTCAATTTGATCAATTGGATGCACATCCTTTACATTAAATTCAAAAGAGGTCTGCTTTTGATAATGTGCAGCAGTCCTAGGCTGTGGAATCTGAGCCTGCAGAAAAGCCATCTGCATTTTGCCTTTCTGGGTATTGGAGATCTCATGTGCCTTAGCCTTTCCACCAATTTTCGTGGCTAGAGCACATCTAATGCTACCCCAAATCAACATATCGATATTGGAGGGGCCCACATGAGGCAAAGGAAGCCCCACGAAGTCATAAAGAGGAGGAGCCTCTCACTTGGTCATTCATTCACTCTTGTATATCGAATTTTACTTGACTGTTTGCTAGAGCCGCTTAGCCGAGTCAACTAGTTGTTTAGCCAAGAATCTCTCAAGCGAGACATTCAACCTTACCTTCGGGGGACTTCGGGTGCCACCCTAGGAAGGCAGTTCCATAGCATCTTGAGGAGTTCCAAGAAGTATCTACAACACATCCATTCAACTATCTTCAGGAAGTGCGTATTTCTAGGCCAGCAGTTGAGAATACGCAGTACAACAAATAGCTACCTTGGGCTAGCCATTAGCCGGAGAAGCCAAGGAATTTGAAGGACATCATTGGCTCAGCATTCAGGAGGATTTTTGGGGCAAGAGAGGACAAAAAACAGGTAGTTCGAATTCCAGTCTAGGAGGACAGCGTAGAGAGCCAGTCTAGGCAATTTGTGGGTCTTGAGGGGAAGAGCTACAACCCGAAATCATAGCTAGGAGGGAAGGAGATTCATAGGAGGGATCATCCCAGTGATTTGGGGCAGTTTCCAATAGGTTTTACAGCTTCATTCCAGTAGGCGGAGTTTTGCAGTTGCAAATGAGGTTGGGCTCCTTGGGGGTCGATTTTCAGAAGTCTGAACCAGACCAAACCCTTCCTGGGTTTTGTTGGGTTTTGGCTAAAATGCAAGGAGCTGAAATCTTATAATTTTCTGAGCACGGCAAGCAGTGATTCCAACCCTTCGACTTCAGTAGACAGTGTAGTTTCTGGGCAGCACAGATCAGTTTTGGTGCAACAGTTGGGGCAGCCTTCAGATCAGCATTTGCTCACTTGGGTTTTGTCACGCTTGTCCTTAGAGGCAAACCCACTTGCACCATTCTATTTTATCATTGTATTTACCCTTGAAGAATCAATAGAATGGCTCAGTGGTTCTCTATTTCTAGCGTTTTCATGGGTGCTTGATGTGAATTTCGTTTTTCAAATTGCTAGATTTTTTGCTTGCTTGTTTATCCCTTAATTTCCTGTTTAGGAACATTACAGTGGTATCAAATCCTAGGTCTTGGCTCAGCTGTGGGGATTTTCTCCTATGAGAGAAGGGGACCAGCAAAACATTACATACAGGAGGCAAAGGTACCAAGGCAGAGAAAGAGAGTTGGAAATCACTCCAGACACGAAGGACAGGGGGAAAGCAGTGGTAGCAGAGGAAGATATAGTAGAGCCCAAGAGCAAGGAGGAGACGGCTTGTGACAACCTCTTGAAGGCTTTGAATGATTTAACGAAGGGCCAGAAAGAGATGTTGGAGGAGATAAAAATGCAGATTGGGAGAGAACCACCCCTAGAAGATTTTTATTTGGGGAACTTCTGGAGCCTCTCAGCAATTCGATCACCCTTCGCTGGCAGCACAACCCCCATCAGCGAGTGGGCCAACTCGAGCCACACTGCTCTCTTTCATGCTTGTGGCATAGATCAAACCAACAGGGGCTGAAAACCCCTCACAAATGGGAGAACACTTTAGAGAGTGGCAATCTATGGGTGCAAACTTCACGGAAGCACTCTCTGTTAGGATATTCCGACACATAGGATATAGTTAAGTTCAACTTGGTCTAGTATAGAGTTAGGTTAGAGTTAGGTAAAGTGTGTTTCTTTACCGTTGTACATTTTGTAACTTACAATCCGACGGTCACGATATGTAGTGATCCGACGGTTCACTCTCACCTCGGTATTACCGACACTTGATCCGTGGCTTGACACCCGATTGGTCCATGAGTTCTATTTAAAGCGCATGGAGGGTCATTGTTCGGGTAATCCGTGCATGAGAGAAGCTTATGTAAATTTTCATTCTTTGATTAATAAATTGCCTGTAGTACCCACGTTGGGACAGGCCGTGGACTGTTTCCCTCCTTGCACTTTGAGGGTTTTAACCACGTCAAAAATACTGGTGTATTGATTTGAGATCTGGTTGTGAGCGGTGTCCTTTTGGTGTTCTTTCTGAGGAACTTACCCTGTAAATTCCTACATGGTATCAGAGCTATTTGAGGGCCGCGTCCGTTGGTGATCCAAATCTGAAGCCGGTAGAACTGCATGCGGCTGTCGTTTCCTAGATCTGCTGTTTCTGACTGCTTTCGGGCCGAGAGGACTGCTCTGTTGCGTTCGGAGCATCTGTTCCAGTGAGGAACCCCTTTCGTTTCACGCGAAAAGGTTTCCGGTAGCCCTAGCTGCGTCATTTTTCAGATCGGGAGGTATACAGTGTTTTTTTTTACAGTTTACTGTTATTTTCTCTCTGCTTATTTCGGTCTCAGTTTATTTAGCCTTTTTTTTTAACCGGATCTATACCTTTCATTTCTGCGTATGCTCTTTGCCCTGCGACTCTGTGCGATCTGGGCAAATCAGAAACAGAAAGGAAGGATTTTTCTCATGCGTATGCTCTTTTCCCTGCACCTTAGTGTGATCTCGGAAAATCAGAAACATTGAGAAAAATATTTAGTTTTTCGGCTAAAACTAACTTTGAGATTTTTTTTAAAATTTCTAGTTTTTTTGGCTAAAGCTAACTTCGAGCCGCAAGGTTCGTTTTTCTTTGCATATTCGTGTTGGGTTTTGTGTTTTGTGTTTTGTAGGGAAAAAGAGCTTTTTCAAGGCAAGCACGCAAACCAAGGCCCCCCCCTCTCTCTCTCTCTCTCTCAAATTTTTTGTATAGATCAATTGGTTCAAAGCTATTTTAAGAGAGTAGAGGTCTTGGGTTCAAGTCTTCATTTTGTGGGGGCGGATTTTTTCATTCCCGCACATTCGCGCACTTTGCCGGCAACTTCAACAATTTTTTTTCAAAAAGCCATAACTTCTTCATCCGGAAGCCTTTTTCAGAGCCGTTTTTTTTAAAACCGCCTATTTTTTCGAGATCTATCCATTGGAACACTTACTTTCAGCATCTTCAGCTTCAGTTTTTTTTTAAAAATGGAAAGTCCATGCCAAGTCATTCTTGACAGCACTAACTACTTCCAATGGGTAGCCTACATGGAAGATTTACTTAGAAGTAAAGGTCTCTTCAGAATAGCCACAGACCAAGAGAAGAAAGCAAAAGATGAAGACAAGGTTGCAAAATGGGAAAATAGACAAGATCAAGCACGTGGTTTGATAGGGATGTCTATTTCTCCTGATCTTAGATTCCACATTGCAGACCTTGAGACTCCTCAGAAGCATTAGAAAAACTCGCTAAAGTGTTTGGGATTAAAAATGAAATTAGAGCCCATCAACTTGAAAATGAGCTGCTTACTTTGGATCCTAATAATTTTTCTTGCATTGAAGATTTCTTGTCCAAATTTAAGACCCTTAGATATCTCTTGGAAGGTGTTAAAGTTAAGAAAGAAGATGGTAACCTTATTTATTCCATCCTTACTAAGTTGGGACCAGCCTACTCTGTATTTGTTTCCACTTTCCATTCTACAAGGGAAGCTTTCATTTGTCAAGGAAAAGACTACAAGGCCCCTTCCTTTGACTCCTTTTGTGATTCCTTAATAAGAGAACAAGAAAAACTCTTACACCTTGGTCTTCTTAATCTTGGAAACTCTTCCACGAAAGCATTAGCCGCCCAGCAGCAACCAAATTCAAGGAATCCTAAGAAGTCATATCCTCAAAAGAATGGTCCTAAACCATCTCAGCCTCAAAATGAAAGATCATTTCAGCAAAATGATAAGACCAATAAAAACAAATGGAAGAAGACTGATAGACATTGTAACTTTTGTAATCGAGATGGCCACTTAGAATCTAAATGCTTTAAGAAGATGGAAGCCTTGGAAGCCGCAATGAAGAAACATAACATCCATGTGGAGCCTACTTCAACTTCAACTTCCGGAATGGCACTTTCTGCATGTCATTGTCAATCATCTCAGTCTGGTTATGCATTAAATGTATCTTCTTCTTCTTCTCATTCTCATGAGTGGCTCATTGATTCTGGAGCCTCTTGTCACATGGCCAAAAACCAAGCCATGTTTTCTTCTTTAAATGATTGTAACACCAAAAATATATATATTGGTGATGATAGATCTCTTAATGTTGTAGGGACTGGAACTGTTCATCTAGACAATGGTCAGTTTAATGATGTATTATGTGTTCCAACCTTATCCTGCAACCTTCTATCTGTCTATCAGATAACTCATTCAGGTGAAGGTAAAATTGTTGAATTTTCACCTCATGATGTTGTAATCAAGGATCTAAAAGATCCTCAACAAATTCTAGCTACTGGTCTTGCTGATGATTCCAAAAGGTTGTATAAGTTTCACAACTTTGGGTCATCAAATCTTCCCTCAGTATTTGTTGCTCATAATGATGAAGTGAGCAAACTTTGGCATGAGCGATTTGGTCACTTAAACTATCGCTCCCTTCAGCATCTACGTAAAGAAAATATGGTGACAGGTCTTCCTATGGTATCATGCAGAGATGGTGTTTGTTCCGGATGTGTACTCGGAAAACATCATCGGGACAGTTTTGACAAACGTGCCTCTTGGCACGCCTCAGCCCCTTTACAGCTTGTGCACAGTGATTTATGTGGTCCTCTTCCTGTTGCTTCATTCTCTGGCTGCAAATACTTCTTAACTTTCATTGATGATTTCTCCAGACGCACTTGGGTATACTTCTTAAAACTCAAGAGCGAAGTATTTAACACCTTTTTGGCCTTCAAAGCCTTTGTTGAAAAACAATCTGGACATCAAATTCTTAAGCTAAGAACTGATAATGGTGGAGAATATGTTAAAAACACATTCATCAACTTTTGCACCGAAAATGGAATTCAAATGCAACATACTGTTCCATACACTCCACAACAAAATGGTGTAGCTGAAAGGAAAAATCGCACCTTAAAGGAAATGGCTAATTGTATGCTGCAATCTAAAGGACTCAGTCTTAGTTTTTGGGCCGAAGCAATTAATTGTGCAAATTATATAATCAATCGCACTCCTACTAAGGTTCTAGAGAATATCACTCCAGAAGAAGCTTGGAGTTCCATTAAACCAGATGTAAGTCACTTTCGTGTGTTTGGAAGTGAAGCATGGGCCCATATTCCAGATGAAAAACATAAAGCTTTAGAACCTAAGAGTGAGAAATGTACTTTTGTTGGATATTCTGAAGATGTAAAAGGTTATAGACTTATTCCATTTAAGTCCAAAAATGTTATCATTAGAAGAGATGTAAAGTTTGATGAAAATAAATCAGCCTGCGAGCCTAGTCCGGCGGATGTACCACCTCTTCCTATCTCTTCTATTTTTGAAAACATTTCTTCTTCAGATGATGAAAGCGAGGATGATAATCCTCCCCCACCTTCTCAGGATCCTCAACTTCCACGATGGGTCCGTGCTACTCGGGATGCAGCAGGTGATCTTGCCGGTGATCCTACAGATCAGCGACGTACACGTTCTCAGTTTGAAAGAGCCTCTTCTTTACTGGCTCAAGCTCCAGTAAATCATGATCCTGACACTTTTGCAGAAGCTTCAGGCCATCCACATTGGGAAGCAGCTATGAATGAAGAATATCATTCATTGATGACAAATGATACATGGGATCTTGTTCCTCTACCAAAGGGACGCAAACTTGTTAGATGTAAATGGGTTTACAGAACCAAGTATGGACCAGATGGGAAAGTTGCTAAACATAAAGCTCGTCTCGTTGCTAAGGGCTTTTCACAGGTTGAAGGCATTGACTACACTGAAACCTTCTCCCCTGTTGCCAAAATGAACTCTATCCGCCTTGTTCTTTCCCTTGCTGCCTCTTTAAAATGGGAAGTCCATCAGATGGATGTTAAATCTGCCTTCTTGCATGGGGACTTGCAGGAAGAAATCTATATGGAACAACCCATTGGCTTCATACAAACAGACTCCAGCCTTGTTTGTCGACTTAAGAAATCCCTTTATGGCCTCAAGCAAGCTCCTCGGGCTTGGTATGCCAAAATGGATAGCTTTCTTTTAGAATCTGGCTTTTCTAGGTGTCATTCTGACAATACTGTCTACACCAAGAAAGTGGGCAACTCTCTTATCATCCTTGTTCTTTATGATGATGATCTTATTCTTACTGGTAATGATCCCAACCTTATAAACCATGTGAAGTCCAGCCTTAAAAAGAAATTTGAAATGACAGACTTAGGACACTTACACTATTTTCTCGGTCTTCAAGTCTTGCAATCCCAGGAGGGTATTTTCCTTTCCCAGTCCAAGTATGCTTGTGATATTCTTCGTCATTTTCACATGGAAGACTGTAAGCCAGCCCCTTCTCCCTTTCAGTCTGGAGTCAAACTTTCAGTCTCTTGTACTTCTCCTGAAGTTGATGCTACCCTATACCGTCAACTTGTCGGAAAACTCTTGTATTTAACCCATACTCGTCCTGATCTTTCCTTTGCTGTTGGCCTTGTTGCTCGTTTTATGCAAAACCCCCGTGAAAGTCATTGGAAAGCAGCTAAAAGAATACTTCGTTATGTTCGAGGTACAGTACAGTTTGGGATTCATTACAGTGCCAAAGCAGCTCCTCTGTTAGTTGGTTTCACTGATTCTGATTGGGCTGGTGACCCTGATGATCGGAAGTCTACTGCCGGTTATGTCTTCACTCTTGGTTCAGGACCTATTACATGGGCTTGCAAGAAACAGGCTGCCATTTCTCTTTCGTCAGCAGAAGCAGAGTATCGTGGTGCCGTGGAAGCTAGTAAGGAAGCCTTGTGGCTTCGTCAGATCCTATCAGAGTTTGGCTTTGAGCAGCAGCATCCAACCACACTTTGGTGTGATAATCAAAGTGCCATTCAGCTATGCAAAGATCCAGTCCAGCATCAGCGCAGCAAACACATTGAACTACACATGCACTTCATCAGAAAGCTCATTCATGACCATGTTCTTGAAGTGCAATATTGTCCAACAGATGATCAGGTTGCAGACATCTTCACAAAGGCTCTCACAGAGGCGAAGTTCACTAAACTTCGATATATGCTTGGAGTTCAGGAAGTTGTCACTAAGGGGGGATAGGCTCTAGTGCCTCCTTCCTTCTCCTATTGTGTCATATTTGTAAATCCTTCAATCCTATCCCAAGTTGTTCTTAAGGGGGGATGTTAGGATATTCCGACACATAGGATATAGTTAAGTTCAACTTGGTCTAGTATAGAGTTAGGTTAGAGTTAGGTAAAGTGTGTTTCTTTACCGTTGTACATTTTGTAACTTACAATCCGACGGTCACGATATGTAGTGATCCGACGGTTCACTCTCACCTCGGTATTACCGACACTTGATCCGTGGCTTGACACCCGATTGGTCCATGAGTTCTATTTAAAGCGCATGGAGGGTCATTGTTCGGGTAATCCGTGCATGAGAGAAGCTTATGTAAATTTTCATTCTTTGATTAATAAATTGCCTGTAGTACCCACGTTGGGACAGGCCGTGGACTGTTTCCCTCCTTGCACTTTGAGGGTTTTAACCACGTCAAAAATACTGGTGTATTGATTTGAGATCTGGTTGTGAGCAGTGTCCTTTTGGTGTTCTTTCTGAGGAACTTACCCTGTAAATTCCTACACTCTCTTTCAGAGATTTCTGCAAGCTCAAGTAGAATCAGAAGAGCAAGGGCTATGGAAGATAGGGCACGTAGAGCTATGAGCTGCAGAGTACCATAGGGAGGATGTACTTCCCTACATTCGATGGCACTACCAAGCGCACTACTCGGGCCTGAGTTGAGAAGATGGATACGTATTTCCAACTCAATCTGATGACAGAGCGGGAAGCCATCAAGATGGCCACGTTGAACATGGAGGGGGAATCCCATGACTGGTGGTTTCATGGTTTGGTCACCCTGGGGCATGCTAGTGTGGCTTCATATGAGGATTTCACCAGGAGGGTGGTGGAACGCATTGACTAGAGGGATCCGGAGGCCCATTTCAAGGAGCTAATCGAACTTCGCCAGAGGCAACCCAAAGCAGTGCATTTCGGAGTTTCTGCGAGTTTTAGTGATGGTCCTAGACCTATGAGATGCTAAGAGGGTATATACCTTCGTAGAGGGCTTACTTGAGCCCCTGCGTGGACTGGTGAAGTCACGCAGACCCTCCACGCTGCAGGAGGCAATTATGTGCACCAAATATTTGCAGGGGGCCATCCCCAAGACCAGAGCACCTTTTCATGCACAGACCCCCTTTGCCCAGAAGGGGCATGACACTAGACCCCCATCTCAGAGAACCACCCAGGGACAGGGGCAGCTGGATGATGAGACACGGAAGGACCTCAAGAGGAGGA
Source organism: Pinus tabuliformis (assembly GCA_031772625.1). NCBI lineage: Eukaryota > Viridiplantae > Streptophyta > Pinopsida > Pinales > Pinaceae > Pinus > Pinus tabuliformis. The sequence continues at coordinate 632,270,663 of CM062820.1, read as the reverse complement.
TGTTGTGCTTCACTTTCCGGGAGCCCTGGGCACCAGGCCATCGGTGCACTGCTAGCAAAGCACATTATATTGAGGTCTTTTTAGACAGTGACCAAGAGGATGAGATGGAGTAGCAGTGTGGTATGGGAGACGGTGAGAGTCCGATAGATAGGGGACCACCACCACCACCTCCACAGGGAGGGGCATCCTTTACCCCATCCGGGGAGTCCTTACTTCTTTATGCGGGGTCGCCAAATTCTTGGCATTGAAGATTAGAGGCACTATACAGGGACAACGGGTGTCGGTCTTAGTTGATAGTGGGGCTACCCACAACTTCATAAATGCCCAGTTGGTTCAGAGGAGGGGCCTCACCACGACCAAGTTTGAGGGCTTTTCATTCCTAGTACTAGGTGACCATACCATGCAGTGCACTCGATATGTGCCTGCTTTGACAGTAGTTATGAGGAACTACTCTATGACAGACCATTTCTTTCTGGTTGATGTGCCAAACACCAACGTGGTGATGGGTGTCCAGTGGTTGTACTCCCTTGGGCGAGTCACTACTGATTGGAAGAAATTGGAGATGGAGTTCACCAGGTCGGATGGAAAATCAGTGGTCCTTAGAGGCATGCATTCATATCGACCCCAAACAATCTTAGTGCATAGGATGGAGGTAGATTTGCGACATGACATAGCATGGGCAGTGGAGCTGAGGGTTTCAGAGGTTGGAGGACACATCCAGCCACCACCTCCAGACATACAGGCCTTGTTGGACGGGTACGCAATGGTGTTTGGGGATATTTCACCTAGGAAGCTGCCAGACAGGGGATTCGAGCACACCATTGAGCTAGAGCTGGGTGTGCAGGCGATGATCGCTACCCCTTATAGGCATCCTAAGGCCTATAAGGATGAGATTGAGAGGGACATCAAAGAGTTGTTGGCGTTGGGCCATAGTTGTTGGCATTGGGCCATATCAGGCCAAGTTCCAGTCCTTTTTCTTCTTCGGTAGTTTTGGTGAAGAAGAAGGATGGAACCCTGCGCATGTGCACTGACTATCGAGCCCTCAACAGGACACGCTGAAGAATCGATACCCCATCCCTCGCATCGATGAGTTGATGGATGAGCTTCAAGGAGCCAAGTACTTCTCTATGATAGATCTACGTTCGGGGTACCACTAGATTAGGGTGATGGATCAGGACATCCCCAAAACAACTTTTCGATGCCATTATGGGCACTTCGAGTTCCTGGTCATGCCATTTGGGTTGACCAATGCCTCGGCTACTTTCTAGTCATGTATGAACCATGTGTTCTGGAGGAAGTTGAGGAGATTTGTGTTGGTTTTCTTCGATGATATTTTTGATTTACAACAAGACTTGGGAGGAGCATCTCTAGCACTTGGAGGAGGTGTTGCATATTTTGGAGGAGCAGAAGTTTATGCCAAACTGTCCAAGTGTGAGTTTGGCCTGACAGAGATGCTCTACTTAGGGCATATCATTGGTGTAGATGGGGTGAAGGTCTATGAGGAGAAGATACGAGCTATCTGTGATTGGCCAATACCCAAATATGTGACAACATTGAGGGGCTTCTTGGGCATCTGCAAATGTTACCAGAAGTTCGTCAAGGGGTTTTCGCAGTTGGCAGCTCCCCTGACAAATTTGACCAAGAGAGGGGCTTTCGCATGGACAAATGGGGCATAGGCAGATTTTGATCACCTCAAGGAGGTGATGAGCAGTTGTCCAATTTTAGCACTTCCAGACTTTTCCCAACCCTTCACTGTGGAGTGCAATGCATCCGTGGAGGGAGTTGGAGCAGTACTATCTCAGGATGGGCACCCCATTTGTTTCAAGAGTTAGAAGCTCTTACCCCATGAGCGGTCATATTCTATATATGAGAAAGAGATGATGGCCATCATGCATACATTGGCCAAGTTTCGACAGTGTCTGGTGGGTAACAGGGTTCGGGTGAAGACTGATCACAACAGTGTTTGTCACTTTAGGGGGCAGTAAGGCCTCAACGACAGACAACAGAGATGGGTCAGCAAGGTGCAGGTTTATGACTTCAACATAGAGTATGTCAGGGAAAGCACAATGTGGTGCCTGATGCCCTACCACGAAGACCCGCAGGCCTATCGCTCATGAGCATCTGCCATGATTGGAAGGCCCAGTTATTGGTGGAGTACTCCAAGGATAGGAGGGCATGCGAGATTCTGGAGGGTAGCCACGCAGATGAGCGCTACCAAGTGATGGATGAGGTCATCTACTACAAGGGGCGCATATTTCTGGTGCCTAGCGCATAGTTGAAGGAGACAATGCTCCAGGTATCACATGACTCGCCATTGTCAGGGCATCAGGGGTTCAGGAAAACATACATGGTAGTTAGGGAGCGCTTCACATGGAAGGCCCTCAAGGGGGACGTGTTGAAACACGTAAAGGAGTGTGAGGCATGTCAGAGGAACAAAGGGGAGTTGATTCACCCTTCAAGATTGTTACAGCGGCTTCCCATCCCCGAGGGGAAATGCGAAAGTATCTCCATGGATTTTGTCATGTGGCTTCCCACAGTATAGGGCAAGGACTGCATTTATGTAGTGGTCAACCGGTTGACCAAGTATGCCCACTTTTTCATCATCCCTACCAGATATTCAGCTTCACAGGTCACAGAGTTGTTCTTTAGGGAGATCTTCCAGTTACACGGGCTTCCTAAGAACATCGTGAGTGACAAGGATAGCAGGTTCATGGGAGGCTTCAAGCAGGAGCTTTTCAGGTTGGTTGGTACCGAGCTCACCCCTAGCACAAGTTACCACCCGCAGACAGATGGCCAGACAAGGCGAGTTAATTAGTGGCTGGAGAGATACCTGAGGAACTACGTGACTGGGCAGCAGAGAGCTTGGATCCGGTGGCTGCATTTGGGCGAGTAATGCTCCAACACCACTAATCTAAATGAATCCTAGAAAACCCTCTAAGTCTTCAAAGTCTTCTAAACATTCAAGACTATCGCAAAAGAAGAGCCTTTTAAAAAGTCGGATTACACTATCGGGAGGCAAAAACATAGAGAAAACATTGAAAAACAAAGTATCGGCGGCTTAAAACTACTTTGCATGGGAGCTGTCGGATCTGGCCGATCAACGGTCCAGATCTGATCGGCAAATCGCAATCGGTGGAGGCTATCGGCAGAGACCACATGGTATATGCGACAACAATTAGCGGGGTCAACAAGGACGGCCCAAGTTGAATCGCGATATCGCAATCGACGATTACAGAGGAGCGCTTACAAACGGCTCGGGGGTATGTGCGATATGCGATTGCAATAACGCAATATCGCATCGGAGCAACACAAAGGAGCGGGGCCAATTCATGCGACTGCAATAGCTGGACCCAACGGGATTATAGATAAAAACATATATATTTTGAGTTTCGTAAAACAAAATTTTCCTTTGTATTTGCGTTTTTTGTTAAATAAACGAAATATGAAGGAAAAGCGCCGATGCGATGAAACTGGACCCGAAAGGGTTTATGAATGCATATGCATAATATTTCAAGTCCGTATAAATCCATTTTATGGGGTTTTTCAGTGTTTAATGTATTTTTTAACACAAAGGGAAATCACGATACAAGCGGGATTTCGGGAGGACCAAAGGCGGTAACAGGTTTTGGCCGGGCTCCGCCCGAGCCTATACATTGGCTGCCACATGTCCAGGCCCTAGAGAGAGAAAACCACTCTTTTCGGGCAATTAACTCTCGTACACATGGGCCGCCCAAAATGAACCACAGCCATTGGATCTAGATCTTCCAGATCAACGGTGGAGATGCAATAAGCGACATAAAGGCGGACCCGATAGGAGTTATAAGGAGGAATCTATAGTGTTTCAAATCCGATAAACGGCAGTTTGGCGGATTTTCGCAGTTTTACGTGTATTTCTCTGTGTAAACAGAAAACGACCATTTTTGGGATTTCGAAGGCATTGATGGACCATTTCGTTAAAGAATAGGTGGCCACCTTCCCTTAAGATGTTTAGCAATGATTGCTAACGCTCAGAGGGGGATTCGAGCAGACTGAGGCCAGGAGCTAGAGAGCTCGAGAAGGGGAAACGAACAGACAACGCCGATTGGCTTTAAAGCCACAGAAGACAGAGACAAGCAGTGCTGAGATAGAGAGCAAACAAAGATAGAGAGTCAGTGAGGAGAGTCTGTGTACTCAGAAAGACTTGGGGGATCCAAGTAAAGCCTTGTTGTTTTGTATCTTTTGTGCGAGACTCAAATTGAGCTCACTTTTGTAAAAACTTTCCTTCTAAAGACATAATAGAGAAGTCACCGCTGAAGGCTGGACCATGAGACGTAGCCCAGAGTGTTGGGTGAACTCCTTATTAAACTTGTTGTGTTTATGTGTGTTTGTCTATTATGTTCTTTAACTGCTTCCTTGTCTATGTATTTCGCAATCTTATCGATCCATTGCACAAAGTAACATAGGCAAATCCATGCACATGAGTCTGTAATATCTTATTAATTGTCTAAGATCTCATTATCAGATCAAGTGGTATCAAAGCTTTAGGTTTGCTAAGGTTAGACAAGCTTGTGCTGGATTGTTGAATGCTAACTAGGTCAAAGCGCAAATTAGGAGAAGGAGAATTGGTTGACGCTAACCCAGAAATTGGAAGAGTCTATCCTAGGAGGAAAATGGCAAAAGAAATTCCCTTGGAATCAGACTCTCAGTTCATATACAATTTCATGACCATGAGAGCCATGGTAGAAGAGATGTATCGAGAATTTAAGAAAGGTCGAGGTGAAGATACTTCGACCTCCAAACAAGACAAAGGAACAGAGGAACCTCTTCGAGATGACCATTCAGAAGGCAAAGGGAAAGGGAAAGAGCCTCCTCTATCAACACCTCCTTCTAGCCCTTTGATTAAATTAGATGTAAAATTTGATTTGCCAATCTATGATGGAGAATTAAATGCAAAAAAGCTAGATAACTGGATTAGATAGATTGATGTATATTGCAGGGTGCAGAACATCGATTCAGAAAGGAGAAAGATTCAGCTAGCCAGCCTTCGCCTTGGAGGAACTGCCCTAGTGTGGTGGGAAGGTAGGACACAAGCTGATTTGAAGAAGCATGGTAAAATTCTTTCTACCTGGAGTGAATTTGTTTCTGCCATTAAAAAACAATTCTATCCACTAGCTTATATGCAACAAGCAATGATGAGTTGGCAAACTCTTCGCCAATTAAAGTGGCAAAGTGTACAAAACTATACCCACGAATTTAGAAAAAGAGCTTTAATTCTAGGCATTTCTCTAGACTCATCTGAAACTTTGCTGAAGTATATAGGTGGTCTGCATAGCTATTTGAGGCACACCATTCTCATGTTTAACCCTACTAACATAGATGAGGTATCAATTCATGCTACACATCTAGAGGCTAGAGGCAAGAATGTGAACCCAGAGATTGGGGGGTTATCAAAACCCACTGCAAGCAAGAACAAGGAAAAGAGGAAGTAGAAATGGAAAGAGAGGAAGGCACATGCTGTACAGAAAGACAAACCTTCATGCACTCACTGCAAGAAGGATAGACATGATGATGCACATTACTGGTCTTTGCATTCAAAGCTGAAACCCAAGAAGTTTGATGGCAAGAAGAAGAAGACTGCTGCTACTATTCAGAAAGATTTGGGGTCAGACTCAGGTGATAAAACAACAGTCACGGGCATAGGTATAAAAGGTATAAACTCTGAAACATCTACTAGTAATTCTGCACAGTCTATTGATAATGAAGAAAATGAGAGGAAAAGACATGAGCTTTTTCATATTAGAGTTATTTCCAAGCATCAAAAGATTGATACTTTATTTGATAGTGGATCACAAGTAAACTTGATTTCTGAAGCAATTGTAAAGAAGTTGGGACTACTAACCACACCTCATAAGAAGCCATATCCATTAGGTTGGGTTTGTGATAAAGCAAAGCTACAAGTGACTAGACAATGTAAACTTAGGTTTGCTTTTGGATCAAGATTTGTAGATGAGGTTGAGTTAGATATAGTTCCCCTGGATATATGTGGTATTGTTTTAGGAAGTCCTTACTTGTATGATAGAAAAGCTATTTTCTATAGAACTGAAAATAAGTATCAACTCACAAAAGATGGAATAGAATATATTGTAAGAGCTCATCAGCTCAAAAATAACTACACTCTCATAAACTCAGGGCAAATGAAAAGAATTGTAAATTCATGGAAGCAATTTTTACTAATGGTTGTAAAGGAAAAGAACCCTGATAAAACCAATGTATTTGAAGGCTATGATGCTAAACAGAAAGCTGATTTAGAAAAAGTTGTTTCAGAATATGATATCCTATTTCAAGAACCTAAAGGTTTGCCACCCAAAAGGGAAATAGTACATGATATTCATTTGCAGCAAGATGCTCCATTGCCTAACATCGGAATGTACAGGTTATCTGCTTTAGAGAATGCAGAGATCAAGAAGTAGGTACAGGAGTTGCTCGATAAAGGGTTCATAAGGCCAAGCACATCACCATGTGGATCTCCAATTGTGTTGGTGAGAAAGAAAGATGGTTCGTGGAGGATGTGTATTGATTACAGAGCACTGAATAAAATAATGATCAAGAATCGTTATCCTCTTCCTCGCATAGATGATCTATTAGATCAGTGGAAAGAAGCTATTTACTTTTCCAAGTTAGACTTGCATAGTGGCTACCATCAGGTCAGAGTTGCAGAACAAGATGCATGGAAGACTGCTTTCAAAACAAAGCAAGGGCTGTATGAATGGCTAATTATGCCTTTTGGCTTAACTAATGCTCCTGCCACTTTCATGAGAGTTATGAATGATGTACTCCGACCTTTTATTGATGATTTTGTAATTGTATATTTAGATGACATTCTTGTTTTCAGTAAAACATGGGAAGAACATTTGAAGCATGTAAAGCAGACTCTAGATGTTTTGAAAAAAGAAAATCTCTATGTGAAGTTATCAAAATGTGAATTTGGCAAAACATATTTAAATTATTTGGGTCATATTGTAGGGGGTGGTGAATTGAAGATAGATCCCTCTAAGGTTGAAGTCATTGTGAACTGGCCTAAACCCAAATCTGCTACAGAAGTTAGGAGCTTCCTAGGAGCAGCACAATATTGGAGAAAGTTTATTGCTAACTTTTCCTTGATTGTAGCTCCTTTACATGCTTTGACAGGATTGAACAAGGTGTTTCAATGGGGAGGCAAACAGCGAGAAGCCTTCAACACCTTGAAAGAAAAAATTAGTACAACACCAGTACTAGCATTGCCAGATCTTCAAAGACCATTTGAGATTGAAACATATGTTAGTGACTATGCCATGGGAGCAGTGTTGATGCAACACAGTAAACCCATATGTTATAATTCTGAGACATTTAATTCTGAAGTAGTTAATTATCCCATATATGATAAAGAATTGTATGCATTAGTGCAGAGTGTGAAAAAGTGGAAACATTACCTATTGGGCAAAGAAACAATTTACATACAGATCATCAACCACTTCAATATTTGCACTCACAAACTAAATTGTAGCAATCAAGACACTATAGGTGGATGGGGTTTCTACAATAGTTTCATCTTGTCATCAAATATAAGAAAGGCATACACAATAAGGTTGCAGATATGTTATCTAGACCAATCATAAATGCATCTACTATACTTAAGCTTAATTCAGTATTGCATGAAAGCTACATTGAACAATATGCTCAAGATGTAGATTTTAAGGATATATATGCAACTTTAAGTCATGGCAAACAAGTAGAAGAATTGGATTATCATGTTAAGGACCAACTCTTATATCATTTGGGAAAGTTATGCATTCCTCAAACTGAAAGAGTTAACATAATTCGAGAAGCACATACTTCTCTAATATCAGGTCATTTTGGTGTAAGTAAAACAGTTGCACAACTGCAAAGGTTCTGTTATTGGCCAAGAATGCATGAAACAGTTTCTAGATATATTAAAGGGTGTACCATGTGTGCTAAAAGCAAGCCCAGCAATAGAAAACTAGGCTTGTACACTCCACTTCCAGTTCCTTCTCATCCTTGGGAAAGCGTTTCCATGGACTTTGTTGGAGGATTGCCAAAATCTAGAAAAGGTCATGATTACTTATATGTTATTGTGGATAGGTTTAGCAAAATGTGTATTTTAATACCTTTAATAAGTAGATTACAGTGGAACAAACAGCAAAGTTGTTCTTTCAGCATGTATGGGTTCATTTTGGGTTACCCACTTCTATTGTATCTGATCGAAATTTCCGATTTGTTGGGAAGTTTTGGTCAAGTCTATGGGAGTTGATGGACACCAGATTGAAGAAGAGCACAACATTTCATCCACAAACAGATGGTCAAATAGAGGTGGTCAACAGGACAGTGATCTAGTTGCTCAGAGGCTATTGCAGCAAGCATCCCAAGCTTTGGGATGAACATTTGTGTTATGTGCAACATGCTTACAACCGTGCTAAACACTCTTCTACACAAAGATCTCCTTTTGAGACTTGTTTTGGTTTTATACCAAGGTCTCCCTTGGATTTTGTCTTTAGTAAAGACATAGCAGTTGATGGACACAATGATGTGGACAAAGCAACCAAGTTCATTGAACAGATCCAAGAAATTCACCAGGTAGTGGAGGAACAGCTGGCACAGAGCCAGGCCAAGTACAAGGCAAGGCATGATAAGCATCGAATTGAGCATAGCTTCCAAGTTGATGATCAAGTCTGGCTGTACATCAGCAAAGACAGAATGCAAGGTGAAGGTAAGAAGTTGAAGCCAATAAGGTATGGGCCTTTCAAGATACTTGAGAAAATTGGTGAGAATGCTTTTCGCCTTGATTTGCCAGCTTATATGCATATCTATTTAGTCATTAATTCAGAGAATTGAGACTATATGAACCTTCATTGATTGAAGATCCCAAAGAGCAAAGTCAATTTCCTTCTATTGATGATCTGTTGCCTGAATATTTCAATGAGTTGCGGGAAGATACAGTTCTGGACAAGAAGGTGAGAACTACGCACGGAGAGGATGTTGAGTACCTCAGAATCGGACTCAAAGGTTCAAAACCAAGCAGTGCAAGATGGATAGAGATTGGACAAGTGAGGAAGCTGCTTGATTGATGCTTTAAAACCAACTTTTGGTGGTCCAAAAGCTTTTTCAGTGGGAAGGCGTGATCCAAATGGATCCTAGAAAACCCTCTAAGTCTTCAAAGTCTTTTAAACATTCAAGACTATCGCAAAAGAAGATCCTTTTAAAAAGTCGGATTACACTATCGGGAGGCAAAAACACAGAGAAAACATTGAAAAACAGAGTATTGGCGGCTTAAAACTACTTTGCATGGAAGCCGTCGAATCTTGCTGATCAACGGTCCAGATCCGATCGGCGGTGGCAAGCAGAGACTATCAGCAGAGACCACATGGTATATGCCAATGTTTTAAAACTCCGACTCCGACTCTGACTCGGCCGAGGGTCAACTCCGACTCGGTATTGACTCAGCTGGCTCGATTTCAATGACTCGGTCGTTGTAAAAAATACAATAAATATTTATTTTTTTTATAAAAACACATAATTTTAAAGATTTTCATTCATGTTTCCAAACACACAACATTAGAATATAGATAGAAGACAACATATGATCACAGTATGCTCATGAATATATCCATTATATCAAAATGGCACCCAGTGCATTGTCCAATACATACACAATGATGATATAGAGATCAAAACAAAAACACATAACCAAGGAGGCTATAAATGGCCTCTACAACAAAAGTCTGTGACCAATACTACTGGCTACTGCTAGAGTTGCCAACATCATCTGGCTCTATGTTACTTGTGAGCGGGAGCAAAAGTGGGGAGCAAGAGAGAAAACGGGAGCGGGAGCAACATTTTCAGAAGCTCTTGGTTTGGGAGCAAATCCCGGAGGGGTTTAACAACCAACGTCACTAACATCAAGGTACATAGACGGATTGGTGCTCTTGATTAGATACGAGTTCCATAGCCTAATACATGACAAAATTCAATGGAAACATTGCAATCCTCCAATCCTGAAATCCTAAAAAACTGATAAGTCTGCTGGATTTTGAATGAAATTTAAAATTCTACTTTCTCCATATGAAGTCCAATGAGGCCGAAACCACTCTCAAACATCCTTAGTCATTTCATGGTAATGTTAAAAATTTAAGTAAAAGGATGAAAATGAAGATTAAGGAGAATGTCACTTTTACTTTAAGAATTTAGCATTACCATGAAATTTGAATAGTATATCAATACTAGGAGAGGGGAATGGACCCCAAATAGCACTTAACCAATTTAGAAAACACCTTGGAGTCCCCAACAATCAGCGAAATGTTAAAAAGTTCAAAAAAAATTAGAAAAATCGTTTTTTTTTGCGTCACTGGCTGGATATAATGACTCGGCCGAGTAGATGCAGAAACGGCCGGGTTGACCGAGTCATGACTGACTCGGCCGAGTCATGCAATAACTCGGCGGAGTCAATCATGAGTCGGCCTCCTGAACTGGTTTTTTCTGTCGGGTCATAAAATTCTTCAATGACTCGGATCAACTCGGCCGTTTCGGATTCGATTCGGCTGAATTTTAAAATAGTGGTATATGCGACAGCGATCAGCGGGATCAATGAGGACCGTCGATCAAGCGCGCAGATTGACGGCCCAAGTTGAATCGCGATATCGCAATCGGCGATTACAGAGGAGCACTTACAAATGGCCCGGGGGTATGTGTAATATGCGATTGTGATATCGCAATATCGCATTGAAGCAACACAGAGGAGCGGGGCCGATTCATGCGACTACGATAGCCAGACCCATTGGGATTATAAATAAAAACATATATTTTGAGTTCCGTAAAACAACATTTTCCTTTGTATTTGCGTTTTTCGTTAAATAAACGAAATACGAAGGAAAAGCGTCGATGCGATGAAACCGGACCCGAAAGGGTTTATGAATGCATATGCATAATATTTCAAGTCCGTCTAAAGCCATTTTACGGGGTTTTTCAGTGTTTAATGTATTTTTTAATACAAAGGGAAATCACGATACAAGCAGGATTTCGGGAGGACCAAAGGCGGTAAGGGTTTTTGGCCGGGCTCTGCCCAAGCCCATACATTGGCTGCCACGTGTCCAGGCCCTGGAGAGAAAAAACCACTCTTTTCAGGCGTTAAGTCCCGTACGCATGTGCCGCCCGAAATAAACCACAACCGTTGGATCTAAATCTTCCAGATCAACGGTGGAGATGCGATAAGCGACATAAAGGCAGACCCGATAGGAGTTATAAGGCAGAATCTATAGTGTTTCAAATCTGATAAACGACAGTTTGGTGGATTTTCGCAGTTTTACGTGTATTTCTCTGTGTAAACAGAAAACGACCATTTTTGGGATTTCGAAGGCATCAATGGACCATTCCGTTACAAAACAGGTGGCCACCATCCCTGAAGGCGTTTAGCAATGATTGCTAACGCTCAGAGGGGGATTCGAGCGGACAGAGGCCGGGAGCCAGAGAGCCCGAGAAGGGGAAATGAACAGACAACGCTAATTGGCTTTAAAGCCACAGAAGACAGAAGATAGAGACAAGCAGTGCTGAGACAGAGAGTCAGTGAGGAGAGTCTGTGTACTCAGAAAGACTTGGAGGATCCAAGTAAAGCCTTATTGTTTCGTATCTGTTGTGCGAGACTCAAATTGAGCTCACTTTTGTAAAAACTCTGCTTCTAAAGACATAATAGAGAGGTCACCACTGAAGGATGGGCCAGGAGACGTAGCCCAAGAGTGTTGGGTGAACTCCTTATTAAACTTGTTCTGTTTATGTGTGTTTGTTATTATGTTCTTTAACTGCTTCCTTGTCTATGTATTTTGCAATCTTACTGATCCATTCCACAAAGTAACATAGGCAAATCCATGCACATGAGTCTATAATACCTTATTAATTGTCTAAGATCTCATTATCAGATCAACCACCCATCACATGTCAATCGGTATGACTCCTTTCCGTGCCTCATATGGTTATGATGCATTATCTTTTGCTGATGTTGTTTTTGGAGACAGTCGGGTCCCAAAGGCCAAAGATTGGATTTAAGAGAGTCATGACATCCTCAAGGCTCTCAAGGATAACTTAGTGACAGCGCAGAACCAACAGAAGGTGTACGCAGATCAGCACCGGACCGAGAGACATTTCGAGGAAGGGGATTTGGTGTACCTCTGGTTACAGTCGTACAGGGAGTCCATGTTGAAGCAAAAGGGGTCCGAGAAGCTACAACTCCGTTTTTATGGGCCATACAGGGTGGTCAGGCGAGTTGGGGAGTTGGTCTACGAGTTGGAGCTGCCTCTCTAAACAAAAATTCTATTATTGCAACAACTGATTTATTTCACCTACTTATTATTCCCAATAAGTTATTTATGAAATCCTTTCAATAAATATTAAAATAAATTCTACTACAGATATCGCACCTTTATACAGAAACAAATATATGCGCAAGAATCAATCACATCAACACAGTTATTTTTGGACAATTGTCCTCGAAAAAACCCAATGCGGGAAAGTCGGTGCAGCAAAGGAGGGTTTTATTAATCTTCAGCAACAATCGCTTTTACAGAAAAATTTACATAGACACTGAGAGAAAACACCTGAGACTTTTCTCCGAGACTTTCTGACACCCTGGAGATCTTCCTTTCTCTACTGCGTCAACCCTGCATCATTCTGTGTGGCTTTGTGCAGCTCTGGTCCCTCTCTGCATCATCCTTGCATCTCTCTGATATGTGTCTCCCTCTGTGTTGTCTCTCAGAGTCCCTGCGTAACTTCTTCTGAGCTCCCTGACTGTTGTAAATCCCCACTCTTCCTCCACCCTGCAACTCTCCCTCTGAAATCGATCTCCTTCTCTTTGAGAATCGATTTTCCTTGAGACACTGAGTATTTGCTGGTGTGTCTCCAACTAACCCTCAAGCCTTCTCTTATACTTTTCTTATTGAATCTTGAACAGTCGAGATTAAGTCCCTAATCAATGACTAAGATTAGATTTGGCTTGATCCTTGTCATTTAGAACCTTCTCACCCAGTTTTATATTAATACCTATTAATATTTTAATTTTCCTAAGTTTAGACTTAGGAACTCCATTAAAAATATTAATTATTTTAATATCTCTCCAACCAGATGGAATTTCCCAAAACAATTTCTGGGTTTTGGTGATCTTATCTGCCTTAGCCCCTCCACCAGTTTTCATGGCTAGAACACATCCGATGCTACCACAAATCAACACTCCCTCTTAGTGAGGAATGTGCTCTAGTATTGCTCCACTGCTAAAACATCACACTGATCCTCCGCACCAGTACCTGTGTTGATGCTTGGCCTGCTGCCGCACATCATCTGCACTGTTGCTCCCTGTACTGCTGCCCATGACACTACCACTGTCACTGCCACATCTGTACTACAACTCCCTCTCAATACGCTGCCCATGCTGCCCCTGGCATTGCTAACTGTTGCACTGCAACACCTGACACTTATCCATTTCTCTACTGAAATGGATTCTTTACCATCCCCATCTTCTCCCTGAAATAGACAACTTTGTTCTTCCTAGGGCCTTGGTGAGGATGTCTGTCACCTCTTCTCCTGTAGGAGTGTAGCTCAACTGTACTGCTCCTCGTTGGACACAGCCTCTGACAAAGTGACGCCTGATATCAATGTGCTTTGACCGATCAGAAATATTGGATTCTTAGAGAGCTTGATGCAGCTTTGATTATCGCACATGATCTTGGTCGCATCCATCCTTCTACTAAATAGGTTTACAAGCAATTTTCTAAGCCATATGGCTTCGCACAACGCTGTGCTAGCGGCCATGTATTCTGCTTCAGCAGAGCTCAGAGCTACAGATTTCTATTTCCTACTGCACCAGGAAGTCATCCCCGATCCAATGTTGAAACAGTACCCAGTGGTACTTTTCCGATCTACTGAACTTCCAGCGTAATCTGTGTCAGTGAACCAACTCAACCTGTCATTGCCTCTGGTGTACAATAGTCCATACTCGATTGTTCCTTGTATATACCTGAGAACATGTTTGGCTGCTGCCCAATGCGCCCTCTTAGGTTCCACCATGAACTGACTAAGGGTGTTGATAGCATAACAAATGTCTGGCCTGGTATTGACCAAATACATCAGGGATCCTATGAGCTGCCTATACAAGGTGGGATCAACATCTTTATCTTCTGATGCATCAATTTTCTTCCAGTTGGTGATCATTGGAGTAGCCATAAGCCTACAGTCCTGCATCCTGAATCTCTTCAGGATTTCTGTAGCATATCTCCCTTGTCCAAGGAAGATCTCACCCTTTTGCTACCAAACTTCCAACCCCAGGAAATAATGCATCTGTCCCAAATCCTTCATGTCGAATTCTATGCCTGGATTCTTCTTGCAATCCTTGATGAGCTTGGATGATCCTATCAGGAAGAGATCATCCACATATAATACTAGGACTAGAGGCTCATTTTCTACAACCATATAGTAGAGATTGGGATCTGCATCACTCTTGACGAACCCCATCTTCTGCAAGTAGCCATTAATTCGACCATACCATGCTCTAGGTGTTTGCTTAAGCCCATACAAGGCTTTCTTTAATCTGCATACATGAGATTTCTTCTCATGTGTCTCAAATCCTTTTGGCTGTTCAATGTATACTTCCTCTTCTATTACCTCGTTCAAGAATGTCGTCTTGACATCCATCTGATGAATCTCCCACCCCATCTGTGCTGCAAGAGATATCATGGTTCTAATAGATGTATACCTGGCTACTGGGGCGAAGGTCTCTTCGTAGTCTATTCCTTCCTTCTGAGCATACCCCTTTGCCACAAACCTGGCTTTGTATTTCTCCACACTGTTGTCTGCAACATATTTGATCTTGTAGATCCATCTCGAACCTACCACTGATCTGTCCTGAGGCCTAGGCACCACTTCCCAGACATCATTCACCATTATAGAGTTGTATTCCTCCACCTTCGCATCCACCCATACTTGATGTTGAACAACCGCTTGAAAACTGGAGGGTTCCCCAACCTGAGCTACTAAGGCCGGGTATTTGTCTGGCTACCTTCGCTCCCTTTTATTGTTCCTGGGTGCGCCAATGAATTCTTCTACATCCCGTAGAATCTGTCAGAGTTCCCAGCTCATTCTTCCTTTGGTAGTAGGTACATCTGTCGGCTCTTCCTCTTCTTGTGACTCCTTCTGTTCTGTAGGAGAATTTCTGGTACTAGCTTCCGCTGGTTGAAATGGTTTGACCAATGGCTCATCTTTTCACTGCTCCTCGGAAGCCATTTCTCGAGATTTTCTGAAAGCTCTATCCTCCATGAACTTTACATCTCGCCGAACTAATACCTTCCTGCTCCCTGGAAGATATACTCTATATGCCTTAGCATTCTCGCTATATCCCATAAGAAATTCTTTCTCTGCATTTTGATCCAACTTCTTCCTCTTCTCGTTGGGTATACGACAATATGCTAAACTCCCAAATATCCCAAAATGACTAACTTAAGGTGTCTTCCCAGTGAAGACCTTCTCTGGAGTAATCTTGCCCAATGCCCTATGAGGATTTCTATTCTTGACATAGACT
Organism: Pinus tabuliformis; assembly: GCA_031772625.1. Lineage (NCBI taxonomy): Eukaryota > Viridiplantae > Streptophyta > Pinopsida > Pinales > Pinaceae > Pinus > Pinus tabuliformis. The sequence continues at coordinate 632,255,077 of CM062820.1, read as the reverse complement.
ATTGTGATGCATGCTTCTTCCCATAGGAATTTTGGCATATCCTGATCATACATCATTGCCCTAGCTGCTTCCACAATAGTCCTATTCTTCTTTTCTGCTACTCCATTATGCTCTGAATTGTAAGGAGTTGTCCACTCTCTTCTGATGCCCTCCCTAGCGCAAAAGTCGGTGAAATCCTTGTCAACATACTCTCCACCATTGCTTGAGCGCAACACTTTTATCTTCTTTCCTATCAGATTCTCCACTAGAGCCTTGAACTCTTTGAATCGACCAAAAACCTCGTCTTTGGTTTTCAGAAAATAGATCCAAGTGTTCCTGGAATGGTCATCTATGAAGGTGACGAAGTATTTGGCACCACTAAGAGCTTTTGTGGACATTAGTCCGCAGATGTCTGAGTGTCTCAATCCTAGTACACTCTTGGCCCTATTGTTACTTCATGGAAACACTGCTTTAGCATACTTGCGTAGAGCACACCCTCTACATACATCATCTCGTTTAGTGCTAAGATCTGGAACTCTTGTTACATTTTTCTCAGAATTCTCAAAGCCCCATGGTGCAAATGTTCCATCCTTTGTGCCCTAGTTCGTTCAAATCCTTATCTCCATTACTGCCTATCAGTGCCACTGGTGATTCTAGCTGCAACCTGTACAACTTGTTACTTCTGATTCTGATCTGGACCTTCTTTTTCCAACTCGAGTGTTTGACGTATACTTTCTCCTTAATGAAGAAAACTTCATAGCCCTTGTTTTGAAGTTGAGATACGGAAAGTAAGTTCATCCCCAGTCCTGGCACATGCAGCACATTAGTAGCCCCGAACCGCTCCCATGTTTCTATTTGAAAAACTATAGTACCTTTCCCTGTTGGAGTACATTTTGCCTTATTCCCCATGGTGATATGAAATTCATTCTTTCTTCCTGATAATTCGAAAAACATTCTCAGATTTTTGTCATATGCCAAGAAGCTCCATTATCTATATACCAAACCTCCGAGGAGGCAGAGCTTGCTATGCAAGCAACTTCTTGTTCCAATCCGGAAGCCAACATAGAATAATCATAATTTCTATCTCTTGTGCATTATTCTGAAAATTTGCATGAGTCTCCTTGAGTGGATGCTTCTGCTTCATGCTCTTGACCCATAATTGATTTTCCCTTCCTGTCGTCGAATCTTTGCTCTGATACCATGTGAAAATTTCTAAACAAAAATTCTATTACTGCAGCAACTGATTTATTTCACCTACTTATTATTCCCAATAAGTTATTTATGAAATCCATTTAGTAAATATTAAAATAAATTCTACTGCAGATATCACACCTTTATACAGAAACAAATATATGCACAAGAATCAATCACATCAACACAATTATTTTTGGACAATTGTCCTCTAGAAAAACCCAATGTGGGAAAACCGGTGCAGCAGAGGAGGGTTTTATTAATCTTCAGCAACAATCGCTTTTACAGAAAAATTTACATAGACATTGGGAGAAAACACCTGAGACTTTTCTCCGAGACTTTTTGACAGCCTGGAGAGCTTCCTTTCTCTATTGCGTCAGCCCTGCGTCATTCTGCGTGGCTCTGTGCAGCTTTGGTCCCTCTCTGCGTCATCCCTGCGTCTCTTTGATCTGCATCTCCCTCTGCACTGTCTCTTAGAGTCCCTGTGTCACTTCTTCTGAGCTCCCTGACTGCTGCTAATCCCCCCTCTTCCTCCATCCTACAACTATCCCTCTGAAATCAATCTCCTTCTCTTTGAGAATCGATTTTCCTTGAGATACTGAGTATCTGCTAGTGTGTCTCCAACTGACCCTCAAGCCTCCTCTTATACTTTTCTTGTTGAGTATTCAACGACTAAGATTAGATTTGGCTTGATCCTCGTCATTTAAAACCTTCTCACCCAATTTTATATTAATACCCATTAATATTTAAATTTTCCTAAGTTTAGACTTAGGAACTCCATTAAAAATATTAATTATTTTAATATCTCTCCAACTAGATGGAATTTCCCAAAATGATTTCTGGGTTTTGGAGATCTTATGTGCCTTAGCCTTTCCACCAATTTTCATGGCTAGAGCACATCCGATGCTACCACAAATCAACACCGGGGAGCAAGTTTCACAATATATTCCATGTCTCATGCCTTAAAAAGGTGCTAGGGCAACAAGTGACATTAGTAGTAGAGTTACACCCATTGGATGATGAGGGCCACTTGGTTTTGGAGCTTGAGACCATTTTGGAGACGAGGGAGAGGAAGCTGAGGAGCAGGACCATCAGGGAGTTCTTGGTACGCTGGAAGAACTTGCCGGATGAGAATGCCACCTTGGAGGGTGAGCACATTTTGGAACACCTAGCTCTGGAGTTGCTTGAGGGGAAGCAACATTTGGGGAGGGGGGGGGAGGACTGTCATGTCCCTTCCCAAAATCATTTGTAACAGGCTTATCTCTACACAATTTTGCATAATTTTTCCAAGGAAAAGGACCCAAGTAGTTTCGACTTAGGGACTTGGGAGAAAATACGGCCACAATAGTTTGCTAGTGGAAGGTGGGGACCACCCACATGGGAATGCCTACTAGGCAATTCAAATTTCTTGGAGGGAATTCGTATAGTTGTTGGAGGTTCCCACATGAGGCAAAGGAAGGCCCACAAATTCATAAGGAGGAGGAGCCTCTCACTTGGTCATTGATTCACTCTTGTATATCGAATTTTAGATTGCTTAGCTGAGTCAACTGGGTGTTCAACCACAAATCGCTCAAGCGGGAGATTCAACCTTACCTTCGGGGGACTTCGAGTGCCACATTAGGAAGGCAGTTCTATAGTATCTTCAGGAGTTCCAGGAAGTATCTACAACACATCCATTCAGCTATCTCCAGGAAGTGCATATTTTTGGCCCAGTAGTTGAGAATAAGTAGTAGAGGAAAGAGCTACCTTGGGGCAGCCATTATCCGGATGCTAGGGAATTTGAAGGACATCATTTGGTCAACATTCGGGAGGAGTTTTGGGGCAAGAGAGGACAACAAACAGGCAGTTCGAATTCCAGTCTTGGAGGAAAATGCAAACAGCGAGTCCAGGGAATTCGTGGGTCGTGAGGGCAAGAGCTACAACCCAGAATCACAGTTGGGAAGGAAGGAGATTCATAGGAGGGATCATCCCAGTCATTTGGGGCAATTTCTAGGAGGTTTAACAACTTCATTTCAACAAGCCGAGTTTTGCAGTTGCAGCTGAGGTTGGGCTCCTTGGGGGTTGAATTTTAGAAGTCTGAACTAGACCAAACCCTTTGTTGGCTTTCGGTGAGTTTTGGCCAAAAGGCAAGGAGCTGAAATCTTATAATTTTCTGAGCACGGGAAGCAGTCATTTCAGCCCTTTGACTTCAGCAGACAGTGCAATTTCTGGGCAGCGCAGATCAGTTTTGGTGCAGCAGTTGGGGCAGCCTTCAGATCAACATTTTCGTGCCTGGGTTTTGTCACGCTTGTCCTTAGAGACAAGCCTAGGTGCACCATTCTATTTTATCATTGTATTTACCCTTCTAGAATTAATAAAATGGCTCAACAGTTCTCTATTTCCAGCATTTTCAGGGGTGCGTGATGTGAATTTGGTTTTTTTGATTGCTGAACTGTTTGCTTGCTTGTTTATCACTTAATTTCCTTTTTAGGAACATTTACACAATGGGGCAAGGACCCACTGTCACCTCAGTCAATGTCCCCTTCTCTTTACGGACTTTCACCGATGAGAGGAGTTCCGGTAGAAGGAAATCACTAAGAATGATGAGTCAATGATAGAATAAGTAGTGATTTCTAGAGCCCATTCACAAGACAGACTCAAATAATAGGGTTAGCTTGCTTTGGAAGCAAGGTGAAAGTCTCTCTAAGAAAGGCCTAAGGGAGGGTTAAACCTATGGATTAGAGGTATTCCTTAATAAGGAATGTCGTAGACCTAACATTCCCTTTAGAAACAAGATTCCCAAAGTGGACTTATGGAATAAGGAAAAGTTATGTTGTGGGTCCACGAAGGGAGCCCTAGCTTGGCTTAGGGTTTGAATGATTCTTGAGAGGATGTGTATGCTAAGCAAGGACAAGGGAAAGTCAAATGAATGATTAACTTCCCTTGGGTTTTTGGGCAAGTAGACTCTCCAAGATGCCACTAGCCAAGGACATCTAGGGACAAAAATAGATTTGGGGCTAGGGCTTAGGATATCTCGAGATCTAGCCACTGTATTTCGTTGAGACCTTGATGGCACATAGAGAAGACCCTAGCGCAGTAGTGGACCAACTTGCACTTGAAGAGGAGCTCCCTAATGCAACCCGCACTAGGCAGGTACAAAAATTAGGGCAAGAAAAGGGAAAGAAAAGGAGAAAAGAAAGGTTTAATGTGATCACCAAGACAAGGATCAGTGCCTAGCCTATTGGGAGAATGGAGTCAAGAATGAAATTTGATTTCTAGACCTTTGCTTCAACTAGTCCAATATGTAACTTCGCTAGTCTATGAAGGTGCTAGTTAGGTCACACAAAGAATTTACACTTCGTTTTGCAAAGCTAGATGGATCTTCAAGGTTGAGCCTCCCAAGTTAACCGCTAAGAACATTCACTCTTATTGCCAAATGAATAATGCATGTAATAGATCAAGATTACCAAGTGATTCAAGATTTTGGCATAAATTTAGAGCACAAGCAGCATCATGATGCAGTATTCCATGCATTAGACTTAATCAAAAAATTTGCATAAAAGAGAAACTTACATGACGAAAAGAGTACATCCATCCATCATATTTGCAAGAGAGAAGCTCCAAGATAGAGTAGCAATAATCCAAACATCAAAATGCATTAAAGATCCTCAAATTTGTCCATCAATAGGTAGTGCGAAGTTCTCAAGAAGAGAAAGATACAAATCCAAATGTGATGATGAATGAAATGCACCTCTCAACAATTTATATGATCCTCTTAAGGGATTTGAATTGCCTAATTAGGCCTAATGATGCCCCTAATAATAAAATAATGTACAAATAACAATCTTTTGGTGACAAGCCCACCAAATAGCTCGATAATATGAAAAATTAGCCTCTCAAGAGGGACGAAATGATATACAAGTAGCTAGGAAGTTCATTGGGAGGCCAAATGGAGTCCAACATGTGCCGAAATGAATAAAAGGGCTCCAAAATAGTATTGAAGGGGATGACCCCTTGATCTCTATTGCTCTTATTTTGTCAAAGTTCCAAGGAAACAGATGTACCAAATTTTTTCAAAGGATCGGATCATTAGTCATCAGTTTATGGAGTCTTTGTAAACCCATTCTACAAATGATGCTAGTAAGACTGTGTGTATGTAACAACCTAGGTAAGCTTATTATTTTGGCAAGAGTTTCATCCTAGGAGGTTTTTCATCTCACTGACTCATTTGTGTTTCTAAACAAGGATGGTCGGCAGAGTCTCTCCCTCCAACCTCACCCCAAAGCTAGGGTGGAAGTCTTCATCAAAGTCTTAGGTGAGTCGTGGTGTTTTAGTAAAGCCTTATGTAAAAATAATTTGGGAATAATTTAAGCTAATTAGCAAAATTATTTTATTACAAATCACTTGGTCAACTAGATCATATTGTGTCGCAGAATTGAGTGTGTAATTTGAGGGTCTATACCAAACGAGCTTTTCCCCTTTGACGGTTGAATTGTATTTATCTTTGTAAATAATATTTTAGTGCATGGTCCCTCATACTTAGACACCATGGCTAAACTATTAGAGGGTGGAAAAAATATTCAATTCCCTTAAGTGTCAATTAATTAATTTTTCTTCAAAAAATTAAATTAATCCTAAGCCAGAAAATTAATTAATTAGAGTCAAAGTTAAAGTCCTAGAGAAATTAAATTCTCCAAGTGAAAAAATTTGTGGGTATCAAAGAAATTAATTTTTGGAAGTCCCCCACCAAGGGATATTGGAAATTTCAAGAAAAATTGGACCCTTGGGTCTTGATGGTTATGTTAAAATCAATTTTTTGAGGAAATTAGCTCAAAATAATTAATTTTAAGCTAATAAGAAATGTGTTAAATGAGAAATTCCAAAATTCCTCAAAAATAAATATTTTCGACAATAGAGATTAAAAGATGATCAAAACGAACGAGATTATTTCTAATGAGGATCAAGCCAACTAATCATTATTTTTCCACTAGGAGGATTTATCTATAAATTAGGAGTCATTTGTGTCAAAATCCATATGATATTTGGCTAAGGTAATTCGGCAGAAAAGTTGATGTAACGCTATCGTCCCGCTGGGAACGTTTTTTGAATTGTAATAAAGACTTTGGGGTGCAATTCATGGTGTTTATTGTCTATTGATTTGTGGTATGTGCTAGGTATGGACATTCCTATATTGTGTTTAAATTTTAATTAAATCATTATTTCACTATAGATGATATGAACACTCTATTGATAAGTTTTGGACTTATCTTAGATGATCTAATTCATTGTTGTTCTAACGGTTTATACATGAAGAATTATATAGTGTTTGCAGGTTCGCCGGTCCTTGGGCTCCAAGTTCACAAACTATGAACGTAGGCTGACTTTGTTTGGACTTCAAATATTTTTATGGTTTATCTAACTTTGCTAAGGCTGTATCTTGCATTTATTCTTCAAAGTACACTTAGCCACTTATCAAAAAAATCTTTAAAAAATATTTCTCAAAATTCCTTTTACAAGCATTGTATATTTGAACATTTGTAAATAAATTTGTATAATATATTTTGTAAATTATTTTTTCTAACCGGGGTTTTGGGGTTTTGATATTTTTGTATATATTGGGGTTTTGTGTATTTGTAAATTCATTTGCGCATGTGAAATCAAGTGAGAATAGTTGGATTAGAGATAGATCTAGGCCTTTGAGGGTAAGATCCAGTCTCCAAAATTTTTGCAAGGCTACCTGTTGAAGAAAATTTGCAATAAATTGCAGATCTGAAACAAATTAATATTCAAAGCAAGGGTTTCAAGTTTTAGGGCTCTCAGGCCCAGATCTACCCTCCCCAAGCCCTGCGTCAGCCTCCTGTGAAAATTCTATCACTGTAGCCACTGATTTACTTTTCCTATTTATTTCATCATAAGTTATTCATGAAATTACTTCAACAAACATTAAAATAAATATTGTTGCAAATATCACACCGTCATACAGAAACAACCATATGCGCACATTGACACAGTTATTTTGGACTAATGTCCCTAGAAAAACCCAATGTGGGAAAATCGGTGCAGCAAGGGAGGATTTTATTATTCAGTGATTTTCTAGTACAACAGGGTGCGAAATTGGCTTACCCGCAGATAGACAAATTTCAAGCGCTTCTTCAGAACCCAGCATAGGCCCTACTAACCTCTGCGTCAGCCTGAAACCCTCTGCATCAGCCTACTGAGGCTCTGCGCAGCCTCTCTGGCCTTCTGCGTCACTCCTACAGCCTTTGCGTGGATGACGCAGGCCCTTCTGGCTCTGCGCAGCCTCTGCTGCCTCTGCGTAGCTTCCTCTGGCTCTGCATCTGCCTCTTCTTCCTCTGCACTGATCTCCTGTCTCTCTGTTCCGTACTTGCTGCCTCTTAACTGCTCTCCAGACCACTGGTTCAATTTCTCAGCAAACCCCGCTCCAAAAATTGAACTAATTGGTCTGCCTCAGTGTATTGTCCAAGTGACCCTCAAGCCTCCTCTTATACTTTTCTCGTTCACAAATCAACGGCCGAGATTAAGTCCCTGATCAACGGCTAAGATTAGATCTAGCTTGATCCATGTCTTTTGGACCATTCTAACATAGTTTCATATTAATACACATCAATGTTTCATTTTCCCTAAGTTTAGACTTAGGGACTCCATTAAAAATATTAATTATTTTAATACCTCCTGAACTATTTAGAATCTGCCCAAAATTTTTCTGGGTATTAGAGATCTCATGAGCCCTAACCTCTCCACCAAATTTCATGGCTAGAGCACATTTGATGCTATCCCAAATCAACACTCCCTCTTAGCGAGGACTGTGTTCTAGTAATACTCCTCCTTGAGTATCACCTTGATCATCGGGCATCGGTTCCTGTGCTGATGTTAAGCTTCCCTGCTCAACATCCTCTGTACTGGTGCATCCTGTACTGCTGCCCATGACTCTGCTAATGCCACTGTTGCATCTGTACGACAGCTCCCTCTGCATCCATGATGTCGCTGGTCCTTTCTCCCAACACTGCATTGCACTGCAACTCCCTCTGCATTTGTGCTGCTGCTGGTCCTTTTTCCCAACACTACATCTGCACTGCAACTCCCTCTTCATTCGTGCTACTAACACACTACTTTTGAAAGGGGTTCTTTACCATCCCCATCTTTTCCCTGAAGTAGTCAAATTTTGACTTTCCAAGGGCCTTGGTGAGGATATCTACCACTTGTTCCCCTGTAGGAGTGTAGCTCAACTCTACAGCTCCTCATTGGACATAATCTCTGACAAAGTGACACCGGATATCAATATGTTTCGACCTATCATGTAATACTGGATTCTCAGAGTTTGATGCAACTCTGATTATCACAGATGATCCTGATCGCCTCCATATTTCTTCTGAATAGGTTTACCAGTAGTTTTCTAAGCCATATGGCCTCACACGAAGCTGTGCTTGCTGCCATATATTCTGCCTCAGACAAGCTCAGAGCTACGGACTTCTGTTTCCTACTGCACCTGGAGCTCATTCCTGATCCAATGTTGAAACAGTACCCAGAGGTACTTTTCTGATCCACTGCACTTCCTACCCAATCTGCATCAGTAAATCCACTCAACCTGATATCCTTCCCCTTGGTGTATAAGAGCCCATAATCAACTATTCCCTGTAAATACCTGAGAACGTGTTTGGCTACTGCCCAGTGAGCCCTCTCTGGGTCCACCATGAATTGACTAAGGGTGTTGACAATGTAGCAAATATTTGGCCTGGTATTGACTAGATACATAAGGGACCCTATGAGCTGTTGGTATAGGGTGGGATCGACATCCTTATCTTCTGATGCATCAATCTTCTTCCAGTTGGTGATCATTGGCATAGCCATAGGTCTACAATCTCCCATCCCGAACCTTTTTAGGATTTCTGTAGCATACCTCCCTTGCCCAAGGAAGATTTCTCCTTTCTGCTACCAAACTTCCAACCCTAAGAAATAGTGCATTCGTCCCAGATCCTTCATATCAAACTCTGTGGCTAGATTCTTCTTACAATCCTCAATGAGTCTGGATGATCCTGTCAGGAAGAGATCATCCACATATAATACTAAGATAAGTGGCTCGTTCTCTACGACCAGATAGTAGAGATTCGGATCCCCGTCACTCTTGACAAACCCCAACTTCTCCAAGTAGCCATCTATTCGACCATACCATGCTCTCGATGCCTGCTTCAACCCATAGAAGGCTTTCTCCAATATGCATACATGAGACTTCTTCTCATGAGTCTTAAAACCCTCTGGTTGTTCAATGTATACCTCTTCTTCTGTTACCCCGTTCAAAAATGTCGTCTTGACATCCATCTGATGGATCTCCCATCCCATCTGGGCTACAAGAGATATCACGGTCCTAGTAGATGTTATCGGGCTACCAGGGCGAAGGTTTCCTCATAGTCAATCCCTTCTTTTTGAGCATACCCCTTAACCACAAACATGGCCTTGTATTTTTCGACACTGTCGTCCGCAGCATATTTGATCTTGTAGATCCATCTTGAACCTACCACAGATCTGCCTTGAGGCCTTGACACCACCTCCCAGACATCGTTTACCATTATGGAGTTATACTCCTCCACCATCGCATCTAGCTAGACCTGATGCTGAGCTGCCTCCTTGAAGCTGGCAGGGTCCCCATCCTGAGATACTAACGCCTAATACCTGTCTAGTTGATTTCGCTCTCTCTCGCTATTCCTTGGCTCTCCGATGAAGTTCTCTGCATCACGCAGAATCTGACGAAGTTCCCTGCTGGTTCTTCCTCTGCCAACAGGTGCTTTTGTTCGCTCCTCCTCCTCATCTTGAGAATCTTCCTGATCTGAGGAAGAATTCTTCACTTCCGTTGGTTGAAGAGGCATGACCAACGGATCCTCTTTCGACTGCTCCTCAGAAGGCATTTCGCGAGATCTTCTGAAAGCTCTGTCCTCCATGAACTTTACATCTCGTCGTACTACTACCTTCCTACTCCTTGGAAGATAGATTCTGTATGCCTTAGTGTTCTCTTTATATCCTACCAGATACCCCTTTTCTGCAGTCTAATCCAACTTCTTCCTCTTTTCTTTGGGTATGCGACAATATGCTAAACTCCCAAATATCCTGAAATGACTGACTTCACGCGTCTTCCCAGTGAAGACTTTCTCTTGAGTAATCTTGTCCAATGCCCGATGAGGAGTCCTGTTCTGAACGTAGATAGTTGTGTTGCATGCTTCCGCCCACAGGAATTTTGGCATATCCTGATCATACAGCATGGCCCTAGCTGCTTTTACAATAGTCCTGTTTTTCCTTTCTGTGACCCCATTCTGCTCCGGATTGTAGGGAGTTGTCCACTCTCTTTTGATGCCCTCCTTAGCACAATAATCAGTGAAGTCCTTATCAACATACTCTCCACCATTATCTGAGCACAAGACTTTCATTTTCTTACCTGTCATATTCTATTAATTTTAGGTATGTTCTATGCTTAGAGCAATTTATTTCAATTTTCACAGTAGTTCAATATCTTTTTCAGATTAGCAATCACATCAACATTAAAGTAAACTGCAGATAGAACATAAACATAAATCGTAGAAGACAAGCCAAGACAAGAGGACACAAGATGTGGCGCTAGCTAGGGACAAACCCCAATGTGGGGAAACCCTTGATTAATTCTTCTTATATGTTCTTCAATAGTTCAACAGAGAGAGAGAGAGAGATAGTACGTTTACAATAGAAGTCAACACTTTGACTTATCTAGATAAGTGCATAGATCATCTCTAAGAAGCTGATACATGAGATCAGTTGAAGACATGCTGCTTCAACTAATTCTCCAAGGTGACTCCATCACCTATCGTTGTGCTGCATTTCATCATCATGTTGCACCTCACCGCGCTGCACCATGTTGCACCCATCATCACTATGCTGCATCTCATCACGCTTCATTAATCATGACTGTACCCATCACTGTACTACATTATGTTCCATTGTTGCACCATGTTGCCATCCTGACCTATGTGTTGGTTGCACCTTGCTTGCTTGTTGTCCCTTGCTAGCTTGTTGTCACTAGCATGCTTGTTGTCCTTAGCATGCTTGTTGTTGCATGCTAGTTGTCCCTTGCATGCTAGCTGTAACATTGCATGCTTGGTGTATTTACTGCTAAGTACCATACAACTGTCCCAATGTTAGTTAGTTGTCCTTGCATGCTGCTCTCCTTCGAAGACAGATGCTCTGGCTATTTCGGCAGTTCTGGCAGTTCCGGTTGTTCCCAGCAGTTCCGGCAGTCCCAGCAGTTCCGGCAGTCCCAGCAGTTCCGGCTTTTCAGGCAGTTTCGGCTTTTTCAGCAGTTCCGGCTTTTCCAGCTTTTCTGGTAGCAGTTCCAGCTTTTCCGGCAGTGCGGCTTTTCCAGCTTTTCTAGAAGTTCCGGCTTTTCTGACATTTCCGGCAGTTCTGGCTTTTTCGGCAGTTCTAAATTTTTCGGCTTTTCTAGCTGTTCTGGCATCTCTGGCTTTTCCAACTTTTCCAGCAATTCCGGCTTTTCCGACTTTTCTGGTAGTTCCGGCAGTTCTGGGTTTTCTGACAGTTCCAACTTTCTACCCTCTGGATTAGGGCAACATTATTCCTTAGGATCTCTCCTCCTACTAAAACCCAAAGACAAGTAGAGAGAGGAAGAGATCCAAAGTGTGTTGAAATGACTTGAAGGCCACCTCTATTTATACTAAAATGTTGAGCACATGTGGGGTTTATTTGGTTGCTGGCCGACCTTGAGGAATTGTATTATAATGCAAATAAATTCATAACTCCATGAATACTTAACAGAATCAGATGATCTTTAGATCAATCCTACATCTCTCGATGAGAGGGATCCAAAAAAAATATCAGCTGCCATAAATAAGATGACCCACATGGAGTTTGGCCCTAGTTGCCAATTTTAACACTCCCTCTCAACTAGGGAGAACTCCATCTGTTGATCCATATGTCCAACTGTACTATCTCTGCCATTAGTGCCCTGCACTGCTCTTCTCTGCTCTGATATGTTGAGCTCTTCTTTGCTGAGCTCTGCTCTGCTTTGATTTGCTGAGCTCTGCTCTGCTAAACCATGAAGAAGAAGAATTGATCGAGAATGTCTCATACCATTCTCTACTGACCTAAAGTCAGTTTCATCTGAAGATAGTGTGTCACATCACTCTTACTGACCCGAAGTCAGTTTTATTGATCCCATATCAATGTCACAAGAGAGTGTCTCAAACCACTCATGCTGATCCCAGATCAGTTTCATTGATCCCAGATCAATGGAGGTCATCCTAGCATAGGGAGTATGGTAGATACAGCGATGCGTCCATCGATAGTACTACTATGGTCCCTATCCTCATTTCCTTGCTCATGGATCAGATGAGAGGTACTTCCCATGAGTCCCAGACTGCATGGGTAGGATGCCTCGACAGGAGAGCTAATCATCCTGTCCACAGGAGAACGAATCATCTTGTCAGTGGATGCCACATAGAACTAATCATCCTGGCCTACAGAGGAATTAATCATCCTGTTCCACAGTCGCCACGGAGAACAAATCATCCTAGCCGACAGGAGAACTAATCATCCTGTTCCATAGTCGCCATGGAGAACAAATCATCCTGGCCCACAGGAGAACTAATCATCCTGTTCCACAGTTGCCACAGGAGAACTAATCATCCCGGCCCACAGGAGAACTAATCATCTTGTTCCACAGTTGCCACGGGAGAACTAATCATCCCAGCCCATAGAAGAACTAATCATCCTATTCGTAGCACACCACCAGGGGAGGGTGAGTCACCCTGTGGTCGTATGTTGCTCCAGTAAATACCCCAAGCCCCCAGAGCTCCCAGAGCTCAATGCATGCAACATGAAAGACCCTTATAAGAAGGTCTCTCAACGACTCCACGTCGTTCGGGAAAGTCACAGATTTGACCTTTCCCCGGGGCTTTGACAAAATTTCTGCGACCTGTACATCAGTCTCAATGTGATGGAGCCTCCTCGCTCATTGACTTACCATATCGCAGATAAGGCATTGTCTGATGTTTATCTGCTGGAGCAATCATTGAATACGGGTTTCTTCAATAATCGAATCCCCCCTCTGGTTGTCACAAAGAATCACAGTGGTATTCATCATGTGTACAAACAGCTCACTTAAGAGCTTCTGCAACCATGCAGCTTCACACGAGATCATACTCGTAGCTATGTATTTGGTCTCGGCGATGCTTATAGCAACTGACTTCTGCTTCCTGCTCATCCATGATATCGAAGTAGAATTCGAAGAGAACCAGCACTGAGAAGTGCTCTAGTGATCCTCCACACTGCCTGCCTAATCAGCATTCGAATAATCATGCAGTTTCATATTTCCGGCAGTGTATCTCAATCCATGAGAGATTGTGCCCCGAAGATATCTCAGAAGATTCTTGGCACCAATCCAGTGAGGCTCAACCAAATGTGAGCTCACCATGCTAACTGCAAAACATATGTCCGGACGGAAGTTGACCAAGAACATCAACACGAATGAGTTTATGAAACTCAGAGGCATTTCCCAAATCTGGTCCGACATCACTACCATATAACTTCTTAAAGTTAAGATCCTCGAGGTAGTCACAAGCTTGCAGTTTATCATTCCACATCTGAAATCCAACTCCCTCTTACTTCTGCGAATGGAGAGGGTCTGCACCTGTCAGAAATAAGTCGTCCTCATAAGGTGCTGGTATGAGAGGTCTATCATCCACAACCTTCGGGTAATGGTTTGGATCGGTTTCACTCCTAGTGAATCTCGACTTCATTAGACAGCTATCAATCCTCTCCTACTATGCTCGAGGTGTTTTACTTCAAGCCATAGAAGGCTTTCTTCCACCTGTATACATGAGATTCCCGATCATGAATCTCAAACTCCTCAGGTTGTTCCAAACCTGTGGACCTGTTGCATGAGGGGAATGGTCCCTTATAATATTTTCTTTCGGTGCATCTCAGACATGTACCTTCATGCTCTACTTGAATTCAGACATCCCTATCACCATTTGACTCACATCAGGTAGGGCCCCATAGGTAGAGCTCCGGTGTCATAGATGCAATATGTCAATTGACATGATCCCCAATGGACCATTCTGCAACATGATACAAATTTCCAACCCTGAACCCATGAGAAAAAGCATCTTTGAAAATTATATTTTTTAACACATACCTTTCCATCGATGAATGCCACCCTGAAAACTTTGACTTCCATCTCCGAGATGGACACCAGGTTCTTCTTGCGATCAGGTACATAAAAGAGATTTTGTAAATGAATCGAATTACCCTTATTCAATTGAGAGTTAACATTCCCTACACCCTTTCCGAGTAGGTGGCATCAACTCCAAGTATAATCCCACGATTGTTTCCATCTCTACCAAATTAGAGAGTGCACCCATCTATTCGATGAAGTGCCTTGAAGCACTACAATCTATAAGCCAAATTCCCAAAGAATCTAAAGGAGAGGGCCAATACAAGATAACGCTTCTTTATCTTATCATAAACAACATTTGATTCTTCATACTTGGGGTTCCTTTCTTTCTATGAAGAGTCGACCATTTCCTTGATGACTTGCATTATCTGTCATTCCTTTGATCATTGAAGATGTGCCTGGAATGATTGTTATCATCATCAAGTGACATGTCTCTGCCATTCAGACACTCCTTCGCATAATGGCTGAACTAGTTATCTACCTTTCCTTCCACCCTGAGATTCGGTCTTCCAATGAAGTGATCTTTAGCTAGGCCATATTTCGCTGTGCCATTCTAATAATATTCTCTGCTTTGACTTCACCCTTGGTGAATTTGAAGAGGGATGAGGAATCCACTGATCATTTTGTCCTTTCCCAACTGTCTTTGATGATTGCTCTTTCACTCTTGCTTGGGCATTGCCTTCACCTCAGCTCTGATACCATTTTAATTTTAGGTATGTTCTATGCTTAGAGCAATTTATTTCAATTTTCACAGTTAGCTCAATATCTTTTCCAAATTAGCAATCACATCAACATTAAAGTAAACTGCAGATAGAACATAAACATAAATCGCAAAAGACAAGCCAAGACAAGAGGACACAAGATGTGGCACTAGCCAAGGACAAACCCCACTGTGGGGAAACCTTTGATCAATTCTTCTTATATGTTATTCAATAGTTCAGCATAGAGAGAGAGATAGTACGTTTACAACAGAAGTCAACACTTTGACTTATCTAGATAAGAGCATAGATCATTTCTAAGAAGATGATACATGAGATCAATCGAAGACATGCTGCTTCAACTAATTCTCCAATGTGACTCCTTCACCGATCGTTGTGCTGCATTTCATCATCATGCTGCACCTCACCGCGCTGCACGATGCTGCACCCGTCATCACTATGCTGCATCTCATCACGCTTCATTAATCATGACTATACCCATCATTGTACTGCATTATGTGCCATTGTTGCACCATGTTGCCATCTTGACCTATGTGTTGGTTGCACCTTGCTTGCTTGTTGTCCCTTCCTTGCTTGTTGTCCCTAGCATGCTTGTTGTCCTTAGCATGCTTGTTGTTGCATGCTAGTTGTGTCCCTTGCATGCTAGCTGTAGCATTGCATGCTTGGTGTATTTGCTGCTAAGTACCATACAACTGTCCCAATGTTAGTTAGCTGTCCCTTGCATGCTGCTCTCCTTCGGAGACGATGCCCTAGCTGTTTCGGCAGTTCCCGACAATTCTGGCAGTTCCGGCTTTTCTGATAGTTCCGGCATTTCTAGCTTTTCCGGCTTTTCCGGCTTTTCTGGTGTTTCCGGATTTTCCGGATTTTCTGACAGTTTAGTCTTTTCTGGCTTTTCCGGCAGCAGTTCCGGCTTTTCCGACTTTTCAGGCTTTTTCCGACAGTTTGGGCTTTTCCAGCTTTTCTGGCAGTTCTGACTTTTCTGGCGGTTCCAGCAGTTCCGGCTTATCCGACTTTTCCGACTTCTCTAGCTTTCCTGGCAGTTTCAACTTTTTCGGCTTTTCTGGCTTTTCCAACAGTTTCGGCTTTTCCAACAGTTCCATCGTTTCCGGCTTTTCCGGCAGTTCCAACTTTTTCGGCAATTCCGGCTTTTCCGGCTTTTCCAGCTGTTCCCGCAGTTCCGGCTTTTCTGAAAATTCTGGCTTTTCCGGCAGTTCCCGCTTTTCCGACAATTTCGGCTTTCTGCCCTCTGGATCAGGGTAACGTTATTCCTTAGGATCTCTCCTCCTACTAAAACCCAAAGACAAGTAGAGAGAGGAAGAGATCCCAAGTGTTGAAATGACTTTACGGCCACCTCTATTTATACTAAAACGTTGAGCACATGTGGGGTTTATTTGGTTGCTGGCTGACCTTGACGAATTGTCTTATAATACAAATAAATTCATAACTCCATGAATACTTATCGGAATCGGATGATCTTTAGATTAATCCTACACCTCTCAATGAGAGAAATCCAAGAAAAATATCAGTTGCCATAAATAAGATGACTCACATGGAGTTTGGCCCTAGTTGCCAATTTTAATAGATTCTCCACTAGAGCCTTGAACTCCTTGAATCAACAGAAAACCTCATCCTTGGTTTTCAGAAAATAGATCCAAGTTTTCCTTGAGTGGTCATCAATGAAGATAAGGAAATACTCAGCACCGCTGAGAGCTTTGACGGACATAGGCCCGCAGATATTTGAGTGTATCATTCCTAGTGCACTCTCGGCCCGGTGGTTGCTCCTAGGAAATGTCATCTTGGCATACTTTCCTAGAGCGCATCCCCTGCATACATCATCTCGTTTCGTACTCAAATCTGGAACTCCTATTACAGTGCTCCTAACAATTCTCAGAGCTCCATGGTGCAAGTGACCCATCCTTCTGTGCCATAGTTCGTTCAATTCTTTGTCCCCATGATTGCCTATTAGTGCCATTGGAGATTCTAGTTGTAATCTATACGACTAATTACTTTTGATCCCGATCTGCACTTTCTTTTTCCAGTTCAGGGGTTTGACGTGTACCTTTTCCTTGATGAAGTAGACGTCATAGCCCTTGCCTTGTAGTTGTGACACGGAAAGTAAGTTCATTCCCAATCCTGGTACATGCAGCACATTTGTGGCACGGAACTGCTCTCCCGATTCTGTCTGAAAAACTATGGTACCCTTTCCTACTGGAGTACACTTTACCTTGTTCCCCATGGTGATCTGAAAGTTCATCTTCTCTTCTCGATATTCTGAGAAGCACTCCCTGATTCCCATCATATGCCATGAGGCTCCACTGTCTATATACCATACTTCTGATGATGCAGCACTAGTCATGCACACCACTTCTTCTTCCAACCTGGAATCCAACATAGAGAAATTGAAATCTCTCTCTCTTGTGCAATCTTTTGAAAATCTACGTGAGTCCCCTGAGGTGGATGCCCCTGCATCGTGGTCTCGACCCATAACTGATTTTCCCTTTCTGTCTCTGATTACTTGCTCTGATACCATGTGAAAATTATATCACTGCAGCAATTGATTTACTTTTCCTACTTATTTCATCATAAGTTATTCATGAAATTATTTCAACAAACATTAAAATAAATATTGTTGCAGATATCACACCGTAATACAGAAACAAACATATGCACACATTGACACAGTTATTTTGGACTAATGTCCCCGGAAAAACCCAATGTGGGAAAACCAGTGCAGCAAGGGAGGATTTTATTATTCAACAATTTTCTAGTACAACAGGGTGCCAAACTGGCTTACCCATAGATAGACAAATTTCCAGCACTTCTTCTGAACCCAGTGTAGGCCCTACTGACCTTTGCATCAGCCTGAAACCCTCTGCGTCAGCCTACTGAGGCTCTGTGCAGCCTCTCTGGCCTTTTGCGTCACTCCTGCAGCCTCTGCGTGGATGACGCAAGCACTTATGGCTCTGTGCAGTGTCTGTTGCCTCTGCGTAGCTTCCTCTGGCTTTGGGTCTGCCTCTTCTTCCTGCGCTGATCTCCTGTCTCTCTGTTCCGTACTTGCTGCCTCTTGACTGCTCTCCAGACCACTGGTTCAATTTCTCAGCAAACCCCGCTCCAGAAATTGAACTGACTGGTCTCTCTCAATGTATTCTCCAAGTGACCCTCAAGCCTCCTCTTATACTTTTCTCGTTGACAAATCAATGGCTGAGTTTAAGTCCCTAATCAACGACTAAGATTAGATCTGGCCTGATCCATGTCTTTTGGACCATTCTAACACAGTTTCATATTAATGCAGATTAATATTTTATTTTCCCTAAGTTTAGACTTAGGGGCTCCATTAAAAATATTAATTATTTTAATATCTCCTGAACTGTTTAGAATCTACCCAAACCCTTTCTGGGTATTAGAGATCTCATGTGCCCCAACCTCTACCAAATTTCGTGGCTAGAGCACATCCAATGCTACCCCAAATCAACACCTCCTCAACCTCTGCATCACCCTTTAAGGGCCCAGCGTCATCATTTTTAGCCTCCTTGAGACTTGTCGTAGGCCCTTTAGGGCCTCACCCTCGTCCCTTGGCCTTGCGTTGAGGGTTTAAGGCTAAGTTGCACGATACGGGGAAACGGGTACGAGTTTTCGAAATGGATACGGGTACGAAACATGAACCCCCCAAATTTTGGAAATGGGAAAACGCAATATATATATATATATATATATATATATATATATATATAGGAAGTTTAAGAAATATGTGCAATCATAAAGCATACATGATACATTATGATTAAATTGTCCAATGTCAATGCATAAACTATAAGTCTCTAAATTTACATCACATTTACTCATGAATGATCACATAATGAAAATAGCAATATCTGAAATTAGCCACGAGAAATTTCTAATTTCTTGTCTCGTGCTTGATTGGGAGTGTCCTCTTGCATAATCAAACAGCGTTAGTGCTCTTGATTAAATACAAGTTCCATACCCTAGTATCCTAGGTGCTCTTGATTATTGGGAGCCTCCCCTGCATAGAGGGCTTGGTTCTCTTGATTAAATACAAGTTCCATAATGTAATACATGACAAAATCCAATGGAAACATTGAAATCCCCCCAATCCTGAAAAAAAAATGATAAGTTTGTTGGATTTTGAGTGAGATAAAAAATTCTACTTTCTCCATATGAAATCTAATGGGGGCGAAATTGTTGAAGAATCTAGGGCAAATTGGGTGTAGTGTGATTCTTCTTTCCTTGATAGCAATTTGTGGAGTCTTTTTACTTTTTCTTGTTAGCTTAATCTTCTTCTTCTTATTATTAATGCATGTGTGTGTACTTCATCAAACTGCTATCAAAACATAAGAACAAGAACACAAGATGTTGGCTCTCTACCAGGGCCAAGAGCTCTATTCTCTTGAGAGGAAAACCCTTCAGTAAGTTTTCACTTATTGAAGCTTTTTTCTTGATCAATGCCAAACCCTAGACCCTTGACTAGAAGATCCTCCAAGCACAAGTCAAGTTCTTTCAAGATTACTTTTTCTTGCAGCACTTTCTCCTCCTAACATCACTTTATCTTTCTTCCTTCAGCGCTTCTTCCAGCAACTATAGAAACCTTCTATTGTACACTCTAGAATGTCCCTTGACCTTTTTCTTCCTTCGCTTGTGATGGAACCTTTCTAACTTCAGGAGATGACTTTGTTTCTTCTCAACCGAACCTTCTTTTCCAAATATTGCAGACTTTGAGCAGCAAGAATGTAGCCCTAATTCTTCGCACATGTGAGGGAATCTCCTCACAAGAACTATGTTTAGACTTCTCTTACTCCCTTCACTTGCATACCCTTCTTCCACGCTTGAGAGAGAGGCCTAGTTTGAATCCTAAACAATGAGATATGGTAAACTGTAAGTTACAGCTGTCATAACTGCAAAGACAGCTCTCCTTTCCTCGCATGTGTGGCTGTAACTAGCCCTTTAACACTTTGGTTTTCTTCTATCTTTCTTCGCTACCTTGGAGACCCTTTTCTTGTCCTCTTGTTACCCTTTTCTTACCTTGTACCTTCGCAGATTTCAGAGAGGAATGCATTGTCTTTTGAGGGAGTGGACAGCCTTTATATATAGAGGTTTGTCCCTCCTTTAGGCCGACTTGCTGCTTTGAGGCTGACTTGATTTTCTTTGCTGCAATAGGTGCTTTTAATGGTGCCATTGCTTCTTTTGATGATGTCTTTGCTTGGAGGATACTTGACTTTGTTTGGAGGTGTCTTCTTTGACTTTTATACATAAATGTACATAATGTAACATACCCATAAGGTCTTCAACATAATTCTTTTGACTCTTTGACTCACCTATAACACTTTCACATGTGCTAGACCTACTTCAATGAGCAAGAAACTCATTGACATATATTATAAAAATAATATTTCTTTTTTTGAATAAATACAAATGTCAAAAGTACATTTATGAAGACCGAACCTAGTTACATTTCCTTCAACAGAAACCACTCTCAAACATTCTGAGTCATTTCATGGTAATGTTAAAAATTTAAAAGGATGAAAATGAAAAATAACATCCATTTTCATCCTTTTACTTTAAAAATTTAACATTACCATGAACTGCATATCAACACTAGAGCCATAGGTTTGAACATTACGCTACCCCACTCAAAAAAAAATTGTTTCCAATCTTCAATAGCTACCTCTATCACTCCTGAATTGCCAGGGAGCGAAAAAAAAGTCACTTTCTCACTAAAACGTGGTTGTACGACTTGGAAATGCGTTTCAGGTCTTACTGGGCCATGTTTCCCCCACATGAAACGTGGCAGTACGGCCTGAAACGTGTTTCGAGGCCGTACCAAACGCATTTCCACGTTTCCATATCGTTTCTGCCTAGAAACGGGCTCAGGCCCAACGTTTTCTGCAACATAGGTTTAAGGACTTTTTTTGGCCTTGTCGTGGTCCTAGAAGGCCTCGATCCTCCTCCTTGACCCTAGACGACAGCCATTTAGGCTTTCCATGGGCTTCTCATGTGAAAATTCGGGAAACCCCGAATTACTACTGCAGCAACTAATTAAGTTCCTTCTATTTGTTAATTACTGAACAAATTATTTACTGCTTCCTACAACAAATACCGAAACTAATACACTGTAGCCTTCGCCAATTAAAATTACTTGCGGAAACAAGAAACTGAGCAAGAAAGAAATACACAACAAATTACACCTATTTTTGGACAAATTTCCCCGAAAAAACCCAATGCGGGAAAATCGGTGCAACAACTGAGGGTTTGTATTATTAAGCAGTATTTTTCTGAATACAATCTTTGGATGCCTTGTTGGCTATCCAATAAAGAGAATATGACTGACAGAGAGATGAGTGAGATATACCTCACACTATCACTGGTGATTTTGCTGAACCATTTTCCTCTGAGACTTCGACTTCTTCCCTCCAAGTCTCACACCCCGGCTTCTAGCTCCAGAACTCAACTTCTCCAGCAAAATACGGATCTCCTCTCAGGCTCTGTGTTGCTTCTACCTCAACCTATGCTGGCCAGCGTGGCCTCTGCATTGCCTTTTCTGGATCTCTCTCTACCTTCTCAATGATGTATTCCTAGATCAGGAGACCCTCTAACCGGAAAACTATCCCTGCCCTCACTGCAAGAAATCACTTCAATCTTCTCTCTAGCAACTGTTGCGCTGCCCTCTCTGAGAAATTCGATCTCTTAATCTCTCTTCGATTTTTTTTCCAAATGCCCATCAAGCCTTCTCTTATAATCTTCTCGTTGAGAACCAACGGCCCAAATTAGATTATAACCAATGGCTCATATCATTTTGGCTTGATCCTCGTCTTCTTTTAGAAGTTTCACCCACAATTTGATAAATACCCTTTAATTATTTTAATTTCGTAAGTTTAGACTTAGGCACCCATTAAAAATAATTAATTATTTTAATAAAACTGTCTCCGAGTGGAATTTCCCAAAATGATTTCTGGGTATTGTGGAATACATGTGTCCAAGCCTCTCTGCAAATTTTGAGGCTTAAAGCACATTTGATGCTACCAGAGATCAACACTCCCTCTTAGCGAGGAATGTGCTCTAGTGATGCAATTTGCTGAAGCATCACCCAAATTTTGTAACATTTCCCTCTGCGTTGCTGTTGTCTGACATCGTTGCCCACCAACCACTACACAAATGTTGCAACTGTACTGCTGCTGACGCTACCACTGCCAACATTGCATTTGTACTACAACCCTCATAAGTTCTACATCTGTGCTGTAGCTGGCACTGCCACTGCCAACACTGCATCTGCATTGCAACCTTCTCCAACTACTGCTGCTACTGGATCAACAATGGAAAAGCATCCAAAATTATTGAATAGGTATTCAGCATGATACATATGTTGTTGGAGTTCTGACTGCTGCTATTCTATGCGTTGACCCTCTGAAGCCTATGCATTGTCGCTGACTTTACACTGTGCCAACTGCACTGTTGCCAACTTTGCTCTATGCTACTCAGTCTCTGACGCTCCTAGCCACTGCAACTGTCACTCCGGCACTCCTCTGCACCAACTGACACTGGTCCATCCTACCACTACTGATTTGGGCTCCTGTAGCAAGGTATTGATCCAAGAGGTGGACTCATCAAGGATCCTGCCCATCTGTAGTTCTTTCGAACTACAATTCTAGATCACCCCACCTCTCCCCTAGAGGTATCTGGGCAACCATGGCAAATTCTTCCTCCTCGATCTTTGCGGATGCAGCCTTCAAATCTTGCTTCTCATCCTTTTCCTTCTTCTTGAGAGGACACTATGTAGCGTAGTGACCAAGTTCACGACACCAGAAGCACTTGATTTTTGAAACATCTTTCTTCTTCTTTCGCTGCTCCTGCTACCCCTTAGATGCAAGGGCTACATTTTCTTCCTCCTCCTTTGGCTTCGTTCCACTGCTACTGTTGCTGCTACTATCAAGTTTGCACTTGACTAAGTTTCTCCTCATCTCTTCCTATTGAAGAACGTCCCACATTCCTTCCCAATCCGACAATCTTTCTCTGCCCAGGATACTCTGGACAAACACTTGCCATTCTTTTGAGACTGAATTCAGGGCCAGCCTCCCCATCTCGGTAGGCTGAGGTGTTGACCCCACAGCTACCAACGAGTCTTGGATTTCCTAAAGCTTCATTAGGAACAGATCAATGTGTTCACCCATCTACATCTACGTGGATCTCATTTCCTGCTCCAAGTACATCTTCCGCTGCTCGGAAGAACCTTCGTATAGCGTGGCCAATGCTTCCCACATCTGTCGGGCAATACCCTTGCCAGCAATGTGACACACTACGTGATCTCCCACTCTGTTGAGGATCAATCATTTGGCCTTTGCCATTTCATCCTTGTACTTCTTGAGCGGATTTGGATCCACAAGTAGAGCTACCACACTATTGGCATAGGTTTTGAGATTGTGCTCATCCAGAAGGCATGAGATCCTTGCCTTCCATATCACATAGTTGGATGCACCCTCCAACAGATCCTGATCTCACAACCCATTAGCTACCATCTCTACTAGTGAAATGTCGAATTGCCTCCTCTCTCCTCTACACTATTGCTGGGCTGGCCTACGAACTCCTTGTTGGAGTTAGTAGATCTGTTGCTCCCTACTGCTGCTCAGCAAATGAGAATTCGCACTTCTTGGCTAGAAGTCCTCTAAGGAAGAATTCCCTCAACAGTGTCTCTTTTCTTCCTTCTGACGTTTTTCTGCACCAGCAACTACTGCAGAAAATTGCGTCACACTAGAAACCTCCTCTTTGTTGAAGCTTCTGCACTGCTCCCTCTCACATTGGCAAACTTCGATCTTGAAGTCTTACCTCTCTGTCGACTCACTCAGAGAGAGACCTTCCTCGAAAAATTTCCCCTCCTGGCCTGGACTGCACAATCCCTCTGGGGATTTTATTTGCTGCCTACGCAACACTTCGACCCTCCTCTTCAGCACTGGGCTCTTCCGGCTATGCTCTCTTGCTTCACCTGCACCTCTGATACCATGTGAAAATTCGGGAAACCCCGAATTACTATTGCAGCAATTGATTAAGTTCATTTTATTTGTTAATTACTAAACAAATTAATTACTGCTTCCTACAGCAAATACCGAAACTAATACACTGCAGCCTTCACCAATTAAAATTATATGCGGAAACAAGAAATTGAGCAAGAAAGAAATACACAACACATTACACCATTATTTTTGGACAAATGTCCCCAGAAAAACCCAATGTGGGAAAACCGGTGCAGCAGCTGAGGGTTTGTATTATTAAGCAGTAGTTTTATGAATACAATCTTTGGATGCCTTGCTGGCTATCCAATACAGAGAATATGACTGACAGAGAGATGAGTGAGATATACCTCACACTATCACTGGTGATCATGACTGATCCAGCCGCAGAATGGCTACTCCCTTGATGCCTCTGCGCAATCACTGCATAGGCCCTGCATCACAGCTTTTGGGGATTGTGTCATTCCTCCTGATCGATTTGCCTTTGAGACTTCGACTTCTGCCCTCTCGACCTCACACCCCGGCTTCTGGCTCCAGAACTCGATTTCTCCAGCAAAATACAGATCTCCTCTCAGGCTATGCGCTGCTTCTGCGTCAGCCTATGCTGCCCAGCATGGCCTCTACGCTGCCTCTTCTAGATCTCTCTCTGCCTTCTTTGTGTTGTATTCCTGGATCAGGAAACTCTCCAACCGAAAAACTATCTCTGCCCCTCGCTGCAAGAAATCACTTCGATCTTCTCTCTAGCAACTGCTGCGCTCCCCTTTCTGAGAAATTTGATCTCTTGATCTCTCTCTGATGTTTTGTCCAAGTTCCGATCAAGCCTCCTCTTATAATCTTCTCGTTGAGAACCAACGACACAGATTAGATTCTAATCAATGGCTCAAATCATTTTGGCTTGATCCTCATCTTCTTCTAGAAGATTCACCCATAGTTTGATTAATACCCTTTAATTATTTTAATTTCCTAAGTTTAGACTTAGGCACCCATTAAAAATAATTAATTATTTTAATAAAATTGTCTCCTGGTAGAATTTCCCAAAACTATTTCTGGGTATTGTGGAATACATGTGTCCAAGCCTCCCTGCATATTTTGAAGCTTAGAGCACATCCAATGATACCATAAATCAACATCTCAAGTCCTTTACTTCCCTCAGCCTCCCTCCTTCAGTGCTTTGCTGCCTTCGCTCTCCTCTTGGCCCTCTTTTTGACCCCTTTCAGCCTTTCCTTGGCCTATTTTCCCTAGCCTCTAGGCCTTTAGGCCTCGTGTTGATTTGGGGTAGCATCGGATGTGCTCTAGCCATGAAAATTAGTGGAGAGGCTAAAGCACATGAGATCTCCGAGACCCATAAATGGTTTGGGCAGATTTTAACCGGTTTGGGAGATATTAAAATAATTAATATTTTTAATGGAGTTCCTAAGTTTAAACTTAGGAAAAATAAAATATTAATGGGTATTAATATAAAAATGGTTTAGAAGGTTTTGAAAGTCATGGATCAAGCTAAATCTAATCTTAGCCGTTGATTAGAGATTTAATCTCGATCGTTGAAGGACCAACGGAAAAGTATAAGAAGAGGCTTGAGGGTCAGTTGGAAGACACACCAAAGTGATCAGTCATTCAATTTGCTAGAGCAGGATTGCTAAGCAAAGTCGAATCAGTGATCAACAGTGAGGGGAAGTGAGTACTGGACAGAGAGGCAGAGACAGTGCCAAGAGACCAACACAGAGGCAGAGAGCGAGAAGCAGCAACCAGAGCAGGCCACGCGGAGCCCAGCAGAGACAACACAGAGGCCAGAGGGACTGCGTCATCCATGCAGAGGGCAGCTGGAGTGACGCAGAGGGTCGTAGAGGCTACGCAGTGCCTCAGAGGGTTGACGCAGCGGGGTTTGTGGCTGACGCAGAGGCCAGAAGGGCCAGCGTAGAGCTTCAGTTGTGCTAGAGAGGGTTTCGTGGGACAAGTTTTCGGAATACTTGTTTCAGAATAGAGAGGTATTGTTGCCAGTTATTTTTCTCTGTCAGGTGAGCCAGTTTGGCACCCAAGGAAATATTGCATAATAATAAACCCTCATAATAGCTACATCGGTTTTCCTGCATTGGGTTTTTCCGGGGACATTTGTCCAAAAATAACGGTGTCACTTGTGTGTTTGTTTTCTTTCAACTGATGATCTGTAGATGTTGAGATTGTATTGTTTTTATTTCGTTATTTATATGTTTTAAGTAACTTGTTCAAATTTAACAAGTAGAAGAAATAAACCAGAAGAATACAGATTAAATTTCTAACTGGTAATATTTAGAAATTTCAACATGGTATCAGAGCATGGTTGCAGATCACAGAATAGTTGAAGGCATCAACTAAGGAGAGCATTTGCAGTAGAATAAACTGTCTCGAGTGACAGTAGTTGATCTTTGCAGAAGCGACAGAGGAAGGGTTGACGCAAAGGGATTGCGTCATTAGTCCAGGCCAGAGAGAGGCCAGTGTAGAGGCTGAGGAGGCCAGAAAGAGACTCACGTAGAGCCACGCAGAGACCAGGAGGGTTGACGCTGTTGGCTGAGGGAGTTGTTTTGCCAGTGCCGAAACTGCACAGAACCTAGAGGCCCATTCCTTCAGTTGTTGGGGCATAGGAAGCTATGGGAAGTTTGTGGGAAGAACAATACCGAACAGGGCAAAACCAAGGTAGAAGGAGTTGCTACCGAGGCAGATTTATAGCCAAGGAATCCAGATCAGTGTTGCGGGTGCACAGAAGATCGAAGAGGAGTAACTTGACGATTGGCAAGAGGATTTCCAGAAGGGAAATCGGGACTCAGAGGGAGTCTAGCAGAGAACCTCCAGGCGGGAAGTAGAGAGACTCAGCGGGAGTCGAAGAAAGAACTTCCGGAGGGAAGTAGAGAGACTCGAAGGACTCGACAGAAGAGCAAAGAGATGGTCGTGAATGAACTAATGGATCAAGACAGGTTGGACGGGGCGTCAAACTTTGTGGTCTGGAAGGCCAGGATCTTGTCCATTCTGGATAGACATCACATCAAGGGCTTCGCCTTGAGAACAATGGCTATCCCAGTTGACCCTGCAGCGAATGAAAAGTACGAGGAGGCAATGGCCAAGGAAAAATGCATCATGCTTGATGGGGTCAAGGATCATGTGGTCCAACATATTGCCGAGAAGGGGACGAAAAAGGAAATGTGGGACACCTTGAAGACATTGTACCCGCATACTTCCGTGCCGAGGAAGATGTTACTTGAGAATCAGCTGCAATCATACCAGATGCAAAAGGGGGAGCTGATAGATCACTTAGTCGGTTGAAGGAGATCCGGGACCAACTGACTTCCATAGGATCCACGCCAGATGAAGAGTTGACGGTGAGGACCGCACTTAACGCAGTCTCTGAGGAGTGGGAGACATTTGTCCAAAGCATACTGGGCAGGGCGGATCTTCCAGATTAGGAAGAATTGTGGGGGATCTTCGACAAGAGGAGATTAGGCAGTTAAGCAAGGCGGGAAGTAGCAGCAAAGGAGTCCGGATCAAGAAGGAAGAGGAAGAGGATGCAACTTTGGCATCTACGGGAAAGCAGGAGAAGAGGAAGAAGGAGGACCTCTCTAAGGTCAAGTGCTTCCACTGTGAGGAAATGGGTCATTATGCGAACCGGTATCCGAAGAAGAAGAGCAAGGGAGAGGCGTCTGACTTTAAGGCAACGCCAACGAAGGCAGAGAAGGAAGTCGAGGAGGATGACGATTGTGCCATGAGTGCTCATGTACCTCTAGAGAAGAGGTGGGGAGACATCGAGCTATAGTCAGGAAGACTACAGGCGATGAGGGGCAAGATCCTTGAGGTACCCAACCTCTTGGATTATACCTTTCTACGGCAACCCCTAAGTGAGAGTAGCAGAACTGGCGGATGTCGGTAGAAACGGATGTAGATGAAGCAAAAGAGAGTGCTACAGTGCAGGAGTCCCCAGGCAGCACGAGGTTAGCAGGCTGCAACAGTGTGAGAGGCACGGAGAGTGTTGCACCAGTGCAGGATGGCACAGAGAGGTTTGCAACGGTGTGAGATGCAGGGAGTTGTCGCAAAAGCACAGAGGTTAGTGAGCACTTGTTAGCGGTAGAGAGAGCTTCAACATCGGGAGTGTTACTAGCCTGACAAGGATGTCAGAAGTTGGGTGGATCAATTACTTACTTCTCAGTAACTCAATTGCAGTGCAGTATCATGATGCAACATGATGAGAGGGAGATGCAATGTAGATGCAGTGTTGGGAGGATGGACCAGCAGCAGCACGGATGTAGAGGGAGCTGTCGTACAAATGCAACAATGGAAGTGGCAGGGTCATGGGCAGCAGTACAAGATGCAACAGTGCAGAGGATGTTAAGCAGAGAGGCCTAGCATCAGCACAGGTACCGGTGCCATATAATCAGAGTGATGCTTAGTGAGGAGTATTACTAGAGCACAGTCCTCGCTAAGAGGGGGTGTTGATTTGGGGTAGCATCAGATGTGCTCTAGCCATGAAAATTGGTGGAGAGGTTAAAGCACATAAGATCTCCAAGACCCAGAAATGGTTTGGGCAGATTCTAACCGGTTTGGGAGATATTAAAATAATTAATATTTTTAATGGAGTTCCTAAGTCTAAACTTAGGAAAAATAAAATATTAATGAGAATTAATATAAAACTGGGTTAGAGGGTTCTGAAAGTCATGGATCAAGCCAAATCTAATCTTAGCCATTGATTAGAGATTTAATCTCGGTTGTTGAAGGAACAACGAGAAAAGTATAAGAAGAGGCTTGAGGGTCAGTTGGAAGACACACCAGAGTGATCAGTCATTCGATTTGCTAGGGCGGGGCTGCTAAGCAAAGTTGAATCAGTGATCAGCAACAAGGGGCAGTGAGTACTGGACAGAGAGGCAAAGACAGTGCCAAGAGACCAGCGCAGAGGAAGAGAGCAAGAAGCCGCAGTCAGAGCAGGCCACGCAGAGCCCAGCAAAGACAATGCAGAGGCCAAAGGGACTGCATCATCCACGCAGAGGGTAGCTGGAGTGACTCAAAGGGTCCCAAAGGCTGCGTAGTGCCTCAGAGGGCTGACGCAAAGGCCAGAAGGGCCAGTGCAGAGCTTCAATTGTGCTAGAGAGGGTTTCGTGGGACAAGTTTTCTGAATACCTGTTTTCGAATAAAGAGGTATTGCTTCCAGTTATTTTTCTCTGTCGGGTGAGCCAGTTTGGCACCCAGTTGTACTCAAGGAAATACTGCATAATAATAAACCCTCAAAATCGCTGCACCGGTTTTCTCGCATTGGGTTTTTCTGGGGACATTTGTCCAAAAATAACGGTGTCACTTGTGCGTTTGTTTTCTTCAGCTGATGATCTGTAGATGTTGACACTATTGTGTTTATTTCGTTATTTATATGTTTTAAATAACTTGTTCAAATTTAACAAGTAGAAGAAATAAACTAGAAGAATACAAATTAAATTTCTAACTGGTAATACTTAGAAATTTCAACATCTTCCAGCCCAATGCTAGCCCTATTGGGCCTAGCGCTAGCCCTTCTTGGCCCTAATTTTCCCTCTGCCCATCTCTGAAATTTCTTTTTTGAAGATTGGTGGGTTTTGCAGGTATAAATTTGCTCAAAACTTGTATTTTCAGGTGGCATAATCATTGGAGAAATTTTTGCTATTTTGGGCAAGTGATCTACAAGATCTTGGGCCTAGGTTTTGCTCTTTAAATCCTTACCTTGTCACTGTTTTGCTTCAGCTGTCATATTCATTTTATAAAAATGAATTAAATGCTCTAAAATCATATCTAAGTGGTCTAAACACCCTAATAATTTCATGGTAAAAATTTGCTAGTCTTTTGGCTACTTGGGCATTGAATATCTAGCTTAGATCCACTTGTTAGCTTGTTGGAATATCTCTGCATAACTGAATAGATCAGATCTGATATAAACCTGAAAAGAACACTCGAAAGGGTATAGGATTGATTGGTGTAGCATATAGCATATTATCATAGCTTCTAGACATCTTGGGCATCAATCTTTTGGCATAGATCTCTAATTTATAGTGGCTAATATCTCTGCATAAAAAGTATAATAAGATTTGATATTTTCTGAATTTAACATCTTAAGAGGGCTAAAAGTTCATCAATTTACATTGGCAAAATTATTTTATCAATTGGCAAGTCATTGGTCATTTTCAGTTTCATATGCTTGATAATTCCTTGACTCGAAGTGACTCATCCTCACCACTGGAACTCGTGCCTGATCAAGAAGATCACAGATTAGATTCCTTGAATTAAGGCACAAATCAAGGAATCCATTCCTTCACTATTTTCAACAGATCTTGAGAGACAGTGCAGAACTAGTTGCACTCAGATACTAGAGGGGCACAGTTAGATACTCAGTAGACAGGGCAGAGCTAGTAGCAGTCAGAGACTCAGGAGACAATGCAGCAGCTAGTTGCAGGGATAGTAGATTAGCTCTCAGTTGCAGTAGTTATAGTAGCAACAACATGAGATCAGATGTAGCGCAGGGAGTGTTGGAAGCAGTGCGGGGAGGCACAGAGCAGTGTTGGCAACAGCGCAAACACAAAGTGATTCAGCTATAGGGCTAGCAGATGAATCTGAGTATGCGTAGTGGCTTGGTGGACAATGACAAGTTGTTGCAGATGTCAGACATTGGCAGTGTGGTCTGACTACAGACGAGCAGAGATGTTAGAATAGACAGAGAACACCTTCCTCTCTAAGAGGGAGTGTTAGATTTTGGTAGCATCAGACAAGTGTTCTAGTCTCGATTTGTGTCTAAGAGACTAAGGAACATGAGATCTCCAAAACCTAGAAAAAGTTTCGTGAGATAACCTTGTGAAATGCCTAAATTAAATTAATTAGCCATCATATAATTTTTTTGTAACTTAGGAAAAATGGTTAATTAATGGAAATTGATTAAGGAAGATCGAGAATGCTCTAGAGACCTATAATGGAATTAGTGGGTAAATTATCATAGGGATGTGGTCATTAGAATAAAGACTAACAAGGAAGCCAATAATACGGAGGAAGACGAGTCTATAGTTGCTCAGGTTACAAAAGTATTCTTCTTGTCATAAATCATATGGAATCATGAAGCATATAATGGATCATTGTATTAGTAGCCTTCATATTGTGCAATAGACCTTGGTGTTTTGTTTCTTTTCTTTCAAAATATGGTAGAATAAAGTAAGGATATGACGAGGCAGAATTGGCAAGTTATTGCTTGTAAGAATAATGGTGGGCAGGGGCAGGGTTACAATGTACAGTTCAAATTTATTTCGCTGCTGGTCTATATGATGACAAATGTAACTAAAGAGAAGGCGGAAAATATAACTTAATTGTCGACTTAATTTGCATGTTAATTTAAGGAAACATATTTTTCAATGTATGATTAACGGTAGAGAGATGCATCACTAACTAGAAAATTAACAGTGTAAAGAACAACTTGATGTTGCTTTTCACTTGTTCGATGTGCACCACTATAACACTTGGGTCAAATATAGATGCATATATAAGATGTAATGCAGATGACATGTATGCATGACATACAATAAATTTTTTAATGAAAGTAGAAAACCAAATAAATGGAATCAGAAACTTACATAAGCATATTAGACATTATATTTTACATAACATTGTAGCTTTTGTCATTTGACATATGAAAAAAAATAATTTATAGCTGATGTATGGACAATTGGATTATTGAATCTAACGTACCAAACTGTTCTGTGATCAGGCATTATATCCAATTTCTTGTTTTTTTTCCTCGAAATTGACGTTTCCTGGAGCAACAGAGGACATTTTTGAACACTATCATAATTTACCCAGGTTATTCATGAATGAGGAAACAACTTCTTCTAGTTCTCAGATCCGAAGGGTACATTTGGAGCTTGACCTGGGGTGAGAAAGAAATATTATTTGATCCATATGTTTTACAATAAGATGGAATATTTTTTTGCATTTTGTGCTTTTATGTTGTGACTGCATCTTTACCTCCAGATTTGATAGATTATTTAAAACAAGACTGCATTTTAGTAGGGTAATTGATCGATTCGTGCAATTATTTGGTGAATCTATACCTTGTGTAGCAATGCTTTTAACTGTTTGACAAGTCAACATAAACCCAGATAACTATGTATGTCTGCATGATTTGTTTTTTTAAGAAAATTGGTTCTCATCCTAAAATGACATTCATAACAGGATGCATCATCAGAATCATAAAAAGATGCTATTGGTTATTTCGTCGATTTTCAATAAAGTTATGTGTGAAATATCTGAGAAAATTGTGAATTCAACTTCAGCCTAGAGTCTGTCGATCTTTTAATTGTTTCATACCTACTAGATATATAGCCAGCTGACTCTGTTTTGTACTTTGCAGTTCTCTTCAAGAGGTTTGGGTTGCAGTTCTTAATATCACAGGGCCTCTTGCTAGTTGGTCCTTTTCTGAGAAGGAATTGCCAGGTGGTATATCTATTCTAATAGAACTTGTTTGAATAGACATGTATTATTTACTCTATATGAGTTAAAGAGCTAAGAGCATAATTTAACTATCTGTTTCCAGATCCTGAACAAGTAAATGGCGGGCCACTGTCTTATATATTACGATTAAGTGGCAGTAGTTCTGAGAATTGGAAGTTTTGGGTCGAGGTAAATCACTGGTCATATTACTTTAAATTTTGGTAACTTCCTTGGTAGTACCAAAAAGTTATTTTCATTCGTCATCTTTTATGTAGAGAAGTGGAGTTCCGGGCTGAAGGGTTTGACTGGTGATTGATTCTAGATTCTTTTTACACATAGAAATATGCCGTTTTTTGTTAATATAATCTCTACTCCAAATTTTTCCTGCTCTATAATTGTTAAATTATATATATTTTTCTTTGGAATGCAGGCAAGCAGTTCTGAAGCTTTAAAGATTGACCTTGCTGTTTTGGATCAACGTCTGGATAAGCGGGCAATAAAATTGAAACAGGGCTTTCCACCTTGGGTTGATGTTACTGCGTACTCAAGTTTTTTGTCAAACTATGTGTTCTAAATTCAAATATCAAGAAGAGAAGTAATTATATTTTACTTATTATTTTGTTTCTGAATGTATCCGTTCTATTTCAATGCAAACGAAGGTTTCAATTATATTTTAGTCAATCGTGGTGATGATCAGTAATGTAATTCACAAGCAATTCAAATATATTTGAAGTCATGCCAAACATATATTCTTAAACAATATTCAGTACCAATCATATTAATCAATTGTGGCCCATATCGTGGGTTCACAGCTTTGTTTGAACTAGTTTAATTTGAAAGCAGCTCGAAGCACAGATTTGTTGCAATATTTATTAGCACAGCTTACTATGGGATCTAATTAAAGAATTGCATCAACTCTAGTCCATCTATCCTTCATCAAAGCATGTGCAGAATGGAATATCTATTAAAATTGTATCTCATTTAAATATTTATAGTGAGCACTAAGTGTCTTTTCAAGCATAGTAATTCGGCATGAGTGATATTAAATAAATTTAGGTTCTCTTTGATGGGTTCAAGCTTCATTTATAGCTCCAGTTAGATTATTAGGAAGCAGTTTCAAACACACACTAATATTGGCATGTCTATCATGAAAGGCTTACTGTGTGACCGACCTATATCGGTATAATGACTTTTTAAGTCCAGCATTCTTTTATCAAAAGTACGCATGACATGAGACGTATCAAATGTATCTCATTTGTCTCTTTTGTTGTCTAATTTGACTGTAAACAACATTGCACAAGAAATAATAACATGCAGCAAGTTTTGGATCCTTAAAAGTGGAAGTGACGGTCCTCAAGCTTAAAATTCAGTGGCCTGTTTTGAATACCTCCAACGCTGATCATGATTCAGATTGTGCATTCTTATTTTATGTTCGAGTCTAGATGGATTGGAGTTTGAATGGAGCCCAAAAGTTCAGAAATAAAAATTGCCTTGATCATAAACCACATTAAGTTATGCAGCTTCTATTATATCCAAGCGCAAAAAGATGCGTTAAACTTGCCTTCAAACTTTAACACCAAATCGATAATTCAATTCAGAATCACAAGTTATGCCTCTTCTATTATATCCAACAACAGAAAATGCTTTAAACTTGTCTTCAAAATTCAACACCAACCCCATAATTCAATTCAAAATCTTATTATCAAGCAAAGCAAGAACAACCATCTCTCTCTGCGTAGTCATTGATTAATTATTAGGGTAGTTGATTGACACCATGCATATATCTCCAAATTGTTTGCTATTATTTTTACTCGGTAATCTTTAGAAGTTGAATGACTGTTACTTGAAATGAAATGAAATGATATTTTAATGTCCACGAGACTAAAAATAGTCTATGGGACTATTAGTTCCCTGCATTTTGTCTTTTGCAATTCAATCTTTTTCTTGTTCAAATTGATGATGAGCTGGCCCAACTTTCCAACAATCCCCTCACTGAAAAGACAATGCCAAAAAACTGATGCTAGCATATTGCTATAACTTTCTCTGATGTCTTTGAATGCATCACATTCCAAAATGAAATGTTTTTCCAATTCCACTGCCCCAGATGTGCAAAATGTACACACCCGTTCTTCCCAAGCTTCTTTAGGCCTTTTCCACCATCCTGTTTCACACCGAAGTTGATGCGAGTTGGTTCTTAATTGAGCAATAAGAACCTTTTCCCTCCACGGAATGCTAGCTCCAATGAACTCTTTTTGTTGTAGATCACACGTAGGGTTGAATTCCTCAATGTAGTACTTCTTCTTTCTACCCAACTCTTTTCCCCATACCCATTTATGAAACTTCTCCATAACAAAATCCTTTAGCTCCTTGCTATTTTTGGGACAGGTATTGAGGTAGATATTCCATTTTTGCATCCATGTGTAGTTTTGTTTCATACATGTTTTCTTTCTTTCACTCATGACTCAATTCTTTTTAGATATCTTATGAGCCGCACCATAGAAATTGCTTTGATGGGAGTTGCTCCTGTTTCACTCAACATTATCTCATAAGATACTGAATTTTTTATTTTGAACTTGCTCATGATCAAGCGTTTTTGGATTTTCTCAATTTGTTTCCATTTTGAGATGGGGGTGCTGCTAGCCCACAATTCACACCCATATAGCATCATTGGACAAACTAGGAGTCCAAAAAGCGTTTTAGTTGTTTTCCAATCCCATAACTTTGTCTCTCTACATCTGTTTTGAAGAGCATATAATGCTTTCCACCCTCCTAAAATTCTCTTCTTTATGCAGTCCTCCCAATTAAGTTTGTTGTTGAAATCAATCCTGAGGTACTTGTACTCATTTACTTATTCAAGAATGGTGTCGTCAAAGTAGAACGTATGTTGGCTCTACTTCCTTTTATTAGAGAAAATCATTATTTTGGTCTTGCTAGTATTGACTTGCATCCCCACTTCTCTACAAAAATGCTCAAGGGCATATAGGTGCATTTGCAATCCATGGGCCAATTTAGAAATCAATACAAGATCATCCGCATATAAAAGAAGCTTTATCACAAACTCCCCCAACCGAACACCATCTCCACCTTGCAGATTTATCCACTCTTCTAATTTATCAATATATAAGCCAAAAAGAGTAGGAGATAGAGGGCAACCTTGCTTGACTCCAATGTCACTTCTAAAGCTTTCTAAAATACCCGCTGAGGTTCTAATTTTGATAATTTGGTTATCTGAAATCATTATATTGTATGCAATCTGTTCAAATACTTTGGTGGGTCGAGTATTAGAGCTATGGCCTTTTGTCATGGCCATCTCTGTGGAAAATATTATTTTGTGGGTTGGGGTTTTGAAACTCTTAGAACCTATTACAAGCTTTAAATGACTACTTTTGTGGTGAAAACTTTGCAAATGAAGTTAGAACACTTTGATTCTATTCTTCTTGTAGATTTTTTAAATGCTCCAAAGATCACTGCAATTAGAGCATGTATAAGGGACTTATGCCTCTTGATCGCCACAATGTTGAGTGTATGCCATGTCAATGCTCACTATTCACATGTGAACTTTAAGAAGATTTTTGAGGGAAAAAGAGGACTTTGAAACAACAAATTTATAATGATAATGCAAACACACAAAGGGAACCAATATGCATTAACAATGAGAAAGAAAAGATTTTTTATAAAGGGTTACAAGCTAGTTCAGTCAATTCACTTTATGAAGTGAGATAGATGGAGAAACACTAAAATGAAATAAAGCATAAAAGAAAAAAATAGCCCAAGTGACTATACTAATGCATATGTCTAGTAGCTAATGTTGAATGGATGTCATGTCAACACCTATTATTCACATGTGGACTTTCAAGAAAATTCTTGAGGGTAGATGACCTTGAAACACCGAATTTATAATGATAACAAAAACACATAAAATAAATGATATTACATTAATAATGAGAAAATAAAAGCCCTTATATAAAAGGTTACAAGCTAGTTAAGTCAATACACTTTATGAAGTGGGATAGATGAAGAAACATACTAATATAGAATAAATCATTGAAAAAAAAACCTAAAGTCAAAGTGACTATATTAATGCCTATGTCTAATATCTAATTGACCATTTTATTCTAATATCTATTTTAAGACTCTTTTAATGGTCATTCTACCAACTACATCAAACATATTCTAGAAATATAGAAACCTTTCAAGATGCAAAAACTTGGTGAAAATACTTGTAATTTGGTCTTGTATGAAACAATATTATAACTCAATGGATCCATTTTGGATGATTTGTCTGATGAAGTGGGAATGTATTTTAACATGTTTGGTATGCATGTAGAAGATCGGATTCTTGACTAATTTGAGCACTCCTTGATTGTGATAGAGTAGGCGTGTTGGCTCTGCTTGTGGCATCCTCATGTCCAAAGGCATTCCCCTGAGCCAAATTACTCCACGCAATCTTATATATTTTGCTTCCATCATGAAAGTTCTATTGGCTATTCTTTCTTGTTGGTCAATGTCATTGCACCTATGCTAAGGTTTGATACATATCTCAGTGTTGTTTTATATTATCAAGACAACTTGCCCAATTTGAATTTGTATACTCATGCAACCTCAACATTGTAAGTGAAGCTCGTAGTGTAACTCAAGTCAAGCCTAATGGTTATAAGATATATCGTGCTCTCCACTAGCTACTTATATATTGAGTTATTAATTGTTAGAGCTTGCCTTGGTTAAATGCTTCAACACTTTCTCCATATGTGTAGATGAAGTTTTGAAATCTATTATCTTGAATCGATCAAACAAACTCAGGGCATATTTTGTTTGAGATAAAAATGTTGTTACCTATTTACCAAACTTTCACGCCTAGACAATAATGTAGGAGCCTTAGATAATTGATATTGAAACCTTTACTAATATTAGATTTGATTTGTTCAATAACACTTATGTGACTACTTGTCATAGTGATGTCATTTACAAAGATGAGCAATGAAATGATATCATTACCAATGCTTTTAACATATAAATAGGTAAAAAACCTTTGATATGCATAGATGAAGTTTTGAAAACTATTATCTTGAACCTATCAAACAAACCCATGGCATATTTTGTTTGAGATAAAAATGTTGTTACCTATTTACCAAATTGTCACAGCTAGACAATAATGTAGGAGCCCTAGAACAGTCATATTGAAGCCTTTACACATATTAGATTTGATTTGTTCAATAACACTTACTTGACTACTTGTCGTAGTGATGTCATTTACAAAGATGATTAGTGAAATGATAGCATTACCAATGCTTTTAACATATAAATAGGAATATGTGGGACTTTGATAGAACCCTAGTTCACCCAATTACATGCAAATATATATGAACCATGCTTGGTGTATGCTTCAGGCCATATAGAGCCTTTTTAGTCTACAAACAAGTTGCTCATTCCCTAGAACCTAAAATCCCTTCGATTGATGCCTGTGGACCTTTTCCGCCAAATATCCATTGAGAAAGGCACTCATCACTTCCATCTAATGGACATTCTAGCCAAATTGTTGTTGAAAATGCAACAAGAAAATCTACTTTTGACTTTGCCTTGGTCAAACTAGATTAAAATTCAAATTTCTAGTTTAGTAGAATACTTGGAGGTAGTTAACTGAGGTGGCATGGCTCTTGTCACTCAGTTAACTTAGTAAATTTGAGTTGGGGAAGCTTGAGTTCAGTTCTACATGACTGATTGCTAATTTGTAGCAATCTATTTCAATTAATTTGAGTTATTGTCAATTTAACTAGTTCTAATTGTCATAAGAATTAGTGGAGGTCAAGTTGTGGAACTAGAACTTCAACCACACTCAATGATCAATCATCCAAAAATAATTGTTGCATGCAGAGAATTCGAGCTACCCAGTTGAGATGGAGATTCCAAGGCAGTTTATTATTAATTGTAGCATATTCCCATGTGTACAGATGGTGCATGTAGTCAGCAAATGACCTAAGGCTATTGCATACTTCCTTGGTGTGAAATTCCTAAAATATAGGGGCAATTTACCAAGGGAATAGCACAAGGAAATAGGAGCTTGGGAAGGCTTGAAATTGCCTAATTGTCGGCCAGGTTCAACCAGTCGGGTAGGGGTATATACAATACACTTGCAGGGTGTGCTCAAGCTTGAGCAAGCATTGCATTTCTTCTTTATTCTATGATTAATACAATATATAGAGTAAGGGGTTTTGAGTAGTTTCTTTCCCCTAGATAAATCTTTGTGCATGTATGATGTTTCCTTTTGCATGTCTATGATTCTTGTTTTAGATGGTGAATTAATTTTCGTAGATCAGTAGAGTAGCTTTAAGTCTTTTGATTTAGCAAATTTCATGAGCAATATTGAATCTACACATTAATTTCTGCAATTGTGCTCACATGTCTAGAACTAATTAGATGGTGCCTATCTTCGCTATAGGAGGAAACGTATTATCATAGTCAATGCCCTCTCATTGAGAAAACCCTTTTGCATTTGATCATGCATTGTACTTGTCAAATGCACCATTTATCTTGTACTTGACCTTTTACACATATTTGTAGCCAATGAGTTTCTTCCTTTGTGGAAGAGTTGTGAAATTCCATGCTTGATTTTTCATCAAGCATTCATGTTTGGTTGACATGGCCTTCTCTCATTCAAGTGTTCCTTTTACCTCCTTGAACACCTATGTCGCATATACTTCTTGAACATTGGCCATTAAAGCAAATTTTATCGTATTATTTGTCGTACCCTTACTTTTTGATGATCGTCCCTCAATAATTTTATCTCTTTGAACATCTCTAATAATGTGCCACCACTTTCGTCTCTTTTTGGAATCCTCCCCATTGAAGTTGTGGTCATGATTTGGGTCACTAGTTTCTATGCTTATATCTCAAAAAATAGATCCCAGAAACTCCTCATGCTCAAAATATTTCCCCCTTTCATGTGGAGTTCTATGCAGCTTGATACTTGAATCCTTAGTTGCAACAAGCTATTGTCTTATGATTTTGATCTCTAAAGAAGTCTAGGAAAGTATAGCTTCCTCATCAACTACGATATATCTACTAAAGTTCCACTCCTTAGTGTTAACATTAACCAATAGCAGGCTTTATAACTATTGGTGTACCTTGTGATCATCAATTTCTTGCTCTTGGGATCTAACTTGGTTCTAAATTTGGCATAAGTAGTAGTACCACAAACCTTAACATCAATACCTCTAGGCCTCCTTCCAGACCATGCTTCCTTTGGAGTCTTTTTCTTCACCATTATCATTGCAAATTTATTTACAGGTATACCATTGTGAATACTACTCAACCTAAAGTATTTTTAGAAGACTCTTGTTCTCCAACATACGGTCCATCTCTATGATAATATGATTTTATTGCTCAACTAATTCATTCTATTAAGGAGTTAGGGTGTGGTAAACTATTTTTTTAATCTCATAATTAGTACACAAGTAATGGAATTTATTGTAACAAAATTCACTACCATTGCTAGACCTAATAGTGGTAATGTGAAATTCTTTTTCTACTAGTGCTTTAAACTTTTGAAATTCATTAAACACTATATATTTCAATTTCATAAATATACCCACATTTTCCTACTATTTTCATCAATGGACTATGATTGTTGCGTTTTTCATTAGTCCATGAAAATTTACACGAATTACCTAAAGGACTCTTTATACTCTCTAAGCTTGTCCTTAATTAAATGATGTTTGGTGCTACTTCCCTAGCTTACAAGCTTCACATACACCTTAAATCTATTGTTGTATATTTAGAAGTACATCTACCAAATTCTCTCAAGATAATTGAGAGAGGTAGGTCAAGTTAATATGTAGATATTGTTGATGCCCAAACTACACTAATGCCTAATGCACTCTTGCTTTTACTTGCCTAATATCAAATAGTTTAAAGGGTCCATGATCCTCCACACCAAGAACAATAGTCTTGTTGGTCTCCTTGTCAACTATTTATCATCTATGATTGCTAAAGTTGACATCTAACTATCGGAAATGTCTCATATTTTGATAAATTGATAGTAGATTAAGCTCCATGCATGGCACATAATACACATCAAGGAAAATCAACATTTCCCC
Source organism: Pinus tabuliformis (assembly GCA_031772625.1). Lineage (NCBI taxonomy): Eukaryota > Viridiplantae > Streptophyta > Pinopsida > Pinales > Pinaceae > Pinus > Pinus tabuliformis. Next base: position 632,214,420 of record CM062820.1, on the reverse strand, counting down.
CCCAAAGAAAAATTGCACATTCCCTTTGCCAATTAATGTATACTCTTCCCCTCCATTGAAGGTCATATATTCCTTGGAGGAGCAAGTGATATACTCTGTGATCCAATCTTGCCCATTGGTGAGGTGTTGTGATGCACTTGAATTAGTGTATCAAGTGGATGACCAAAGTTGACTTGTTGGCTACTTGGCCATGAATGCATAGAAGGTTGATTCCTCCTCCTTTCTCTATGCTCTATAAGATGAACCTTTTGTTGAGGCCCTCCTAGGTTGGTTTTCTCATTAGATAAACTCTCTCTATGGTGTTTCTTCATATAACCTACCTTGCCACAATGGTGACATGTGATGTTATTCTAATTCATCATTTCATTTTCACCATTGCTTTCACTTTTCTTCTTTATTCATTTTATTTTGCCTTCGACATCGGTTGCCAAGTTGTGTTTTGAACCGCTTGTCTCATGGTTGCTACTGAATTGCTTCTTATGGCCATCTCATTGTAATATCTCTTATATAGTTCATCAAACACCAAGTCAACATTCGTAGTCGTGATGTTCATGGTTTCAATAAAGCACTTGTAAGCACGTGGTAAGTTTCTAATGTGATTAGCACCATGTCCTCTTCTTTCATCTTTCGACCAACAATGAACCATTATTTTCTAGTATCCTTGATCTTGAGTAAATTCTTCTAAAATGATGTGCTCTCATCCATTATGATTGAGAACAACATATTCTTCAAGGAGAAGGTTGTACCTTTATCCAAAGTCTCAGTCAATTCATTCAAATGCTTCCAAAATACTATTGAAGTCTTAATTTTTTGGATCTTAGGGCAGAGTCCATCTATCATGGATAACTTACCCAACATTATTGCTTTTCTATCTCGCTCATCAAACTTGTCTTTATTTTGATCTTCAACTATGGATAATGTTTCATTACAAAGAATGATAGCAACCAATCACTTGTACTCAAAAGTGGCCAAGATTTGTTGTTTTCATGTATTGTTCTTGCTACCTTACATTGTGATGTTGGGTAAAAGGGACACAGATACAAATGAAAAATGCAAATTTATGATATATTTACCTAAAAATAACACAAAAATCATACATATTTTTCTAATATTTTCTATGACAATCTGGTAAACCACATATCTACTCTCTTTCTAACTAGATCTTCACTACCTTAAGTAGTGTGGGAATACCTCCTCAAATTATGTGGATATAATTTTTCTTACCTTAAACATGTCCTCATTAAATTTGGATTCATGCTTTTGTTCATCCTCAACATTTTTCTTCGGTCTCTCTAGGGATATAACACTTTCATTTGCATGTTTTTTCAACTCTAGAGTGACTTCTTTCTTGTTTATTTTCTAGTGGCTTTCATTCTTTGCAACTAACTCAACTTTCATTTTCAATGTTTGCTTTTCGTGTTTTGATTACTTCGCTTATTCTTTAAACTGTAGTTTTAAATTTGCAAATATCTCATGTAGTTATCCTTCTTCCCATGCATACCTTTTATCTTTGTAGTAGTTTCTAGGAGTAGCTTAGTGAGTGAGGGTATGTCCATCTTTTGCATATCAATGATAAGCTACATCTGGACCTCATCTCCTTCTCTTGGTTCCTCCATGTTGAGTGTTATTTGTGTGATGATGAACATATATACTTAGTGACTTTCTTTTCCTAAAGACACCATTATGGAATCCTTTTGCCCAATTTGAAGTGTGAAAAAAAAAATTGTAACTCATTTTATGTGTATTGACTTGTCTAATTCTATGGAAAGGGAGATCTCTTTCTATATAAATCTCAACAGCCTTAAGTAAGTGTGGGGGTTCCCCCCTCATAGGAGGTGGAAATATTTTTTCTTGCCTTCGATGTGACCTCATGAACTTTGGCTTTCTGCTTCCATGAATCCTTAGCTTGCTTATTCAATGTCTCTAGGGATATCGTTCTTTTGTTTCCCTATCTTTTCAACTTTGTGGTGACTTCATTCACATTCTTCTGCTTTTGGATTTCATTATTTATAGCTAGTTCAAGTTTATATTTTAGTGCCTCTTTTCCTATTCTCATTACTTTGTCTATTCTTTAAATTGTAGGCTTTGAATATGCAAGCCTCTCATTTTGTCATCATTCTCCTTGGACCTACATTGTATCTCTATAGTACATTCTAATAATAGATTAGTGAATAAGGGTAGGTCCATTTGTTGCATATCGATGATACTACACGTAGAGCTATTCTCCTTCTCTTACTTCCTCCATGGTGAGTGCTACTTGTGGGATGATGAGCATATGTACTATGTGACTTCCTTTGCCATGAGACACTACTGTGGAATCCTTTTTCCTAGTATGAATCCAAAAATCAAACTTGGAACTCATTGTATGCATATTGACCAATGGATTATACTCTGTTAAATTATGGTATGTTCTATGCTTAGAGCAGTTTACTTCTTTTCTTCTTATTAGCCACTGATTAGAAATCACATATACATTAAGTAAAGTGCAGATAGAACATTAAACACTCGATACAAAACAAGCCAAGACAAGAGACACGGGATGTGGCAGCTAGCCGGGGACAAACCCCAATGCGGGGAAACCCTTTGATCAAATCTTCTTTTATCTTCAATAGTTCAGCAGAGAGAAATAGTACAAAATCATAATTCTGTAATTTTATATTAGCAGCAGCAAACCCTAGATCAGCAAAGTCAAACTTAGTGAAACGAGATGAAATTGACCTCCAATATGCTTAGTCAATTTCCCGGTCAACTAGTCCTCGAACAGCCTAAAGAAGCAGCCCATAAACAACCCCAAAAACACAGTGAAACTGTTGTTGATTGAAGTCAACCTGCTACCCCAAACTAGGGCAGTCAACACTGGTGAAACTAGAGGTTAGACCGCCTCGGTGTGCATGCCAAAATCTGCGGCCTACCTAGGAGAGGCAGCCACACCAAAATCGCACTCTTCTAAGGTCAACGTTGGTCAAAGAGACCTTCAACAGCTTCTGCATCTTTTCTGTGTCCTTCTTCTTCCCACATGTGAGTTTCTCCTTGTGTAACCCAAAGCTAAGGAGAGAGAGAAGAATGAGTGAGATGAGATGAGTTGATAATGAATCAACCTCACTTGTACTTATATGATTTGTTGGGCATGTGTGCCACACATTTAGTTGTTGGCCGACCTTGACAATTTGTCAAGTAAATACAAATAAATTCATATCTCCATAAATACTTGTTGGAATCGGATGACCTTTAGATCAATCCTACACCTCTCAACAAGAGGAATCTAGGAAAAATATCAGCTGCCATAAATAAGATGACCCACATGGAGTTTGGCCCTAGTTGCCAATTTTAACACTCCATCTCAACTAGGGAGAACTCCATCTGCTAATCCGTCTGACTGTCGGTACTGTCCGAGCCATCAAATTCACTGCCTTGGACAGCTGGCTTTGCTCTACTCTGCTCTACTGAACTATGAAGAAGAAGAAATGGTCGAGGATGTATCATACCATCCTCCATTGACCCGAAGTCAGTCTCAGAGTGTGTCATACCACTCTCACTGATCCAGATCAGTATCATTGATCCCAAACCAATGGAGGTCATCCTAACATAGGGAGTATGGTAGATACAACGATGTGTCCATTAATAGTACTATTAATGGTCCCTAACCCCATTTCCATACTCATTGATCAGATGAGAGGTACTTCCCATGAGTACCAGACTACATGGTTAGGATGCCTCGACAGGAGAACTAATCATCCTATCCACAGGAGAACGAATCATCCTGTCCAACAGTCGCCACAGGAGAACTAATCATCCTGGCCCATAGGAGAACTAATCATCTTGTCCCACAATCGCCACAGGAGAACTAATCATCCTGGCCTACAGGAGAACTAATCATCATGTCCCACAGTCGCCATGGGGTGTCACAGGGGAAGGTTAAATCTTTCACCTTGTACATAGTGCACAACCAGGGGATGGTGAGTCGCCCTGTGGTCGCATGTCACTCCAAGAAGTACCCCGCGCTCCCCTAGAGCTCCCAGAGCTCAATATATGCATCATACATGACCCTCATAAGAGGGTCTCTCAACAACACCAAGTCGTTCTCAGAAAGTCAAGAATTTGACCTTTCCCAGGGGCTTTGTCAAAATGTCAGTGACTTGTTCATCTGTACTGATATGTTGGAGCCTTATTGCTCCCCGATGTACCATATCCCAGATATAGTGGTACCTGATATCGATGTGCTTGGGGCGATCATGAAATATGGGATTCTCTGATAAACGAATCTCGCTCTGGTTGTCACATAGGATCACGGTAGTATCCAATGTGAATCCAAACATCTCACTGAAGATCTTCCGTAACCAGACTGCCTCACAAAAGGCCATACTAGCAACAATGTATTCGACCTCGGCGGCGCCCAAAGCCACCGACTTCTGCTTCCTGCTCATCCAGGATATCGAGGTAGATCCCAAAGAGAAACAACACTGGGAAGTGCTCTTTTGGTCCACCACACTACCTGCCCAATTAGCGTCGGTATATCCATATAGTCTCGCATCTCCAGCAGTGTATCTCAAACCATGTGTGATTGTGCCACGAAGATATATCAACAAATTCTTGGCACCAATCCAATGTGTGTGGTGAGGCTCAACCATATGTTGACTCAACGTGTTGACTGCAAAACATATATCCAGATGGGAGTTCACCAAGAACATCAATGCTCCAATGAGTTGATGATACTTGGTAGCATTTTGTAAAATAGGTCCGGCAGCACTATCGCTTAACTTCTTGAAGTCAAGCTCCATCGGGGTAGTTACGGGCTTGCAGTCCACCATACTGAACCTTTCCAATATCTTCACCACATATTTTCCTTGAGATAGGAAAATCTCCCCTGGTTTCTGCTAGACTTCCAGACCTCGGAAATAGTGCATCAGTCCTAGGTCCTTCATCTCAAACTCAGAAGCCAACTCCCTCTTACATTTGTGAATGAGAAGGTTTGCACCTGTTAGAAAGAGGTTGTCAACATACAATAATAGTATGATAGGTTTGTCATCTCCAACCTTAAAGTAAAGGTTAGGGTCGGCTTCACTCCTAGGGAATCCCAGCTTCATCAGGTAGCTATCGATCCTCTCATACCACGCTCGGGGTGCCTGCTTCAGCCCATAGAGGGATTTCTTCAACCAACACACATGACATTCCCGATCACGAATCTCAAATCCTTCGGGTTGTTCCACATAGACTTCCTCTTTAAAAGAACAATGCAAGAACATGGTCTTGACTTCCATCTGATGTAGGTTCCATCCTTCCAAAGCAGCAAGGGTTATGATCGAGCGGATGGTGGTATATCGGGCAACAGGTGCAAATATCTCATCATAGTCTATTCCTTCCTTCTGAGAGAAGCCACGAGTGACAAAACGATCCTTATACTTTTCAGCACTTCCATCAACTGAATGCTTTAAAGCCATTTCGAAGTGACAACTGCTTTGTCCTGGGGTGTGGGGACCACATTGTTTTTCATGATGGACTCATATTCCTCAGTCATAGCATCCTTCCATACTTGATGCTTGACAACTGCAAATGATGAAGGTTCATTTTGGATGATCATGCTCATGATGGTCAAGTATCCCTGATACCTAGACAGATTCTTACTTTCCCGGAAAGTTCCTCTGGGTGCAATGTGTCCTTTAGCATCATCAAGTGTCCCCCTAAGCCATGAAGGCCTTTTCTTAGAAGAGGAAGGCTCTTGCGGAGGGGGCTCAATAGGATCCATAGGTTCTTCCACATCGGGCATCGTCTCATCTTCCTTTTCCTTCAGTGTGCTGGTGTCAGCTTCTTTAGATCCCCTTGGAGTAGGAAGATTTTCAACTTTGCTAAGAGCCATATCTTCGTCAAAGGTGACATCATGGCTAATCTCGATTTCCCTTTCACCAGGCACATAGATTCTATAGCCCTTAGTATTTTCGTTATAGTCCACGAAGATTCCTTTCTTTCCATATGCACCCAATTTATTCCTTTTCTCCTTCGGCACATGAAAATATACAGGATTTCCAAAAATTATAAAATGAGATACGTCAAGTTTCTTACCAGTGAACATCTCTTCTAGAGTCTTGGAACCCAATGCTTGATGAGGGCATCGGTTTTGCACATATACGATGGTATTCGCAGCTTCAGCCCATAGAAACTTCGGAAGTATTTGATCATGGAGCATAGCACGAACAGCTTCCACAATCGTACGATTCTTCCTTTCTGCTACACCATTCTGCTCAGGAGTATATGGTGTTGTAGTCTCCCTCTTAATGCCAGCCTCTTTGCAAAATTCATGGAACTCATTGGATTCATACTCAGTCCCATTATTAGTCCTTAAGATCTTGATCTTGTTTTCGGTTTGATTCTTGATCAAGGCTTTGAAGTGACGAAACCAAGTGAACACTTCATCCTTCTTTTTCAAGAAGTATATCCAAGTCTTGTGAGAATAATCATATGTAAAAGTGAGGTAACATAAATATCCTCCCAAGGAGTTCACAGGCATCATGCCAGATATGTCTGAGTGAACCAACTGCAATATATCGGAGGTGTTGCTTTGGCTTGAGGGGAATGGTCCCCTTTTGAGCTTCCCTTCATCACATTCAGGACATACACCTTCTTGCTCTACCCGGAACTCAGGCATCCCTATCACCATTTGTCTTGCATTGGGTAGAGTTTTATAATTAAGGTGAGCAAACCATCGATGCCATAGTTCGGACTGAAGTGATGTGCCATAAGACATGACACCCATCAGACTTCCTCTGACCTAATATAATGAATCGACTTGAAACCCAAGAGTGAAAGCTTCTTTAAAATTATTTTTCCATACACGTACCTTGCCATCGATGAAGGTCACCTTGTAGCCTTTGTCTTCCATTCCCGAAACGGACACCAGGTTCTTTTTTAGATCAAGTTCATATAAGACTTCTTGCAAATGAATTGTATTACCCTGATTCAATTGAAGAGTGACATTCCCTACACCTTTCACGGGATATTTTGCATTGTCCCCAAGAACAATTTCCAGGTTGGTCTCCTTCTTTATTAGATTAGAGAGAGCTTCTTTGTAACCAGTGAAGTGCCTTGAGGCACCACTATCAATAAGCCATTTTCCCAGCGAGTCCAGGGGAGCAGTAGTAGAGAGGGCCGCTGGTAGACAATATTCATCTTGCTTATTGTTAACAATGTTAGATTCATACTTGGAGTTTCTTGCCTTCTTAAAGGGTTGTCCTCTTCCTTGATTTCCAGCATTTCTTTTACCTCTGCCATTTGACCTGCCATTACTTTGATTGCCTAGAGAGTGATTTTGGTCATCATCATGGTGTGAGTCCCTTTTATCAGGGCAATCCCTCACATAGTGTCCCATTTTGTTGCAATTGCAACATCATCCTTTTCTTCCACCCTTTGGTCCAACCTTTCCTTTGGATTTAGCCCAAGAATTGTTTCTTCTTTTAGCATGAGAATAAAAGGCAGAAGGATTGCCTTTAAGTGCAGTCATTTCTTGCTCTTCCATCCTTGTTTCTTCTTGAATACATCTAGCCATCAATTCCTCAAATCCTGGGATGACATTATTGTTGAGAAGAGTAGTCATGAATATATAGCATTCAAGTGGCAGTCCTCCAAGATTTGTGATTGTCATTTCCCTGTCAGGAACTACTTCCCCAATAGATAGGAGATCATTCTTGATCTCGGAAATCCTTAAAAAATATGCTTGCATACTCTCATCTTTTCCCTTCTTAATTTCCTTTAGCTTATTTCTAAGGAACAAAACTTGATTTGCATCATTAAATTTAAATAAACTCACCAGTCTATTGTAGATTTCCTTGGAGGTGGTTAGCTCGGAAACATATGCCACTAGGCGCTTGTTGATAGAGTCTCGAATGATCTTCTTTGCTTTGACTTCTCCCTTGGTCCACTTGCTTCTGGCAGCATCGAATGCATTTGATGGAGGCACAATAATATTGCCTCTCACATGGTCCAACACTTCCTGATCTTCTAAAGTCAGATCGAGAGACATCTTCCATCCGTGATAGTCAGACTTCTCATGGAGCTTGTCTTTGGCAGGGAAGAGTGTTGAGGACCCCATGAAGTTTTTAGGATAGCCTTGGCAACCTTCGGTGATTTCTCTTGCTCTTGCTCTTGCTTGGGCTTTGTCTTCACCTCAGCTCTGATACCATGTTAAATTATGGTATGTTCTATGCTTAGAGCAGTTTACTTCTTTTCTTCTTATTAGCCACTGATTAGCAATCACATATACATTAAGTAAAGTGCAGATAGAACATTAAACACTTGACAAAAAACAAGCCAAGACAAGAGACACAGGTTGTGGCAACTAGCTAGGGACAAACCCCAATGCGAGGAAACCCTTTGATCAAATCTTCTTTTATCTTCAATAGTTCAGCAGAGAGAAATAGTACAAAATCAGAATTCTGTAATTTTATATCAGCAGGAGAAAACCCTAGATCAGCAAAGTCAAACTTAGTCAAACGAGATGAAATTGACCTCCAATATGCTTGGTCAATTTCCCGGTCAAATAGTCCTTTAACAGCCTGAAGAGCAACCCATAAACAGCCCCAAAAACACAGTCAAACTGTTGTTGACTGAAGTCAACCTGCTGCCCCAAACTAGGGTAGTCAACGCTAGTCAAACCAGAGGTCAGATTTCCTCGGTTTGCATGCCAAAATCTGTGGCCTACCTAGGAGAGGAAGCCACACCAAAAACGCACTCTTATAAGGTCAACGCTTGGTCAATGCTGGTCAAAGAGACCTTCAACAACTTCTTTGTCCTCCTTTCTGCGTCTTCCTTGCCGTTCTGCGTCCTCCTTCTTCCCACATGTGAAATGCTCCTTATGTAACCCAAAGCTAAGGATAGAGAGAGAAGAATGAGTGAGATGGGATGAGTTGATAATGAATCAACCTCACTTGTACTTATATAATTTGTTGGGCATGTGTGCCACACATTTAGCTGCTGCTCGACCTTGACAATTTGTCAAGTAAATACAAATAAATTCATATCTCCATAAATACTTGTCGGAATCAGATGATCTTTAGATCAATCCTACACCTCTCGATAAGAGGAATCTAGGAAAAATATCAGCTACCATAAATAAGATGACCCACATGGAGTTTGGCCCTAGTTGTCAATTTAACATACATTCACTAGTCGAAGGCTATAGAAAGTGAGTAAACATTGATAGAGGGGACTCAGTTACTGAGGGATATTTTTGGACAACAAAATATATATGGCAACATAAGAACTACTCCACTAATGCTAGTTCTAAATGAACTTCCATATAGTCATAAATGATCTTCACTTGGTCTTCATCAACTATTATGGTTTGACACATAAATTACTACATCCATGCCTTCATTATTTTCCTTGCTTTATCTATGGGAAATTCTTCTAAACCAACAACCATTTGTATTTCCAAGTGCAATGTTAACTTTCCACAAATAAGTGCAGAGTCTTAACTTTCCATTTTAGCTATAATGGTAGTATGGTCTTAACTAGAACCTCTTAAATGATTAGTCCAACATAACTTTCCTTTAACTAGGATTCCTCTTAGTATAGATCAATAAATATAGTCTCACTTGAGAGTGATATCTTCTCTAGCTTCAAGCTCACATGGGCCAAATGTTATTGAGTCCATTACAAGAAATTTGATATTAAAAGGTTAACATTGAATTTCCATGTCATAATGTGTAAGCCAATCAAAATCCTTTAAAATTTAAGAGATACAGGTGTGACTAGGCACCGAATATGACTTGGAATTTTTTTTAATAATATGATTTACCTATATTAATTGTGAATGATTCCCAAGTGACCTAAAACTACATTAAATATTAAAAATAATATTAATATCTTAATCTATAAAAGTTATAATATCGAGGATATTTTTAATGTGTTGATTTTTCATAGGATCTTCTAAATTGATAATTATTTCTTATGATTTCCTTAGTTACTCTTATCTTGCATTTATATTCATCATAAATAAATTACACGTAAGATATCAACAATAGAAACTAAATGTTGGTAGGATCATAAAGAGACAACCAAACAATAACACAAACATTTACCCTGGGAAAACCCACATGGGGGAAAAACCCAACAACCTTTTCCTTAGAGAAATTCTTCAGTTCAACAAGAGACACACCTAGATCTTATAGTCAATCACAAGGTCAAACTAACTAGAAAAGTAGAATTGGTCAAACCTGGTCCAACTCCCTCCTAGTCAAGTCAAACAACTTCCCAATAACCACAGGTTGAACTGATTTGCTAGGGAATAAATTCAGCGTGCTTTTGCACCCAAGAATATCAGTCATGTTTCTCTGACATACCTCAAAAATTTGGTCCTTTTTTTCGAGACGTGCGAGGAAAAAAGTAGAGAGAATACCACACATGTGAAGTCAAATGAGAGAGAGATCTTCATACTTCTTCATTCTCCTAACCACTTCTTGATTGAACAAATATATCTTCTTGTGTGTGATCCGAATTTTGTTTAGGAAAGGAGGTAGACTGCCTTATATATACACTCTCGGCTAGTCGAATGGGTGCCTCTTTGACTGAGACCGACTTGACTATGAGGAGAGCAGACTTGGCTTGTCTGGAGCCAAAAATTCAAATTTTCTTCTTCTGAATAGGACATGAAGGACATGCCTTAAAATTTCTCTTTTGACTATAGCATGAAGAACATGCTTTATATTTATCATTACAAATACATTAAGGGCTAAAATGTTAATTATGAACATCGACCATAACTACAAAATTCAACACTCCCTCTTAGCTAGGGAGCTATTCATAATGACTATCCAAATGTTCTCGTGTTGACAAATTTCTCTAAGAAAAGGTTATAACAATTCATCATCAACGTCATCATCATTTAATTACCATAATCTTGGTCAACAACTTTGACTCATGGTAAATCAAAAACATTAAATAGTTACCATAATTTTGGTTTGTACCTTTGAACTATGGTGCACTATCACCATAATATTCATTAGTACTCTTGACGCATTGCACATTATTAGCATCAATTGGTCACCATGTTTTTTGTCAACACCTCTGATGTTAATTTTCCAATGTTCTATGTTGTAGCAATCACTTATAACGATTCTTCTTCCAATAACAATCAATTTTCTAATATGTGTTTAGTCACCCAGTAACAGTGAGCAATTGTAGATAGAACATAAAACCATATGCACAATAGAAGACAACTAAGAACAATAGAGACATGTAGATTCCGTCAAAGACCAGGGAAAAACCCCACAAGGGGGAAAAACCCTTTCCAAATTCTTCTTCTATTAGATTGTCATCAAATGTTTAGTAGAGAGATACATAATTCACTACATCAATAATGAGTCAAAGGTCAAATCCTTGACCAACCAAGTCAACCAACCAATATCCAATCAATTTTGAGCATAAAAGTCAAATCTGCTCAAACTTCAAATCTACAATTTTTCAGTCAATGTCAATAGCATTCAATGCAACCCTAACCAGTCCTTGGTCAATGGTCAAATCAGCTTCAAAAATTTCAGTCAATCAGTCAAATAATGTGGCCTCCTTCCCTCAATCAAACGCGGTCAAAACAATCACAAAATTTTCCTCATAAATCAATCAATGTCAAAGTCAACCCAATGGTCAGAGTTGCCTCAGACCTGCAGTCAAATGTGGTAAAGTGCCCAGAAAATTTCGTCCTCTCTCCTTAATTCAGTCTCCAAGAATAGATCCAAAATCCAAGTCAAAACAAGTCAAATCATCTAAAGTCAACATTGGTTAAAGATGTCATTCTCTCTCTCCTCTTCACACATGTGAGCTCAGACCCTGTAATTTTAAGAGAAATTTAAACCAATGAAGAATAATGTGTGATGTGATGCGATGATTCCAAGTGATGTGACCTTAGGTGTATTTATATGTCATTGAGATGAATGAATTTCCTCTTCGAGGTCGACTTGTATTGTTTGTGATGTCATCGTTCCATAATAAAAATAATATTTTCCCATGTGAAAATTAAATTCTTCCAAGTGATAGTAGGGTCTCTTTAGGGTGAGAAGAGCTTCCCCAAAGAGGGAATATCTCCCTAAGCTACAAAATTTCAACTTTTGACTCGTGGTATACTAACTAGTCCTGGTTCACCATCATCCTAGTTAATCTTTTTGACTCTTGGTGAAACCTTAGGGACGCGCTCAATCCATTTGAGTACTCTGGTCCCAAATTCAAAGGCTTCGCTCTAGACCATGATGCTAAATGGGCTCACTAAACCTATCTAGAGAGTACACTAAGAATGATGTTGAAAGGCACCCACTCAACTGAGTGATTCTAGGCCTCTAGGACCATTCTTCCTAATTCCAGTCAAACATACTTGACACAAGAAGAATGAATGCCCTCTACTAGGCCATTCTCTCTAATTTCGGTCAACATACTTGACATATGGAGAATGATTTTCCATGATGCTATCACATCAACACTTTGGACCATTTTCCTTAATCATAGTCAACTTGACCTAGGGATAATGACTATCCTTGATGCTGCAATTTCATAACTCCCTTTTGCTGAGAGAGACATGCTCAGTCACTCCAATCTTATTCTCGAAATATATAGACTTCATCATGGGACAAAGGCTTTGTCAGCAATCTACTTAACTGTAAAATAGTACTAGAATCATATTACTTCCTTCTATACCATGTCTCAGTACTAGATCTCACTGTGCTTTAACTTGTCATCATGGTCGTCATTTGCACTTGATCAAACAATCCTACAAGTAGTTTCTAAAGCCATATTTCTTCTCAACTTTCCGACCAAGATGCAATATATTCTACCTCTGCAATACTGAGTGCAACAAATATCTACTTCATGCTAATCAAGAGATCATAACGGAGCCCAAATTGAAGCGATATCTCGATGAACTCTGTGTCTTTTGTACTCTCTGCCCGATCTGAATTTATGTATCTCTATCAGTTGTACTTCATTTTTTGAGCCATATCGCAAACCATAACTAATAGTGCCATGACCAAATGTACCATGTTAGTACTTCAACACATGTTAAGCCACATGCCTTGGCTCAACCATAAGTTTATCAGCTACTTTTCGATTACCCTAACTGGGTGTTCTTTCTAAAACAACTTGTGTTGTGGTAATCCTAGTTGCTCCCTCTTCCATTGTTGCTTTCTAACATATCAACAATCTTGCTTGACAATGTCAATGACAGTCCATTATCTTCAACTCAGAGGTTAACTCCCTGTAAAGATAAAACATGGCTCCCTGACTACTCCCTCTATTATAGAAGAAAACATTTTTCCCCAATTGTTCCCTATGTTATGGAAGCAAATCTTTCTACCACAACTGCTCCCTCTGTTACGAAGCAAATATTTCGGCCACAATGGCTCCCTTTGACACAGGAGTCCTTTTGGCAACTGGAGAAAATGTATTTTCATGATCCTCTCCCTCTTTCTAGGAGAACCTTCTCAAATATTGCTTCTATGTTGTCAGCTATTGCGCACTAGATCTTGTAGATCTATTTAGAAGTCACCATTGACTTCTCTTTGGCACAATCAAGGTAAAATTATTGATCTTCCTGCCCCCTATGAGCCTACATCTCATCTAGTACAATATCTCTCGATACAAATCACCGATTCTAGGAAAGTCCTCTTGTCACAACTTTTCTTTGTTCTTCTTCTACTTCCATATACTGCCATAGCCTTTGCATCCTTTGCTATGTACCTACAATCCTCACTAGGATGCCATGGAAGAAAAATTACAACCCCACAAAAGATAAATACAAGAGGTTAACTAATAGTAAAACAATAACAATAATAATCAAGGAAGAGAGATATAAGATACTTATGTTTTGAGGATACAAGGGAATTTTCCATCTCCCTCTTGATCTTAGATTTGGGGTTTTATCTATAAACTCGAGGACTTTTACAACCAATACTTTTTGGTCTTTTAGGATAAACCCTAGTTTCATTTTACACCTCTTGCAAGTCTAACAAACTTTTTAATGTGCCAATTCTCCTTTCCATATCCAAATGTCCAAAAAACCATAGAGTCCCAATGTCTTAGCAAACAATCAGGGATATGCCATCTTGATATCATACAACGCAAATGTGAAGATCGAGGATCTTCCAATGAGATGTCTTCATCACAACATACTCGGTTACTGCTTCAGCATTACTAGCAATGATATTCTAGCAACCATGTATTCTTAGTTATTTGATTTTGATCCTTTCAACCCAAGTAGCCTATGCTTCATCATAGTAATAATAAGGACACATCAAGTTTTGCAAATCATCTTTCTTGAGAGGACTTCTTTTTCATTGTAATCTTGTCTTATCCAATGAACTTCCTCCATCAAGGTATCCTTTCACTCTAGGACTTGGCATCCATATTTCATATTTACAATATAATTCATACCTTGTCATCAACATATGCAATGCATCTTCCAGGGCCACAAGATCCATGACAATAAATGGTGTTAATACTTTACAAGCTTTTAGCTTCAACACCCTACTTCTAAACATTTTCTAAAATATAATACAACATATTCAAGGAAGAACACAGGTTCATTCAACATTCAGTACCAGCCTTATCTTTCCCAAAGTATAATGTATTCATTTGAAATATCAGGAATATTGTTGCATGCTTGAAGATAATAAGTGTATCTTAGTGTGGGTGAAGGAACTCCTTTAATCATCATAGTTGTCCTTAAAGGTTTCTTCAAGGATCCCTTATAGCCCCATTGATAATTCACAATGAGTTTTCAATCTTCAAGGTACATAAATATTTAGCCTTACTTTATTGAGCTAGGGATCAATAGTTCCAAAGAAAACTTTGATACAAGTCTTACTACAAACTTTCAACTAGACCTATACTTGGTCCTTATTGATAGGTATGTTGACAAGTGAGTATTGGCATAGTCTTCAAGAATATTTCCAAAGGAACTTGATCTCGAAAACATTAAATGTAACTTGATGATATATACCTTTCATTCAAGCATCAAATCACATACTTATAGCTTTTTTTGTCTCTTTGCATGTTTGATTTCCCATTCCTCATACTCGTCTTTGAACATCATTGTAATGTGATTACATGAAAACAAACTCCTTCAAATTAGATAATGTATGTATCTTAGTCCTAGTAGCCATAACATATCTTCAAGGAGAATTGACCATGAGCTCCATGAAACAATTTCACACTTGTCATTATTAGTAAGACACCAATTCAATCCCTTCTTTAATGCCTTCCACAACTCTAAGATTAAAAGGGAAAAAAGATGGCTTTTTTGGATTGTCCTAAGATATAGATATTTAGAACTTCTTTTAACTACTTTCTCCAAAGTGAGATCAGCTTGGCTGCTCAAGAAATTAAGTGACTCTCCTTCTTTAGTTTAGCCTTTCAACAGTCATTGTACCAACAATTTATTTTTCTTCAAGAGCTTACACGGAGACTTTGAAACAAAAGTGTATTCCTTTTCATATTTGAGGCTTCTTGGTTACTTTGGATGTTATACTAAGGAATTTTATCTTCCTAAGGTTATCTTGAAGCCATATTAGCCTTCTTGAGATCATCCCGAGGCCTTCTCAAACCTCTGTAACCAGCTTTAGATTTTTTTTCAGCCTACTAGTAATGAGACTAAGGCATAAGGTTTCATAATTCTTTATAATATTTACCAAAGGCACATAAATATCTCTGGTATATACTTTGTTCTTCTTTCAATCTGTCATATTGAACTAGGACTCCTTTCACGATAGACTTTTTGGCCTAAAAAGTATGTGATGATTTCATCATTAACTTGGCAGAAAAGAGTGTAGATTTTCTTCAGACAAAAAGGCAGATCTTGGCCTTCTTTTGTGATGTGCTTCTTGAATTATAGGGTTAGAATAGAGAAAGACCTAGAGGATAGATTGAAGGTTGCAATTATTCTTCTTCAATTCTGCTCGTATACCATAGCTTTGATACCATGTCGATTTTTCATAGGATCTTTTGAATTGATAATTACTTCTTATGATTTCTTTAGTTACTCTTATCTTGCATTTATATTCATCATAAAACAATTACATAGAATATCTCAACAGTAGAAAATAAATGTCAGTAGGATCATAAAGAGATAGCCAAACAAGAACACACACATTTACCCTAGGAAAACCCAACAACCTTTTCCTTAGAGAAATTCTTCAATTCAACAAGAGATACACCTAGATCTACAAGTCAATCACACCTTCAAACTTACCATCAAAGTAGACTTGGTCAAACCTAGGCCAACTCCCTCTTAGTCAAGTCAAATAGCTTCCCAAGAACCTTAGCCTAATCTAGTTTGCTAGGGAAAAAATTCAGCCTACTTCTGCACCCAAGAATCTTGATCTTGTTGCTCTAACATACCTCAAAAATTTGGTCCTTCTATTCCACACATGCTAGGAAATCAATAGAGAGAATACCACATTTGTGAAGTCAAATGAGAGATATTCATACATCTTCATCCTCCTAGCCTCCTTCTTCCCATGAGTGAATAGAAATATCTTCTTGTGTGATATCTAATTTAGGAGTTTGAGTGCTCTGTATATACACTTCTGGCTAGCTGAATGGGTGCCTATTTGACTGGGGCTGACTTGACTAGGAGGAGAGTTGATCCGGTTTGTTTGGAGCCAAAAACTCAATTTTAAAAATTCAAATTTTTTTTTAGCAGGACATGAAGAACATGCTTTATATTTATCATTACAAATACATTAAGGGATAAAATATTAAATATGGAGACCGACCATAGTTATAACATTCAACATAATGAAGGGTAAATCATGGGTTGAGTGTGTTTTTCATGAAGCGTAAATCCCAGGTTGGGCATTAATTAGAAAATAGTTTTTTCCAACCCATATAATATTAATAACATATTTTTCTATGCCCAAATATTTAGAAACAAAGTACCAAAATTTGGTAATGTTTTCAAATTTTTAAATATTACCTTTTCTCACAACTAAGAAAGCTTCCATTTCCAATTCATAACATTTTACATTTTATTTTGATATTAGAAATGTATTATTTTTTAAATATTTATCTTTTTTTTTTAAATGTGAATGAATATTTGTTTACCCTCTTTTTATTTTAAGAAATTGGATTAATATCTTATATATATTTCAAACTCTTTCAATTTCTTTTTTATCACCATTTGAGTGCTACACAAAGTGAGCTAGAAATTGCAAGTCGAGTAGGAAGTGAGCTAGAAATTGTATGTCACGTGAACTGTTTCAAATTTTTGTGAGGTTGGATGTATTTAACAAGGTTTTTCTACGACTTCAAAATGTAAGTAGTTTAAACAAGTTTGAAAGTATATATATCTTGGAGATGGTCTTGTGGTCGATGTTGAAGTCGCATCGATAGAAAATGTTGATAATGGACTATTTTTCCATCTAGTAAATTGGTTACATGGATCGGAATAAATTTTAAATAGGTCGCATGGATCAATTAGTTGCATGGATCCCCATGTTTGTGCTTAAAATTTCCCCCTTCCATCCAGTTAGTTGCATGGATCAGTTTCCCTCTTATTGTGCTTAATATAGTTTCGCCCCATTTGTGCTTACATTGCTTATAGTTTCTTCCTATTTGTGCTTACAATTCCCCCCTGCATGGATCAATTTCTTACAGTTTCCCCCCGCCACGTTCCATATTCCAGTCATATGGACCTTTCTAAGTACACTGTTATCTAAAATGCTTAATATTTCCTTGAATTATTGATCTTCTTGGCATGCCGACAAAATCATAATCTGCAACACAATTACAACTTTTACAATTACAATTCACTAATAGGAACCCCCCAACTCCACCATTATAATTATAAAATTTACTTGTGGTTTATTACAATTACAAAAGTTAATTTTGAATTTCTTTGGGCTAAGACTGCTTAAATTTTTTAATCATTTTTTAGAAACTGAGAAAACGTTGAATGATTCGACAATATGAGTTGGCGACAAATTGTTGTCTCTGGCTTATATGAGAATGACTTGTTCATTCATTTTTTGTTGTATAAAACCCTTTTTAATAAAACCAAAAATGGTTTTGTCACTGATATTACAAGGTTTTCCAAGCTACATAATAATATTTGTCATCCAATCCGCTTCAGAGTGCTAAAACAAGTGGAAAATCCTTCCCAAAATTTCCAGGAAAATGATTACAGGTTCAGAGTATTGCACTATCTTGGAGGTACTTCAAATTTTACCAAAAAGTGCATCAACACAACTTTCATACATGGGAAAAAATTTACGCCAAGCTGCACATTTAACCACCTATGTGTTGGGCTTTCTTCATTTATATCAAACTTTAAAATAATAAGCACATCTTCCAAATGTGAGGCCTAAGATAGCCCTTCTTAATTAACAAACCTTTACTTATTTATCCTCATATTTCTGAGTACTTCAAAATGATGCACGGATGGTTTAAATTGTTGGATATCATATCCAAAATAGGGTCATCATATGTTCCTTCAATCCATTCATCCAAGAACTGAGGGCTCAGGATTATATTTGGAAATGGATTTAAACTTGTCTACAAACTTTTCTTAATCTTGTTGTTATAGATCCATTGGGCTTTGGATTTAATCAAATAACATAAATAGTTGTGTTGCCTCTAGGAACTATGTTTAAATATTGGTATGTATGATTTAGAATGTGACATGTCATTTAGTCACAATCATTCATTAACCTTTTTCAAGATGTGAAACAAACATGTGGTTTAAGGTGCAACATTGTCACTTCAAATTTGTATGCAAGTTGGATCAATTAAATATACATTATGCTAAGTTTCTCAATTTTGAGAGTTGATACAAAAGTTTTTGCAGATGCACTTATAAGTTTGTATCTTTCATGTAGTGACATGGGTACTCGTAGATCTTTACGAAACTTGGAAACTATTATAGTTGAGAATACAAAGGATGAAATGGGTAACTGGATTCCATTTCACGTTTCCACTCGGTATTGGATTATTATGCATCCATTAAGGAATCGAATTTGTGAAAAAGAAGAAGACTAGATGATTTATAATCCCATTGGAAAGGTGTAGTAAAGGCATTTAAGAGGAACCAAAGGAGTCAAAAAGTGGAGAATGTGCTCATAGCTCATGTCTATGAGTGCAAGGACATCCTCAAAGAGTCAATTTCAAAGGAAAATAATTTTCCTCAAATTGGACTAAAGGGTTTGTCATTCTATAATTCTTGAAGACCGTGACAAATTTTGTATTCAAGTATTAAAATATGAATTATCTGTATTAAATGGATGCTTAATCTATGGTTTATATTTTTATGTGCAGGTTTGTGCATTTCTAACTTTGAAGAATATCAGCTTGTGGAAAGTATCACCAGTATTCTAATAGTGTTCCCCTCACAAATAGGGGAGATACTCTATGAGGGAAATAGTTCCACATTATTGAGGGAAGAAGGGGTTTGGTTTTATAAGTGTGATTACTTTCTTCCAAGTAGTTCAGGGTTGTACATATTGAAGAATCCAATTTATCCATGCTTCATGAAATTGGCTTTCAAAATTCTAATCCTACTTTAATTGATTGCATATTTTCAAAATTAGTCCTTGAAATTAATTCTGGTATGTGGGAGAAGGGTGGTGCATGTGATTGTTTTAGTATGCACCTACCATTTTTGGATTTTTATTAATTATTCAAGGAAGAGGAATCAATTAGAATGACTAAGAAGAAATATGTTTGCACAAACCCCTCAAACATGTTATTATGTGACTTATTTTACCCTCGATGGGATACAAGATTACATCTTGTGAATGAGGAGAATTTAAAATGTGTGTTGAGCGTAGGGACACTTCATTTTAGGTATTGTTTTACAATTTTAATTTTTCCTTTTCTTTGTTTTCACAATGTTTGACATCACTTTCTAACTATTTTTTCAACCATGATTGTAACCTATAGATATTCAATAAAAAGGAAAACTCTCTATGTTTCTTTTAAATTTTGACGATTTAGGCAAATAAGGGATAATGGAAATTGGATTTGGATGCCAATAGAGCAAGACAATGATGATAACACCCATTCTCCTCTAATATCCATTGATGTTTTTAAGGATGGTGTACATTTCAAAACATTGTCTATGGAAGAAAACTAGACTTTGTTTGAAGTTAGAGGACACATTGAATTTGAAGTAGAATCAAGTCTTGTGGATGACTTATATTTTGTTTAAAATGAAAAAAGGGTGAGTTGAATTTTATAGTTTATTTGTGTGTTCATTTTATAAAAATAGCCTCTTACTCACATATTAATGATTTCCTCTTGGAATATTGGTAAAAGGTGAGAGAAGAGCATGATGTGCAAAAGTTGCATTCATCCCCATAAATTAGAAATTTGAGGAATCTAACACAAAGTCGTGATATTTCTATCATTGTTCTCAATGATATTGTAAACTTACCATTTTTGGTCATGGATTTTCTAATAAGATTACTTATAGTTGGAATTCTCTAGTTGTCAAGCACATTGGCTTCTAGATGAATTCTTATTATTTCAAAATAGTGAAACACTCTTGACAAATTGTAAGTCTTTAAGAGAGTACTTATGTAAATCCTGGGAGTTAAAATGTTATCATAAATAGTATTCTTGTCTAGTTTCAAATTGATCTCGGTGCTCAGTATGGACCTATTCTATCAATGAATAAATTTTAACTTCAAATTCCATGCTATTCCTTTTGTAAGTTTGTATTTATGCTGCAACACAACCATTGTGTTAAAAAAAGATCATAATAGTTGCAAACCATTTCTTGTTGAAGGTTTACTTTTATAACTTGTCCAATCACTTTTAGAGAAGCAAAACATTGAAGCCACAATATCCCCCTAAGTGGAAGAATATGAGACTAAAGGCCTTCTTCTAAGCCTATTAAAATCACTTTGTTATAGGAGATATGAAGCATTATTTGTGATTTAGCTTGTGAGTGGACAACCAAGAATTAAGATCAATAAACATGAATGGTGGTGACATGATTAGTGTTCATGTAAGTGATGTTCATACTAGTGAGATTAAGTTTGAATGATATTTCAGAATAACACATGTACACTGTCACTTATGAGAAGAGAGGGAAAAGTATGCAAGCATAAGGAGTCCTTATGTGTAAAGAATTAAGAGTCTTTTATTTATTTTGAAGGGATGCGTAATGCTACAAATTGGTTGTGTTACTCAAGAAGAATTGCATAAAAGTGGGATTTGTTGCATGAAGTTGAGAATCATTGTGTTAACTATGAGACATTGTACTAAATTATCAAGTGTTGCATGATACTTAGTGATTGTTCCTATAGTGAATTATCTAATAACATAAATTAAGAGTGGGGTAATTAAATATCGGCCAAAAATGCACAATCATATATATGTTCGGTGATCCATTAATCCAACAATATGGAAGGTGGCATAAACAATGTTCTATCGCTACATGTTGCTTCTTAAAGATATTATTTTTATATTTTTATATTTTATGTTGCAACGAAGCACAATTGTTTTTTGAATTTAATTGTTATGAAGGAATGTCTTACTGTGCAATATAGAACCTTCAATTATTCTATCTCATTTGTAATTGAACTACATTCCTTATGCGCATAGTGCATACATTAAGGGCCGACGAGTATTGTAATTTTTATCGTATCATACAAGGACCTGTCAAGACTCAAAACCATTAAAAAAAAAGAGCAGATGCCAAGAATGGCCCACTGAGATTTCAAAAAAATTATATTCTCTTCTAGAAGGTTTTATTCCCAGTTGTTGAATCTTCTAAATAACGTTTTGCAACATGCTATATTCTACTTAGACGTTGTTGAAGATGCATAGAGCACTAAGTTCCATGGTCATTAGTGACATGTGGTTTCGCTGGTGTCAATTAAGCCCAAATTCTGCTCAAGAGGTCAAGGGATTGATTCTAGATGATATGTTTTGGTTTAATGTGAAAGTCATTATTGATATTTCTCAACCGATTGTTGATGTACTTGAAATATACAATGATTCTCTATGTTTGGAAGAAGTATATGAATCAAGTGGCTCCATGTCTGAGAAAATAAATTATATTTTCCATGATCCACATAAAATCAGTCCCAAACATTTGTTTTAATATACATGGTTTACTTATATGTCTTGGAAAAGGCTATTGTATTTTATTTGAATCCTTGCTAGGGAGTTGAGTAAACACTTCAATCTGAACTGGGTTTGTTTTAATGCCTTCTTGAATTTCCCTATTTCCTTAGAATTTCTCCCAAAAGATCACCATCAAGGGCCATCATAGCCAATGAGAAACAATGCTACGTGGTTCAAGAATTTTCTCTAGTGAAGGTTATTTCATTGAGACAAGTGAGGTACATCTTGCATCCCAGTGTAGGTGACATGTGTCATGAATGTTTCATTAAGTGTGCTACCCCTCAAAATTCAAAGGCATTTTGAGAAATTCTTTCCAGCAAAACAAGCCTTGCTTTCATGATGACTCAATTGGTTGGAAAAGGAAAATTTGGACCAGAGTATTCTCATCATTGGTGTTGTTGTACCCTAGAGACAATTCTTGGCTGAAGGGAATTAGTTCCCAGGACATCTATCAAAACCCATTAACATTTTGAAAACTGGTTGGAGATGAGTTATTACTTGGTATAGTGTAGGCTTATTCTCAGAGACTTATAACCTTGATTAGGTTGACCTATTCTAGGAGTTACAGACTTCTAAAATAAATAGAATGGAAAAAGTGAAATTTAGAAAGAACGAGGTTTAATTACTTGACCAACTGAATTCAATCTTCCATCCCCGGAGAAAGAAATATTGAGTGAAACTAAAAACAAAGAAATTTTAAGTGAATTTCTTGAAAATCATAAGAATATAGTCGATTTGAAATGTATCCTAAATAATAAAAAGAATAAAAATTAATTAATATGTAATTAGGGGTGTCAATCTCCAAATTATTCAAACTCGTCATCCCATAGGAAATCTTTCTCAACTACATGATTTACAATGTCAGGTTAATTGGTGTGGTTTGCATGTATAATGATGTGAGGTTAACTAAAAAATTTGAATCTATGTTTGGTGGGTTCTTTTTCCACCCAATTCGACTTACCCAAGTGAACATCGGTTGTCAATTCTCCCTACTCTCGTCCTGCCTTTGTGACCTCCCTCACGATCTCTCTAGTTGAATTTAGGATGCCATTTTAGATCAAACCATATCGAATGTGATTCCAAATCAAACCAGAAAATATTACAAGATGATGGTTGTCATTGGTAAGAAACATTTAAATTTATTTGCAAAAATGATGCTTTTTTGTTTTATATATTGTTTTGTTTTAGATCCCGTGACCTTATCCAGATTTTTTGAAGAAAATCGTTGGAAAACCTTTGTTACATTTCTTTTTTAATTTCCATTGTGCATTTTTTCTAATCAGGCTAGCTATATTTTATACAGAAATATTCTAGGAGTCAAAACAATTTATCAAAGCATATCAAATTCTCTAAGTCGTTTGCCTTGCTTGACCTCCTATAAACAGACCAAGCCATAAAATTTTCTAATATCGGATGTGATTCCAAATCAAACCAAAAGGGATTGATAGATGATGGTAGTCACTGGTAAGAGACATTTAAATTCATTTACATAATGATGTTTTTTGTTTTAGATATGCTTCTATTTAGGATTCTCATGACCTTTATCTAGGCTTGTTGAAGAAAACCACTCAAAAATCTCTATTACATTTCTTTTTAAACTTTGATTGTGTTTTTTTTCTTTTATAACCACACTGGATATATTTTATTGCTTAAATATTTTAGGACTCAATATATTTTATCTAGAAATTGTATCCAATGCGAGAAGAAACGAAATCAAAGATTATATTAAGGGATAATATATCATTTATATCATGCATAAAGAAATTTATTACTTTATCCATTGTTGGTTTCCAATTCAGTGATCTCATGTGTAACCTGTGTAGCCCATTTGGGCATATTTTCATTACTGTGGATTACATCATTTTATAGAATCAATCATGTTCAGTACAAACTCTAATCCATTGCCACATAAAGAATGAAAGTCATTGCCTCCATAAGTTGTGGAAGAAGCATTTCAAATACTTGTTGAAGAAGATGCTAGACGAGAAAAACAAAGACAAATGAAGCAGCAATTAGCCATACAATGACAAAAGTCACAGAGATTATCTAAAATTGCTAAAAATGATTCTTGGAGTGATGATGAAGTAGAGTCCAGTGGTAATGATGTCTAGGTCCAACTTAATAATACAAGAAAACCTTATGAACTTTGATGTCACTCATCTATATGGTTTGTTAGGGGCAAGGCTCCAATGTTTGATACAATTTCTCTTCTTAAAGGAGAAAAAGATTTAGAAGAGATCATTATCTGCAAAGTTATTGATGAGTCCCATACAGGAAATGTAGAGTTGACATGCCTGGATCCTTGCGGTAATGATCCAATTCTTTACATTGTTGGTACTAGTGGCACATGGACATGTAGTATGGATGATGCTCTTCCTATTTAGATGGTGTATGCAGATGAAAGTCATAAGCCTATGTTGAACCATCCTTCATTTTTTGAAGTAAAATCACAATTATCTTACAGTGGGTCAGATGAATACCACACACAAAAAGTGCGTTGCAGTCATCAAGCAAGGATATTTGATGGGATCCAGTTCAGATGTGACTCCCTTATTGGGAGATGATTGTTTTATCAAGATTGGAAAAAAATAATTTCAGTCAAATGGATGGACTTAAGGTACACAACATAAATCCATTTTATTTTACCATAAAAGTAGGCATGTATGTCTGTATTTATAATGAAAAATTGACTGGTATGTTTGAAGAAGAGTCATTGAAAAATCCATATCATGTGCAAGTTTTGAATTGTTTAGTAGATGTGAAGACTGGTGGAAATTTCTGTTGGGTAAGAATATTTGAAAATCATGTGGATGTTATTGGTAGAGGCCATCATATTCCTGAAGGTGTGAATTTTCATCCACGTGAGGTGTTCTATACAACACAAGGATTATTGATACCAACTGAAATCATTGATGGTAAGCATACATGTGTATCTCTTTAATTCACATTTTTCATTTCATATCAAGAAAGTTTCTTTATAATAGTTTATCACTTCATAAAAATGCTCAAAACTTTCAGAGATATTCTAAGAAAAAAAAATTAGAATTGCAATAAGAAATATTGAACTTTATATTACAATATCTAATCTTTATATTACAACATTTATATATATAAATTTAGCTTTATTATCAAAGTATATAAAAGTACCTTGGCTTAGATCTATCAAGGTAGCTACCAATGGTTTAACTCTGTTTTAAAAATAATAATTTTATCTTTATTCCTATTATAGGTATTGTTTCTTTATTGTGAGCTTTATCAGAAGGTGGGGCACTAGTACCTGAAATGGAGAATATTTCTTTTGTCGATTTATTTCTATGAAAGATGATGATCACACAAATTTCCAACTTCTTGCAAAAAAAGGTGATGATGAAGTTGTAAGTGCTAGATTAGCTGCCTCTACAGAATATGGAAGTTACAATGCATTACCATCATATATTGGAGTATTGCAGCCACATCGAATCCATCGACATAACATTCATCTTCTTTCCTACAAATTTTTCAACCACATAAGGTCTTGGAACATGATACATAGTGAATCATATGTGGAAATTCCTTGTTCAGATGAAAGTTTCATGGTTACTTTTGAGTTGATTGCAATGCATTTTGTACCTCCTGGAATTGTGAAGAAAAATAATTCACTGGAGTTTACCATAGATGGCTACATTGATCTTAAGGAGGTTGTTTTCTATACATGGCCAACCTTTCCTGATAGATATTAGCCATCTTTAGGCTCAAGCGATGATAGTCAACCTCCTGGTAAATGGAGAGTGGGTCCAACATTTAGATTTTGATATTTGTATAATATCCTGCAATCTCGTGTTATGCAACCATCTCACAAAATAGAAGAAAATATAGATCGACGACTTGAGAAATAGCCTCTTCGAGGGGGAAACCTCCTTTACATCACATAAATGAAAAATATTCGATGATACAAATGATAATACCTTGGTATATATAGGAGTCTAAAGGGTCATAATATAATCAGAGTCTACATAACAATAATAATGTAAGGGAACAACAATAACAATAGTGGGCTTCTATTGGGCACAACAATAAAAATAGAGGGATACACTAACAATAACAATAAGGGGGCTACACTATTATTATAGGGACTTAACATGCCCCTCTCCATCAAAAAAATGTTTTCCTCAATGCTTGAGTAGCTTTGGATGCTTCTATATAAAATTATCATCATCCCATGTGGAATCTTCAGCGGGTAAGTTCTTCCACTTAATGAGATACTCTGAAATTAATCGATTTTGTAGTTTTCAGGTTCTTGTTTCTTGTACTTTAGGCTCAAATATGATTTTTCCTTCTTTGTCAAGTTCTAGAAATATTGTTTGAATGGGGAGCTTGTCACCAATAACCTTCTTTAAGCATGAAACATGGAAAACTGGGTGTACTCGGGAAGATGCAGGCTGTTAGTGTCGGTCTTGAGCCCTCCATCAGTGATCAATAACTCTTTGCATATGCATTTATAGGTGTCTCATCAGTGTCAATTTTGCATCCCACTAGGCATGCCATAACACTGAATGGAGGAGCTGGTCTTTGTTCCCTTCTTGGCTTTGCTGGATCAGGTCATACAACAATGTAATTGAGTCATGCTTGTTCTTATTTTTTTTGTCTTGAGATCCTATGGTCTTAGGTCTAGGGTTTTGAGTCAAAATCATTTCAAGGTAATGAGTCATGGTCAGTAAGTGCCCAGCAAGCCGGAAGGAATTTTGTACATATGTTTCATTATCATTTTCTTCAGCTATAGCTCACTTTATGCCTTGGATTTAAAAAACCCTGTTTTTAAGTCCAAGGCCATGAGGAATTTGTAAAAATAAAGAAATTTCCAAAAATTTGTAAAAGTGCCGGCAACAACCCTGGTTCCTTCACTACAGTCCATCAGGCGGTCAACCTGCAAAAAGAACGGAGTCAAACGCATCAAAAGAGCTCATTTCAGGACAAAAAGACTCTAAACAGTGTTAAAAAGAAAAGCAAGTTAAAAACATTAGAAAGTGGGTTCTAAAGTTAAATTTTTTTTAAAATGACCCTATAAAAGCTAACTTCCCTCTTTAGTCACTCTTATTGTGCAATTGAAAGTGAAAATTTCGTGCTAGAGGCAAAGAAGGCGATTTCGTGGCAATTTTCTGCAAATCCAGCGCTTGGGAAGGTGCGCGACCATTCCACAGGTGTGCGCGACCACCTGGGTGGTGCGCGACCATTCCACGAGCATTTCCCTGTGTAAATTTACACAGGCGCGACCATTCCAGTGGTGCGCGACCATTCCAGGGTGGTGCGCGACCATTTGGTCCGCCTGCACAGAAAACTCACCAAAATTCATCCAAACTCCAAATTTCTCCAAATTTGCTCGGGTTTTTTCCAAGGTATGCCTCCTTTATCAAGTTTATGAGTGTGTCATGGTTTCAAAGGAGATTTATGGTCATGTTTTGTCATGCAAGAAAACAATGAAAAATAGGTTAAATGATGGTTGTTTTGCAAGCATATGCTTTGATAGTTTGTTCGTTTTTCAAGGTGATTTTTCCTTTATTCCCTTCCATTATTTTCCCATGTTAAATCACAAGTGTTAAAATGTCATATTCATTAATCATATTTGCAAATTAACCATACAAACCCTACCCCCAAATCCTATGAAACCCTAACCCCTTCTAAACCATTTCAAACCCTAATTTTTTACCATGTTATATGCTCAAAACCTAAACACTAGTATACACAACAAAGTAAAAAGGAAAACATTGTAAAAAAACAAAAAGAAAAGTGATGACAAGGCATGCACACAAGAAATTGTAAAAACAGTGAAAATTACCATTTGCATAGCCTTAAAAAAAATAAAGAAAAATGTCATCTTGCTGTATGATGTCAAAGGTTACAAGCTGTGTAAAATTCATGATAAAATTCATTAAAGGTATCAGCTGCTAGTTATCCAAAAAGAGCAGTCTTGCTGTGGTTAGAGTTTGCAGTAACATGGTATCATCTCCCTTTCCTAGAACTCTGTTTTTCCCTATCTATTCCCTATATTAAAACCCTAATTCAATTGCATTTCCCTTCATGCAAAACTCCTTACGCAAATTGAATGTCCCTCCCTACGATCAAAGCACACAGTGAAACCCTAATTCCCCATGGTAAAAGCATGATGAAGCTGCCACTGTCCTAAATGAATTGCTGTTACGAAAATTAGTTGGCAGTGATTATTAAAAAGGTTTCATTGTCCCCCTAAACCTAATTCCTAATATCCTCTCTTTTCCCTAATTCCCAAATTACCAATTCCCTCTCCCTTCCATTGTAACATAATCACAGCAATCCCCTCTCCCTTCCTCTTGCAATCAAATACCCTAACTCCCTGTTTCCCAAAGCATCAAATGGCCATTCCAAAAGTTATAAAAAACAGAGTATGCTCCTCAAGGACATGCAAAAGCAAAATGAAATGAGCTGCCTGTTACTTGTACATAAGTGATGCTGCCCTATCCCCCTATGCCCATGACATCCTCCCCTCCATCATGAAGATTTTCATTGTCCTTTCCCTTGATGCTTAAAAAACACAGTTTCCCTAAATAAAGTATTGATTTGCAAATGTTGAAAGATGGAATGACATGTTTAGCATTATGTGATGTTTTCCTTCAAAATTCCCTGCTTATATATATTTTTCCCTTTCCTATATGTAAATTCCCTCCCCTAACACATCCCTCATGATGTTTCCCCTTGAAAACAGCATACTTCACAGCATTTTGCAGGCAGGGCAGCGGTCATTTTGACTTGTTTATTCCACCTTGCTCAATAACAAAACCATGTCAACTACTGAGACTAATGAGCAAGGTGATGACCGATCATCATCTTCTGAGATTGAGACACAGCGGAGGCCTCGTAGGGGAGGCAAAGGTGGTCACCACAGGAGAGAAGAGCCCACATCATTGACAGAGTTGCAGGCTTGCCCATTGGCAGTGGCTTGTTTTCAGCACATGACTTGTTATCAGTTTTGTGAGAGGCTGTCACACATTCAGCATCACAGAGAGTTGGCCCGGTTGTTTGTCCTACATCTCCATGACAGGCAGGTCACCCTTGCAGGGGTGAATTTTGTGTTTTCTCCAGAGGCTATCATAGAGGCTACCGGGATACCCAATGTGGGTGAGGTGTGGCCGAAGCGCAAGTGGCTGGATCTAGTATACTATGAGCCATATGTCAGGCCTACACATGTGCGTAACTTGACAAGGAACTTTCCTATCAAGTTCCTCCGAGCAGAGCATGTAGATATCATGAGACTCATTATGCACTACTTCACATGTGAGGGGAGATTCTCACGGGTAGGTCCTGGTCATATCCGCATGCTAATGCACTTCACCAGAGTGAGGATGATGAACATCTCAGCATACTTATTTCACGACACTCATAGGATGGTCTCTATCTTTCAGAGACAGACCCTAGTACAGCAACTTCGGAGCCTATGCCATCATGGTCTTATTCAGCTAGTAGTTTCCTATCAGCTGAGCCAGCAGGGCATTCCTTGGGCAGATTTTATCTCCCGAGAGTTTTTTACACAGCCACATCCAGAGCCAGAGGCAGTTCACGAGGAGGGAGGGCCATCACATCAGCCCGAGACCAGCATTCCGAGACACATGGCTTCTTCTCCTAGGGTCACATATCAGAGAGGTCATAGGACCTTATTTGCAGCAGCTCGACGAGTACTTTCTCCACAGCCGGTGGAAGGGGTCTCGTCATCATCTTCAGAGCAGCGAGTGTTATCTCCACACTAGGTGGAAGGGGCCTCGCTTTCTTCATCGGCACAGGCAGTACGAGAGGGCAAGCATCCCATGGTTGAGGATGAGGCAGTTGGCGAGGCACATGATGATTTCATTGGTCGTGATGCCCGCTCTCCTCCTTCAGATTTTTATGAGATTATCAGGCAGAGAGAGGAGGAGAACCTCGTGTTGCAGCAAAAGCTCCAAATGGCTCAATGGACCATCACTTATCTAGAACAGCGCACCAAACAATTAGAAGAAGAAAAAGAACTTGATGAGCTATGGAGGATCCGCAATGATCGAACTTTGAACCGTAGGAGGCCCGGTGACCCATTGCCTGCTGATCGGGAGTCCATGCTTATCAGTGTGAATGCACACTTGGAGAGATTGTTGGAGAAGGAAAATCGTGACAAAGAGCTGCTACGCAACATGAAAACACACTATTGGGCAAGATTGCATGTTTGCAAGGCTAAAATGAAAATTCTCCAAAGGAAGCTGTCAGAGGCCCAGAAGAAGAAGAAAAGGACAAACCCACTCCGTATCTTGGCTGAGGCATCCCTCACTCATCATGGTACTGATCAGCCTTGATCTAGCATCAAAATCTAAAAATTTTGAGAATTTTGGAGCATTTTGCAAATTTTTGGTAAAATTACAGGTTTTTCCCGTGGAATGGTCTCACCCCGGGTGAGACCATTTTGGAGGACTGCTCGGAATTTTGAAAACTTGGCATTTTTGGAAAGGGCATGCAAAGAGAAAAATTACCAATACTTGGGAGAAGCCTGATTTTGAGATTTGAGCCTCCAAAAGCTCAAAATACATCAAAAAAATGACTTTCTGCCCACTTTTTGAGTTGCAGAAAGTGACCTTGGGAGAAATAGTTTTTGAGGGGGAAAAACAACTCCAAATTCCGAAATTCCACTTGGGATGGAAAGTAGACAGACCAAGCTTTCCAATGAGCCATCTTGCACCTGATTTGGACCAGTGGAACCCACTCAAAAGTTGCTGCAAAGGGGCGCGACCATTTGAACAGGGGGCGTGACCATTCGAGCCAGCTTTACCAGAATTGACCTTTTTTGTCAAAAAACACTGTTTTGACTATGGTTGACCATTTTTACTTGTAGATGATGGATAAATGTAATATTTTCATGGCACTTTGATAGATTTTATCTCTCTTTACCCTTCTAGAATCTTCCTTGATGTAAAAAGTGAATAATTAATGCATGAATCAGTTAGCTAAGTAATAGAGGCAAGTTGTTGGACTGCCTATTATCTAGTGCTTAATTTAGAATTAGTTCAAACTGCCCCTAGGAAGCTGAGCTCGACCCCTAGAGGTGGGGAAAGGAGTTAGATGGTCTAGATGGTCTATATTATGCTCTCTCCTTCTCATTTTCATGGTTGGACTCTTGTGGGAGAAACATTATTGTGTATTGTACATCTATTTCTGCAATTTAAGGAAAGGAAAGCCAGGGTTTTGCAGATTTCATTGTGGATTCTTGTGGATCATTGTGTTGATGGTGTGTCTTCTAATTGTTACTGTAAGTTTGTTTATGTGTTGCATCTCTCTTTCTTTGCTGCTATTTGAACAAGATGAAGTGATAAAGTTTGAATTCATGCATGCCATGCTCAACTTTTAATTCTGTTCAATATCTATGTTTTCCACTGTTTAAAGAGGATTCAAAGTCCTTGTTTGCCCTCTTTAACCTCCTCTCTTTCTTCCTTGATCACTCATCCAAGCCAAAGGCATCAGCACAAGTTCCTACCTTGCCCCAAAGAACCCCCTGCAAAAACTGAGCCCAATCCCCGCACCCTGAATTGCACTCCCTCCAATTGCCACCAAAAACCCCAAAAATCATTAAATCCAACCCCCCTATCAATTTACTAGCCTAAAATCTTTATTCTTAATTGGTCAGCCTAATCATATTGAAAGATCTATCAAATCTGACCCGAGAGAGCCTTCTCATACCTCGTAGGGCTAGCTACGAGGTGAAATGGTTTGATGTAGCCTTGAGAGTTTGTCTATCTCAGCCTAGGTGAATTCCAAGCGCTAACATAGGCAACTCGAATTTGTATGCCAGAGTACAAATATTTTGTAACACTTTGTAAGGACTATAGTACTTGGCTAATAATTGATTATCCTTCTTAGATTGCTTGAGTGACATTTGTTTGTATAGTTGTAGCCGTAAAAATACCCAATCGCCTACATCAAAACTTCTTTCAATGCAATGTTGATATGCCTGTTGTTTCATTCGATTTTATGCCAGAGTGAGGTTATCCTTTAAGAGTTGGAGAACTTTTTGTTGACTCTCTATGTGATCTTTCACTGATTGAACCTTAGAATTTCCTCTTAAAGATGATGTGATGGATGGTGGATGATATCCATAAAGTGCCATAAATAGGGTCATTTTTGTTGCAATATGGAAGGAAGTGTTATACCACCTTTCAACTAGAGGTAACCACTTGACCCATTGCGTTTTTTTATCAGACACACATCAACGAAGATATCCTTCCAAATTTTTTTTTACTATATCAGTTTTCCCATCAGATTGAGGATGATAAGATGAGTGTTATGTAGAATTTTCATGATTGCAGACAAAGGTGAATTCCCTAGATCTGGAGGTCTAATATAGAACAACAAAATAAAAAAAGCTTGAAGTTTTCCTTAGAGAAGTTAGAGTATGGGAAAGAATCTTTCCTGTAATCTATAGCAAGCTTTCCTTTCCTCCTCGCTTGTAAGATCCCATTCTAGCTCCAAGTGCTATAATTAGAACTTGCAGACATGAATAAGACAAGAAAAGGAACCAAAATATCCACGTAGCATAATCTAACATCTCTATTCTATGAATCAACATGGAATTTCAATACATGAGTGCAAACATAACACAACAGATATAGGAAAACAATATACTCTTTGTATTGACAAATATAGGAGAGAATTTACAACCATAAATAGAAGTTGACTTTGTAGATGTCTCCCCAAGTTAACTTGTTCTTTCTTGTCACAAATCACACCTCAACACCAACCCTAATGCATGAATGTGATGACTCCTTTAGGTTCAAGCAGAAGCATGAGGGCTCTAACAATCTCCAAAATCCAACCCAGACCTTATGGGAGGCAGTAAAATTATAGGATGAATGTGGTAGTTTAGGATTTATCATTATTGGATTGAGATCCACATATGATGGGAGGATGAGCTCAAGGGATAAGAGATAAGGTCTCCAATATAGGATCATATAGGAATTCAAGCTCTCTATCCATGGTAAATAGTTAAAACTACCTAGGAAGCTTTTAGAAGAGGAAGCTTCAGAGATATTTTTTTATTTTCCTGAATTTCTAGAATTAGCATTCCTATAGAAGGGAGCAACATGTGCTAACTAGCATTGGTGAACAAGAATGCAACATGTGTTGAATGCAGGTGACCAAGAAGGCAATGTGCGTTAGGACTAAAAATAATGTTTTTGAGCACTTTGTTTAACAAACTCAGACTTTTTGGAGAAGTGATGCTTAGGGCTTTGTGAAGGGATTATGAAATTTTTTTTAAGGTTATTGATTGATCTAGTTTACAAACCTACTGACTAGATATGACAAAATATGTAATAATGAGTTATGAGTTGATTGAGTACCAGGACAAGAAAATAATTTGGTCCAAAAATTTCCAGCGAAAATGGTATCTCTATCACTTACAATTATATTTGGGTTCCCATTTATATTTTTAATTGTTTCGATAAATGCAGTAGCAACTGTATTGGATTTAAAAGGATGAGATAATGCACAAAAGTGTAAATACTTGGTAATTCTATCAAATACCACCATGATGACACTCTTTCCTTCAAAATTGAGTAAACCTGTGATAAAATCCATTAAGACCTTCTCCCAATGCTGACTAGGAAAGGATAAAGGTTGTAATAGACCCAAGGTCTTAATTGTCTCAAATTTGTTTTGTTGGCAAACCAAACATTCTTCCACAAAATTCTGAATATCAGATTTAAGACAATCCCAAAAAAACTCCTTCTTGACCCTGTGGTAAGTTTTTAAAAATCCTAAGTGCGCTCCTAAAGAGGTGTGAAATTCCAAAATAATTTGTTTGAGTTGGGAATTATTACAAATATTTAAGTGATATTCGTACCATAATGAATCATTTTTCTAGATAAATGTATCAGATGTATTGAGATCTTGCTATAACGTTTGAACGAATCTCCACACCTCTTCATCATTCTTCCATTCATCCCTTACTTTAGTTATCCAATGAGGATGGATAATAGAAATGGCACAAAGAAATGCTTCCACATCCTCATCCTTTCTTGAGAGTGCATCTGCAACATCATTTTGCTTCCATTTTTTGTAGATGATTTCAAAGTAATAACCCGACATCTTTGTGACCCATTTTTGTTTCTTCTTTGAAGATAATCGTTGTTCCAAAAAGTATTTAAGACTACCATGATTTTGTTTTACCTTGAAGTGTCTTCCCATTAGGTAAGGTCGCCATTACTTTAGTGCATGTAGTATTGCCAACATTTCCTTCTCATAAATAGGTTTGTGTAAATACCTTCCCTTGATTAGATGACTTTCAAAAGAAATGGGGCTTCCTTCTTGCATTAGAAAACACCAATTCCATTTCCTGAGGCATCACATTCCAAAATAAAGGTTTTTGCGAAGTCTAGCGTAGCTAAAACTAGTGCTTGGCACATTGCCTCTTTAAGATGTTCAAAGGCCTTAGTTGTTTCTGGAGTCCAAGAAAATGCATCTTTATTCAGTAATGTTGTTAGAGGTGTTGCTATTATCCCATAATTCTTAACAAACTTGTGATAATACCCTGTCAACCTAAGAAATCCTCGAAGATGCTTTATGGTTGTGGGGATTTTCCATTCCTTAATGGATTTAATTTTGTTAAGGTCTACCTTAACATCCTCATGAGATACAATATGACCCAAATATTCCACCTCTTGTACTCCAAAGAAACATTTGAAGGTTTTCTCACATAATTATTTCTCCTCCAATAGTTTGAGCACCCTGTCAAGTACATGTTGAACATGATCCTTTCAAGGCTTGTTGTAGATTAGTATATCATCAAAAAATACTAACACAAATTTTCTAAGGGTGGGTTTGAAAACGAAATTCATCAAACCTTGAAATGTAGAAGGTGCATTAGTAAGGCCAAAAGGAAAGACCAAAAATTAATATGACCTTCATGAGTTCTGAATGTTGCTTTTAGAATGTCTTCAGTCTTCATTCTAATTTGATGATATCCTGAATGGAGATTCAACTTCGTGAAGTAAATTTCTCCATGTAATTCATCTGATAATTCATCAATGACAAGAATGGGAAATTTATCTTTAATAGTGAGCTTGTTGAGCTCCCTATAATCCAGACACATATGCCATGATCCATCTTTCTTACTGGAGCAAAGAAATAACTTTGACTAGGTTGAAGTATACCATCCTATAGCATTTATGCAACCATACGTTCAATTTCACTATTTTTGTAATAGGGATATCTGTAAGACCTGATGTTTGGAGAAATGCTTCCTGGAATCAAATGAATAACATGATAATGAGCACGAATAGGTGGGAGGACCTTGGGAGTCTCAAATGATTATCCAAGGCATTTTTGAGATCTGAAGAAATATATGATTTCGATGTTTGAATCTCTAGTGTGCATAATTGAGCAATTACGCCTTGTTGTTCTTTCTTCAGAATATTTGTCATGCCATTAGAGCTAGTTATCTTCCCTAGTTTCCCTATGATACCCCATAATTTAACATCCTTTCCTTCCCAAAAAAATTCAAGAAAAGTTTTTGAAAATTAAAAGCTATCATCCCCAAACATTGTAACCATTGGACTCCTAGTACAACATCAGCACCACCCATTGGAATGGA
Source organism: Pinus tabuliformis (assembly GCA_031772625.1). NCBI lineage: Eukaryota > Viridiplantae > Streptophyta > Pinopsida > Pinales > Pinaceae > Pinus > Pinus tabuliformis. The sequence goes on along the minus strand of CM062820.1, from coordinate 632,178,710 downwards.
AAGCATTGGACTATTTAATACATATTACCCCATGGTTAGCTTGATAATATGGAACTTTATAGGGAAATTTATAGTTCCTCCATTTTCAACCGTCACTTGACACTCTGGTGTTGGATATAGAAAGAAATTCAATTCATTAGTTATCTTACAATGAACAAAATTATGGGTAATACCTAAATCAATCAACACTATTACATTTTTATTCTTGATATATCCTTCAATATTGAGAGTTTTAGAAATGGTAATTCCTGCCAAGGCATCACAAGATATGGTTGGATTCATTTCTTCTTTATTCGAGGTTAGTTCTTGGTGTATATGCTCCTCTTTTGATGTTTCTTGTTTCTTTTCTTCCTCTTCTTCACAATCTATGTAAAATAATTTCTTCTTAGCACACTTATGACCTTTAGTGTATTTTCTATCACAATTGTAACAAATCTCTTTTTCTCTTTTTTCATCCAATTTTTGTGGTGTCAACCTTGTATGTTGTGGAAGGCTAGGAGCAAAAACACTTCCATCTTTATAATTGTGAATGGTAGACTTCCTTGTTACCATAATTTTGCTTTCAACTTTTATGGCCACCCTGAATGCCTTCTCCATTGAATTAAGTTCCCAAAGGTGAACCTCATGTTTGACGTTATCCTTTAAAGTCCCTATGAAGACATCAATCCTATGCTCCTCCGGAATATTAGTTACCCTGGTGTTCAATTTTTGAAAGTCCTCAATGTGCTCCACCATTGAACCCTTTTGTTTGAGATTTATCTATTGGCTAAAGAAGGTGTTGCTCTTTGTATCCTCATAATGTTTTATCATTTCCTACGTAAAAATTGACCAAGTAACAAGTGTTTTATGAGAAAAAATCCATCGATACCATACAAACTGATTGGGTTATAAATATAAAGATGTAATGCGTACCTTTTGTGTGTGTTGCACATCATGGAGATCAAAATATTGCTCCATCTATAGTATCCATGTTACTAGATCCTTGCCATCAAACTTCCTCATATCAATCTTTGGAATGTGGTGTCTCATAAACACAAAATTGGAGTCTCTAAAATCATAATTCATATTCCTTTTTCATCATCCTGATTTTCATGGATTACCTTATCACCACTGGGAATCCTTTCTTGTAGCAACTTTCTCAACCCTTCCATCTTGACATTCATCTTTCTTCCACGTCTTTTAAACCATATTTCAAATTGTCCATGTCCCTTTTTATTTTTAATTCTAAACCATCCGTATTAACATTCATCATCGCTTCCAATTTATTTTTGGTTACTCTTTACTAGAGCGAAATTTGTTGCACTTGGTCTCATAATTTTGATATATCATGTTGCATTTCTTCTTCTTCTTCATGTGTCAAAATAGAGCTTTCTAGTTGCTTACTAGGTGTGTCCATTTTTTGTTTTGAGACATTTTGGAATCGAACAATGATATCTATACTTCATTGTGCCACTTGAATCACTTCAAACCGATTTTTCAAACAAAAGTTATGCAAAATTTTAAAAATAGTATACACATTGTAACTATTTTATATCTGTAATTTCAGATCTCTAAGATCTTAAATTCAGTCCTATGGTATTCCTTCTAGTCTTCTTTGAAACCCCACAAGTCAGACCGAGATTAAATTCTTCAAGAAAGAGTTATGTCCAATCTCCCACAATAACCTGATTATAGACTGGTTTAGTAGAGCGAACTTGTATGGAATGCCATGTGTCATTGTTTTGACCTTTGGTCCTGAAAATGATAAAAGAAAAAATAAAGTATGGGAACTTTCATTCCCTTTATACAAACATTAAATCTGATGCTTAGAGAGAAATTTATGATTATTTTCCCTAGGTCCCCTATTTGAGATTGAATTTTGGAACCTGCAAAAACCATAACTTCTTCGAACCATATCTCATAAAATGTAGCGAACCAATATCTTAAATTTCTATGCTAACTTCACAAAGATTTTTAATCCACGTGGTCAAAATTTTAGATTATGAGGCCTCGTAAAAAATAAATTATAGTGAAAATTCCAAGATGGCCTATTTGATGCAGCAAAACCCTAGAATCCCAAATCTTTGATACCAAATGTTATGAACCAACTCACAAAACATAAGAAAAGATAGATCAATGACTTGATAAATATCATCTTAGAGGGTGAAACCTCCTTCACATCACATAAATGAACAATTCTTGATTGATACAACTGATAAGACCTCCTTGGTATATATAGGAGTCTAAGGGGTCACAATATAATCAAATCCAACATAACAATAATAATGTAAGGGCACAACAATAACAATAGTGGGATTCTATGGGGAACAAAAATAGCAATATGGGGGCTACATGGGTACAACAATAACAATAGGGGGATACATTAAAAATAACAATAAAGGGGCTACACTAGTATTATAGGGACCTAACACCTCTTGTGCAAGTGTACTTTTCATGGGGTTCACACCAATGGGATCATGTCCATCCTTGTTATGGATTGGGGATGAGGACTAGTGTACCCCATTTGGATATATAAGCATTGTACATTTCAATACAATGAATTCTATAAGGAAATATGTTGTATGAAGTAATTTATGTTATGACATATGGGATCTTGTTCATTGTTTGTGAACTGGGGAGGATAATTGGTGCACCCCATTTGGGGATGTAAATATATGATGAATTATGTATGAAAATATGTTGTATAATATCTATGGTGAATATATTTTTATATAATATATATGGTTACATATAGTCATTTATGTTACTAATGATTTTTCTTTTCTAATGGAAACCTTTGATATCCCAAAGTTTGAAACCAAATTATAAATTTTATAGTCAATAGGATATTGAGAAGATACAACTATTATGTCTCCTAACTATATTAAAAACTTCTTATTAATTGTTTAGAACAAATATTCTTTAAATTATTGATGGCATTCACACTATATTTTTTTAAGTCCAGTTTTGCAAATTTACACTTTGTTCTTTACAGAATAATTCAAGAACTTAGTCATTAATTTTGAAGTTGACCAATATAATTACAAATTATGCAGAAATATAACTAATTCATTAAAATATGATCATGCAATATCTATGTGCATTTGTATGCTTATGGCTTGCATTTTACACCAAATGTCCATCAAAGTCAAAAATGTTAAATGTGCACTTTTTATAGATCCACTATGAGGTGATGGAGGTTATAAAAATTTAACACAGGGTTGTCCTTTATCAATATGTGTACCTATCGTATTCCCAATAGGAAGGATACCAGTTCGATTGATCCATCTGAGACAAGGATGGTGTTACACAACATTTTGTCACTGTCCTTGTACTCCTCGTCCACGATCCTAGAAGACCTTTACATTGTACCCAACATGCTTTCCTATCATGAAGAAACTCCCATTGTGTCTCTCTTCATGAGCAGAACAATTCCATTTTGCATCATTTCCCAAAAATCTTCTGTTTATCCCAGTTTACAAGACCGACGTTGATGACCCATGTCCTCCTCGCACCGATATGCAGAGATTACAACTGTCCCTAGTGCTGATAACATCGAATGAGCCATTTCTCAGTCATGCCAATCCTCTTTTGGAAAGTTTTTTAAATATGGAGTTGAAGCTTCCAGCTCTAGAATCTTCATAACGGAAGTCTGGTAAATGGTTAAGCCGAATGGAGTCGATGAGTTCAGTTTAGGCTCCTTTCCCCTATTAGGATGGAACTAATCCAAGGGATAAGGCCTTCTCCCATGAGAAGAGGAACCATCTTCCCCCAATCCAAGATATATAAATCTATCTTTTTCCCAAGCACAAGTTAGCTTTTATTCCTAATTAAGTTCTGGCTGAAGTTTTTGATTTTGGAGTAGTTAGCAAGCTACCCATTGTTTGTAGCTTTCTAGCTTGTGTTTAAGGGAGAATTGTGAGTTTGGTTTGGTGTGAAGACTAAAGGGAAGAGCCTTGAGACTACTATTGTTGAGGCTATCCATGAGATGCTAGTAGAAGTGTGTGGGAACCCAGATATGTCAGAGGATAACAACAACGTCAAGACATCGGTTGTAATCTCTTCTTGAACTAATATATATGCAACTATTGATTGATTTCCTACATGAAATGTCATCTCACATATTTATGGCTTAATGTTTCTTGACCTATTAAGTAGGATGAATGCAATTTGTATGTTATCAAATTTGTTGTTTGTTGTTGTCAACTTGTTTCAGGTGTTTGAAGGAAGGAAACGGAAGATAGCTGGAGCAAGGAAACAAGATCGTCAACAATCAGAATAGCGTACTAAGAGGTAGGCCCTCTTATTTGATTATAGCCTAAGGAGATCTTCCATAGATTGTTTGTTTGTGGCTAGACCCATTCTCCCCAGCTAGAGGAATTGTTTATGTCCACACTTATAATTTACCTGCACCACAAATTGGTGACTCCACTGGGGAGCCAATCCTTCTGTTTTCTTGTTTGTAATTTCATGGTTTTGTGTGAACTTTTCTAGTATCACCATTTCCCTTTAGTTTTTCTACTTTGCCTGGTTTACTGCTCTAGGTCTAAAATTTACAGTAGCAAGTCTGGACTCAGCCTTTAAAATTATTTTATTTTTTCCTTGCATCCTCAGTCAACGCACTTACTTTCTTAACAGTCATGCTGACCAGCATGAATTTCTCAGAAATAGTCACTCTGACCCCCTTCTGGTGCTTGTTGTTTGTTGGAAGTTGCACCGATGCTTGTAGGTAAAGATTAGGGTTTACCCTAGATCTCGACCAGTGTGTCTTTCTCTCTCGATTTATGCCTCTAAGCTTGTTTAGGTTGTGTTCTCCCTGACTGGAAAGCTTCTTTTGGTTTGGTTTATGTGCTTGTTGATTTGCCTTCCTTTTACTTGATTTCTTGAGTCCTTGGATGGTTGGTAGCCCTTGAACATCTAGGTTGTCATCCATTCAGCTGATTGTGAACTTAGTGGGTCAAGTGATTGGTGAATTTACTCCTTGCATTTCGTTTGTAGTCCTCTTGTTTCTTTGATCTCCATCACACAAGTTTGAAAGGTCTCGTTTGCTTAAGCGTATCTTTTCTAGCATAGATCACATTGCTTGTCTTGTTTTTGATAGAGTCATTGCGTCATTGGTTTAGAAGAAAATCTCTTTTGTGACTTTTCATTTGCTTGAGGATTGATTGTCTCAAATTTTTTTTCATTGAATTTTTTTATGAAATATTCATCTTGTCATTTCATGAAAAGTACATAATTCTAGTTTGTTGCATCAATGTGTTATGTTAGTTAGCATCATTGACAACTAAATTTGCATTTGCATTTGAAAAGAAAAAAGAATTCTCTTTACTTGTGAAAGGATTGCTTGAAGTGCACTTATTAGGAAAATACGAATTGGAAATAATTTTTCATTAGTTTATTTTAAAAAAGTAAAGTAGTGAAAAAATCATGTTGCTTTCAGTTGCTTGATTGTTTGCATTTGATTGTGTTTTTTACTCTCTCTAGCGTAAACAATTCATCGAATTGAAAGAGTCTTATCTCATTTAGCTGCATATAGGGTCTTTCGAGTCACATCGCTAAGGCCTGAAAAACCGAGACATAATTCAAGATAAACTTTAAAATGAACTCAATTAACCTAAGGCACATTTGAAACCTAACGATCACATCTAGAGAGTCTAGGCTAGAGACGTGTTCTGACATCTTTAAACCTAGCAGTTGTCGTTAGCTTCGGCACTAGACAACGCTAGTACAAACTTGTGCTCCCAGTACCATTGCATATATAAAGGGAGACCCCATTAGGTTACAATAATTTATCCATAGGATGCCGAATCTGCCGCCTTGTAAATGTGATACACCAAACACAACATATGGGGAGATTGCCTGCCCATACTTCTTGGTTTGTCGGGAGGTATTCTGCAGTTCACAGTTACCTAGTAATCCTTTTTTACCTAGATAATCATGAGTAGTGATCTGATCTTTTTGACTCATTAAATTTAAAATATCGTCCAAGCTCTTGTCCCTTTGAGCTCGTTTCAAATTGAAAGTGATAGAGTCATCTTTGTTTCTGTCTCGACTCTTAAAACATGGAAGAGCGCTAGTTTGTTTATGCGTCTTAAAAAATTGTTGCCCACGATCTCATAAAATCCTTGTTAGTATTTTCTAGAACAAATCATGAGTATTCCTTAAAGTGCATTTTAAATCCTTGAAATTTCTCTCTCTTTCCCTATTATTTGAGACGAAGCCATAGTGGTTGGACCATTCGGTTCACCTAGTTCCTCTTCCTCTCCTCCATCTGAAAGATTGTTAGGGAAGCCATTTCTTGAATTACCATAGTCACTTGAGGACCAAGGTGTTGAACTCGGAATTATTCTGAGAATTCAACCTTTTTCATCTCATCCTCCACCTCCCTCAGATACTGGGTCACTTTTTGATATTAACCTGAAATATCTGGAAAATCTTGTCCAGACTCCTGAGAGTTCGTCAACTCCTGAAGTTCAGCTTGAACTGGTCGTTTATAAATTTGAATCCTTTTTTTGATCCTGTTTTGATATCACAGCAATGTCTGTACAGTCCGCACGATCAGCCGGGTATTCCTTTGGAATTATCCCCCCAAACATCTTTGGTCATTCGTCGTCGCTTGTTTCCACCTATGGAATCCGAAGGCGAAATTCCAGTCTCTTCTTCGGGTCACTCAGAGGTTTCAACTCCACACACTATCGAAGAGGAAGAATATCCATTTCCACCTCAAGTTTTCCCCTACACGGGAATCATTCCCGTTAGTGTTTATCGATATTTTCCACCTAATTATGTGACTTTAGCACAATTGGTCTCAGGTACACCTAGTGCCTCATCGCTTTATCATAACCTTGTTTGGGCATCTGGCGCTATGTCTACCATAGGTCCATTCATTCAGAACCTGACCTCCCAACAGACAGTGTTTTCTGTAGCCACTTTAGTCCCAGTGCGACCCACCATTCCAAATCCTCTTGTCTTGTCGGTTCAAGTAACCCGTCTGGTTCAACTGACAGTCTCGAGTCATGTCTCTCTTAGTTTGTCAATCCCTCTAGTAAGTGGACAGGCTGTGCTGCCTGGGGGGCAGCATCTGTATGTTTCTATGGTGTCAGGCATAACCAACGTGAGTGGCTCCCAAGCTCACATGGTTGGGATGTGTTAGCGCTTGTGATTTCACCTCAGGCTGAAAAGGTAAATCATCAAGGCTACATCAAACCATTTCACCTCGTAGCTAGCCCTACGAGGTATGAGAAGGCTCTCTCGGGTCAGATTTGATAGATCTTTCAATATGTTTAGGCTGACCAATTAAAAATAAAGATTTTAGGCTAGTAAATTGATAGGGGGGTTGATTTAATGATTTTTGGGGTTTTTAAATGGAATGACGGGGCTTTTCTGGGCTACATGGGCAAAATCACAGCTTCAAATAGAGAAATATAATGACTACACAGGTTATCAACTGAGGCAAGGTAGGCATGCAATTTAACACCAAATCTGGTTTCAAATGGGATGGCAAGACCGGTGAAGAGCTAAGGAGGGCAAATAATACTTCGAATCCTCCTTAAACAGAAGAAAACATTGAATTGAACAAACTTATAGGAGGAGCATATAATACTATGAATTCCTACCTAATCACTTCATTTGCTCAAATAGATATGATCATGAGGTGTATGAAACAAACAGTTTACATATGAGACAAAGGGAAAAACTTATGCTAAATCAACATACCACATGAATCTCAGCAAACAGAGCTGTGAAATTCCATTAAATTCTCTGCAGAAAACTGTACATTACAAAGCTCTCTGCTTCTCCGGCAGCTCCCAGCGCTCAGAAAAACTCCCTACTCTTACTCACTCTCTCTTCCCTTTACAAATGACATTTTTTAATAAAAAATAAAAAAAATCAAAACCGCTGCCCAAAAGAGGGGCGCTGTTTTAACTATCATTAAAAAAAATAGGAAAGGGCGTTCCCTAAACATAGAACAACGTTCTGTAAATCTTATGATAATTGGCCAGTTGAGAGATAAATCCGGAGCAAAATCTCATGAACTCATAATTGAGGATGAAAATAGGCGAATTTATTTATTTTGAAATCTTTGGAGCGTTGCTTAACTGAGGTTATAGATAAGAAAACGAATTTTATGCATCTGGTAACAGGTGTGTTCTGGTGACTGAAGTGAAGGGCAGGTGTCAATCCCATTTGCTGAAGCTACAGGCAATCCAATCTTGCATGCCACTTTGCAAACTGCACCCCAAATCTCTGGAAATGCGCTGGCCATTCAAATAAGGAAATCTGAAGTCGTAAATAAGAAATTGAATCCTATTCTTCTGCCTATGATTGATATTCTGTGGCGTAAATGAGGACCGGGTCTAGTGCTCTGGCAGTTTCAAAGAAAGGTATAATAGCATCTTCCACGTACATCACATCTGTTCCTATAATCACATCAAACCCACGAGTATTTAAACTCCTAATGGCGTTTACATGCTCACTGTTTCCCCATTCCAATTTCTCACAAACCAATTTTCTTGAAGTCAGGTGTCTGGCATGTGACTTGATGTTTTCATTTAACAAATCCAGGACTGCTGGATCACCATCAGTGGCAACTACAAGATCTGAAACTTTAGCTGCAGCCATAGAACAGATCCCGGCAGAACCACAACCAAGCTCAAGAACAGTTTTTTCAATGCGACCTTTCACTATGCGTGCTGCTTTTACATCATTATCACATATGAGCTTTGCAGTGATAATTGGAGTACTGATATTCTTTGCAAAACTTCCACATATTTGACCTCTATTATCAGGTTGGAGATGCAGTTTTATAAGCTGTGAATCTCCATAGCTCGACCCTACATACACACAGCCATTATCTAAATAAGAAATGGTTGAAGCAGCAGATGTCTCCCCCAACAATTCTACCTTGAGACCAGTAACCCTTTCTTTTTCATGAGTGATGACAAGCAAATGAAGCAAGCCTGCATGGTCACTGAGCAGGTACCGAGAACCATCCGCATCAACTCGGCCATAAGCTTTAGTAATAGACTGTCTGATAGGTATCGCTTTGAATACAGATGCACTGCAATAAACAATTGTCTGTTCACCAATGATTATAACACCTCCCAAAGGCATTGGAACGGGTATTAGTAGACCAGCACCATTATCTATCTGTAAGGGAAAAGAGAACATAAGACAGCCTCGCGGAGACTCCCATGTATTGTTTGCACGACCTTTCCCTTGTAATTGGATATCTGCCACACATATTGTGCCCACAGGAAACGCATAGAAGTTTTTTGAAAGTAAGGTGTGAGTTGAAGACAAACGTGGGGACCAAATAAGCAACCTTCCAAACTGGTTTGTTGAGAGATTATCCATATACAAGTCTACATTGAAGCACTCATCATCACTCGCAATATGTTGCTCAGATCTTGTTGTTATAACTACCTCTCCCTCAGGAAGCTTCAAACTGTTCTCCCGCTCACATGATTTGATGTACTCTAACTCAAAAGGAGACTTTGCATGGAAGATAATAGGGAAAATGGGGTTTTCTGAATTCTCCATCTGTATTTGTCTTGTCAAGCATTCTTCCCTCTGAGAAGAAGGACCGTCTCCTTGACAGGCATCTATATTGCCTTGTTTGAATATCACTCGTGAACTGCTTGTAAGTCCAGCACGCATTGCCAAAATCAACCAACTTGCACTTGAGATCGAGAGATGCTAACAATCTCTGTCTTGCACTTTTACCCTCCTTAAGGAGGGAAGAATTTAAAGGGAATATGGACTTATTTTTGTTAGGGAAAAGCAGGGGCGAAGTACCAGATTTCCTAGGATCTTTGGCAGGGTCAATTGTAGACAAGAGAAGAATGTTCTCAGGTTTGAGATCCGTGTGAATAATAGAAAGCTGCCGATGCAAGTAGTCCAATCCTACCAATACAGAAAAGCAAATTTCCTTCACCATGTGCAGGGGCATGCCCCTGTAGTCATAATACTTGATAAGAGTCAACCAATTGTCTCCTAAGAACTCAAAAACCATACACACGTGCTGCCCATTCGGTCTAGTGTGCTTGAAATGATCCAGCAATTTAACCACACACTTCTCGTCATCTACATCCCCTTCTGCTATTTGCTTTAGTATTGCAATCTCATCCATGTCTGCCTCCGTGTAATGTTGTGTACTCTTCTGTACCTTCAATGCCACATATCTCTCAATAAAATAATCTTTTGGTGTATGAAACCAGGCTGTAAGGCGTGCAGAGCGCTGCTTGTCCTCCCCAATCCCAGGCAAATAGTCACGTAAGCATTCTTCACCCTTATGTGTATTATTGATTGGCCACAACAGAGAATAGCTTATTGCTGAGGTTAATTTTCCATCTGGCATGAATAGAAATGGAGCAATTTTGAAATTTGGTATATCACTATGCCGCAATGCTGAACCAAGCTCATCCATCATCAAGCAGTATGGCATCTCATCTAAAGCCTGGCCTGAAACATCCAGTTCAGCAAGCAACTCCCTTGCTTTTTTTCAGAAAAAAAAAACCACTTCTGGCATATACCTTTAGCAACGAGTTCAATACCACTTTGTTTGGAACTAAGCCTGCAGACTTCATACCATCTATTAATTTTTCAGCCTTTTCACGCTTTCCTTTTGCTGCATATGCATTTAGGAGTGAGCTATAGTGAAATTCATTGGCATGAAGACCTTCGTTCTTCATCTGCTGAAAATAAGTCTCAGCTTCTTCATCAAGATTATGTGAAGCACAGAGAGCTAAAAGAGATCCATACATGACTGAATCAAATTTCAAAACCATCCCTTTGAAATCCTCTAACAACTTGCAAACTTTGGAATACCCATGTCGAGCTTTAACACAGCCTTTCCATGTTGCTTCATCCAATCAAAGAGCACATGAATCTCTTCACTGTCATCCAACTGCAATGGAGTTGTAACACCATAAAGACAACCAAAATATATACCTGCATTTTGCAATACCTGCTCTCCACAAAATATATATAAATGATGCTTTGAAATTGTGTTTGTGCAGGTAGAAGTTTTTGAAGTTTGTTGCTGTCTTAAGAAGAGCTGAAGATAAATTACATAATTTGAAAAGCAACATTAATGATTTCTTCTTCAAAACCCTGTTTTGAAGAAGAATCAATCTCTGATATAAGACAGAGTCTAACATTGGCTCCATTTGGGATGGCAGCTGCAGCTTCCTGGAGGTGCCAAGAACCGCAGAACTTTGGGAGAGCAGACCGTGCGTCCACCATTGGGCAATGGAGTCATCATCAACACAACTCTGGATTTACTTTCACACTGAAACTGAACTCAAACAATCTTCAAGCAAACTAAAACAAGATGCTGCCCTTATGGCTGCTTATTTATGTACATAATCTATTCTAATCTGCTGTACAAACAATAGATCAGGTAATGCTAAAATGCCATATTAACCATTCAATTAAACCTGACAATGAAGCCGCTTGAGAATGCTGCCACGAAGTCACAGATGCAGTTGCCGGCAGCCCTTCATGCACATGTTGATCCTGGTCAGGTACAAGATAGCCCGATCTGTCAATCAAAGTGAAAAATGTGTCCATGTATGCTGCAATAGGATCACGGACACCGGCCTCTGTAGGCTGCCCCAACTCTGCAATACATACTTCCAGCTGCACATTGTCAATGTATACCTCTATAGGCAAATCTATGATTTCTTGTTTCGAATGAGAAAGGATTTCCAAGAACTTTTTAGGGTCTTGGAAATCATAAGAGTGGATCTGCTCATCTAACCGTTGAATCTCATCTTCAATTCTTTCCACAAGTAACTCACAGACGCTAGGATGATAATCCGGAGATTTCAAACATTGAAGGAAAAAACTTAAAACTTCTTCATTAATTTCAACATCCACTAAGCTTTCTCTAAATTCATTTAGAGCTTCACACAGTGCAGGGTCTGCCACATACCCTACCATTGCATGAACATATCAACAGGCACTGGAATGTCTGAATCTAGTTGGAGTCGCCAGGTGAATGATTCAGCCCGCATAAGTATCTGACTGCTGTCCACCATCAGCATCAGATCTGAACTTGATACATGTACTGGGGTAAAATGCAATCGAAGTGGTCATATTCACAAGCTCACGGAGATTGACTGAAGTAGCGTTTATCTACTAACGCTGATGTAAAACAAGAGCGTTTTCGAAGGCTTCTGGCGTAACTTCAGGCTCCGTCTAAGACTTGCGAAACTCACACATCAACACACAAACAAGTTTGTTCTTCCCCAGTAGGTCGCCACTATGTTAGCGCTTGTGATTTCACCTCAGGCTGAAAAGGTAAATCATCAAGGCTACATCAAACCATTTCACCTCGTAGCTAGCCCTACGAGGTATGAGAAGGCTCTCTCGGGTCAGATTTGATAGATCTTTCAATATGTTTAGGCTGACCAATTAAAAATAAAGATTTTAGGCTAGTAAATTGATAGGGGGGTTGATTTAATGATTTTTGGGGTTTTTAAATGGAATGACGGGGCTTTTCTGGGCTACATGGGCAAAATCACAGCTTCAAACAGAGAAATATAATGACTACACAGGTTATCAACTGAGGCAAGGTAGGCATGCAATTTAACACCAAATCTGGTTTCAAATGGGATGGCAAGACCGGTGAGGAGCTAAGGAGGGCAAATAATACTTCGAATCCTCCTTAAACAGAAGAAAACATTGAATTGAACAAACTTATAGGAGGAGCATATAATACTATGAATTCCTACCTAATCACTTCATTTGCTCAAATAGATATGATCATGAGGTGTATGAAACAAACAGTTTACATATGAGACAAAGGGAAAAACTTATGCTAAATCAACATACCACATGAATCTCAGCAAACAGAGCTGTGAAATTCCATTAAATTCTCTGCAGAAAACTGTACATTACAAAGCTCTCTGCTTCTCCGGCAGCTCCCAGCGCTCAGAAAAACTCCCTACTCTTACTCACTCTCTCTTCCCTTTACAAATGACATTTTTTAATAAAAAATAAAAAAAAATCAAAACCGCTGCCCAAAAGAGGGGCGCTGTTTTAACTATCATTAAAAAAAATAGGAAAGGGCGTTCCCTAAACATAGAACAGCGTTCTGTAAATCTTATGATAATTGGCCAGTTGAGAGATAAATCCGGAGCAAAATCTCATGAACTCATAATTGAGGATGAAAATAGGCGAATTTATTTATTTTGAAATCTTTGGAGCGCTGCTTAACTGAGGTTATAGATAAGAAAACGAATTTTATGCATCTGGTAACAGGTGTGTTCTGGTGACTGAAGTGAAGGGCAGGTGTCAATCCCATTTGCTGAAGCTACAGGCAATCCAATCTTGCATGCCACTTTGCAAACTGCGCCCCAAATCTCTGGAAATGCGCTGGCCATTCAAATAAGGAAATCTGAAGTCGTAAATAAGAAATTGAATCCTATTCTTCTGCCTATGATTGATATTCTGTGGCGTAAATGAGGACCGGGTCTAGTGCTCTGGCAGTTTCAAAGAAAGGTATAATAGCATCTTCCACGTACATCACATCTGTTCCTATAATCACATCAAACCCACGAGTATTTAAACTCCTAATGGCGTTTACATGCTCACTGTTTCCCCATTCCAATTTCTCACAAACCAATTTTCTTGAAGTCAGGTGTCTGGCATGTGACTTGATGTTTTCATTTAACAAATCCAGGACTGCTGGATCACCATCAGTGGCAACTACAAGATCCGAAACTTTAGCTGCAGCCATAGAACAGATCCCGGCAGAACCACAATTAAGCTCAAGAACAGTTTTTTCAATGCGACCTTTCACTATGCGTGCTGCTTTTACATCATTATCACATATGAGCTTTGCAGTGATAATTGGAGTACTGATATTCTTTGCAAAACTTCCACATATTTGACCTCTATTATCAGGTTGGAGATGCAGTTTTATAAGCTGTGAATCTCCATAGCTCGACCCTACATACACACAGCCATTATCTAAATAAGAAATGGTTGAAGCAGCAGATGTCTCCCCCAACAATTCTACCTTGAGACCAGTAACCCTTTCTTTTTCATGAGTGATGACAAGCAAATGAAGCAAGCCTGCATGGTCACTGAGCAGGTACCGAGAACCATCCGCATCAACTCGGCCATAAGCTTTAGTAATAGACTGTCTGATAGGTATCGCTTTGAATACAGATGCACTGCAATAAACAATTGTCTGTTCACCAATGATTATAACACCTCCCAAAGGCATTGGAATGGGTATTAGTATACCAGCACCATTATCTATTTGTAAGGGAAAAGAGAACATAAGACAGCCTCGCGGAGACTCCCATGTATTGTTTGCACGACCTTTCCCTTGTAATTGGATATCTGCCACACATATTGTGCCCACAGGAAACGCATAGAAGTTTTTTGAAAGTAAGGTGTGAGTTGAAGACAAACGTGGGGACCAAATAAGCAACCTTCCAAACTGGTTTGTTGAGAGATTATCCATATACAAGTCTACATTGAAGCACTCATCATCACTCGCAATATGTTGCTCAGATCTTGTTGTTATAACTACCTCTCCCTCAGGAAGCTTCAAACTGTTCTCCCGCTCACATGATTTGATGTACTCTAACTCAAAAGGAGACTTTGCATGGAAGATAATAGGGAAAATGGGGTTTTCTGAATTCTCCATCTGTATTTGTCTTGTCAAGCATTCTTCCCTCTGAGAAGAAGGACCGTCTCCTTGACAGGCATCTATATTGCCTTGTTTGAATATCACTCGTGAACTGCTTGTAAGTCCAGCACGCATTGCCAAAATCAACCAACTTGCACTTGAGATCGAGAGATGCCAACAATCTCTGTCTTGCACTTTTACCCTCCTTAAGGAGGGAAGAATTTAAAGGGAATATGGACTTATTTTTGTTAGGGAAAAGCAGGGGCGAAGTACCAGATTTCCTAGGATCTTTGGCAGGGTCAATTGTAGACAAGAGAAGAATGTTCTCAGGTTTGAGATCCGTGTGAATAATAGAAAGCTGCCGATGCAAGTAGTCCAATCCTACCAATACAGAAAAGCAAATTTCCTTCACCATGTGCAGGGGCATGCCCCTGTAGTCATAATACTTGATAAGAGTCAACCAATTGTCTCCTAAGAACTCAAAAACCATACACACGTGCTGCCCATTCGGTCTAGTGTGCTTGAAATGATCCAGCAATTTAACCACACACTTCTCGTCATCTACATCCCCTTCTGCTATTTGCTTTAGTATTGCAATCTCATCCATGTCTGCCTTGTGTAATGCTGTGCACTCTTCTGTACCTTCAATGCCACATATCTCTCAATAAAATAATCTTTTGGTGTATGAAACCAGGCTGTAAGGCGTGCAGAGCGCTGCTTGTCCTCCCCAATCCCAGGCAAATAGTCACATAAGCATTCTTCACCCTTATGTGTATTATTGATTGGCCACAACAGAGAATAGCTTATTGCTGAGGTTAATTTTCCATCTGGCATGAATAGAAATGGAGCAATTTTGAAATTTGGTATATCACTATGTCGCAATGCTGAACCAAGCTCATCCATCATCAAGCAGTATGGCATCTCATCTAAAGCCTGGCCTGAAACATCCAGTTCAGCAAGCAACTCCCTTGCTTTTTTTCAGAAAAAAAAAAACCACTTCTGGCATATACCTTTAGCAACGAGTTCAATACCACTTTGTTTGGAACTAAGCCTGCAGACTTCATACCATCTATTAATTTTTCAGCCTTTTCACCCTTTCCTTTTGCTGCATATGCATTTAGGAGTGAGCTATAGTGAAATTCATTGGCATGAAGACCTTCGTTCTTCATCTGCTGAAAATAAGTCTCAGCTTCTTCATCAAGATTATGTGAAGCACAGAGAGCTGAAAGAGATCCATACATGAATGAATCAAATTTCAAAACCATCCCTTTGAAATCCTCTAACAACTTGCAAACTTTGGAATACCCATGTCGAGCTTTAACACAGCCTTTCCATGTTGCTTCATCCAATCAAAGAGCACATGAATCTCTTCACTGTCATCCAACTGCAATGGAGCTGTAACACCATAAAGACAACCAAAATATATACCTGCATTTTGCAATACCTGCTCTCCACAAAATATATATAAATGATGCTTTGAAATTGTGTTTGTGCAGGTAGAAGTTTTTGAAGTTTGCTGCTGTCTTAAGAAGAGCTGAAGATAAATTACATAATTTGAAAAGCAACATTAATGATTTCTTCTTCAAAACCCTGTTTTGAAGAAGAATCAATCTCTGATATAAGACAGAGTCTAACAGGATGAACCAGCCTTCCTCTGGTTCTATTCAACACCCTGATGGTCGTGTTGGATCAAGCAATGTTCAGTACCAACAAGTCCAAAATCTCGTTGGTCCATCCGGGTCAAGCAATTTCTAGTATCATTAGCCTTATGAGGCTCAGGTTCAGTACCAAACTCCTTATGATCCATACGGTTCTCATGGAACGGTCAATCCACCTTATGTCCTTCACCCTGGACAGTATGTTCAACCTTGTCCATCCACCATTCCCAATGGCTATGGCCAGATATAGTTCAGAAATTTTCAAGGTATCAATCCAGGAACTGTTCAAGTACCCTTCCAACAGTAAGGACAACCTCTGCAACAATAAGGGAAACCTGTGTTGCAGCAAGGGCCATCCATGCATCAGCAGGGATACCACAACAAGTACAACTCCAACAGCCGCAAGGTCAACCCTTGCAACAATTGCAGCAAACTGTGCAGCCACAGATGCAGTATGTTTAGCAAACCTCCCATCCTATGTATTCGCAAGGCCAACCTTTGCAGCCACAGGGACCTCTTTTGCAGCCACAAGGTCAACCCTTACAGCAGCAGGGCCAACTCGTGTAGCAATAACCATTGTACTCATATCAACAGGGGCAACCCTTGCAAGGATAAGGTCAGGGTCAAGTCCTGCAATAGCAGGCCCAAAATCCTAATGTCCAAGGGCAACAGGCTCAGAATACTTTTGTCCAAGGGCAACAGGTCTTAAATCCTTATGTCCAGGGGCAAAAAGTTCAGAACCCATATGTCCAAGGATAGCAGGTGCAACATCCATATGTCCAAGGTCAACAAGCTCAACAACCTTTTAACTCGTATGTTGCTTATTAACAATCTATGGCTGGATAATTGCAAGGCTTTCAAGGTCAAAATCCACCCTACGGGCAAGGTAAAGCATAGTGGGGCCACAATCAATGCCTTATGGAAAAACCCCTCCACTATGGAGACAAAATCCTTACCAGTAGGGATGGGCTCCTCTGGTTGGACCAGCTTATTGACCTCCAATTCCTTTTAACACCCAATTTTTGTTCTTTGCTACACTAGAGTTGCCAAATGTGTCTCAACTCACAAATGATCCAATTCTTCATTCGCCATACTGGCCTCTGGTCCCTTCCAAGATTTCGAGTGATGGTCCGAAGTTTGAAGGAAAAGCCAAAGAGGATCCACAAGCCCATGTGATGACATATCACCTTCGGTGCTCCTCGAATTCTTATGTTGATGATTCCATTCATCTTCATATTTTCTAATCAACTCTTACAGGTGCTACAACTAAATGGTATATCGAGCTACCTCAAAATACCTATCATCACTTTAACACTCTCGCCATGGCCTTTGTCACACATTTCCAATTGCCAGTTCGCTATGAAACCAACACCCACCTTCTAACGTCACTCAAGCAAGATACTACGACCCACATCTTTGATCATATCCATGAATGGAGGCATTGGCATCGCCTGATTAAGTTCAATATTGTTGATCATTCATTGACCGAATGGTTCACCAAATCCTTCATCAACAAAATTATTGAGGACATAACTATGGGAGGATGTGTCATCGAGGAACAAGCTATCGCACGTGCCCAATATATATACCTTGTCTATTCATAGTCTGGCACATTATATGATGTGTTACCTGATGCGCCCAGACCATCATCTGATCTGACATCATCTAAGTCTCCTGTTACACCTCTCGTTGATGGATTAATTGATTCAGTGACACAGACCCATGCAAAATATTCTTCCAAACAGAAGTTGGTCTCCAACACTACTCCAATGAGTATTCTCATAATCTGCTTGGCCCTGGTAAAACCTCATAGGTCCATGCTATTCAGTCTACCACAGCGGACAAATCCTCAAAAGGTAAGAAGAAAGGCAAAGGAAAGGGTAAAGTCGATGCCCCAAAATAGGGTCCTCCTAAGTCATCTGTTGGTGATGCTTCTCAATGGAAGCCTAAGTATCCATGCCTCATTTGTGAGGAGGATCACTATACTAAGGATTTTCCCAAATGATCCGAAGTTAGTCGTTTTCTCAAAGGGACCCCAACAATCCTAAAAGAGATGTTTTCATCCCAGCAAACCCAAATGGTAGACCAACCTCAATCGTCTGCTTCCTCAGGTTCACAAGTGTTCATGATGAGTAAGCCCATCAATGTGGCTACTAGATCAAAAGATTATCAAACTCCTACCCCGACAACAAGGAAAGAAAAAGATGTTGCCCCTTCTTCTTTTTCCTTGTCAAGTTCTAGTCCTCTTCATATCAAGCGACCTAACCCTGACTTTGCCGTTCAACCACCTTCTCGAGGTTTGCTGTGAAAGTCCTCGTACAATCTCAATTCTCGCGCCACTCAACACTATAATATTATTGATGATTTGGCTCAGGTGCCATTGGCTATGTTTTCCCTCGAGGTACTTCAAACCTGTCTGTCTCAACGGAAATCATTATCGTCGGCTATTGGGGGTATTGATCCCGCTGATTCCAATCTTATATGTTTTGATCTAGAAAACCACGTTACGCGTCTTCCTCTTCAGATTTCCTTTCTCATTCAGGTCATCATCAATGAGAAAACCATTCATAGTACCATCATCGATGAAGGTGCTTCTACTTGCATCATGTCAGTCGCTTGTTGGAAGGCAATTGGTTCTCCTACTCTGAACCAATCCCCTAAGCTTTCGACGGGTGCGATTCATGACCATTCGGTGTCTTACCCAACCTTGTCATTACTTTTGAGGGAAAGACAGTACATGTTGAAGAAGAAATTGTTGACGCTAATCTCAATTATAATCTTCTACTTGGACGGAGTTGGACCCATGCCATGCATGCTATAGCCTCCTCCATGTTCTATGTGATTCATTTCCCACATCAAGGGAAGATAGTCACGGTCGACCAACTATCCTTCTTTGCCTCTTCCTCCTCAGATAGCAATGTTTTGTATGTCAAGCACACTGATGCTTCTTATGAGAGTGTGGGGGCAGGGCTTTTTAAAGATCCTGCCTTGATGGGAATTTTTTCGCTCCCACCTCCTCATGTTGCCTCTGTTAACATGATCTCAGTTAAATCTGATCCTTGGGTCATACCTTCATCGGATCTTGTTAATCCATGGGGCGACTTTATACTACTAAGTTCAGCCAGAATCAATTATGTGGATATTGTTTTGGCCTCACATTCTGTATCCTCTGATCATCCTAGTTCGAGTTCCTCTCTCGACGTGTTTTCTCAATCCCCGTGGCTTAGTTCTGGCTCGGCGGTCACGTCTATGTGTCTTTAGAAGTTCTATGCTCTGCTGCCTATTGACTTGTCATTTTCACCTTCCATTGTCAAGCTCTTTCAACTGAGGGCCCCTTTATCCCCTCATGGATTCATGTTTTTTCTCCCTCCCCAAGTTTTTACCAATTGCCCATTATTGCAATTGGGTTGTCATCTAAATTGTAACCCTCCCTCACCCAAGGGGCATGGGGGCAAAGCCTTATATGAGTTCTACTCTATTGTTTGGACGAGTCGATGCTTACTTGTCATGTCAACGGTAAAACTCTGGTGGTCATCTGTGTTGATTGATTACTCGAGTATGAGCATGGATTCTCTCACACAATACTATGCTTAGGTCATCTTGCATGGTTAATTTTGTACACTAGTGTGTCATTCATTTTTGTACAGTATGGTTTGGTGTGTTATTTTGCAAGCAGCTTCTTTGCTTATTATGTTTTTTCCTGCTTTGCATATGTCAGTGTCCCCTCGCGTCGGTTTCGCTGATGGTGATTTCCATAGTACCCGGAATCTATCATCTGTGGCATGGGCCATCTATGACCCCCATGGTACGTTAATTGATCTTTAAGATATCTGTCTAGGTCAAACAACTAATAACATCACTGAGTATAGTGCAGTTAACGAATTATTGTCAAAATCTATTGATCCTGGCATCCGAGAATTGGTTGTCAACCTTGATTCACAACTTGTTGTTATTTAACTCAACGAGCAATATTCTATCAGAAACCCTTAGATCTTGATAATGTATCTATATATTCGTCTACTCGAGAGAAATTTTGATTACATTACATATCATCCTATTCCTCGAGACATGTATACATTAACAGATGCATTAGCTAATTATGTGCTGGATAGACATTTGCGAAACATGTAACAACTCGAAAATAAAAACATTTGTACCATAGTAAGCAAAGAAGTACAACATATATATATGTGTGCTGGTAATGTTTTTCATACATAAAAACCTCAAAAAATAATAATATGTGTGTTCGAAATACATCGGTGACTCACAGGATTTATACATTCGTGGCTCACAGGCCTCAAAAATATGGAATGCTAGACCTATGCACTAAACACATGATGCTCATGATAGCATGTAACTGCTCGGACTATGCGATTCAGTAGTCGGCGGATCCAATCTGACACCCCCACCGTATGCCTCTGGTACTAGTGTGGGACATCACCCATCCGGTCATACTCTGGGATCCCATGGGTCAAACCCTCGAGATTTTGCGCAATCTCCTCCTCGTTGTTGCTTCCCTCCTGATAAGGAGCGACCTCAAACTGTCGAGCAACATGCTTGGCAATCGGGGACATCCCGACAAGGAGTTCTGGTCCAACATCTGCATTCATAAAATTGAAGTGTAATGAACACGTATATTTCAAAAACAGTAAAAAACATCAAAAAAATAACTTGTTTTTTCTTACCTCCATCATCAAAATCCTTCCCACTCTGATGATGGTCAACAATAGCACTCTCAACAAAAGATCCTGAATCGTCATGATGTTGATCTTACCACTTTTGGATTTGAGAGCTTCTGGGCAATGTTTAGAAAGAAGCATAATCATGCTTTCCCTAATCGGCCTTGACCCATATAGGTTGACTGGTTCCCCTCTCTGGGATAGTCTTGTGATGAAATAAATTTATGAAGTCTCCAAGTCCAGCTCTTGGTCATTGATGATGAAAATTTCCCGATTTATGTCCTAGAGACTAATCAAGTATCGTAGCAACTCAGGTTGGGCCTGTATACTTGGTGTAAGAAAGAATTTGAGGAGCCCACAGTTCCTCAAATCCTCCAAACAATTTGGATAGGCTATTGCTTGAGTATCAATATCCTCGTGCTCACGTTCTTTACAATCTACCATTTTTTCACGATTTCCTCCTGCAAAAACCATGTAATCAAGTCAATGATCATCCTTGGCCGGAAAAATTTGGGTTGAAATGGCTGCATTGAGCACAAAACATGTAATTTTTTTTCTCAGCGCCGGTGTGACTATTTTAAAAACAGTGGCTCTGATGGCACGGTTGGCAGTGTTAACCACCCTTGATCGGTGCGATTCCATGCTCGGAAATTGTGCTGACTGAGGGCGATTTTTTTTTGCCAAAAGCTCCCCATGAAACCTAAAAAAGGCTAAAAACAAGGAAAAACAATGCGAAAATGGAGCTTAAGCTCTTTGCTCTTACCTGCAATTGATGGCTCAGCGAATGACCTCCCGGATCTCCTGCATGTTAGAAAATTATATATTACAAAGCAACATAACACATAAAATATATTACAGAAATACAAACAAAGAAAACACATAAAACAAGAGAGTCACAGATATACGTGGTTCACCCAATTTGGGCCACGTCCATGGAGAAACAGCCAGTCCTTCCTTTTGTACTATCTAGCAAACTGAAGAGATACAACCTATAGCAGATCCGGTGTAATTTCTCTTCGCTCTCACACAATCTCCTCTCTCTTTCTCACTCAGAATATAGATCTACATAGACGCAATACAATTCCCTCATATATAGTGAGGGGTGGCCTTCTAGGGAAAAAACCCTAAAGTAAACATAACTTCTACCGTTAGATCTCTGCCTAATGAACGGCCCAGATTGACTATGAAATTATAACATTTTAAAAGACAATTTTACATCTATTTTTAGCTTCAGGGGCACTGCCCCAATGCCTCGCCAAGGGGGGGCTCCCTAAGGTCGCATCCACCCCCCCTGGACCCCCCTGTAGCATAAATATTATGGGCGGCGTTGCCACCACATTATGAACTGGGCTCCAATGCGGTGATACCTCTGAATAAAGAAGATAATGAGGCTCCACACCCAACAATCTCTCACTTGGAGACTGATTATAGCAACTTCACTGATGCTTCATTTGCTGGAAAATGAGTCCACTTTGGACCTGGTTGTTTCTCATCTTCTTCATCATACTTGAATACCAATTGAAACTGAGAAGATTCTTAGTTTCTCCCTGGTTACAACTTTTGTTAACATATTTGCAGGATTCTAGCTAGTGTGTATCTTTTCCAGCTTCAACTGTCCATCTTCCAAGGCTGACCGTATAAAATTGTACTTGAGCTGTATATGTTTAGTCTTGGAATGAAACACAAAGTTCTTTGTAAGATGTATGGCACTCTAGCTGTCACTATATAACCTGCCCAACTCTTGCTTCTTACCCAATTCATCCAGAAACCTTTGTAACCAAATCATTTCTTTACTAGCCTCTATAGCAGCGACATACTCTGGTTCCGTTGTTGAGAGTGCAACAACACTTTGCAATTTTGAGATCCAACTAAGAACTATTCCACCTAAAGTAAACACATACCCTGTTGTGCTCCTCCTGTCATCTCTATCACCCGCCATATCTGCATCAACATATCCCTGTAGAGTAATGTTTGAACCACCAAAGCATTGGTACCTCTCAAATACCTGAGAATCCACTTCACCGCCATCCAATGTTCTTTTCCTCGATTTTTCATGTACCTACTTACAAATCCCACTGCATGTGCAATATCAGGCCTTGTGTAGACCATTGCATACATTAAGCTTCTAACCGGTGATGCATATGGAACTTTAGACATATGAGCCATTTCTTCCTGAGTCTTGGGACACTCCTTAATTTGAAATGGCTAGCCAAAGGTATAATAACTAGTTTTGCATTTTGCATATTAAACCTTTTCAACACCTTTCCTATGTACTCACTTTGAGACAATGTTAATTTGCAATTCTTCCTATCTCTAGTTATTCTCATACCAAGGATTTGTTTTGCAGCACCCAAATCCTTCATTGCAAATGAGTTCGCTAATTTTCTTTTCAGCACATTTATTTTCTGTATGTTAGAACCTACAACAAGCATGTCATCTACATACAATAACAATATAATATAGCTGCCATCATTTTGCCTTTTGAGATAAACACAATGATCAGAGTGACATCTAGTATAACCTTGTTCAGACATAATACCACTGCCTTGGAGCCTGTTTTAAGCCATACAAGTTCTTCTTCAACTTGCACACTAGTTTGTCCTTCCCTTTTACCTCATTTTCTTGTGGCTGCTGCATATATATCTCTTCCTCCAAATCCCCATGGAGAAAGGTTGTCTTTACATCTAACTGCTCAAGATGCAAATCTTTAGCTACTGCTAGACTTAAAATAGTTCTGATTGAAGTCATTTTAACAATAGGGGAAAATATATCATCAAAGTCTATACCCTTTTTCTGTGCAAACCCTTTCACCACAAGTTTAGCTTTATACCTTTTTCTACCTCCATCTTCTTCCTTCAACTTGTAAACCCATTTATTCTACAATGTTGTTTTACCTGCAGGAAACCTGACTAAGTCCCCAGTCTGGTTATGTGCTAAGGAGTCCATCTCTTCTTTCATGGCTTTCTCCCACTTCTTCCTGGTTTCTACCTACACTACTTCTTCATTACATTCTGGTTCACCAGAATTAGTCAACAATACATAATATAATGAAGGAGAGTATCGTTCAGGGGGTCTACTTATCCGGGTAGATCTTCTAACACCACTTTCAGGTGTTTGAGGTGCTTGTTGCTATTGTGGTTGTTGTTCTGGCCATTGATCATTATGATTTTCAGGCACCATCACTTTTTTTGTGATCTCATCAAGCATTATGTATTCTCTGTTTTCTTTTTCTTGTTTCTTTTCCTGCAGCTGATCCTTATACAAAACATTTTCATTGAATATGACATCTCTGCTCCTAATGATTTTGTGTTTTTCATAATCATAAAAGCCATAACCAAAATCATTAACACCATATCCAATGAAAGCACATTTCTTTGATTTTTCATCAAGCTTTGTTCTATTTTATTTATTAATGTGGACAAAGGCTTCACAACAAAAGTTTTTAAAAATGAGTAGTTTACCTTTTTACCTATCCATGCCTCTTCTGGATTGCCACCATCCAGGAACTTGAAGGCCCTCTGCTTATTAGATAAACAACAATATCTACAACATCTACCCAAAATTGTAAAGGCAATCCTGCATGCAATCTCATGCACCTTGCACGCTCCATGATTGTCCTGTTCATCTTTTTTGACACACCATTTTCTTGTGGTGTTCCTGGAACTGTCTTCTCTCTGTGAATTCCATTTTCTGAATAGTACCTATCAAACTCTTTGCTGCAATATTCACCTCCATTTTCTGATCTGAGACACTTCAACCTTTTTCCTGTCTCATTTTCAACCAAATCTTTCCATTTCTTGAAAGTATCAAATACATCATATTTATTTCGAATACAATAAATCCAGTGTTTTTCTGGTTGCATCATCAATAAAAGTAACATAATAATGAGATCCACCAAGAGATGATACTTGAGAAGGTCCCCTTACATTTGTATGCACAAGCTCTAATTTTTCCCTCTTATTTTCTTTCCCAACTCTGAGGAATCTAACTCTCTTCTATTTTCCATAAACACAATTCTCACAGAATTTTAAATCAACATGCTTCAAACCTGGCAACAAATTTCTTGAGTGAAGAATCTGCATCCCCTTCTCACTCATGTGTCCTAGCCTATGATGCCACAATGTCATATCTTCTCCTGTAGAGGTTAAAGCATTAACAAAATTAGAAATACCATTGCATAAATACAATGTACCAACCCTTTCTCCTTTTTCTATTACCAGGGCTCCTTTAGTGACCTTCCAGGTTTTATCTGTGAAAGTAGCTATGCAACCTTCACCTCCCAACTGCCCTGTTGAAATCAATTTTTTCTTCAAATATGGAACATGCCTTACCTCCTTCAATAGCCATTGATTTCCATTCTGTTGTTTTATGAAAATGGTACCCATTCCAATGATTTTACAGGGTTTATCATCACCCAAACGAACCTGTTCAAAATCTCCTTGAACATAATCATGAAAATGTTTCCTATCAGGTGTGGCATGGAATGAGGTCCCTGAATCTACCACCCAAGCATAAATATATTTTCTAATGAAATAATCAAATCATCTTGCAACACATCACCTGTTACATTTGCTTCATGATTATTTTCTTGTTGCACGTCTCCTTCTTTTCCCTTTCGAGACTTGCAGTCTTTCTTCAGGTGTCCTTTCTTCCTGCATTTCCAACACACTATCCCTGATCTAGACTTAGATCTACCTTTTCTTGACTTACTGCGATATCCAGGGCTCTTTCCATTTTTCTTCCCCTAGTCTCTGCAGTCAAAGCATTACCTGATGTCTCACTAGAGCTTTTCTATCGCATTTCCTCGCTAAGGATTGCACCGACAACATCATCAAACTTTAAAGTACTAGATCCAGAGACAAAGTTACTAATGGCCATAACTAAACCATTCCAACTTTTTGGCAATGAGAAAAGAAATAACAGAGCCCTAACTTCATCATCAAAAGTTACCCCTACAGAACTTAACTGACTGGTAACTGTATTAAATCCATTTAAATGATCAACAACAGATCCACCTTCTAACATCTTCATATTAAATAAACTCTTCCTAAGAAATACATTATTTGAGGCTGAGGGTTTTTCATATAGTTTGGCCAATGTCAACATTAAACCCTCTGTTGTCGTTTTTTTTTTAAATATTAAAGGCTACCAATGCCGCTAGGCATAGCCATATTGTTCCAAGTGCCTTTCTGTCGAGAATATCCCATTTTGTGTCTGTCATACTCGTCGGCTTCTTTTCCTTTCCACTCAATGGTTGGTACAAATCTCTCTGGCACAAATAATCTTCCATCTGCATCTTCCACAGCTAGTAGTTTTAAATATTAAAATTTTCGACCCTAAACCTACCATCTTCCGCCATTTCTCCCACTCGAACTAGGAACCCTTTTCTCCCGCGAGTTTATCAGCCAAATAGACCTTCGGCTCTAATACCAGTTGTTAGAAAATTATATATTATAGAGAAACAGAACACATAAAATATATTGCAAAAATATAAACACAAAAAACGCATAAAACAAGAGAGACACAGATATACGTGGTTCACCTAATTTGGGTTACGTCCACGGAGAAATAACCAGTCATTCCTTTTGTATTATCTAGCAAACTAAAGAGATACAACCTACAACAGACCTGGTGTAATTCCCTCTTCGTTCTCACACAATCTCCTCTCTCTTTCTCACTTAGAGTACAGATCTACATAAACGCAATACAATTCCCTCATATATAGTGAGGGTTGCCTTCTAGGGAAAAAATCCCTAAATTAAACATAATTTCTCCTGTCAGATCTCCGCTTAATGAACGACCCAGATTGACTACGAAATTACAAAATTTTACAAGGTTGCTCCCCTTGGACGCCCCTGCAGCGTAAATATTACGGGCGGCATTGCTGCCAAATTATGAGCTGGGGTCCAATGCGGTGATACCTCTGAATAAAGAAGATAATCAGGCTCCACACCCAACACTGGAATCTCCTCCGAAAGAATTAGGGCACAAGTGGGTAAAAACTCTTCACACAAAGGTAAGAAAGGGTTAATGGTAAAAAATAATTACTTTAGCTCCATTTTATTCATTTTTTCATGAAATATTTAGGATTTTTGAGTATTTTTGACCTCTTTTGCCTCAAAACTGGATATTTCCTTTACCTTTCTTATGCAGTGATACGTGATGTATTGTCGATGATGGTAATAGAGTCGTGTTTCAGCTCTTTCCTCGACTCGTATCTCTAATGAAAAGATCGCTGAGTATTTTTCCCTTTTTGACTTGTAAAAGAGAATAAAATGTGGGGTCTGCTTTCAAGCTCTTTTCCGACTCTTTAAACATGAAAATATTTCCGAGCTCTTATCATTTTGAACTCATTAAAGGCTGTGAAACTTCGTGCGCCCAATATACGTTTACCCCTTTTTCGGGTTGGGATGCACTATTTATGAAAAAGGTACTCCTTGACTAAAATGGTCAAGCAGTTCTCTCAAGTATTGTTTTCTACCTTTTTGGGCTCGAGAGACACAAATGTACAAAAAGGGACCATGTGGAGTTTTATTTTCTGTGTCTTTCTTAAAATATCTAAACATGATAAAGATACCAAGTTACCCCTTTGTCAAACTCGTTAAAACATCAAACTACATTGGATTCGTGGCCATGATGAACATGAGCTTCTCCTTCCTAGGGCTCATTAAAATTACTAGGTCAGATTCATTTGAAGGATGAACTTACAGTGCGAGCACATGATATTGCCTTCAAGCTTGAGATAAAAAATAATTGGGGTACCTGCTAGAGATGGTGGGGGGAAATTGGAAATTTTATCAATTGTGTCAACATCTCACTCTTGAACATGACACTTTTTGTTTCGTGTTAGGTTGGGATATCCTCCTTTCATCAATGACCTTCTTGGGTTGTGCCGTTCATTTTTTCCTTCCATTTGATCTCTACCACATCATCATGACCACCAATCCTATGGATCCAAAAGCTGTCAAACTCCAGAATTGTGTCTCCGATATGTTCAAGAGTTAGTCCCTCTGCAGTTACACGTAATCCTGATTCTCTATATCATCTTAAATCATTTGCATCCCTTTGTAACGTGTCGATGATGTGGGATACATCATGGCCCTCCTTCGACATGGTCTCTTCCTATCAACTTGATGCAGGAGCATCATCTCCGAAAAATACTTTGTATTTTATTTAAATCTAGGGGTTTCATGTTTTTGAGAAATTATTAATATTATGTAAATATTTATGAGATTTTGAGAGGATTTGAAATGTTTCCAAATAATTGGAAAACATGAGAGAAGTTAGACTTGGGATATTTAAGAATTAATTATGAGCCTAAGTTAGATTTAGTTTCATAATTTAGGGATAAAATTCTAGATTATAGGGGTGTTGAGATACTTGGGGATTTTGTGGAGTGACTAAAGGGATATGAACCAAAATTGGTTCAATTCAATTGATATAGATTAGTGAGATATTAGAGATTGTGAGAGAGAGTGTGAGATTGAGAGTAGGCTTGAACAGCAAGGCTGTAAGCCTTCAGAAATTGTAAAGGGCCATGGCATTGAAACATCTGGCCAGAAAAAGTTGTAAGTCATTGTTTTATTTCAGTTTATATATATTGGGTGATTGAGAAATTGTATATTTGTTCGTAACGTTGTTAAATTAATGATCGATGGGCTTGAAATCACATTTATTTATGTGAAAACTGTTATGCAAATCATCAAGGGTAAATGGTATTAAAATCTCTGTTTGCAAAGGGCGCCATTCTAAGAAAAGATTTATGTTAGAGATCGATTGGTTAATATGAGGAACTGAATATAGAGCTACAGGATGGTATCGATTGGTTGGAGAATCCATTTGCTGTATAAAGGGCGCATAGTAAACAATTGAAGGCGACAAAGATTTTTTAACAAAATGAAGACTCGGTTCAAGACCAACGAGATGTAATGGGAACAGAGGTAATTTATATATCAGTTTGAAATAATTCTGGTCCGTATAGCTATCGCGTTGGATTGAAGATGCGATCCATATCTCAGCATCTAAATATGGAAATGGGACACGAAATAACACAAGTCGGGTTTGAAGTGAATTGGGCCGGATGATATCGCTAAGATCACGGAAGGAAACGTTGGAACATAGCCATCACCGAATTCTAATTGACTCCATATCGAGGTTCTGAAAGCTGTCAACAGTCGATAGTGACACTAATCATAGTGATTGTAATCGCCGCTTGAGATCATCTCGGCACGCATTGGAGCGGAAGAGATTTCCATATCTCACCGTATTACAATCAAACTGGACACGTAGAGTTATCAATCAAGTTAGAAATTAAATTATGTTCAGAGTTATATCGCATCGGCGCTGAGGAACGGTTGACAGGTTTGTGTATTAAAGAATTCGGCGACTTGTGACTTCCGATGGTATCGGATCGGAACCTTGGAGCACTGAAAGTAAGAACGCATTGTAAGAGGGCGATTGGTGACTTCCGACTGGATCGGATCGGAAGCTTGGATATCTAATTCCCTGCGACTTCCGATTGTTAATTTGACATCATATTGCAGCTGCTGTAGTGAATGCAAGGGGAAGTGGTAATGTATTACCAACCTTCGAGTTCTGAAATGTTTTGAATTGTTCAATCATTTAAATGGATAGCGCAGTATTCAAATGAGTTTTGTATATAAAAGGCATTTAATGATGTTATATATAGTTCAAAAGGTATATTGGATCGGAGTTAATAAAGAGTTAAATTTCTTTGATTTATAAAAGGAACTTTGGGTCCGATCTGTTCAAAGTGAAATTATTGACAGCAGATCCAAGTGTGAGTAATCGGGGAAAGAATCCAGAGCTACTGCTGCCACAATGTTTGGTGTCAAAGTGTATCAAATATAGCACTGTGTTGGTTGCCAGATTGCAAAGTAATTTGAGTTACATTGCATCAAAATTGTTAGAACTGTCGATGACTGAAACAGCTTGGTACATTGTAAAGAGGAAAAGGCGCATATGTAATTTGAGGAACTTGGGTTCGAGAAAGGTGTGAACGCGTTAATGTTTGAAGCCTTAATCATTCCGATTGAGATCGTATCCGCATCAAAGATTTGTGTAACAGTCGAATCATAGCGCCCAGGGACCGAGGACCGGAATTGGAACGATTTAATACAAGTTATAACGTGTATGTATCGCAGAACCCTCACGCAGAGGTGGATCGTTGAACAGCGGAGCTGGAAACGTCTTTGAAGGCGGATTCTGATTGTATCTGGTGGTTATATGTGCGTTATACCTGCGTTATATAGATGGCCTTTGTGTAGAGTAAGAACCAAGCGGCGATATTAGAGTGGAGGGAAGAACATACAGCGCATGGGTAAGTGAATATATATATTCTCTGTTTAAAATCCATTTGAATAATTGGTTACATACTTGCTGTATGTTGCTTGCGGTGGAAGCTTAATGGCGTAACCAGGGTTTATAAAACTGTTTGTGCGACTTATTTCCCATGACTGTCATATATATATATGTAGCCACGGTTGTGCAGGGAAAAGTTTATGTGGATGTGAAGGAACTCTTTATGGTATAGCGTATACCTATATATATAGTGTGGAAATATATATATTAAAGCCTGTCTACCGTAACTCAGTAACACAACAATTGCAGTTAAGAGAGTTGTGGTAAGTGAAGAGGTGCGAATGGCCATGAACAGTTTCAAGAGTTTCATGAAGAGTGTTGTGAGTTAACAAGCATGAATTTTATAAATCGCCATGAACCAAGCTTTTATATGTTTGGTTGTCAGAGATCCTGGTAGTTGTGGCCTGGGAGAGGCCTGGGCTGCATCAATTTTGGTATCAGAGCCAAATGCTCTGTTGAAATATTTATTTTCTGAATGAGAACTGAAGTGTATTTTTGACTGTATGATGAATGATGATGAAGATCAGAGTTTTAAATTTGATATGCAAGTTACACAAATGTAGTGAATAGGATGGCAGAAGTAAATGGAGATAAGATCGTGCAAGATCTTAAAGGTGAGATGCTTTTTTGATTTGAAATTTATGATTGAGGTTTATGGTTGCAGAGAAGACGATGGCATTGAACCTGGCATTCAGCTAAAGGCTGAATAAGGAGGACAATTGTAGTGTCCTGAAGAAGAAGGTGAGTTGTAGAGATAGCCTGAAGAGAGCAGAGAGAGTGCTCGAAAGGTTCCAATGATTTCCTATCATGAAGAAACTCTCATTGTGTCCCTCTTCATGAGTAGAACAATTCCCTTTTGCATTATTTCCCAAAAATCTTTTGTTTATCCTAGTTTACAAGACCAACACTAATGACACGTGTCCTCCTCGCACCAATATGCAGGAATTACAACTGTCCCTAGTGCCAGTCAGATCGGCTAAGCCCTTTCTTATTCATGTCACTCCTCTTTTGGAAAGTTTTTTAAATATGGAGCCGAATCTTCCAGTTCTAAAAGCTTCGTAACGGAAGTCTGGTAAATGGTTAGGCCAAATGGAGTTGAGGAGGTCAATTTGGGCTCCTTTCCCCTATTAGGATGGAACTAATCCAAGGGATAAGGCCTTCTCCCATGAGAAGAGGAACCATATTCACCCCATCCAAGCTATATAAACCTCTATTTTTCCCAAGCACAAGTTATCTTTTAGTCCTAATTAAGTTCTAGCTGAAGTTTTTGATTTTGGAGTAGTCAGCAAGCTACCCATAGTTTGTAGCTTTCTATCTTGTGTTTAAGGGAGAATTTTGAGTTTGGTTTGGTGTGAAGACTAAAGGGAAGAGCCTTGAGACTACTATTGTTGAGGCTATCCATGAGATGCTAGCAGAAATGTGTGGGAACCCAGATATGTCGGAGGAGAACAACAACGTCAAGACATCGGTTGTAATCTCTTCTTGAACTAATATAGATGCAACTATCGATTGATTTCCTACATGAAATGTCATCTCACATATTTATGGCTTAATGTTTCTTGACTTGTTGAGTAGGCTGAATGCAATTTGTATGTTATCACATTTTTTGTTTGTTGTTGTCGACTTGTTTCAGGTGTTCGAAGGAAGGAAACATAAGATAGCTGTAGTGAGGAAGTAAGATCTTCAACAAGCATAATAGCGTACTAAGAGGTAGGCCATCTTATTTGATTATAACCTAAGGATTTCTTCCATAGATTGCTTGTTTGTGGCTAGACCCGCTCTCTCAGGCTAGAGGAATTGTTTGTGTCCGCACTTAGAATTTACCTACACCATAGATGGGGAACTAAATGGTCACAGGGTTGGTATGTTCTAGCCTCACACTAAGTCTCTCCCCTCATTCATGGCCATTAAATGGGGTGGGAGGGTGGGACATGGCCTTGTATGCCCACACTGCCACTTTCATGCGCATCTAGGTATTTACTATAATCATTTCGTAACCGGAGCTAGCTTTCATTTTTATTAAACTAAGGGGACATCTCATAAATACGGGACAACCCGGAGTTGTTTCCACTCAACATACACATTTTTAGCCCAAATTGAAAAATCAGGTATATAATAAGGTGGAAAATAGTAGAAAACGCCATTTCCATCTGAAAACACTCATAAAGGAGCAAGAATGAGGGCATGGCAGGCATTTTTCTGAGCTAGGTAAAATTGGCTTAAATACTGAAAATATGTCATTTTGTCAAATCAAGTGCAGGAAACAGACACAAAATTTGAGGAATGTGAAAGACTTTTTTGTCACAAATACATATTTCTTTAGCCCCATAGGATTATTTTCAATTAATGACATATGTATAGTCTACGACAAACATTTTTCTAAGCTCAGTTTTGTATATTTACACATTGTTCTTTACAAAACAATTCAAGAACATAGTCATTAGTTTTGAATTTTGACCAAGAGACTTACAATTTGTGCACAAGTGTTAATAAATCATTCATTCAAATAGGATCGCACAATATTTGTGTGCATTTGCATGTTTATGGGTTGCATTTTACACTAAATATCCATCATAGTCAAAATTGTTAAAAGTGGATTTTTCATAGATCCAATGCGAGCATATGAGGGAAGGTTATAAAAATCAACAAAGAAATGTTCTTCCCAATATGTGTACCTATTACATTCCCAAATCCATTTACTATAATAATTTCATAATAGGGGTTGGCTTGAATTTTTATTAAACTAAGGGAACATCTCATGAATACAAGACAAACCTAAGGTGTTTTTGCTTAACACACACCTTTTTAGCCAAAATTGAAAAACTAGGTGCATAGTGAGGTGGAAAATAGTAGAACACACCATTTTCAAATGAAATCACTTAGAAATAAGGAATAATGAGAGTATGGCAGGATGTTTCTAAGGTGGGTAAAACTGGGTTAAAAACTGAATTTTTTTCATTTTGTCAAATCAATTGCAAGAAACTACACAGAATTTGAGGAATGTGAAAGTGGTTTTTGTCACAAATACATCTTCCTTCAGCCCCATAGTCTTATTTCCAATTAATGACATGTACAACCTTCAGTGGGAATTTTTCTAAGCCCAATTTTGTACATTTGCACTTTTTTGATGACAAGAAAATGCAAGAACTTAAGTCATTAGTTTTGAATTTTGACCAAGAAACTTACAAATTGTGCAGAAGTGTAAATAAATCATTCATTCAAATCTGATAGCACAATCTCTGCATGTATTTGTATGTTTATGGATTGCATTTTACACCAAATGTCCATCATAGTAAAAATTGTTAAAAGTGCACTCTTCATAGATTGAATGTTGATTATAAAGCTTATTATATACAAGTTTATAACATAAATTTTATTATATATAAAGTTAATTTTATTATTCATATGAATGTCTAAAAACTTATTTTTCTTGCATCCTCGACATGCATCCTAAAATTCCATCCTTGCCATGCCTCCTAAACTTCCATTTAGTCAATAATTTGAGACAAGGATGGGGAACTAAATGGTTGCAGAATTGGCATGTGCTAACCTTGCACTGCATCTCTCCCCTCATTCATGGCCATTAAATGGGGGGATGGCATGGCCTTGTATACCCACACCGCCACCTTCACCCACATCTAGTTATTTATTATAAGCATTTCATAACAAGGGCTAGCTTTCATTTTTATTGAAGTAAGGGGACATCTCATAAATATAGGACAACCCTGAGTTGTTTTTCTCAAAAAGAACTTTTTTAGCCCAAATTGAAAAACTAGTTATATAATGAGGTGGAAAATAGTAGAACACACCATTTCCAAATGAAATCACTAAGAAAGAAGCAAGAATGAGGGTATGGCGGCCATTTTCCTGAGCTAGGTAAAACTAGCTTAAATACTAAAAAGATGTCATTTTGTCAAATCAAGTGCAGGAAACAAATGCATAATTTGAGGAATGTGAAAGACGTTTTTGTAACAAATACATTTTTCTTTGGCCCGATATACTTATTTTCAATTAATAACATATGTACAATTTGCGGCACACATTTTTCTAACCCTAGTTTTGTATATTTACATATTTTTCTTTACAGAACAATTCAAGAACATAGTCATTAGTTTTGAATTTTGACAAAGAGACTTATAAATTTTGCACAAGTGTTAACAATCATTCATTCAAATATGATCACGAAATATTTGCATGCATTTGTATGTTTATGGATTACATTTTACACTAAATGTCCATCATAGGAAAAATTGTTAAAAGTGCATGTTTCATAGATCCACTGTGAATAGATGAGGGAAGGTTATTAAAGATCAATAGAGGAATGTTCTTTTCCAATACGTGTAATTATACCATTCCCAAATCCATTTACTATAATCATTTCATAACATGATTTGTCTTGCATTTTTATTAAACTAAGGGGATTTCTCATGAATACAAGACAACCCTTAGGTGTTTTTGCTCATAAGGCACCTTTTTTAGCCCAAATTGAAAAACCAAGAGTATAGTGAGGTGGAAAATAGTAGAGCACATATTTGCAACTTAAATCAATTAGAATGAAGGAAGAATAAGGGTATGTCAGGAATTTTTCTAAGGTGGGTAAATTTGGGTTAAAAAAAATGTCATTTTTTCAAATCAATTGCAATAAAATGACACAAAATTTGAGGAATGTGAAAGAGTTTTTTTCACAAATACATTTGTCTTCATCCCCATAGGAATATTTCCAATTAATGATATATGTACAGTATTTTGTAGACATTTTCTAAGCCTAGTTTTGCACATTTTCACTATATTCTTGAAAGAAGAATTCAAGGACTTAAGTCATTAGTTTTGAATTTTGACCAAGAGACTAACAAATTGTGCATAATTGTAAAAAAATGATTCATTCAAATATGATCATGCAATCTTTGCATGATTTTATATATTTATGGCTTGCATTTTACACCAAATATCTATCATAGTAAAAATTGTTAAAAGTGCATTCGTCATAGGTTGAATGATGATCATAAAGCTTATTATATAAAAGTTTATAACATAAAGTTAATTATATATAAATTGTATACTATAAAGTTTATTATTCATATAAATGTCTAAAAACTTGGTTTATTGGCATCCTCGGTGTGCATCCTAAACTTCCATCCTCGGCGTGAATCCTCAATGTGCATCCTGAACTTCCATGTATTCAATAGCATGAAACAAGGATGGGAAACTAAATGGTCACGGGGTTGGCATGTGTCAGCCTCACACTATGTCTCTCCCCTCATTCATGGCCATTAAATGGGGGGAGGACGTGGCCTTGTATTCCTATGTCACCATCTTCACACACATCTGGGTATTTACTATAAGCATTTCATAACAGGTGTTGGCTTTAATTTTTATTAAACTAAGGGGAAATTTCATAAATATAGGACAACATTGAGGTGTCCTTGCTCAACGAGCACCTTTTTAGCCCAAATTGAAAAACCAGGTGTATAATGAGGTGGAAAATAGTATAAAACACCATTTCCAACTAAAACCACTTAGAAAGAAGTAAGAATGAGTGTGTGGTGGGCCTTTTTCTGAACTAGATAAAACTTGCTTAAATATTGAAAAGGTGTTATTTTGTCAAATCAAGTGCAGGAAATAGACACATAATTGGAGGAATGTGAAAGAGGATTTTGTCACAAATACATCTATATTTAGCCCCATAGGCTTATTTTCAATTAATGACGTATGTACAGTCTGCGACAAGCATTTTTCTAAGCTTGGTTTTGTTTATTTACACACTGTTTTTTATAGAACAATTCAAGAGCATAGTCATTAGTTTTTTATTTTGACCAAGAGACTTACAATTGTGCACAATTCTTAATAAATAATTCATTCAAATATGATCGTGCAATATTCATGTGCATTTGTATGTTTATGTCTTGCATTTTACACCAAAAGTCCGTCATAGTAAAAATTGTTAAAATTGCATTTTTCACAGATCCACTGTGAGCATATGAGGGAAGGTTATAAAAAATCAATAGAGGAATGTTCTTTCCCAACGTCTATACATATCCCTTTCCCAAATCCATTTACTCTAATCATTTCATAACAGGGGTTGGCTTGCAATTTTATTAAACTAAGGGGATATCTCATGAATACAGGACAACCCTTAGGTGTTTTTTCTCAACAGATGCCTTTTTTGCCCAAATTGAAAAACCAAGTGTATTGTTATCACCAAAATAGGACCCTGATAGGTTGCTGATCAGACTATCTCAGTGTAACTATTTAAAACAAATCTTTTAGCTAAAGCTTAGCCTCCTTAGCCTGAGAGGGCTCTCTCAAAGGGTTAATGATATTTATTAAAGATATGGATAGATGGCTAACTCTATGGTTTGTGATTTTATAGGTTTATAGGTTGAAAGATGAAGGTTGGATACCATTGGGCTATGGAATCAAAGTATGTTTCAGTGCCACAACAAGATCAGGTTAACATGAAATTCAGAGCATAGAGAGTTTTTATACATCAACAAAACAAAGATACAATGTAAGGAAACAAAGTTTATAAATACATGAAGGAAGTTAGAGCATCATTGATGAGTTCTAAGTAACATGTATTCATACCACTGCAAGTAAGTGAAAGAGGAAAGCCATGAGACAATAGGACATTAAAAACTCTCTTTGAATCCTGAGTAGTGAAGCCAAAACATTCTACCTAGCATGGAAGTCAAGGCATTATAAAGTTCAAGTGTAGAAATGCAAATATAAAACAGTGAAACATAGTTAGTTTATGTATGGAGGAAGTCAGAGCATCATTGATGAGTTATGAGTATCATAAGTAAACACCATTTCAATGTAAGTACTAGAAGATGCCATCAAGACAAGAACATACAAGAACTCTTCATGAATCTTGAGTTGTCTAAGTAGAAAATATGCATTAGGTTAAAAATATACACAATCTGCACATAGAGCAGCAGCTGAGCCAAAAAGTCTCCAACCCCCTTTGCTAATTCGAACTCTTGCTTTATATATAACATTTACAGCATGGATTCCCTCATCCCTCATCAAGAGAATTCGAATTTTCTATGAGTGACACCTATTCTAACCATAAAACAAACCTTTAAATGCATTTGACAGCTAACTAACAGTCCTAGAGTCCTAATACAATTAGGAGTACAACTCCTTGTTATGACTAAACCACCTTAACTAAACATTGAATGCATTCTTTGACAACTGAAACCTCATGAGGTCGAATTTGATGAAGCCTCCCACGTTGTCACCTTACTGTTGATGATAAACCCTAGAAATTAGGGAACATGTTTCCTTGTTTTTAGGTTTAGGATCCTTGAAAATGAGAACGTGGGACAGAGCCTTTATCTTCTCATCCATGACATATTTTACGAAATTGAATGAAGTTTTTGTAGTCCATGCTATCTAGAACAAAAACCTCTCTTTGTGTTTTAAAACACTTCTCCAGTTTTCCAAAATCTGTCCTTGAAAAACACGTGTAAAACAGGAAAAATCTATTCTCTGAAATTAGGATTTCAAATAAATCTTAGTATCTCCCAATTGATAATACTTATGAAGAAAGTGAGATAGGTTATTGTAGATGGAGAGTTAATGAAGAGAAAATTCCTTAAGAATTCCAAAATACATTTTCCTGTGACCAGAAACTGATCTTGAAAAAGACTGCTAAAACCAGAAGAAAAAGCTTGGCTTTCAGCAGTTTCGTAGCGCAATTTTAACCATAAATTTCTCCCACCTCATAACGAATTTGAAAAAACTGAAAGAGGTTTTTGTATTTCAGTATGTTAGGAAGAAAATCCT
Organism: Pinus tabuliformis; assembly: GCA_031772625.1. Classification (NCBI taxonomy): domain Eukaryota; kingdom Viridiplantae; phylum Streptophyta; class Pinopsida; order Pinales; family Pinaceae; genus Pinus; species Pinus tabuliformis. Next base: position 632,140,575 of record CM062820.1, on the reverse strand, counting down.
CTTTCAGGTTTCAAAATTGAGTTCTCTGCTGCTCAGGGACCCTTCTGGAAGTTGACTAGTAAAAGAAAAAACAGAGTCTTTTATGCTGAAACAGGGTGTTTCAGTGGTTTTGTAGCGCGCTACGAAAACTCCTAGATCAGAATCCATGATTTAGTAGCTAATTTCAAAAATTTTCAAAATGATGTGAGATATGACTTCTAAACACATGGTGAGGCTTCTAGGACATGGAATGAGGCTGTCAAACTTTATTTGGGAAAGAGAATGACACTATTGAGATGAGATGACTCAAAACCTACTATAAGACTATGACTAGAAACAAGGCAAACTTTCCAAAGTTTAGAAGAAAAAATTTTAGGGTGATAATAGTGGCTCCACTAGGGATAATGTGCCCTTGTGGTACACTAAGAACTTGTAGCTCCAATGCCAATATCCATCCTTTAGAATAAACTTTGAACTTCTGCCCAATCTGCTCCTCAAGCCTTTAATGATTTCTGTAAGAAGAATTCAAACTACACCTACTAAAACAGATGCTCAATCAACCTACCCTGAGCTTATTTATAAATTCCTACATACCCTATCAGCTGCAATCTCCATTTGTAGCTCAAGGAACATGAAACTTCCAATGAAGCCAGTCATCGATCCGATCTGACACTTGAATCTCTTGACTATGCTTGAAGCAAAAATAAACCAGATACTAAAATAACCAAGGCAGCATGAAGTGTAATTGTTCTTCAAGATGAAAATATAACTAGAAGCCTGAACAATAAATCTTTTCCATGTAGTCAGCTATAGGGTCAAAAAACACATGGTGAGTTTGATGTTTCTTGTGATATTCTGCAGCTTTGGACAACTCACCAATACTTTGATCATCTGCATAAGGCTTCAGTTGTGTGCTCTATGACTGCTCCTCAAATTGATTTTCAAAAATAATGTATTCTTCCTCAATCTCAAAAGAGAAAGGAAGCAACACCCTCTCTTTGTATTATGCCATAGAAAGCTTTTGAAAAGTATGATCATGATCATGAAGACTATATGATTGAATTTGACCTTGTAAACCTTCAATGTCTTTCTCAATGTTCGTAGCAACTTCATCAGAAAATTTCATCTTATCTTCTATATTGCACTCAAATGATTTTAGATAAGAAGACAAGGACAAAGAAAAATTTTCATCTATTTCTTCATTAATATGATCATCATTCCATTGTTTGAAACCTTGACTTGAAGGAGAGTTTGCCACCAACTCTGTTCTGTCTATCCATTCCTCCAAAAACATAAGCCAAAATTCTGCAAATGAATTAATAGATTTAGCAGGAAAGCTTTCTATCCACTGTTTACATTTCCCTTAAAATGAATCATAGAATAACATAATGCAAACATCCTCATGTTTGACTCTAAAAGCTTGGTAAAATCACAGAAATCTGATATATGCTTCAAAGTTAAACTCAAATCTTCTCCATTGAATTTTGGACCATTCCTTAGAAAATATGTATCCTTGGGAAAATGATTTGGGAAACCATGAATTCCTGAAAAATTTATGCATGCATACCTTGAAATAAGAATGGTAGCATCTGAGTTCTTCATAACTCCAGTGGAATCACCATGAATCTATGAATTTCGAATTCTTCAACAATGGAGTCGCCAAGGTAGTTTTGCAGCCTCAAAAATATTTCTGAGCTCCTGCTACCTTCAAGAGTTCAGCTTTATGATTTTCAGGAGATATATATCTTCGTCTCTTAGCAGACGCACCAAAATGTTATCACCAAAATAGGACCCTGATAGGCTGCTGATCAGACTATCTCAGTGTAACTATTTCAAACAAATCTTTTAGCTAAGGCTTAGCCTCCTCAGCCTGAGAGGGCTCTCTCAAAGGGTTAATGGTATTGATTAAAGATATGGATAGATGGCTAACTCTATGGTTTGTGATTTTATAGGTTTATAGGTTGGAAGATGAGGTTGAAAGATGAAGGCTGACTACCATTGGGCTATGGAGTCAAAGTATGTTTCAGTACCACAACAAGATCAACTTAACATGAAAGTCAGGGCATAGAGAGTTTTTATACATCAAAAAAAAAAAAAAATATAATGCAAGGAAACACAATTTATAAATACATGAAGGAAGTTAGAGCATCATTGATGAGTTCTAAGTAACATGTATTCATACCACTACAAGTAAATGAAAGAGGAAAGCCATGAGACAATAGGACATTAAAAACTCTCTTTGAATCTTGAGTAATGAAGCCAAAACATTCTACCTAGCATAGAATTCAAGGCATTATAAAGTTCAAGTGCAGAAATGCAAATATAAAACAGTGAAACACAGTTAGTTTACCTATGAAGGAAGTCAGAGCATCATTGATGAGTTCTGAATATCATAAGTAAACACCACTGTGATGTAAGTACTGGAAGATGCCATCAAAACAAGAACATACAAGAACTCTTCATGAATCTTGAGTTGTCTAAGTAGAATCTCTACATTAGGTTAAAAATATACACAGTCTGCACATAGAGTAGCAGCTGAGCCAAAAAGTCTCCAACCCCATTTGCTAATTCGACCTGTTGATTTATATATATCATTTACAATATGGATTCCCTCATCCCTCATCAAGAGAATTCGAATTTTCTATCAGCGACACCTATTCTAACCATAAAACAAACCTTTAAATGCATTTGATAGCTAACTAACAGTCCTAGAGTCCTAATACAATTAGGAGTACAACTCCTTGTTATGACTAAACCACCTTAACTAAACATTGAATTCATTCTTTGACAGTTGCAACCTCATGTTGTCGAATTTGATAAAGCCTCCCATGTTGTCACCTTACTGCTGATGATAAACCCTAGAAATTAGGGAACATGTTTCCCTGTTTTTAGGCTTAGGATCCTTGAAAATTAGCATGTGGGACAAAGCCTTTATCTTCTCATCCATGAAATATTTTGTCATAACTGAAGGACATTATTGTAGTACATGCTGTCTAGAACAAAACCTCTTTTTTTTTTTAAAACACTTCTCTAGCTGTCCAGAATCTGTCCTTGAAAAACACGTGTAAAATAGGAAAAATCTGTTCTCTGAAATTAGGGTTTCAAATAAATCTTAGTATCTCCCAACTGATAACACTTATGAAGAAAGTGATATAGGTTATTGTATCTGGAGAGTTGATGAAGAGAAAAATCCTTCATAATTCCAAAATACCTTTTCGTGTGACGAGAAACTGATCTTGAAAAAGACTGTTAAAACTAGAAGACAAAGCTTGGCTTTCAGCAGTTTCATATTGCAAGTTTAACCATAAATTTCTCTCAACTCATAACGAATTTGAAGAAACTAAAAGATTTTTTTGTACTTCAGTATGTTAGGAAGAAAAGCCTCTTTCAGTTTTTAAAATTGAGTTCTCAACTACTCATGAACCCTTCTAGAAGTTGACTAGTAAAAGCAAAAAATAGAGTCTTTTATGCTGAAACAGGTTGTTTCAGTGGTTTCGTAGCGCGCTACGAAAACTCCTAGTTCAGAATCCACGATTTCGTAGCTAATTTCAAAAATTTTCAAAATGATGTGAGATTTGACTTCTAAGCACATGGTGAGGCTTATAAGACATGGAATGAGGCTGTCAAACTTTATTTGGAAAAGAGAATGACACTATTAAGATGAGATGACTCAGAACCTATTATAAGACTATGACTAGAAACAAGGCGAACTCTCCAAAGTTTAGAAGCAAAAATTTTAGGGTGATAACAGTGGCTCCACTAGGGATAGTGTGCCCTTGTGGTACACTAAGAACCTGTAGCTCTAGTGCCGCTATCCATCCTTTAGAATAAAACTCTGAAGTTCTGCCCAATCTGCTCCTCAAGCCTTTAATGATTTCTGTAAGAAGAATTCAAACTACACCTACTGAAACAGATGCTCAGTCAACCTACCCTGAGCTTATTTGTACATTCCTACCTACCCTATTAGCTGCAATCTCCATTTGTAACTCAAGGAACATGAAACTTCCAACGAAGCCATTCATCGATCTGATCTGACACTTGAATCTCTTGACTATGCTTGAAGCAAAAATAAACCAGATACTGAAATAACCAAGGCAGCATGAAGTGTAACTATTCTTCAAGATGAAAATATAACTCAAAGCTTAAACAATAAATCTTTTTCATGTAGTCAGCTATAGGGTCAAAAAACACATGGTGAGTTTGATGTTTCTTGTGATATTCTGCACTTTGGACAACTCACCAATACTTTGATCATCTGCATAAGGCTTCAACTGTGTGCTCTCAAACTACTCCTTAAATTGATTTTAAAAAATAATGCATTATTCCTCAATCTCAAAAGAGAAAGGAAGCACCACCCTTTCTTTGTATTCTGCCATAGAAAGCTTTTGAAAATTACGATCATGATCATGAAGACTATATGATTGAATTTGACCTTGTAAACCTTTAATGTCTTTCTCAATGTTCGTAGCAACTTCATCCAAAAAATTCATCTTATCTTCTATATTGCACTCAAATGATTTTAGATAAGAAGACAAGGACAAAGAAAAATTTTCATCTATTTCTTCATTAATATGATCATCATTCCATTGTTTGAAACCTTGACTTGAAGGAGAGTTTGCCACCAACTCTGTTCTGTCTATCCATTCCTCCAAAAACATAAGCCAAAAGTCTGCAAATGACTTAATAGATTTAGAATGGAAGCTTTCAATTCACTATTTACATTTCCATTGAAATGAATCATAGAACAACATAATGCAAACATCCTCATGTTTGACTCTAAGAAGCTTGGTAAAATCACAGAAATCTGATATATGCTTCAAAGTTAAACTCAAATCTTCTCCATTGAATTTTGGACCATTCCTTAGAAAATATGTATCCTTGGGAAAATGATTTGGGAAACGATGAATTCCTGAAAAATTTATGCATGCATACCTTGAAATAAGAATGGTAGCATCTCAGTTCTTTATAACTCCAGTGGAATCACCATGAATCTATGAATTTCGAATTCTTCAACAATCGAGTTGCCAAGGTAGTTTTGCAACCTCAAAAAGATTTCTGAGCTCCTGCTACCTTCAAGAGTTCAGGTTTATGATTTTCGGGAGATATATATCTTCGTCTCATGGCAGACGCACCAAAATGTTATCGCCAAAATAGGACGCTGATAGGTTGCTGATCAGACTATCTCAGTGTAACTATTTCAAACCAATCTTTTAGCTAAGGCTTAGCCTCCTTAGCCTGAGAGGGCTCTCTCAAAGGGTTAATGGTATTGATTAAAGATATGGATAGATGGCTAACTCTATGGTGTGTGATTTTATAGTTTTATAGGTTGAAAGATGAGGTTGAAAGATGAACGATGGCTACCAGTGGGCTATGAAGTCAAAGTATGTTTCAGTACCACAACAAGATCAACTTAACATGAAAGTCGGGGCATAGAGAGTTTTTATACATCAACAAAACAAAGATACAATGCAAGGAAACACAATTTATAAATACATGAATGAAGTTAGAGCATCATTGATGAGTTCTAAGTAACATGTATTCATACCATTGCAAGTAAGTGAAAGAGGAAAGCCATGAGACAATAGGACATTAAAAACTCTCTTTGAATCTTGAGTAGTGAAGCCAAAACATTCTACCTAGCATGGAAGTCAAGGCATTATAAAGTTCAAGTGCAAAAATGCAAATATAAAATAGTGAAACACTATTAGTTTATATATGAAGGAAGTTAGAGCATCATTGATGAGTTCTAAGTATCATAAGTAAACACCACTACAATGTAAGTACTGGAAGATGCCATCAAAACAAGAACATACAAGAACTCTTCATGAATCTTGAGTTGTTTAAGTAGAAAATCTACATTAGGTTAAAAATATACACAGTCTGCACATAGAGCAGCAGCTGAGCCAAAAAGTCTCCAACCCCCTTTTCTAATTCGACCTCTTGCTTTATATATAGAATTTACAACATGGATTCCATCATCCCTCATCAAGAGAATTCGAATTTGCTATGAGTGACACCTATTTTAACCATAAAACAAACCTTTAAATGCATTTGACAGCTAACTAACAATCCTAGAGTCCTAATACAATTAGGAGTACACCTCCTTGTTATGAAAAAACCACCTTAACTAAACATTGAATGCATTCTTTGACAGCCACAACCTCATGATGTCGAATTTGATGAAGCCTCCCACATTGTCACCTTATTGCTGATGATAAACCCTAGAAATTATGGAACATGTTTCCATGTTTTTAGGTTTAGGATCCTTGAAAATTAGCACATGGGACAAAGCCTTTATCTTCTCATCCATGACATATTTTACGAAACTGAAGGACATTATTGTAGTCCATGCTGTCTAGAAAAAAAAACTCTCTTGGTTTCTTAAAACACTTCTCCAGCTGTCCAGAATCTGTCCTTGAAAAACACGTGTAAAATAGGAAAAATCTGTTCTTTGAAATTAGGGTTTCAAGGAAATCTTAGTATCTCCCAACTGATAACACTTACAAAGAAAGATGGCAACTCACTCAAATGATAGATCACAGTTCAGGCTCACAGAATGAAGAAAGAGAGGTATACACAGGTTCCCATTGACCAAGCCACGTGTACACGCAGGTTCACAAACTAAAAGGCACATATGGCATACACATGCACATTCAAGGACGGAAAGGCGCGTACATGTTGGAAAACTTGGCTTTGGTCAGTGGTGTTTGGTCCATGGTATTGTGATCCATGGTATTGGTCTAAGGTATCTTGTCTGAAGTGTTGACCCCAGGTATTTGGTCCAAGGTATTGATTCTAAGTGGTTTTGGACGAAGGTGTTGAGTAAGGACTAAGACTATAAAAGGAGGAGAAAATCATTAGGCAAGGCACTCAAGGATTGAATATCTTATGAAGAGCAAGATCAAGAATACAGGTTATTGGGCATAGCTGGATCTGAATCAAGGATGAACCTCAGCGCTTGATGAAGGATAAGATCTATTGATGGGTCAATATCTTAAGGCTTGAAGTGAAGTATCTTTGTGTGGTTTTGATCTTTTATCTGAATAATTAGCGCATGTCATAATCTGTAAATATGATGATCTGGGTATAACTAATGTCTGAATAGTTGTAAAGGTTAAATCATATTTTACAGATCTGTGCACAGGTTCACTATAGAAAAGGCGCGTATACACGCCGGTTCTGCATATCAAAACAGCATATATGCAGATTTGCCTTGAGAAAAGTGCGTATGCATTCAGGTTCGACACATTGAAGTAGCGTACACCTCATAAAATATGCTTTGGCTACTTCTGTTTGCGATTGCAGTGTTTTGGGTTCTGGCTTGGGTTCTGGTTATTGTTACTATATTCAGAGAAGTGATTGTTTGATTTAGTTTTGTTTGGTGCAAAGGAGATTGGTTGATGCAAATATATTTGATGTTTGATTGATGTTATTGATGGATCCAGTCTGAAAATTTATGAAACATGGTCCTTGGAAGAAAAGAGAAGGTTGTAGCCTTCTGTAGGTCAGCACCTACGTACTAGTAAACACATCAGCTAGTACAAGAGCTAGGGGGTTGTAGCTCCCTTCCAGGAGAAGCTGGAAAATGAGAGAAGGTTGTAGCCTTCTACAAGTAGAAGCCTGCGTACTGGTATAAGACTGCACCAGTACATAAATTTGTGAAAAGAAGTTTCTTATTAAAGGAATATAGAGACGATTGTAGTAGGTAGTTTTCACCCACATTGCGTTTCCACCTTATATCTTGTGTTCATGTGTGTGATTGTCTGTTCTGTTTTTACTGCACTTGGTTACTTTTTATATGGTTTTGATGCACATATAAAGATCAACTAACTAAATTATAAGTTTGCAAGGTATATGCTAGTTGCCTTAAATACAGTTGCATATACACGCAAGTTGCATTAACTAAAGTAGCATATATGAATCTGATTATGGAAATGAAATATTGTTAACTTTCTAATACTGATTCACCCCCTCTCAATATTATTTCCAACAATTGGTATTAGAGAAGGTCCTTCAGAAGAAGGTTGATCGCTTGAAGGAAGATCTATCATCATGAGTAACTACGAAAGAGAGGGATCCATTAGACCACCAATATTTGATGGGAAAAACTTCATTTATTGGAAGGTAAGAACCACAACCTATCTTCAATCTCTTGGAATAGATGTCTGGGAAATTGTGGAAGGAGGATATACATTTCCATCAACAATTCCTATAGATACGGCAGGTAAAAAGCAATATGAAACCAATGCCAAGGATGTCAATACATTATTGGGGAGTCTTTCACAATCAGAATTTGCCAAAGTTATGCGGCTCAAAACCACCAAAGAAATATGGGACAAGATCGTTCTAAGCTATGAAGGAGACAATCAAGTAAAACGTGCAAAACTGCAATCTCTGAGAATTCAGTATGAAACTCTCAAAATGCACAATAATGAAAGTATAGCTAATTACTTCTTATGTATAGATGAGATTGTTAATTGTATGAAGAACTTTGTTGAAGAGATAAAAGAAGTTACTTTAGTTGAAAAGGTTTTAAGATCCTTGTCTACTAAGTTTGAATCAAAAGTTTCTGCCATAGAAGAAAAGCAGGATCTTCAGAGTCTTACTATGACACAGTTGTACAGAACCTTAACTGCTTTCGAAATGTGAAAAGGAGGCCCATCAGATATGGGATAAACCACATTCAAAGCTTCAGGAAGAGAAGAAATCTATGAATCAGGACATAATTCAGAAGGAGAGGAAGAAGCAAACTTTGTCAAGAACCTTCAATAGGGTTCTGGAAGATTCAGAGGTAAAGTACCTTTCAAATGTTTTGGTTGTGGAAGAGTCGGTCATTGTGCTACCAAATGTCCTCACAAAGATAAGATTGATAAAGGTAAGGAATCAACAAAATGGAATAGAAAACAAAGTGTAAGTAAGAAGAGATACTATACGCATGAAGATAGCGATGGTTTATCAAATAGTGATGAAGATGAAAATAGTAATGGTTATAGACTTCTAATGGATTTTGAAGATGATGATTTCTTGGATGCTTTAGATGAAGATGGTCTTTATGAAGAAATATCTAAACTTAAAATTTGTTTAGAAGAAAAGAATATGATTATAGATACTCTGACATTCCAACTTGCTGAAAGAGAAAAACACAATGAAAAATTAGAATGTGAAATTGTGGGTATAAAAAAGGATATTGAGAAAAAAAAAGCTCTCAATCTTAGATTTGCTAAAGGATCAGAGACCCTAAATGAAATTATCAAAGTACAGCATTCTCCTCTGATAAAGACAGGTCTTGGATATACTGAAGAAGCACAAAAACCGTCCACCTCCACTAAAAGCTATCTTGATGCAGTAAAGAGCAGTGAACAATTTGACAATCGTTAGCAAAGGCATAAAGCAGATCACCAAGTAAATCTGGTTCAATCCACTTCAAGGATGAACAGAAGCTACAACCAACCTCAGGTAAATCATACTCAATTTGCTTCAAGAAACTACAATTACCAGGTCAGTAGGTTCAATAATCGCAGGAATTTCTTTAATGGCCAATGTTTTTCATGTCATAACTTTGGACACAAAGCTACTCAATGTGTTGCTTATAAGACCATCATGACTACAGAAGCACGAAATCAAAAGAATGTGACAGGGATCATGAAAAGGACCTACAATAACTTTTCGCTTCTTGAAAATGAAATAGAATGCTCTATCTATAACAACTTCGGTCATGAAGATTCTGAATGCAGGAGTAAATTTTGCAAAACATGTTAGAAGGAGAAAACTTCATTGGGTCCCAAAACTTGGAGAAAGAAAGAACCACAAACATAAAGATGTGGTATAGCCTTGTATGCAGAAGGACAAGAAAATTAGTGGTACATTGACAGTGGATGCTCGAAACACATGACAGGTGATAAAGAAAAACTTCAGTCATATAATGCCTTAGAAAAGGAAAAGAAGGTCTCATTTGGAAATGACACCCCTGCTGTCATAAAAGGTAAAGGTTCTGTTCTCTTAAAAGAAAAGGTTAAAGCTGGGAATGTTATGTATGTTGATGGTCTAAAGCATAATATATTGATTCTCAGTCAAATGTGCGATCAAGGAAATGAAGTAGTATTTCGATCAAATGGATGTGTTGTTCGTGAGCTTGATACAGGAGAAACAGTGATCAAAGGTATAAGAACTCCAAACAACCTATACATACTCAAGGGAGGACAACAACAATGCTACCTAAGCAAAAATGATGAACACTGGCTATGGCACAGAAGATTGGGGCATCTATCACAAATAAGAAAAGCATGCAGATTCCAGGTTGTTCGTTATCTTCCTGATATCAGCATTCCAAAAAATACAATATGCAAATCATGTCAATTTGGTAAGAAAACTAGAGCTCATTTCCCTAAGAAGGAAGGATCTGCTAGTAAACCCTTGAACTTGTTCATACTGATTTATGTGGTCCATCAAGGAAAAAGTCACCTCGTGGAGAAGAATACTTTATATTGTTCATTGACGACTTTTCCATAATGTGTTGGATAGGACTTCTAAAGCATAAAGATGAAGAATTTGAAAAGTTCAAAGCCTTCAAAGATTTGGTTGAAAATGAATCAAATCGCAAAATCAAATTCCTCAAGTCTGATCGAGGAGGGGAATTTACCTCAGATGAATTCTTCAACTTTTGTGAAGAACATGGAATAAAAAGGGAATTCTCTACCTCAAGGACTCCTCAGCAAAATGGAGTGGTAGAAAGGATGAACAGAACTGTTCAACAAATGGCTCATTCCGTGCTAGATGAGTCTGGAACTCCTATAACTTTCTGGGGTGAAGCTGCATTTGCTGCCGTCACTATTCTCAACAAAACAAACTTTCGGGTAAACAGCACTCAACCTCCACATGAACTTTTGTATGGTAAGAATCCTACTGTAAAATACTTCAAAGTTTTTGGAAGAAAATGTTACATCAAAAGGACTGATGAAAAACTTGGCAAGTTTGAACCTAGAGCAGATGAAGGCATTCTCCTTAGTTACTCTTCTCGAAACTAAGGATATATGTGTTATAATAAAAGACTTGGGAAAATTGTTGTAAGTATTGATGTTGTGGTTGATGAAGCAGGCAAAAATCCAAAGAAGGTAAAAACCGAAGATTATGAAGAAGATGAGGATTATTCTTCCACATCAAATCAGACTAATTCTGAAGAAGAAACCAATGAAGCACCAGAAGAACAGATAACGGTAGAAGAAAAGACTCCATCCAGGTATGTTCAGAAAAATCATCCAGAGACTCAAATTTTGGGATAGAAAGAGGGAGGTGTGCAGACAAGAAGAACTATTACAAAAGCTTCAAACTATCTAGCATTTCTTTCCACCATCGAACCTCAAAATGTACATGAAGCATGCAAAGATGAATGTTCAAGGCCATGAATGAAGAGCTTGAGAAAATTGAAAAGAATAATACTTGGGAATTAGTTCCTAGACCTCATGATAAGATTATCATAGGAACCAAATGGATATTCAAAAACAAGCTAAATGAAAATGGAGAAGTTATTAGAAACAAGGCTAGACTTGTTTGTAAAGGATATGCTCAGCAAGAAGGTATAGATTTTGAAGAAACTTTTGCACTTGTTCCTAGACTTGAAGCCATAAGAATGTTCCTTTCTCTTTCTAGCTTTCAGAACTTCAAAGTATACCAAATGGATGTAAAATATGCCTTTCTTAATGGAGACTTATAAGAAGAAGTATATATTGAGCAACCAGATGGATTCATCCTTGGAAATGATCCAAAACTCATATGCAGACTCAGAAAGGCTCTCTATGGTCTAAAACAAGCTCCAAGGGCCTAGTATTACCGTCTTGACAAATACCTCCATCAACAAGGTTTTTCAAAAGGATCAACTGATAGAAATCTTTATAAAAAGATTGACAATGATAAATTGCTAATACTTTTTGTGTATGTTGATGATATCACTTTTGGTAGCAATGAAGAAGCCATGAAAACTTTGCTTTGGTAATGCAGCAAGAATTTGAAATGTCCCTGCTTGGTGAGCTCACATATTTCCTCGGCCTACAAGTTCAACAAAATAAATATGGTATTTTTCTATCCCAAACCAAGTATCTCAAGCAGATATTGAAAAAATATGGCATGGAAGATTCTAAACTAGTATGTACCCCCATGGTAACAGGATGTAGTCTCAACTCAAATGATAAATTAGCAACAATACATCAACCAACCTACAGATCTATGATGTTGGCATTATGATACAGGTATTATCCTTGATGGCAACTTACTAATATGACAGATCACAGTTCAGGCTCACAGAATGAAGAAAAAGAGATATACGCAAGTTTCCCTTGGTAAAGCCGCGTATACACGCATGTTAGCCGACCAAAAGGTGCGTATATGTATACACGCACTTTCATGCAAGGGAAGGCGCGTACATTGGGTTTTGGTCCATGGTATTTAGTTCTTGGTATTTGGACCTATGGTTTTGGACCATGGTATCTCGTTCGATGTGTTGAACCTAGGTATTGGGTCCATGGTATTGATTCTCTATGGTTTTGGACCATGGTATTGAGTAAGGCCTAAGACTATAAAAGGAGGAGAAGATCATTAGGCAAATGCACTGAGAAAGTCTTGAATATTTGATGAGGTATGAGATCCAGTATGCAGGTTATGGGTTCATGATGCTTTGCTTGATTTGAGCTAAGGAGGAATCTCACCGGTTGATGGAGAACAAGATCTAAGGATAGATCGGGATCAAATGGTTTGGAATGGATCATCTCTATATGGTTTGATTATGCTTATTCTAGACCAGTATACTGACACATGTAATGTTCTGATTTGGGTATAACTTAAGTTTGAAATAGCTGCAACTCATGAATGAATATTTACAGATGTATACATTGGTTGACTTTGATAAAAGCGTGTACATACGCAGGTTATATACATCTAAGTAGCGTATACCATATACACAATGATATTTGAAGTTACAGGTGGTTCTGGTAGTTGATGCAAAGTCTGGGTTCTGGTGACTGTTTACTGGTGTCAGTATTCTGCATATTCAGATTGGTTGATTATGTTTAGCTTCAGTGTTGATGGATGAGATCTATAATGACTTATCTTTATGTGACCTGATAGACTAGATCTGGTTGCTAACATACGTATTATCCTTGTATATGTAATGATCTGGGTATGTTTGAAGTCAGGAAGTGCAGCGAAGTTATAAGTAAGTAATTAATGACATATACATTGGTTCGCTTTGGTGAAGTTGCGTATACACGCTGGTTTTGCTCTTCCAAGTAGCATATGCACTCTGATGCATGATTTCTGATGATACAGTTGGTTCTGAATGTTGTTGCAGAGTTTTGTGTTCTACTCTGTGTTCTGGTGACTGTGTTTTGTTGACAGGGTTTCAGTGATTCAGTATTGGGTAATTCAGAGATTGATGATACAAGTGGTGAGTGATTTTGTGCTTCAATGATATTGATGGGTCCAGTATGAAAATTGGATGAAAAGTGGCCTTCAGATTATGATGTTGTTTTCCATGAGTATCCAGTCTGAAAATTTATGAAATGTGGTACCTGGAGGAAGAAAGAGAAGGTTGTAGCCTTCTGTAGGTTAGCACCTACGTACTAGTACATCAACTAGTACAAGAGCTAAGGGGGTTGTAGCTCCCTTCCAGGAGAAGCTGGAGAATGAGAGAAGGTTGTAGCCTTCTATAGGTCAACACCTATGTACTGGTACATCAGCTAGTACAAGAGCTAAGGGGGTTGTAGCTCCCTTCCAGGGGAAGCTGGAGAACGAGATAAGGTTTTGGCCTTTTGCAGGTAGAAGCCTGCGTACTAGTATAAGTCTGCTCCAGTACAGAAATATTGTAAAAAGAAGTTTCTTATTAAAGGAAGATAGAAACGAATTGCAGTAGGTGGTTTTCACCCACATTGGATTTCCACCTTACATCATGGTGTTCATGTGTTCTTCTTGTGTGAAATTATCTATTCTGTTTTACTGCACCTGTTTACTGTTCATATGATTAATGAAGTTCTGATGCACTAATTAAAGATAAACATTTAATGGATTAACTGAATCATAACTTTACTAGATATATGCTATTTTCATTAGACATAGTTGCGTGTACACGTGGGTTCCCTTAACTGAAGTAGCGTATATGAATCTGAGTATGGAAATGAAAAAGTTATTAATTTGATAATATTGATTCACACCCCCCCTCTCAGTATTATTTCTAACAATTGGGATCAGAGCAGGTCCTTTGGTAGAAGCTTGATCGCTTGAAGGAGATCCGTAGAACAATGGGAAATAAGCTTAAGAAGAAAGCGCCTAAGAAGAAGAAGACATCTCAGAAGAACTATGACAGTGGGAGAATCGATTGGGGAATATGTGGAAGAAGCACTTCAGATTTAGAATCACTTCAGAATGAAGATGAACAAGCAAAAGAACTATCAGGTATGAATTTGTTATCCTTTGGTGATACATTTATCCATCCATTTGAAGATGATGAAAGTGATAGTGAAACAACTGAATTTGCTCTTATGGGTGAGAAAGAAAGATATCAAATAGAGGTAGAATTTAAAAGGCTTACAGATAAAATTATATATCAACAAGATCTATTGCACAAAAGGGAATGTATCTCCAAAGAAGAAGTTACCAAACTAAAAGCTCAACTAGAGGAAGGAAACAAGGTAAGGAAGCTATTCAAGGAAAAGGAAGATCAATGTCAAAAGTTGCAGGATGAAGTGACATCATTAAGAAATGAAGTAAATGAAAGGAGCACAACAATCAAGAAACTCAGAGAAAGATCCAGTTACTATGAAAGTCTTGAAGCTATGATCCTCTCACTAAAAGAAGATCTTGAAGAATCAAATAAGTAGAATAAAGAACTACTCCAAGCTCTTGAAAAACAAGAAAACGAAGTTCTTGAATTAAGACATCAGTTGGAAGAAGGAAGAAAAGCTGAAGAAAACATGAAGAAGCAGTATCGTGAAAAGGAAGAGCAACATTAGGTTGAGGTAAATATTCTAAAAGACAACTTAGAAGAAAAGGATAAGCTCTTATGATTTCAAGATAGTACTAAGATATTGGATGATATTCTTAGTAGTCAAAGGTCTCCTGCTATCAAAACTGGTCTTGGTTTTCATGAATCTATTGAAGGTGAATATAGTTCACAAAATAAGACAAGGAACTCTAATGCACAATCTAAAATACTCAACAAGGAGATGAGAGGTCAATCCCATCAACAACCAAGGAAAGAAATTCTTCAAAGAAAATATTTTACTCCTCCGATGAATAATGTTGAATGTTATGTATGTCATAATCTTGGACATGTTGCAGCCAGATGCAGAAGTAGAATGGTTCAAGACCATCACACAGAAAGATCATCACGTTCCAGGTACTTTAAGGGATATTGTTTTTCTTGCAATATGTTTGGTCACAAATCTGTTGATTGCTACAGAAGGAATATGAAACATGTAAGATGTTATGTGTTATCACAAAATCACACACTGAAGGCTGCCTATCAGTAAGATAATGTGTAACTATTTCAAACCTAGCTTTGGACTAAGGCTTAGCCTCCTTAGTCTGAGAGGGCTCTCTCACAGATTATGAATGTTGATCACTAAAAAGGAAAGATGGCTAACTCTTTAACAAACACATGAAAATAAGTTGGCTGGACAGATATCAGATTGATTCCCATTGGGCTTATGGAGTCTCACACATCTCAGCAAACCAAAATACTATTTTTCATGGAAGTCAGGGCTCTTTACATCTATGCTCAAACATAACTAACATAAAACACAGTCTGCCATAACATACAGGAAGTCAGAGCATGTGGGCATGAGTTCTGAGTGATTATGCAATAACAGAACTGTAAAAGAACACTAAAATAACAAGCCACCATACATTTGAACAATGAGATCTATTGAGAATCCTGAGGCAAAAACAACAGTCATTTGTATTCCTGAAACATGCTTTACATAAACCAAAATAGACTTGTTCTCTATCAAAGTATCCAACCCCTATTACATCCAAGTTTGATCCATATATAGGAATACATGCTTAACCACCTCGAGCTTCCTCCTCCAGCATGAGGGGAGCATCGAAGGTTGCTATTAACTATCCTTATCCACTGTATAACTAATTCATTAATTACATGATTGCTGAACTGTAATTACAAATGGTCTTAATTTACTCAAAACTCAAAATTTGTCCTCCTCGTAGCATGATGCTTTTCTGACTCTTGACACATGTCCTCTATCTGTTTTGGTTGAGGTATCTTGGAGGAGAATACACTGAACGAGCTGGCTTTGGATTCTAGTTGCGCAGATGGCTCATTAATTAACCAAGAGAAGTGCTCTGTTTTTACGGTCCCTGTCTCCCATCATTCTTCATCACTTAAAGAACATGTCCCCTGCTCTCTAATTCTTCATAAACAACGCATATCACCATACTCTCCAATGAGCTGGAAGCCTTGTGAGCTGAACAAGTGTACAAACAAAAATCTCCGATAACCTTAACAGGAACCCTAACAATTCGGTCATAAAGTACCTTTAACGAGACTTGAGCTAGAAACAAAATATTTCACCTTTTCCAAAATGCACATCTGTCATTCTCTGAATAGCTAGGAGAGTCTTTTAAGGTTTCCCTTATGTCTTTGAGGCTTTTCCTTCAAAAATTTGCTGACCTCATCATTAAACTCCTTGTTTTTCTTATAAAACAGCACCTACAGCAGTTTCGTAGCGCGCTACGAAACTGCTGTTTTTGCTAAAACAAAATGCATTTGCACTAAAGCTTCCTTTGCTTGAACTTTTGACTTTTCAAACTTCCTCTACAGGTGTCAAAGACTTAGATGACTTCAAAATAGTGGAACTCAAACAAAATTGACCAAAACTGAAAATATCACCTTTTCCTCAAATCAATGAGCTAGCTGACCTAGCCGTATCTTCAAATTTGAAATCTCCTTCTTTAAAGCTTTGTTTTTAGCTCTCAGGGTCAGGTTCATTTTTCTGAGGAGTTTAGCTTGCTTGAGGGCTGGGACCGTCCAGGTATATACATCAGCCACGGAATCTGTCTGACCCACTAGGTTTTTGCTGCCCTTTAACACAGCTCTTTTATAGTTGGCATACCTAACTGCACGCTCCTTAATCACATTTTTGGCTTTGACAATTTCTTCTTTGGTTGCTCCCACCTGATCTTTTATGGCTGTTTCCACTTGACTCTTTATGGCAATCACATTTCCTCCTTGGGTGATGATGACCTTCTTATTCTTGTCTTTATGTTTGACTGCCTCCACTGTTTTTGTCAATACTTCAATTACCTCTGTTCTGGGTGACTTTACAGCTTTCTTTGCTTTATGCACTTTCTCCTTTACAACTTCTTCTCCTTTATGCACTTTCTCAGCCTCTTTAATTTGTTTCCTTGTAACTGGCCTTCTTGGCTTGAACATAAACTCCTCACTAGGCTCATCAAACCTTAATCTTTTCGAAGCTTTTGATTTCTTAGTGCTCTCAGGAGAAGATTGGGTCAAATCAATATGCATGGGTTCAAGATGCACTGGTTCTTCCTGCTCAAATTCAATAGCCTCAAGTAGGTCACTTAGGCTGGCCTTTGAAATTGGACTTTCTTCCACAGCTACTGATTTACCTTTCTCCTTGCTTAGTTGACCCCTAGTTTTAACTCTTGATGCTTTTTCAGATTCAGCTGATCCATGAACATCCTTCTTTTGCTTGACTTTTTCCTTTGATGATGACTGTGGTGGCTGAGGTGGCTCTTTAATAACCAAGGCTTTGACTGGTTTGTTCAACTGAGATTTAACCTTCTTTTTCTCCCTAGCCTCCTTTCTAAGCTCAGCAATAGTAGGTTCCTCCATTAATTCTTCTCTTCCTCTAAGTGGCTGTGGGGTGAGGCCTGTCTTACTCTGGAAACCGGCCACATAGATGAAATAATCCCAATCCCTACCAATCTTCTGCAAACCATCCATCACTAACAGTTTAACTAGGCCATGATGAAACAGTGATGACTCACAATCATCCTTCCTCAATTGAATTTTATCACACATCTTACTGAGGCTTCGAAACAAGTAAAATGGGAGATCTATAGATGCTTTACCCGTGAAATGCAGCAACAACTTGAAATGATATGAATAAACTTTGTTATATCTACCCTCACAAGTTAAATATTTTTGAATACAAGTAAGAAGCATAGCATAACTCTCCTTAACATAACTTCTAGGTACAGCCTTGGTTAAATCTTCATTCACATAGGCTTCCTTCAAGAATACTTTATAGGGGCTCATATCAAATTTGAAATTTTTGAACCACTCCTGCCCTCCTCTAGGAATCTCAGTTACCCTAGCAATAGCCTCTGGAGATACTGGGAATTCTAACATAGATACCTTGGAACTTAAGCCTGTAAAATTCAAGGCAAATTCTTTTGTTACCTGAGTGTGTCCTCCCTTCAGCTTTTCACAAAAACTCCAGCAACCAGCGTCTTTGAAGGCCTTTTTAACACCTTCCTCCCTTAATGTCAATTCCAATCCTTCGGGCTCTGCCCTTTGACACCTTCCGGACCGATGCTCCTTCTTCTCCATTACACCTTGAAAACTTTTGCACAGAGAAACACCGGCAGCTTCAACTCGAAAAGCAAATTCAAACTTTAGAACACAGGCTCGCTTGCAATGCAGCTCTCTTGAAGAAGAAACTCGGGCTTATTTCAATTCAAATATCTTAACATATAAGCTGGCCACTTCATGTAATAATAACAGAACATCATGACACAACCATGTATGACAAAAACATTTGAATGAACTTAATGTGCATGACTATGAACCTATTGGTGGAATGATGTCTCGTAAGTGCTTGGAAGGTACACTAAATGAAAACAACCGACCGGACACAATGACTCATCCCCGGACATGACATTTCGAAGATATGCGCTGCAAAATCCCCGAATCCGCGATTTCGTAGCGCAGACAGTTATAACTTAGCGACATGTGCTGCGAAATGGCTGGTGCTACGAAAAGGCTAAAACATTATTGTGCTTCAAAATCAGCCAATCAAACTGCGCTACGAAACTGCGAAAAGGACAAATGACATATACGAGATAAGACACATCTTAATCAATCATAATGGAGGATGATTAACGGTTTTGAAAATGATTCTCATTGACATCATTGAAAAACATGACCCCCTAAGTAGTTAATATAGGATAACAACCATTTGACATCCATTTTTAACAATGAAATTTTGGACTCAACTTATATACATGTGACTGCAGTTCTCAGTGATAACAGTGGCTCCACTTGGGATAGTGTGCTCCTGTAGTACACTAAGAACTCGTAGAACCAGTGCCTTGTCCATAAAAAAAAACAAAACACACACACAACCGGCAAGCATCTCTTTCAAGCTTTGTGGGCCTTCTCCTCGGGCTGAAGCTTTTCTGTTCAGCTTGTCATTTATTCTTAACAAGAAACTTCAGAAAACGGATATATACAATGCTCATGAGATAGTTGGCAGACCTTCACTGAGTGTAATGCTTTAAGAACCTGCCATTAACAGGCCCTCCAGCACATGGTGTTCCATCAACTTCCTGCAGAATGTAAGTATTTTTCCCATGGAAAGCAGAAATCTGATATGGCCCTTTCCATAAATTCTCAAATTTGCCATGTTTACCTTTCTCCTCAATTCTGGCTTCCCATTTTAGGACTTTATCATTGATTTGAAATGTGTCCTCTTTGATCTTCTTGTCAAAAGCTCTCTTAACTCTATTCTGATTTTGTTGATGGTCCTCAAATACCTCATTCCTCTTCTCCTGCAAAGCTATTAACTGATTAATCCTCCTCTGTATGGCATTTGGTTCCTCTTCTAATCCTTGAATTAGCTTCATAACTGGTACCCCAAGAGATGTTGGGAAAATTGCCTCTGCTCCATACACCAGTTCATAGGGAGATGTTCCAATGGACCTCTTTGTGCAAATTCGATCAGCCCACAAGGCATACTTCAATTTCAAATGCCATGCCTTTTTATTATCTTGCAACAGCTTCTTAACAATCCTCACAATACTCTTGTTTGAGCTTTCAGCTAAGCCATTTCCCTATGGGTAATAGGCAGTGGAATGACCAAGGGAAATGTGATATTGATGACAAAAATTTATCAGCCTTTTAGACTTGAAAGCCTGGGCATTGTCTGTGATAATCTTGATTGGACAACCAAACCTTGATAAAATATTATTTTCTAGAAAAGATATTATCACTGAGTCATTAGCTTGCCTGGTAGGTATTGCCTCTATCCACTTTGTAAAATAATCAGTGGCTGTGAGTATCCAGCGATGCTGTCCTGATGAAGGAGGATGGATTTCACCTATAAAATCTAATCCCCACTGTTGGAAGGGTGCTTCTACATAGATAGGAACCAATGGTAATGGCATGAGCTTTCTCCTTCCTTCAAATATTTGACATTCATGGCAGGCTGCTATTTTCTTGTAAATGTCTCTGAACATAGTTGGCCAAAAATATCCAGCTCTCAAAACTTTATTTGCAGTGGCTTTCCAATAATGATGGCCTCCACAATCTCCCTTATGAAATTCATCAATCACCTTATCAGCCTCTTCTTCAATGAGACAATTTAATAGAATCCCTCCAGCATCCTTCCAAAATAAATTCTGCTCATACACAAAGTATCTAAGGGATTTTAGCTTGGTGAACCGAGCTTTAGATTTGGAGAGGTTATCAGGGGCTCTATTGTGCTGCAACACAAATGCCACATCCCTATACCATTCTGATGTCAAAAATTTTTCACTGATTTGGACCAACTCTTCTTCATCCTCAGAAATTTCTGATATTTCTGTGCTAAAATTTATACTAATGCAGTCCAGATTTGACTGAGTTAGCAACTTTGCCAAGCCTTGACCCTTCACCAACTTAGTGGGCCTAATCTCAATGTCATATTCTAGCAGCTTGGCTATCCACTTTCCTCTTTTTCCATCCGGGTCTGCTTGTGTAAGGATATCTTTTATAACAGCACTTGGCACGTATGCAACAATATGAGAATGCAACACATAAATTCTAAAATCCTTAATTGCCTTTACCAATGCATATGCTTGCTTCTCTAAAATATTGTATTTTAACTCAGCATTAGCCAATGTCTTGCTAAAGAAAGAGATGGGTTGTTCAGTACCTTGACTTCCTTTCTGCAGTAAAACTCCAGCAATTGTATCTTCAGAAGCAAATGTGAAAATTATGAATTCCTTGGTAAAATCCGGGCTGATGAGGACTGGTGCTTGAGTGAGGGCCTTTTTAATTTCTTCAAATGACTTCCTTGCTTCAGCTGTCCACTTGAAATATGATCCTTTCCTTAACATCTTGGTTATATGCTTGACCACTTCAGCAAAGTTAGGAATAAATCTTCTAACAAAATTAACCTTTCCAAGAAAAGATTGAACTTCTTTCTTGCTTCTTGGCAAATCCAGTCTTTGAATAGCACTGACTCTATTAGGATCAATTTTAATACCTCCTTCAGAAATGATATGCCCAAGTAACTTACCAGAGGTTAAAGCAAAGATGCTTTTGGTTGGATTTAAGGAAATACCAAACCTCCTACACTTCAACAAGATCCTTTCTAGGTGCTTTAAGTGGTCTTCTTCCCTCTTAGAAAATACTGTGATATCATCAAGATATACCACCACTGATTTATCTTTTTCTTCAGCAAAAGCAATGTCCATAGCCCTCTGGAAAGTCGCTCCTGCATTCATGAGACCAAAGGGCATCTTTGCATACATAAATGTGCCCCATGGTGTGGTGAAAGCTGTCTTCTCCTGATCCTCTGGATGAACAAGGATCTGATTATACCCTGAGAAACCATCTAGCATAGACATTCTTTGGGAGCCAACAATATTTTGCAAAATAAGATCCATTTTAGGAAGAGGGTAATTATCTTTCAGTGAAGCCTTGTTCAAGTTCCTGAAATCTATGCAAATTCTAATCTCCCCATTCTTTTTCCTGACAGGAACCAAGTTAGCAAGCCAATTTGAGAATCTGATTGGAACAATGATCTTTGCATCAAAAACCTTTTTCACCTCCTTTTCAATCAGTGGCATCAAAAGGGGATTAATTCTCCTTAATTTTTGCTTAAAAGGCTTCTCATTTGGCTTAATTGGAATGGTGTGTTGTATGATTGAAGAATCATACTGCTTCAGATCAGCATAGCTCCATGCAAAAACATCAATAAACTTCTTCATCATTTCAACATACTTGACCTTCAGATCAGCTGATAAAAACTTTGAAATCTTGACTAATTTAGGCACAACTGAGTCACCTAAATTACAGCTTTCTATTTCCTCTTCATTAGCTTGCAACCTTGGCGCTTTAAACACATCATTCTGATCAAATAACTTTTCGAGAGGAATGAGGCCTTTGGGGATTGAGTTATTTTGTAGCTGCAACACTTCAGACTTTCCCTTTGTCTCAGCCAACATATTCTGCTGATCTATTTGATTATTTTCAAACTCCTCTTTCAACTCAAGAAAATTTCTTACCTGCTGATCATCTTCAAATACTTGCCAATTTATGACATTATCTGGGATGACTGGTCTATGGCGAACTTTCACATCATAACTGTCAGAAGAATGTTTGGGAATAACAAAAAGACTGGCTGCTACAGCAAGAGAATCTGCAATAGAATTTTGATTTCTATTCTTAATGCTGAAGGAACTTTTCTAACAGCTCCAATACTAAGTTTCTGTAGGCTCTCATCCTGACATCCTTTGTTTGATATGTACCCTGTACTTGCTTAATATTTAATTCAGAATCTCCACAAACAACAATGTTCTTTGCCTTCAACTCTATCAAGGTTTCCAAGCCTAACACCAGAGACTCATACTCAGCCATGTTATTGGTACAATCAAAGTTAAGTTTGTATGATAGAAACTTACTTTCTTCTGTTGGACTAATAATCCAAATTCCAGCCCCAGCGCCATCTTTTCCTGCTGCTCCATCAAAGTATAAGGACCAACAACCATTGATATCTCTTTCATTACCTTGTTGTTCCTCCTGACACTGATTTTCTGCATGCTCATCTTGTGATTCTCTATCAACCGACTCATGAAACAAGATAGCTGACCCCAGGCCTGTATCACATGAGTAAATAGGAAAATTTTGAGGCTTGTCCTTGCTGCTTACCATGTATGCCATCCTTGTTTCACGATACAACCTCCTTTGTTCGCAAAATACTGGAATAGTAGCATATGTCAGATCCATTTGCATAGTACCCTTGATCTTTGCAGCCCATGATCTTGAAAGGAGCATCCCAAACTTAGGTGGAATGTCTGCAACAACAATGTCCATGACAGTTGTTTTTGCTGGGATTTGTGTTAAAGCCACAACAACATCCTTTATCAACCCAATGCAATGGACTCTTTTTGAATCAAAAGAAAATAAATCCTTGTATGGTCTAGTTACTTCTAAT
Source organism: Pinus tabuliformis (assembly GCA_031772625.1). Classification (NCBI taxonomy): domain Eukaryota; kingdom Viridiplantae; phylum Streptophyta; class Pinopsida; order Pinales; family Pinaceae; genus Pinus; species Pinus tabuliformis. The sequence continues at coordinate 632,117,149 of CM062820.1, read as the reverse complement.
CCCATCCTCTCCATGATTACCTTGGGCATGAGATTATGTGACGCCTCTGAATCCAGCATGGCATTATGTAGTCATATCATGGATATTGATGCTGATATAAAAAGGAGGAAACTCATCACTTTACTCATCTTCAAGTCTTGGTCCTAAACAGATAATAGGATTATCCTCTTGCACACTTAAAATGTCAGCCCCTCCTGGTGGAGAATTAAGCATTTCCACAATCTTACTTCTATATTTGTCTACTTTGAGAATTTCATTAAATGGGACTGATATTTTAATCTTAGCAATCTCATTTTCTATATTAAAAACAGAAGTAGACCTTTCAATCTCCTTAAGAACTGCAGGGTTCTGAATATCTTTCTTATCAATAGAAGTATCACCTTTACCATCAGTCTGCTTTGACTTTTCCTTTTTGTCTTCAACTGATTTTGAAACATTTTTCTTGGGCTGTACTTTATTTGCTGTAATAGGGACATCTCGGTTTCTGAGATTGTACTGCTTCTGAATTTCAAATATAGCATGCTGATAACCCTTTAAGAAATCAGAAGGTTCCTCTTTTGCCTTTACCAAACTAGACTCATCATGTTCCTCTTTTGTTAAGAAAATTTCTGAGTCTTCTTCACCAAAGCAATGAATAGACTCCTCAGGTACCTCAGGATCTTCCTCTTCATCTACCATGTTTTGTTGGAAAGGAGGTCTCACTGGAGCATCTGCTGGCTGATTTCTATTTTCCCTTGGCCTTTGCTGATTTTGAGGCCTTCTAAATTGAGGGTTCCTAAACCGAGGTTCTTGTTGAGCTTGAGGAGCAGCAGCGTTCCCAAGTGCTAATTGATCCATTAATTTCTCCATGGTTTTCATCATGACTTCAAACTTGTCTTCTTGAGCAGAGGTAGAAGGCTTGTCTTCTTCTTTTATCTTAGCCTTTGCCATCTTTGACTTCTTAGCAGCTAGTATATTCCCTTCTACTTTAACTGCATCATTCTGCATGTCAGCAAGAGTAGCAGACTCTCTTTCTCTGAGTAAAAGAGAGAAATCTGAATCAAAAGCCTCAGCATATCTTAACTGTGCCAAGGCTCCAGGAGGCTTCAAATGTGCTGGAATGGAATTATATACTTTATTAAACCTCTTGGAAAAATTTTGAACAGTTTCATCTGGAGCTCTTCTTAAACTATTATATTCATTAAGGGCTTGAACAGGATTGGTCCTATTTCCCCATTTTCTCAGAAAACTATCTTCAAATTCAAGCCAACTATGAATACTACCAGCTCCAAGGGCTTTAAACCATTTTCGGACTTCCCCAATGAAGGTTTGAGCAAACAGTCTTAACTTTACATCTTCATCATCTACTTCTTCCCTATCAACAAAGTCATTGAATCTATCCACATGTTCCTCAGCAGAAATTTCATCATCTCCTCCCCATGTTGGAATCCTAGCAGCATACTTACTAGGAAGATCATGCAAAACAGCAGGGAGAGCTAAAGGAGCATACCTAGCAGGCACAGCCATAATGAAAAGAGGAGCAGTGATAACAGGTACTGTGTGACTAGGAGGACCAGAACCAGTATGAGTTGTTGACTGAGGAGTATTTGGACTAGCAGAGGCAGAAGATAAAGTATGAGTACGGAAAGGGCTATTGGGACTTTGTAAACCACTGACAAAAGAACTCCAGTTTGGGAGAGGTAAACCAGTTTTGGATTTAAGTAAGACTTCAAAAGGGTCAAGCTCCTTAAGCTGTTTCAAATCTTCTTCTTCTAATAACAATTCAGAGGTGACAACTTCCCAAAACTCTTCTTTATCTCTTTGTGACACCAGAGATGAAGTATCAATACCTTTCTTTTGTAAATCTAATATGATACCAATAAGCTCCTCTTCATTTTCAGACCTCAACAACACTTCTTGGATTTTATCATCAACAATTTTATTTTCAGGACTTCTAGAAAACTCAGGAAACAAAGACTTTGAAATGTTTGAAGTACCTGGTATGTCAGAAAATCTTTGTTTACTCCTTGAGATGATATTAGGATTTTCCACAGGACTAGGTGGGTTTTGGTCAGGATTACTCCTTGTATACCTTCCTCTCGAAGCCACCTTTCAAACTTTAAAATTCATGGAGTCACCAAGGTAGAATGCAGCCTCGAAAACCTTTTTTGAACTCCTGCTACCTTCAGAAATTCAATCTTATCACTACGGGAATGAGTAATCTTCAGACTCCCGGCAGACGCACCAAAATGTTATCACAAAATCACACACTGAAGGCTGCCTATCAGTAAGATAATGTGTAACTATTTCAAACCTAGCTTTGGACTAAGGCTTAACCTCCTTAGTCTGAGAGGGCTCTCTCACAGATTATGAATGTTGATCACTAACAAGGAAAGATGGCTAACTCTTTAACAAACACATGAAAATAAGCTGGCTGGACAGATATCAGATTGATTCCCATTGGGCTTATGGAGTCTCACACATCTCAGCAAACCAAAATACTATTTTTCATGGAAGTCAGGGCTCTTTACATCTATGCTCAAACATAACTAACATAAAACACAGTCTGCCATAACATACAGGAAGTCAGAGCATGTGGGCATGAGTTCTGAGTGATTATGCAATAACAAAACTGTAAAAGAACACTAAAATAACAAGCCACCATACATTTGAACAATGAGATCTATTGAGAATCCTGAGGCAAAAACAACAGTCATTTGTATTCCTGAAATATGCTTTACATAAACCAAAATAGACTTGTTCTCTATCAAAGTATCCAACCCCTATTACATCCAAGTTTGATCCATATATAGGAATACATGCTTAACCACCTCGAGCTTCCTCCTCCAGCATGAGGGGAGCATCGAAGGTTGCTATTAACTATCCTTATCTACTGTATAACTAATTCATTAATTACATGATTGCTGAACTGTAATTACAAATGGTCTTAATTTACTCAAAACTCAAAATCTGTCCTCCTCGTAGCATGATGCTTTTCTGACTCTTGACACATGTCCTCTATCTGTTTTGGTTGAGGTATCTTGGAGGAGAATACACTGAACGAGCTGGCTTTGGATTCTAGTTGCGCAGATGGCTCATTAATTAACCAAGAGAAGTGCTCTGTTTTTACGGTCCCTGTCTCCCATCATTCTTCATCACTTAAAGAACATGTCCCCTGCTCTCTAATTCTTCATAAACAACGCATATCACCATACTCTCCAATGAGCTGGAAGCCTTGTGAGCTGAACAAGTGTACAAACAAAAATCTCCGATAACCTTAACAGGAACCCTAACAATTCGGTCATAAAGTACCTTTAACGAGACTTGAGCTAGAAACAAAATATTTCACCTTTTCCAAAATGCACATCTGTCATTCTCTGAATAGCTAGGAGAGTCTTTTAAGGTTTCCCTTATGTCTTTGAGGCTTTTCCTTCAAAAATTTGCTGACCTCATCATTAAACTCCTTGTTTTTCTTATAAAACAGCACCTACAGCAGTTTCGTAGCGCGCTACGAAACTGCTGTTTTTGCTAAAACAGAATGCATTTGCACTAAAGCTTCCTTTGCTTGAACTTTTGACTTTTCAAACTTCCTCTACAGGTGTCAAAGACTTAGATGACTTCAAAATAGTGGAACTCAAACAAAATTGACCAAAACTGAAAATATCACCTTTTCCTCAAATCAATGAGCTAGCTGACCTAGCCGTATCTTCAAATTTGAAATCTCCTTCTTTAAAGCTTTGTTTTTAGCTCTCAGGGTCAGGTTCATTTTTCTGAGGAGTTTAGCTTGTTTGAGGGCTGGGACCGTCCAGGTATATACATCAGCCACGGAATCTGTCTGACCCACTAGGTTTTTGCTGCCCTTTAACACAGCTCTTTTATAGTTGGCATACCTAACTGCACGCTCCTTAATCACATTTTTGGCTTTGACAATTTCTTCTTTGGTTGCTCCCACCTGATCTTTTATGGCTGTTTCCACTTGACTCTTTATGGCAATCACATTTCCTCCTTGGGTGATGATGACCTTCTTATTCTTGTCTTTATGTTTGACTGCCTCCACTGTTTTTGTCAATACTTCAATTACCTCTGTTCTGGGTGACTTTACAGCTTTCTTTGCTTTATGCACTTTCTCCTTTACAGCTTCTTCTCCTTTATGCACTTTCTCAGCCTCTTTAATTTGTTTCCTTGTAACTGGCCTTCTTGGCTCGAACATAAACTCCTCACTAGGCTCATCAAACCTTAATCTTTTCGAAGCTTTTGATTTCTTAGTGCTCTCAGGAGAAGATTGGGTCAAATCAATATGCATGGGTTCAAGATGCACTGGTTCTTCCTGCTCAAATTCAATAGCCTCAAGTAGGTCACTTAGGCTGGCCTTTGAAATTGGACTTTCTTCCACAGCTACTGATTTACCTTTCTCCTTGCTTAGTTGACCCCTAGTTTTAACTCTTGATGCTTTTTCAGATTCAGCTGATCCATGAACATCCTTCTTTTGCTTGACTTTTTCCTTTGATGATGACTGTGGTGGCTGAGGTGGCTCTTTAATAACCAAGGCTTTGACTGGTTTGTTCAACTGAGATTTAACCTTCTTTCTCTCCCTAGCCTCCTTTCTAAGCTCAGCAATAGTAGGTTCCTCCATTAATTCTTCTCTTCCTCTAAGTGGCTGTGGGGTGAGGCCTGTCTTACTCTGGAAACCGGCCACATAGATGAAAGAATCCCAATCCCTACCAATCTTCTGCAAACCATCCATCACTAACAGTTTAACTAGGCCATGATGAAACAGTGATGACTCACAATCATCCTTCCTCAATTGAATTTTATCACACATCTTACTGAGGCTTCGAAACAAGTAAAATGGGAGATCTATAGATGCTTTACCCGTGAAATGCAGCAACAACTTGAAATGATATGAATAAACTTTGTTATATCTGCCCTCACAAGTTAAATATTTTTGAATACAAGTAAGAAGCATAGCATAACTCTCCTTAACATAACTTCTAGGTACAGCCTTGGTTAAATCTTCATTCACATAGGCCTCATTTGGACACCTGGGAGTGCCCCAAAAGTGCTCTCAAAGGCGCGCGACCCGTCAGGATTTGGCGCGCGACCCATCAGGCAAATTTCATAATTTTTCACTTACAGCTCATGGATTCGCCCAACTATTACTAGTTTTGGCTTTTGATGGGGTTTTTCACCCTCTTTGATGTAATTTATGTATTTTCATGTTGACGTGACACTTATTTACCTATTCTAGAAGATTCATTCATGAAATAACTTGTATTTAATGAATGAATTGGTTTCCTAGCTTATAGAGGCAAGTTGTTTTGATTGCCTAGTTTTCAGTGCTTAGTTTAGAAGTGGTTGAAAAATCTCCTAGGATAGTGAGCTCGACCCCTAGAGGCAGGGAAATATGTTAGATGATCTATATTATGTACTCTCTTGCTCATTTTCATGGTTGGACTCTTGAGGGAGAAGCTATCATTGTATTATTTCACTGTATCTCTACAATTTTTGGCTAAGGAAGACCAGGGTTTTGCAGTCCTTTTTGGGATTCTTGTGGTTACATGTATTGATGGTGTGTTTCTCTATGTACTAGTAAGTGTGTTATGTGAATCATTTCCTTTCTTTTCCTTCTGCACATTAAACAAATGAAGTGTTAAAGTAGAATTCATGACTGTCATGCTCTGCTTTTAAGTTTGTTTAATTTCAATGTTTTCTACTGTTTAAGGAGAATTCAAAGTTATTGTTTGCTCTCCTTAGCTCCTCACCTGTCTTTCTCATCCATTCACCTCAATCTAAGGCATCAATACTGTATCCTATCTCGCCCCAAAGAACCCCCTGTAGAAACTGTGTCCTATCCCCACACCCAAAATTTCCATCCCCTCAATTTGCCCACCAAAAACCCTAAAAACCCCAAATCAACCCATTTGATCAGTTTACTAGCCTAAAATCAGTGTTACCCTATAGGTCATCTCACCCATTGAAAATCTTTACCTAGGTAGACCGGAGAGAGTCCTCTCCTGCCCCGTAGGGCTAGCTACGAGGCTAAGTGGTTTGATGTTGCCTTGAGGTTTACCTTTCTCAGCCTGAGGTGAAATTTCAAGCGCTAACAAGTACATCTTGGCATATACAAAGGGGGAGCTCAATTAGAGATTTCAGCAGATACTCAGGGGGAGTATGGTCAACAAAATGTATATCAAGGAAGAGAATATTGTGTCCACCCTTTGCCCTTGATGTCAAAGGGGTAGAGTGACTTGGTATGATTGTTGCCATCAAGTCCAAAGGGGGAGATTGTTGGCATTATGATGCATGTGTTGTACTTGATGGCAACCCACTTGTAGCAGAACAACTCACTTATATATAACTAGATGAATCTACAGAAGAGATATCAGATGTGACAAAATACATGAGATGCAGGGCAGCTCAAAGGAATCAAGTTCAGATGTAATGTACAATGGCAACTCATTAAAATGACAGTTCTTAGTATGGCAAGTTAGCTTTGCCATCAAGTCCAAAGGGGGAGATTGTTGGCATTATGATACAGGTATTATCCTTGATGGCAACTTACTAAGATGACAGATCACAGTTCAGGCTCACAGAATGAAGAAAAATAGATATACGCAGGTTTTTGTTTATAAATTCGTGTAAACACGCATGTTATCCGACCAAAAGATGCGTATATGCATACACGCACTTTCATGCAAGGGAAGGCGCATACATTGGGTTTTGGTCCATGGTATTTAGTTCTTGGTATTTGGACCTATGGTTTTGGACCATGGTATCTCGTCCGATGTGTTGAACCCAAGTATTGGGTCCATGGTATTGATTCTCTATGGTTTTGGACCATGGTATTGAGTAAGGCAGAAGACTATAAAAGGAGGAGAAGATCATTAGGCAAATGCACTGAGAGAGTCTTGAATATCTGATGAAGTATGAGATTCAATATGCAGGTTATGGGTTCATGATGCTTTGCTTGATCTGAGCTAAGGTGGAATCTCATCGGTTGATGGACAACAAGATCAAAGGATAAATCAAGATCAAATGGTTTGGAATGAATCATCTCTATATGGTTTGATTATGCTTATGCTAGATCTGTATACTGACACATTTAATGTTCTGATCTGGGTATAACTTAAGTTTGAAATTTCTGCAACTCATGAATGAATATTTACAGATGTATACGTTGGTTGACTTTGATAAAAGCGCGTACATACGTAGGTTATATACATCTAAGTAGTGTATACCATATACACTATGATATTTGAAGTTACAGGTGGTTCTAGTAGTTGATGCAAAGTCTGAGTTCCGGTGATTGTTTACTAGTCTCAGTATTCTGCATATTTAGATTGGTTGATTATGTTTATATTCAGTGTTGATGGATGAGATCTATAATGACTTATCTTTATGTGATCTGATGGACTAGATCTGGTTGCTAACATATGTATTATCCTTGTATATGTAATGATCTGGGTATGTCTGAAGTCAGGAAGTGCAACGAAGTTATAAGTAAGTAATTAATGACATATACGCTGGTTCGCTTTGGTAAAGTTGTGTATACATGCTGGTTTTGCTCTTCCAAGTAGCGTATGCACTTTGATGCATGATTTCTGATGATATAGTTGGTTCTAAATGCTGTTGCAGAGTTCTGTGTTCTACTCTGTGTTCTGGTGACTATGTTTTGTTGACAGGGTTTCAATGATTCAGTATTGGGTAATTCAGAGATTGATGATACAAGTGGTAAGTGATTTTGTGCTTCAATGATATTGATGGGTCCAGTATGAAAATTGGATGAAAAGTGGCCTTTATATTATGATGTTGTGTTCCATGAGTATCCAGTTTGAAAATTTATGAAACGTGGTACCTGGACGAAGAAAGAGAAGGTTGCAGCCTTCTGTAGGTTAGCACCTACATACTAGTACATCAGCTAGTACAAGAGCTAAGGGGGTTGTAGCTCCCTTCCAGGAGAAGCTGGAGAACGAGAGAAGATTGTAGCCTTCTGTAGGTCACCACCTACATACTGTTACATCAGCTAGTACAAGAGCTATGGGGGTTGTAGCTCCCTTCCAGGGGAAGCTGGAGAACGAGAGAAGGTTGTGGCCTTCTGCAGGTAGAAGCCTGCGTACTGGTATAAGTCTGCTCCAGTACAGAAATATTGTAAAAGGAAGTTTCTTATTAAAGGAAGATGGAAATGAATTGCAGCAGGTGGTTTTCACCCACATTGGGTTTCCACCTTACATCATGGTGTTCATGTGTGCTTCTTGTGTGAGATGATATGTTCTGTTTTACTACACTTGTTTACTGTTCATATGATTAATGAAGTTTTGATGCACTATTTAAAGATCAACATTTAATGGATTAACTGAATCATAACTTCACTAGATATATGCTAGTTGCATTAGACACAGTTGCATGTACATGCGGGTTCCCTTAACTAAAGTAGCGTATATGAATCTGAGTATGGAAATGAAAAAGTTATTAATTTGATAATACTGATTCCCCCCCCCCCCCCTCTCAGTATTATTTCCAACACATGATTAGTAGTTTGCTTTATCTAACAGGTTCCTGACCAGACATCATGCATGCAGTGGGAATAGTTGGAAGAGTCCAAGAAAATCCAAAGGAATCACACCTTTAGGTAGTCAAAAGGATCTTCAAATATCTTCAAAGAACTCAGAATTTTGGTTTATGGTATCCTAGGGACACAGATCTTACACTTCATGCATATACAGATGCAGATTGGGTAGGAAGCGTGGATGACAGAAAAAGCACTAGTGGTGGTGCATTCTATATGGGTTCCAGATTAGTGTCTTGGTTCAGCAAGAAACAAAGTTCAATTGCATTATCTACAGCTGAAGCAGAATATGTGGCTGTTGCATCTTGTTGCACACAACTCCTTTGGATGATGCAAACATTTCTAGACATTCAGATTACATGTACTCCACCCATTTCAATTCTATGTGATAATACATGTGCAATTAGTATTTCAAAGAATCCAGTCATGCACTCCAAGACCAAGCACATACCCATCAAATATCACTTTCTACATGAACAAGTGCTTGAACAAAAGGTCAAATTGGAGTATGTTCCCTCCAAAGAAAAAGTTGCTGATGTATTCACCAAGCCACTACCCAGAGAGACATTTGAATATCTCAGATAGAAGCTGGGAGTAGTTGATGCATCATCTTGCTGTTGAAACTTATCTATTTTCAAAAGAAAAGTGGTTGTACGTGAGTTTCATGAAGCGTATCTGCGTACATACGCAGGTTACTGTGGACACTGTCGTGTATATCTTGGACCAGACTCAGGATGAAAGGAGTCTAATATGGGTCTGACAGTAATCTCTGGCATAGGTTTAGGGGGAGCATATACTTCTAATAATGCATTGTTGGCATTATCTTAGAAGATCTTGGTACAAATTCACAGTTGTTTTGTTTCAGGTGGAACAGGTTCAGGGGGAGATCATGGTTGTTGGTCTGAATGGTGATTGACAGATGCTGCTGATGATAGTTGCTGATGACTATCATGGTTTTGTTTTAGATATTTGGTCTCTATGTCATGTATATCTTTTATTATCAAGGTCATGTAACGACCTATTTTGTTTCCCCACTATGCATGGGATGGATGATGTAATGTTCTTATTTTGTCATGTATAAACATTTGGTATATACCCACTTGGTTGGGTGGATGAGTCAAACTTGGTATATCCCCACTTGGTTGGGATATGGATGTATGAGTCATTAGTGATAGGAAGGTCATTTTTGATGTATGTATAGAGTCATCTTTTTGCAGACCTTGCTTATATTCAGGGGGAGTATGGACAACACACTTCAGCATATCAGATAATTTAGCATGTACTCAGGGGGAGCATAACCCTTTGCCCTTGATGACAAAGGGGGAGAGTGACTTAGGGTTGCCATCAAGTCCAAAGGGGGAGATTGTTGGCATTATGATACTATTTTGGCACTATGACATAGGTGTTGTCCTTGATGGAAACTCACTCAGATGACAGATCATAGTTCAGGCTCACAGAATGAAGAAAGAGAGGTATACGCAGGTTCCGATTGACCATGCCGCGTGTACATGTGGGTTCACAGACTAAAAGGTGTGTATGGCGTAAACACGCACATTCATGGACGTAAAGGCATGTACATGTTGGAAAACTTGGTTTTGGTCCATGGTATTTGGTCCATGGTATTTGGTCCATGGTATTTTGATCCATGGTACTGGTCCAAGGTATCTTGTCCGAAGTGTTGACCCCAAGTATTTGGTCCAAGGTATTGATTCTAAGTGGTTTTGGACCATGGTATTGAGTAAGGACTAAGACTATAAAAGGAGGAGAAGATCATTAGGCAAGGCACTCAAGATTGAATATCTTATGAAGAGAAAGATCAAGAATACAGGTTATTGGGCATAGCTGGATCTAAATCAAGGATGAACCTCAGCTCTTGATGAAGGATAAGATCTATTGATGGGTCAAGATCTTAAGGCTTGAAGTGAATTATCTTTGTGTGGTTGTGATCTTTTATCTAAATAATTTGCGCATGTCATAATCTGTAAATATGATGATCTGGGTATAACTGATGTCTGAATATTTGTAAAGGTTAAATCATCTTTTACAGATCCGTATGCAGGTTCACTATAGAAAAGGCGCATATACACACTTGTTCTGCATATCAAAACAACTTATATGTAGGTTCACTTTGAGAAAAGTGTGTATGCACGCAAGTTTGACACATTGAAGTAGCGTACACCTCATAAAATATGCTTTAGCTACTTCTGTTTGCCGTTGTAGTGTTCTGGGTTCTGGTTTGGGCTCTGGTTACTGTCACTATATTCAGAGAAGTGATTTTTTTATTTAGTTTGGTTTGGTGCAAAGGAGATTGGTTGATGCAGATATATTTGATGTTTGATTGATGTTATTGATGGATCAAGTCTGAAAATTTATGAAACGTGGTCCTTGGAAGAAAAGAGAAGGTTGTAGCCTTTTTGTAGGTCAGTACCTACGTACTAGTAAACACATCAGCTAGTACAAGAGCTAGGGGGTTGTATCTCCCTTCCAGGAGAAGCTAGAAAACGAGAGAAGGTTGTAGCCTTCTGCAGGTAGAAGCTTGTGTACTGATATAAGACTGCACCAATACAAAAATTTGTAAAAAGAAGTTTCTTATTAAAGGAAGATAGAGACGATTGCAGCAGGTGGTTTTCACCCACATTGCGTTTCCACATTATATCTTGTTTTCACGTGTGTGATTGTTTGTTCTTTTTTTACTGCACCTGGTTACTATTTATATGGTTCTGATGCACAGATTAAGACCAACTAACTAAATTGTGAGTTTGCAAGGTATACGCTAGTTTCCTTAAATACAATTGCGTATACACACAAGTTGCATTAACTGAAGTAATGTATATGAATCTGATTATGGAAATGAGATATTGTTAACTTGCTAATACCGATTCACCCCCCCTCTCAGTATTATTTCCAACACTTAGTATTAGAGCAGGTCCTTCAGAAGAAGCTTGATCACTTGAAGGAAGATCTATCATCATGAGTAACTACGAAAGAGAGGGATCCATTAGACCACCAATCTTTGATGGGAGAAACTTCATTTATTGGAAGGTAAGAACCATAGCCTATCTTCAATCTCTTGGAACAGATGTCTGGGAAATCGTGGAAGGAGGATATACATTTCCATCAGCAATTCCTATAGATACGGTAGGTAAAAAGCAATATGAAACCAATGCCAAGGCTATCAATACATTATTGGGGAGTCTGTCACAATTAGAATTTGTCAAAGTTATGCAGCTCAAAACCGCCAATGAAATATGGGACAAGATGTTCTAAGCTATGAAGGAGACAATCAGGTAAAATGTGCAAAACTGCAATCTCTCAGAATTTAATATGAAACTCTCAAAATGCACAATAATGAAAGTATAGCTAATTACTTCTTACGTATAGATGAGATTGTTAACTATATGAAGAACTTGGGTGAAGAGATAAAAGAAGTTACTTTAGTTGAAAAGGTTTTAAGATTCTTGTCTACTAAGTTTGAATCAAAATTTTCTGCCATACAAGAAAAGCAGGATCTTCAGAGTCTTACTATGACACAGCTGCACAGAATCTTGACTGCTTTCGAAATGAGAAAAGGAGGCCAATTATATATGAGATAAGATGCATTCAAAGCTTCAGGAAGAGAAGAACTCAATGAATCAGGACATAATTCAGAAGGAGAGGAAGAAGCAAACTTTGTCAAGAACCTTCAACGCAGTTCTGGAAGATTCAGAGGTAAACTACCTTTCAAATTTTTTTCTTGTGGAAGAGTCGGTCATTATGATGCCAAATGTCCTCACAAAAATAAGATTGATAAAGGTAAGGAATCAAAAAAATGGAATAGAAAACAAAATGTAAGTAAGAAGAGCTACTATACGCATGAAGATAGCGATGATTTATCAAATAATGATGAAGATGAAAATAGTAATGATTATAGATTTCTGATGGATTTTGAAGATGATGATTTCTTGGATGCTTTAGATGAAGATGTTCTTTATGAAGAAATATCTAAACTTAAAATTTGTTTAGAAGAAAAGAATATGATTATAGATACTTTGACATTCCAACTTGCTAAAAGAGAAAATTACAATGAAAAATTAGAATGTGAAATTGTGGTGTAAGAAAGGATATAGAGAAAACAAAAGCTCTCAATATTAGATTTGCTAAAAGATCATAGACCCTAAATGAAATAATCAAAGTGCAGCGTTCTCCTCTGATAAAGACAGGTCTTGAATATACTGAAGAAGCACAAAAACCATCCACCTCCACTAAAAGCTTTCTTGATGCAGTAAAGAGCAGTGAACAGTTTGACAATCGTCAGCAATGGCATAAAGTAGATCACCAAGTAAATTAGGTTCAATCCACTTCAAGGATGAATAGAAGCTACAACCAACCTCAGGTAAATCATACCCAATTTTCTTCAAGAATGAATGGAAACTACAATCACCAGGTCAGTAGGTTCGATAATTGCAGGAATTTCTTTAATGGCCAATGTTTTTCATGTCATAACTTTGGACGCAAAGCTACTTAATGCGTTTCTTACAAGACCATCATGACTACAGAAGCACGAAATCAAAAGAATGTGACAGGGATCATGAAAAGGACCTACATTAACTTTTCGCTTCTTGAAAAGGAAATAGAATGCTTTATTTGTAACAACTTCCATCATGAAGATTCTGAATGCAGGAGTAAATTTTGCAAACATCTCAGAAGGAGCAAACTTCATTGGGTCCCAAAACTTGGAGAAAGAAAGAACCATAAACGGAAAGATGTGGTATAACCTTGTATACAGAAGGACAAGAAAATTGGTGGTACATCGAAGTGGATGCTTGAAACACATGACAGGTGATAAAATAAAACTTCAGTCATATAATGTTTTAGAAAAGGAAAAGAAGGTCTCATTTGGAAATGACACCCCTGCTTTCATAAAAGGTAAAGGTTTTGTTCTCTTAAAAGAAAAGGTTAAAGCTGGGAATGTTATGTATGTTGATGGTCTAAAGCATAATCTATTGAGTGTCAATCAAATGTGCAATCAAGGAAATGAAGTAGTATTTCGATCAAATGGATGTGTTGTTCGTGAGCTTGATACAGGAGAAACAGTGACCAAAGGTATAAGAAATCCAAACAACCTATACATACTCAAGGGAGGACAACAATAGTGCTACCTAAGAAAAATGATGAAAACTGGCTATGGCACAAAAGACTGGGGCATCTAAGCTTCTCTCAAATAAGAAAAGCATGAATATTCCAGGCTGTTCGTGATCTTCCTGATATCAGCATTCCAAAAAATACAATATGAAAATCATGTCAATTTGGTAAGCAAACCAGAGCTCATTTCTGTGAGAAGGAAGGATCATCTAGTAAGCCTCTTGAACTTGTTCATACTGATTTATGTGGCCCATCAAGGAAAAATTCACCTCGTGGAGAAGAATAATTTATATTGCTCATTGACGACTTTTCCAGAATTTGTTGGATAGGACTTCTAAAGCATAAAGATGAAGCATTTGAAAAGTTCAAAGCCTTCAAAGATTTGGTTGAAAATGAATCAAATCACAAAATCAAATGCCTCAGGTCTGATCGAGGAGGGGAATTTACCTCAGATGAATTCTTCAACTTTTGTGAAGAACATGGAATAAAAAGGGAATTCTCTACCTCAAGGACTCAGCAAAATGGAGTGGTAGAAAGGATGAACAGAACTGTTCAACAAATGGCTTGTGTCGTGCTAGATGAGTCTGGAACTCCTGTAACTTTCTGGGGTGAAGCTGCATTTGCTGCCATCACTATTCTCAATAAAACAAACATTCGGTTAAACAACACTCAACCTCCACATGAAATTTTGTATGGTAAGACTCCTGCTATAAAATACTTCAAAGTTTTTGGAAGCAAATGTTACATCAAAAGGACTGATGAAAAACAACCTAGAGCAGATGAAGGCATTCTCCTTGGTTACTCTTCTTGAAACTAAGGATATATGTGTTATAATAAAAGACTTGGGAAAATTGTTGAAAGTATTGATGTTGTGGTTGATGAATCAGGCAAAAATCCAAAGAAGGTAAAAACCGAAGATTATGAAGAAGATGAGGATTATCCTTCCACATCAAATCAGACTAATTCTGAAGAAGAAACCAATGAAGCACCAGAAGAATAGATAACAGTAGAAGAAAAGACTCCATCCAGGTATGTTCAGAAAAATCATCCAGAGACTCAAATTTTGGGACAGAAAGAGGTAGGTGTGCAGACAAGAAGAACTATTACAAAAGCTTCAAGCTATCTAGCATTGCTTTCCACCATCGAACCTCAAAATGTACATTAAGCATGCAAAGATGAATGTTCGGTCAAGGCCATGAATGAAGAGCTTGAGCAAATTGAAAAGAATAATACTTTGGAATTAGTTCCTAGACCTCATGATAAGAATATCATAGGAACCAAATGGATATTCAAAAACAAGCTGAATGAAAATGGAGAAGTTATTAGAAACAAGGCTAGACTTGTTTGTAAAGGATATGCTCAACAAGAAGGTATAGATTTTGAAGAAACTTTTGCACCTGTTGATAGACTTGAAGCCATAAGAATGTTCCTTGCTCTTTCTAGCTTTCAGAACTTCAAAGTATACCAAATGGATGTAAAATCTGCCTTTCTTAATGGAGACTTAGAAGAAGAAGTATATATTGAGCAACCAGATGGATTCATCCTTGGAAATGATCCAAAACTTGTATGCAGACTTAGAAAGGCTCTCTATGGTCTAAAACAAGCTCCAAGGGCCTGGTATTACCGTCTTGACAAATACCTCCATCAACAAGGTTTTTCAAAAGGATCAACTGATAGCAATTTATATACAAATATTGACAATGATAAATTGCTAATACTTGTTGTGTATGTTGATGATATCATTTTTGGTAGCAATGAAGAAGCCATGAGTCAAAACTTTTCTTTGGTAATGCAACAAGAATTTGAAATGTCCCTGCTTGGTGAGCTCACATATTTCCTCGGCCTACAAGTTTAAAAAAATAAAGATGGTATTTTTCTATCACAAACCAAGTATCTCAAGCAGATCTTGAAAAAATACAGCATGGAAGATTATAAACTAGTATGTACCCCCATGGTAACAGGATGCAGTCTTAGCTCAAATGATGAATCAACAGCAGTACATCAACCAACCTATAGATCCATGATTGGCAGTTTTCTTTATCTAACAGGTACCCGACCAAACATCATGCATGCAGTGGGAATAGTTGGAAGATTCCAAGCAAATCCAAAGGAATCACACCTTTAGGCAGTCAAAAGGATCTTCAAATATCTTCAAGGAACTCAGAATTTTGGTTTATGGTATCCTAGGGATACAGATCTTACACTTCATGCATATACAGATGCAGATTGGGCAGGAAGCATGGATGATAGAAAAAGCACTAGTGGTGGTGCATTATATATGGGTTCCAGATTAGTGTCTTGGTTCAGCAAGAAACAAAGTTCAATTGCATTATCTACAGGTGAAGAAAAATATGTGGTTGCTACATCTCATTGCACACAACTCCTTTGGATGATGCAAACAATGCAAGACATTCAAATTGCATGTACTCCACCCATTTCCATTCTATGTGATAATGCAAGTGCAATCAATATTTCAAAGAATCCAGTCATGCACTCCAAGACCAAGCATATACCCATCAAATATCATTTTCTACGTGAATAAGTGCTTGAAAAAAAGGTCAAATTGGAGTATGTTCCCTCCAAAGAACAGGTTGCTGATATATTCACCAAACCACTGCCCAGCGAGACATTTGAATATCTCAGACAGAAGCTGGGAGTAGTTGATGCATCATCTTGCCGTTGAAACTTATCTGTTTCAGAAGAAAAGTGGTTGTATGCGAGTTTCATGAAGTGTATCTGCGTACATACGTAGGTTGTTGTGGACACAGTCACATATATCTTGGGCCAGACTCAGGATGAAAGGAGCCTGATATGGGTCTGACAGTAATCTCTGGCACAAGTTCATGGGGAGCATATACTTCTAATAATGCATTGTTGGCACTATCTTAGAAGATCTTGGTACAAATTCACAGTTGTTTTGTTTCAGGTGGAACAAGTTCAGGGGGGGATCATGGTTGCTGGTCTGAATGGTGATTGACAGATGTTGTTGATGATAGTTGCTTATGACTATCATGGTCTTGTTTTAGATATTTGGTCTCTATGTCATGTATATCTTTTATTATCAAGGTCATGTAACGACCTATTTTGTTTCCCAACTATGCATGGGATGGATGATGTGATGTTCTTATTCTGTCATGTATAAACATTTGGTATATACCCACTTGGTTTGGTGGATGAGTCAAACTTGGTATATCCCCACTTGGTTGGGAGATGGATGTATGAGTCATTAGTGATAGAAAGGTCATTACTGATGTATGTATAGAGTCATATTTTTGCAGACCTTGCTTATATTCAGGGGGAGCATGGACAACACACTTCAACATATCAAAGAATTCAACATGTACTCAAGGGGAGCATAACCCTTTGCCCTTGATGACAAAGGGGGAGAGTGACTTGGGGTCACCATCAAGTCCAAAGTGGGATATTTTTGGCATTATGATACAGTTTTGGCACTATGACACAGGTGTTGTCCTTGATGGAAACTCACTTAGATGACAGATCACAGTTCAGGCTCACAGAATGAAGAAAGAGAGGGATACACAGGTTCCCATTGACCAAGCTGCATGTACACGTGGGTTCACAGAATAAAATGTGCGCGTATGGCGTACAAACGCACGTTCACGGACGGAAAGGCGTGTACATGTTGGAAAACTTGGTTTTGGTCCGTGGTATTTGGTCCATGGTATTGTGATCCATGGTATTGGTCCAAGGTATCTTGTTCAAAGTGTTGACCCCAAGTATTTGGTCCAAGGTATTGATTCTAAGTGGTTTTGGACCATGGTATTGAGTAAGGACTAAGACTATAAAAGGAGGAGAAGATCATTAGGCAAGGCACTCAAGGATTGAATATCTTATGAAGAGAAATATCAAGAATATAGGTTATTGGGCATAGCTAGATCTAAATCAAGGATGAACCTCAACGCTTGATGAAGGATAAGATCTATTGATGGGTCAAGAACTTAAGGCTTGAAGTGAAGTATCTTTGTGTGGTTTTGATATTTTATCTAAATAATTGGCGCATGTCGTAATCTGTAAATATGATGATTTGGGTATAACTGATGTCTGAATAGTTGCAAAGGTTAAATCATCTTTTACAGATCTGTATGCAGGTTCACTATAGAAAAGGCGCATATACACGTCGGTTCTGCATATCAAAACAACTTATATGCAGGTTCACCTTGAGAAAAGTGCGTATGCACGCAGGTTTGACACATTGAAGTAGCGTACACCTCATAAAATATGGTTTAGCTACTTCTGTTTGTTGTTGCAGTGTTCTGGGTTTTGGTTACTATTACTGTATTCAGAGAAGTGATTGTTTGATTAAGTTTTGTTTGGTGCAAAGGAGATTGGTTCATGCATATATATTTGATGTTTGATTGATGTTATTGATGGATCCAGTCTGAAAATTTATGAAACATGGTCCCTGGAAGAAAAGAGAAGGTTGTAGCCTTCTGTAGGTCAGTACCTATGTACTAGTAAACACATTAGCTAGCACAAGAGCTAGGGGGTTGTAGCTCCCTTCCAGGAGAAGCTGGAAAATGAGAGAAGGTTGTAGCCTTCTGCAGGCAGAAGCCTATGTATTGGCATAAGACTACACTAGTACAAAAAATTGTAAAAAGAAGTTTCTTATTAAAGGAAGATAGAGACGATTGCAGCAGGTGGTTTTCACCCACATTGGGTTTCCACCTTATATCTTGTGTTCATGTGTTTGATTGTCTGTTCTGTTTTTACTGCACTTGGTTACTGTTTATATGGTTCTGATGCATAGATTAAGATCAAATAACTAAATTATAAGTTTGCAAGGTATACTCTAGTTGCCTTAAATACCGTTGCGTATACACGCAAGTTGCATTAACTGAAGTAGCATATATGAATCTGATTATGGAAATGAAATATTGTTAACTTGATAATATTGATTCACCCCCCCTAGTATTATTTCCAAAAAACTTGAAGGTAGTCATTTCTTTGGGATACAATCGATAATGAGTTTCTATGGAATAGTTATTAATTGATGAAGTTTTCATGTCACTAAAGGTTCACACTTGTTCACACACACCACATTTTAATCCCCGAATGATCTTTTTATGTGCACCTGAAGACATATTTTGTTTATGCACATCATGTTTTCGTTGAAGACTTTGTAGACTTGTGTGCACCTTTAGCTCCTTGAAAAAGATCAAATCCACTTTAGATCACTCCAAAAAAATATGAAAGATTGATATATTGAATGGAATGTACACATAGAGATCAAATTGTGCGCTCTTGTTGTGTTTTCCAAAGAGTTTTTTGGATTTTGTTGATTGATCTTCATGACATGGCAGAGTTTGAATACTTGTGAAGGGGTAGAAATCTAACAATGTGGAGAGGTTTTTGTAGACAAAGTTTTGCAGAGATAATTTTATTGTTTCATTTGTAGAGGTCTATCCCTATATCTAAATTTGTGCACTAGTAATTTATTTCTGAGTTTATGCACTTGATTTTGCTGAGACTAATCGTTGAATTATTCTAATTGTATGTTTGATCTATGGTTGTTGTATTAGAGATGCATTTGAATGATAATATGCTTGCTACGAGGGTTAAAGATCATGGAAGAGGATCACAGAGGCAAAGGCTTTTCTCTGATAGAATTTTCAATGAATCAAATGTGTATTGAATGCATGATTGAAGCCAGTTTGTAAGCACAGTTATGTTGAGAAAAATACTGAGGGGGGGGGTGAATCAGTGTTTTAAAAACTCACTTAAACTTTTATTTTCTTATTTTGATTTTTGTACGTGACTATACTGAAGTAAACATGTGTATGTACGTGACTGTTATGCATACACTAGCGTATATCTAGTTAACTTACTTTTCAGTTAATTCATCATATGTTTAACTTGAACCAGTGTATCAATACTTCAATAGGAATTAATTAAACAGTAACCATGTGCAGTAAGAACAAAATAAACCATCACACATAAGCAACACATCAACACAAATGAACACCAAGATTTTTAGGTGGAAACTTAATGTGAGAGAAAACCACCGATGTTTTCATCTCTTTCTTTATATTTTTTATTATAAATAAAACATATTACAATCTTGTATTGGTGAAAACTCATACCATCACACAGGAATCCATCTGTAGAAGGCTACAACCTTCTCTCATTCTCCAGCACCCACTGGAAGGGAGCTCCAACCCCCTGATTAGATTTACCAACTACCACTGGAAGGAAGCTTTGACTCCCTCACTAATGGCTCAAACCCTCAACACTTTCACGGATCACGTTTCAAAATCTTCATACTGGATCCACTTGAACCAAAACATCAAATATGTAGGCCACTTTTCATCAAATTTTCAGCCTGCACCCACTACCATCACTTAGGCTCAATATAAAATAATTAAAATTGAAACCAATCATCATATCAAATCACTTAATCACTGTATCAACTAAGACCCAAATCAATCTAAAAGAACCAAAGCAGTTAGATCACTATAAATCCATTCACCAGAATACCAATCCACATACTGTTAATCATAGAAACCAAATTCTATCATTGCAAACCCTGATCAACCATATATCAAAATATACACTACTTTTCTTAAGCATGTCCACATATATATGCGCTTTTCATGAAGCATACTTGTGTATGGATCTCAAAACACTGAACCCTAAAACTGAAACATTGTCATAATGAAATACTCACTGAATCACTTATGGAAACAATCACATATTTCTGAACCACATATAGATAGCAACATCATTACTATTCAATAAATCATTCCACAAATCATTCAACCTCACTCTTAAACCTAGATCATCATGAAAGACTTCATTGACATATAGTAGCAAACATAACAAGTCTGATCAAGTTGATCAGACATCATATTGAGAAAAAACTTTAGCATATGTACGCGACCCTTACAAAACACTTCCGCATATGTATGCGTCTTTCATATTTGATACTCGTGTACAGATCTATCCATAATGTAGAATAGATATGATACTACTCATAATCTAATCCATGTATGTACGTGCCTTTTCTGAAACAAACCTGCGTACACATTTGTAATTATTGACCCATACCTTCACTGAACAATAGAACTCCAATCAAACCCAAATCTCGGCAAACCTAGTAACAAACATATGTTAGAACATTGTTATCACAAATCAATCCATGAGAAAACCATGTAGGCATTTCATATCTACAAGATCTAGTCCCATATCACTTTCCTTGTGCAACCTTATTTCAGATTAAACAATTCATCAATAGTCCATTACTTGCACACAAACAATTTGATCTTCATCTCCTTATATAGCTTAGGCTTTATCCAATACCATGGGTCAAATCCTTAGTAATTTCAATGGTATTCTTAGACGCGATCAAATATATGTTGCCACGCTCATTACTATGGGACAATACCATGGTAAAGCTCCCAGGTATTTAGGATACAATGGTACAAAAACTGTACGCGCTTTTTCTTCTCCATATCTGCGTATGTACGCGGCTTTAATTTAGAGGACCCACGTGTATTTGTCAAAACATCACCTTCATCATTCTTTTGTCTTTAGACTGCTATGCCTTTGTCCAAACTCTTTTTCACATGTGTACTAGATTGTAAAATCATCCTGTTAGAATCATGTTAACAAACTTCATCAAGTAGATTTCCATCAAGGACAACACATTTGTCATAATTCCAACAATCTCCCCCTTTGGACTTGATGGAAACCACTTTTGTGTTTGGTGACCATAACATGTAAATACCTGTAAAACACATCAAGCTAAGTACCAAGATTTTCAAACCCCAAGTTACTCTCCCCCTTTTACATCAAGGGAAAAGGGTTGACCAATGTTGAATGAAGTATTTTCTCCCTTTGTTGACATGAGCATTGTAGATATGATTTGTTGAGAATGAAATATAAATACTGACCATGATCCCCCTGAGCACATGCTTAATTTTTTGAAGATATACAAAGAAGTAAATGACTCTATGAGTCAACTAGACATGACCTTTCCTATCACCAACGACTCATGGTTACATTGATCACCCAACATAGTGGGGTTACATATTTAACTTAACATCACATGCCCAAAATTATGGGATTACATGACTTGAACACAATAGTCCATACATGACTGAATAGTTGGAAATAATTAATTCCTACTTGTCTATGGTTGTAATTTTCTATTTGAGGAGTTTGTTCCTACATAATAGGAATAAGCTAGAATATAGTTTCTCCTAGTTTAGTGTGTGGTTGAGAGAATCTCTCAACCATACTACTGTACGTCTAAGATAGCATTCCTATCTTGAGACTATTGATTGTATAAATATGTGTGTAATTCCCTCATTCAAGATGAATAGAATATATTATTGAGTGTCTGTAATTTTATCTTGGTATCAGAGCCTCTGAGGGCCTGGCCCCTCCTAGGCTGAGGGAAAATAAAGAGTTTAATATATGTTGTTTGTCCATCAATTATTTTTTTGTGATATTTTCAAGTGCTCTCTCACTATGTGTGTTAGCGCTGCAAGGAGTGTGGTCGGTGGTGCACTGTAAGAGAGCAAGATCCCTGCCGGTGCCTGGTGCCTTCGATTGCTGCAGGTCGTGGTGTTGATACTGGTAGAACCTCCAAGATCGGCGGCCTTGGTGTGTCTGCCAATAGGAGAGTGAGATCCGAGCAGTGTGGCAGTAGATCGGTTGATCAGGGCAGCCGAGCCGACGGACTGCAGAGCGTAGGCTGAGTGGATCACTTGTGTGGTGGTTCGATCTGTCAGTGGATTGGATGGAAGACTACATATGATGGCAGGAGGAATAATTTCCATCAGCAGGAATGCAATTGCTGTCTAGATGCCGATGTGCAACGAAAGAGAGGTTTATCAACAATCTATTGCTGCAGTCTGTAATCTGGATTGGCCAAAAGACCATATGCTTGTGCAAGTTCTTGATGATTCGGACGACGTGGAGGTGCAATTTCTAATTGCGGCAGAAGTTCAAAAATGGCAATAGAAAGGTGTTCATATTGTCTATCGACATCGAGTAGTGCGCACTGGCTATAAGGCTGGCAATCTTAAGTCCGCAATGAATTGTGTTTTGGTGTGAGGACGTATTTGGTGGGTTTATTATCATCAGATCTGAGTCTGCTCGACCTGTGCGTTGAGGCTGAGATCTCATTGTTTGCAGCAAACAATCTCTCTGGATGGGTAGATGGGAGATCGATGGCATTTTTGTTACCACTGCGGCAATAAATATAGCCCTAGCCCAAGCCCAAACCCCTCATTTCCATTGTTGTTTCTCACTTCCAGATCCGTGACAGGGGACTTCGAAACGACAACCTCAGTGACCATGGCGTCGGACATTCTGACACCGGAGATTCATGACCCGGCGGATCACCGTGAGCTGCAGAAGTTGGGGCCGGATTCGATGTCGAGATTTATTCTGGACTCCCTCCCAGATCTGGACGAGACTGTGGGGGAATGCGTAAAGGTATCGGTGGAGGGAGCGGGAGGCCTGGGAATCGAACACTGGGTGGGTGAGGAGGCCCGCGACAGGCCCTTCCATAGCGCGGGAAATTTCTTGTACCTGTCCCTGCTGGGCTTTGTCACGCAGAACCATGAGAGGAGCTCCAATTCGCAGGACTTTCTTCACTACATAAACCCCTGGTACGAATGGGCCCTCGTCACAGTGGAGTCTAAGCTCCTGGTCACATTGATGGCCAGGCCCGATTTTGCTGGCGCCAACAAGGAGAAGCTCGTGGGACAGATCAGGGAAACTATACTAGCGATGAAGAAGAAGTGACGAGAAATCCACTTATCAACAGATCACAGTACCAACATTGAAGAAGAATTGACGAGAATTAAAGCAAAACATCCTGATGACGGCCAGTCTATTTTGAATGATCGAGTCAAAGGCCGTTTGAAAGTCACTCGTGCATTTGGAGCTGGATTTCTCAAGCAGCCTAAGTGGAACAATGCGCTGCTGGAAATTTTTAGAAATGATTATATTGGGATGGCTCCATACATCACTTGCATGCCTTCCCTTCGTCATCATAGACTTGGTCTAAATGATCAGTTTTTTAGTCCTTTCGTCAGATGGTTTATATCAGTATTTAAGCAATCAGGAAGTTGTTTCCCAGGTGGAGTTGTTTATGGCAAATAATCCAGATGGTGACCTTGCACAACATCTCATTGAAGAATTACTTGTTCGGGCAGCCAACAAAGCTAGCATGGACTTCTGTGAATTGTTGGATATCCCTCAGGGAGATCGCCGGAAATATCATGATGATGTTTCTGTTATGGTAATAGCACTCGAGTGAAGAAGGATATGGAGGTGGAGGCCCTCTGTAGGGCAAGACGTACACACTTCTTGCATGGATGAAGAATTTTGATGAGGTGCGAGTTCGTGTTCGCGTTCAGTTTCATGACACTTGATTTCTATGCTATTTTATATTGATGATTGGTGGAGAAATGAGCAGTTTTGGGTGATTGGGGGTGTGTCAGCCCATGTTTTTTCTCTCCATTTGTCCTCCAGCAAGGGCGACCTAGGTTCTACTCTTACTATTTGGCCATGAAGTAAATGCTACTGATTCTCATAATAAGTATTTCATGTCATGGTATTTTATGTTATTATTTAAGTGACATTAGTATGACCAACTATTGTCACAATGCTAAGTGTGTTGGAACTGATCATTCCAACACTAAGAAAATTTGCAGGGAATGGTGAACACATGACAGTGAAAATGACATCAATTGGAGCTACATCAGAAATTGGAGGATGATTGAGATCGTGTTGCAGATTGTTAGCGAGCATGAGGTAGTATGCTTAAAAATAGTGACTAGCCTTGATACTGTGAGTAGGAGAAGTGGCATTATGTTGCGATGCCAGGAGAATTGGATACTGAAATCCGATGGAGGATTGGACCGTGGAGTCCTGGATTACTGTTCTTGAAGGGAAAATTGTGTTCTCTTCGTGTGGCTGTGAGTGCCTATGTTCTGGTTTCTTTATCAGTGGACCCCTCACAGATGAGGTAAAGGAGCAGCGACAACGTTTATTGTGGACAAAAAAATAAATATTTGTTTGAGTTAGTGTGGTTTGTGGAATAGACTCCCTAGCATGTTATTGTAATAGTCATTGTATGTACCCAGAAACTCCAAAATGTGGAATCAGATGTAAGTTTTTTAAAGGCATCTGAAAGTTCGTGGTGATCTTAAAACCACTTTGTAATGGTTTATGGTCAGCCTAAAACCATCTTTTGTCACTGTAATGTGAGGGTTGGTGGTGAGCCAGAAACCATCTATATAGTCTTTGTGACTGAAGTGCCTTTGTGGCTAGTTTGCCTTTGTGGCTGAATCGCCTATGTGGCTTGAGGTGCCTTTGTGGCTGCAATCGTGGATGTCAATGCGTTGTTTGACAAGCTTGCCTTTGTGGCTGTGTACACGAGAGCTTTGTGCTCAATTGAGCAGGTGGACTGCAGAACACCTGGCTCAGACTCAGATGATTTCTTTCTGAGTAGAAGGGGATTGGCACGTTTTTCCCGCTGACAGCAGCGCCAGGAAGGCCAACTGGCGCGTCTGTTAGGCCATTAATCGCGCCAATGGGCACGGGTTTTTTCGTACAAGATCGAGCCAATTCACCTTCAAGGGGATCCGCGGGATTAGAGAAGTTGTGGATCTGTTCGAGGGCAGCAGATTGTGTTTTTGGAGGTTTTGTACATGCAATTCGACTGATGGTGGTAGATTTGACTATCATGACAAGTAGTCATTAAGGGGGGGAGTTGGAAATAATTAATTCCTACTTGTCTATGGTTGTAATTTTCTATTTGAGGAGTTTGTTCCTACATAATAGGAATAAGCTAGAATATAGTTTCTCCTAGTTTAGTGTGTGGTTGAGAGAATCTCTCAACCATACTACTGTACGTCTAAGATAGCATTCCTATCTTGAGACTATTGATTGTATAAATATGTGTGTAATTCCCTCATTCAAGATGAATAGAATATATTGTTGAGTGTCTGTAATTTTATCTTGAATTTTACAATGGTTTATAGCATAGGTCTTTACATGATATTTTCATCAAGAGACATATATGAAATTTATAACCAAGACCAAAGACCTCAATAGTGAGGTAGTAAGACCAAGATAGTCTTCAAAAATCATCATATACCATATAGGATTTGCACCATAAGCATCTGACAGCAGCACCATGAACATCATCAAGAAGAAATGTAATATCATCAACCTGTGACCAAGTATGCATCATCAACAACATAAGATTGTTCTGTAGAACTCATCCCCTTGACCTCATCAAAGTCAACTTGCTCTTTCCCTTAGTAGGAAGATCCTCAATCCACATTCATCAAAGTCATATAGATCTTTTGCAACACAACAACATATATTTTCATGCATCAACAAAATATGTGAGAATCAAGCATATCATCATAAAGTAAGATAGGGAAATGTAGCATCATTTATCAACATCATCAATATGTAACTAAATATGCCATGTCTCCAAGTATCATCCAATAGATGTAGAAGTAGTATATTAATAATCATATCTTCATGAAACCTGTAGAAACATCATTCTCTTGGCCCAAATTCTTCATGCAAGAAGAAAGAATACTTCATTATTATGCAGTGTAAGTAATCATCCATAAGATCCCTTTCTATAATTCATCATCATCAACTACTCATCCCTGTGATCCCATATCATCAAGATCATCATGCTTAGAACCATACTCTTCTAGAAACATACCATTTGCATCATAATATGTACATGTAACAACACCATAGGCTTTATCCACGACATCATCATCATCATCAAATAATCATAACATGAGATAACAAGGTCTACATGTTCTTTCCACAAGGAATAACAACAGTCCTTAATCATGTCATCGCCAAAGATTCTTCTATCATAAAAAATCTGATCAGTGGCTCAAAAAATATATAAGCATCATCCATAATTTATCCAAAAGAAACTCATGCATTATGTTAGCAACATAGCATCAAAAAAAAAAATCAGCAACATAAGTATCTTCAGTAGCACCACCAATGATAAGCATCATTATGTATCAAGGAATTCTTAAGAAAAGATAATGCCAATAATGCACTATTAAAAGCATAGAAAATTCTCCCCTGAACCTATGCCAACTATTTATTGTCAAGTCTGATCATATCAACTCATCCATCAGTAAGGAATCAAAGAAACTTCATCAACCAGAGATCCATCAAAGTAATATTGCTTCTAAGTAGCATCCACATACTGTAACCATCAACATCAGAACAACAAAGACAAACACTAATTGTTTGAAGTATATCAAAGCCTTTCCTTGAGTCCTTCCTATTGTTTCTTCATCATATGAAAACATACGTGAATGTTTGTATCATAAATTACGTATATACATGACTGTTATTCATAATATCAGCATACAGAAAGTAAAATGTTGAAATTTCATAACTATATCTCTCCCTGAGCCTGTATTGTATGTACATATTCATCAGATGCACTGTCATAAATGTAAGCAATATGAATATCAAAATAACCATGGGAGTCATCATCAAGACAATATACGTATTGCTCCCCCTGAGATTACACATCACTGATCCCGAGGACCTGATAGTCATCTTCTACTTTAAAGAGGTCATGTACCTCACATCACTTCTGTAGTCACTGTTAGAAGGATTATTTTAAGAATAATGGACTGCAATGGGCACCATATTCTTTTATTGACTCTGAATCCTCCTCATATCTACGAGAATTCCGTTCTTCAAGCACATATAATTTGTCTGAGTGTCTATATCCTTTTGCTATTACCTTTCCATATTCTTCATCTATAACTTTGCATTTGGTTAAAGTAAACACAATTACATTTCCTTTATCTACCACTTGAACTACACTTAGAATATTTTGCTTTATCCGTTGAACCAATAAAGTATGATCTTCTCCTTTGTGTTTATTAATTCTGGCTCTACCTTTTCCCAAAACTTTTGCTGGAGTATTATGTCCAAGAATAACCTTACCATATTGGTTTTCATGGAGAGACTCCATCTCACTCTTATCTACAGTCATGTGATGAGAGTATCCGTTGTCTATGTACCATTCATTTGCTTCTTCAAACAAGCAAAGAGCAAGACCACACTTTATCTATTCTTCTTCTTTCTGTTTATTATGAGAAATGTTGGTGGATCCATATTTTTTAGGTATTTTGAAATCAATATTCTTATTTTATTGCTTTCCATGTTGTCTGAGGTGATCCATAGACTTGTTCCTGCATTCTTTTGCTACATGCCCAAACTAGTTATAAGCATAACATCTTATGTGAGTAGAGGAATCATAATATTTCTATTTCATATTCCTTCTATTGCAATTAACAGCTTTGTGACCAGATATATTATAATAAAAACAATATCCCTTAAATACGCCTAAGTACTTGGAAGCTGATGATATTTCTGTGAAGTGGTTATTTTCTTGTGATTGAAATAGTCTGCTTTTGCAATTCGCTGCAATGTGTCCACAATTATGACATATAAAAAATTCAACATTATTGATTAGAGGAGAGAATTGATTAACATTTATATAGTTAGGAATAAATGATTTTCTTTGAAGATTCACTTTCCTTGGTTGTTAATCAAGTTGACTTCTTATCTCTTTGTTGAGCATTTCAGGTTTTTCATTGTTGCCCTTTAAATTCCTTGCATCAGCTTGTGAACTAGATTCTCCTTCAATTGTTTCATGAAAACCAAGACTAGATTTGATGGAGGGAGATCTTTGACTACTAAGAAAATTATACAAAATCTTAGTACTATCATAAAATATCAAATGTTTATCTGTTTCTTCTAATTTACCTTTTAGAATGTTTACCTCAACCTCCATTATTTGATATCGTTTTTCCTTTTCTAGATATTGTTTCTTCATACCTTCTTTAACCCTTCTTCCTTCTTCCACTTGCTCCTTTAATTTGAGAATCTCTTCTTTCAGCCCATTTTCTTGTTCTTCAAATGCTTGAAGTAGTTCTTCATTCCGCTCATCTTATTTTTCAAGATCTTCTCTTAGAGAGATGATCTTTGCTTCAAGATCTTCACAATATTGTTTAGATTCCACATCAAAATTTACTGATTTAATATGATCCTTGTTATCATATTCCTGCAACTTATCTTTAAGATTAACAATATTTTTCAAAGTAAGATCAAGTTTTGTCCTAAGATAAAAAAATTCTTCTAACTTCAATGTCTTCTTTTGAATCAGCAACTCCTTTTAACATAACAAAGGTTGTTTTATTATCATGTTCATTTTTTGACACATTTTTAGGGATAGGATTACCTGGTAATTCCCTTGATGAGGAATCTTCCTTTGGCATTTTTTCATGGATTTCTTGTAGCTTATCCCACACTTTATTTTCAGTTGTATAATGTATAACCTTATTTAATGTTGAATCGGGTATGCTATAAAATATGTCACTTAATGCCTTATTGTTATTTTTAACTTCCTCGCCTGATGGAGGGATTTTGGTGTAGCCATTTCATACTAAATACCAAACATCATTGTTCATTAGATTATACTTCATATTTTCTTTCCATTGTTGATAATTCTCTTTCCTTAGCATATTCACATATGCATTGTCCATTGTTTCTGTCTTGCCTTTATCTTCTGCATCTATAGGCATCATTTTTGAACCTGTTTTCTCTTTAGAGTGCTTACTTTCACTTTTACCCACGAGTGCAAGTTTAGTTGTTTCATTACCATCATCACTATCATTATTGCATAGACAAGGAAATTGACCACAGTTAGAACAAAAACCCATACCTAATAATTCTTTGTTACTGTCTTCTTCATTCTTGATCAATAGAAAGTGGGGTGCTCCCAAACCTGAATATTTGATGACATCTATAAGTGTTACTAAATCATATATATCACTGTCACAATTTTCTGAAACCCTCCTTCAAGTTATCTTCTTCATTCCAATCATCTTGAAGAATCTCCTTCAAGCGATCAATCTTCTTCTGAAGGACCTAATGTGATACCAATTGTTGGGAAAATTACTGAGAAGGGGGGGGGGGGTGAATAAGTGTTTTAAAAACTCAAAATTTTATTTTCTTATTCTGATTTTTGTACATCACTATACTGAAGTAAACCTGCGTGTGTACGCAATTGTTATGCATACAAATAGCTTCGATCTAGTTAACAAGTACTTTTCAATTAATTCATCATCTATTTAACTTGAACCAATGTATCAGTACTTGAATGGGAATCAATTAAACAATAACCATGTGTAGTAATAATAGAATAAACCATCACACATAAGAAACAAATCAACACACATGAACACTAGGATTTTTAGGTGGAAACTATAACACCCCCTCCTAGGTCTACCGAAAGTCACCATGTCAACCGGGGTAAACATGAGGAGAGATGCTACTACAATCAGATTTGACCTCCTATGTCACCTTAAGAAAGTGGAATCGATGGAACATCACATAAAATCATCCCACATCATCAACATAACCCTCAGGAGACAAGTCAACTACTCATATAACTTGTCCCTGGGTCCCACTTCTATTCTGCAGCTTTTAGGCCATAGTCATTCTCATGTTATGGGCAAGGGAGCATCCAACAACCTAAAGTCTCTCTCACAAGCCTGCCTGCCAATGACTGTGGACCATAATTTCCAGTTCTATGCCAGCGACCCTTGGATTTAAGCCACTATT
Organism: Pinus tabuliformis; assembly: GCA_031772625.1. Lineage (NCBI taxonomy): Eukaryota > Viridiplantae > Streptophyta > Pinopsida > Pinales > Pinaceae > Pinus > Pinus tabuliformis. The sequence goes on along the minus strand of CM062820.1, from coordinate 632,086,806 downwards.
CTAGCCCATAATCTTGGTCTCTGCCCAAAACTTGTTGTAACTTCTAGAATTCATTAAAAACACAATAACAATATTAATCAATAAAAAATCACCCTCAAGACTAGACTTGAGCATCCCCAACCGGGGCTGACATTCTGTCAAACACTTGGCATCAATGCAATGTACAGGTCTAAGATACAAGACAAAGCATAAATGATTGAAACAACTTATCAAAACATAACCATAAGGATCACCTTCTTGTCCATTGAACTACTACACCATCAATTATGTCTTGCACCTATTCATTTAAGAGTTACAAGTAAATATATGAAATAACCATGACATGAAATAGTCATTCAACCATGCTTATAACTAGCATAAAACCATATAAATATTAGAGATATGATAGCCATTAAATCCACATATAAATCAATGCAAAAGTAGGAGAACTTAGCTTTTATTAATCATAGGAAAATTCAACCAGGTTCAAGACTTCCACATTCCCCCCAACCATAGACATAGATGAACCAAATCTCTCTTTTAGCTAATAACCCTTGTGCCATATTCCAAACATGAATGTAGGATTTCGTAGAACAACCAAGGGAATCCATAGGTTATACCACCTCCACCCTCATCAACCGTGATCACACTGTCAGGCGGAAAGAGTCGATAGTGCGGACACAACCAACCTCCCTAGGAGCCTAAGACTCTCTAGTGACAAACAAGACAAACAAGAGCAATCATTCTCTAAACATGCATTTACTATACGAGAAATCAAGTGTTTAGATCCTACCTGTAGTCCAATGCTGTTGTAGCAGTCCAGCCTCGCTGATCCGGATGAGCTCCTCCTTCACTTCGAAACCTGCATTCACTAACAATCAAACGATTAAATAGCACTTGATAATCTCATAAAATAAAACATATTTAACACATAGACCAAGGAGTACATGAAACAACTCATAAATAACAAGTTATTGAGAAGAATGGACTCATTTGCATTAATAGAAAACAAAAGGAACAATTACAACCTGAGCCTTGGTGTTGTGCAAGTCCCTCCCAGGGTCCATCAAGAGTTTTCCTTTACTTTGACAAAGCTCACCCACTTCCAAATAGAACAAGCAAAGATGGTAATCTCTCCTCACAAGCTTCTAAATGGGAGTCCTAATTCCAGCAGCATCTACCCTTAGAAATGTTTAGCTTTCAACCTCCCCTCCTTCTGGCCCAATGCCTGTATTTATAGTGCTCAAGAGGAAGTTAATCAGGTCCACCATCAATGGGATAATCCCCTCTTTGGATGGGATAGCTCCCTTATTGATGGGATAAGTTCCTCTTTGGTAGGGATACATGAACCATCTGGAGGCGCTTCATACACGTCAAACATACTTCTAGAAGCCTCTAGAAATGACCACAAGTAACTTTTTTGGAGTGAAACTTGCGCCTTTTGACCTTTACAGGGGTACACACCTGCCCCTTTACATACAGAGCGTACAAGTACGCAGTTTTTGTGAACATCAGGTGCGTATACGCAGGTAAGGCCGAGAGAATCTGCGTACCCAGAGATAAACACATTTACAAAGACTTTCTCTCCTTTTGGAGTTTGACATGGAGAGCAGAGGCATAAGACTTGCCCAGGAGGATAGCATGACCGTTGATAGAGCCATACTAACTGTAAATAGCCATGGTGACATTTTTTAGTGTAACAGATTGCCCCCTAAAGTGCGAAGCCTGTAGTAGATTAGGGTTTTGTATTATCTAGGAAGGGTGAAGCGCTTTATCATTTCAAGGATTATCTCATGGAGAGCCTGGTCAGAACCTGCAATTTTCAACACAAAATACATGTATAAGATTATATCATCGCTGAGGTAGGCATTCCCATACTCAGATCAAAACTTTAACTAACAGACTAACTACTCTGATACAGGAATGATCTTGCAGTACATCATAATCATAGACTTGCGTAGACACAGTATGGACGCAGCCATCTGTTTATAATCGGTCTACTATATAATGAATACAAAACTCCTCGCAGCCTGGATGGTGGAACCTAGATCCAGGGTCTTCATCTCTACTCCCCGAATTGGTACGATTCTAGCCATGCGAATAAATGAGTTGATGTCGAACATGGTAGAAACCACTTGATTACCAGTCGATGATGTAAACCGTTAACAAGTGTGAGAGAGACCACCAGTAATGTCAATGGTTCTCAAAGTACCCAGTACAATCCATGAGATGTGAATAAATGAGTTGATGTCGAACATTTCACGGAATCCTTCGATCGAAAGTCAATGATGTAAACTGACGTCAAAGGCGAGAAACCTGCCATTGATGCATGCAGACTTCAAGGTACTGACGATTTCTAAGTCATCTCTCTAGATAATGTGCTGATGTCGATAGAAAGCGACCTGTTGCAGGCAAGCCCACAACACGAAATCATTGTTCAAGTTGAAGAAATGTTGCTGTAAGGACTGACTCAAGGATGGTCAAATGGATGACAAGTATTTTGCAGATGAAAGTTTATTTGCAGAGACCTCTTGAACACATAACGACACGACAGATGGTTTGGTTATGATTGACCCAAAGTTAATACCCAGAAACGGTTGAAGACTTTCAAAGTGGTTTGATCAACTTTTAAGGCAAAGGATTTCCCAACCCAGGTGAACGGAAAGTGTCGTGTTCAAGAGCGGTGATAAGGTTCTTCTGTAACAAAGGATAACAAATAGGTTCATTCTTCTCTCTTTTCCCCCACCATTTCTGGCAAGTACCTCTTTATTTTTAACAAGCTTGAGGAGGATAACATATGCTTGATTATAAGCTCATCCTTTGGATGAGTCCAACCTAGTTTTGATTCAAACCCTAGGAAGGAGTGGTTCGTTCCTGTTTGTAATTGAACAGGTCCTTTACTGTGAAATTTTAACGAGCCCAGTATAGGAGAAACTCGGCGTTTTTCAATTTTAGAGAGTCTGAAAAACTTAAGAAGACTCCAGGTTGAACTTTTTCGTAAATTTGTGTCCCCCAAGCCCGAAAAAGTATAAAATAATACCTGGGAGAACCGCTTGATCTTGCGACCAAGGAGTACTTTCATGATTAGTGTCTCTGACCTGAAAAGTAAAAAGCGATCAAGGACACGTCGTTTTATTTCCATATCGAGTTTGAAACGACAAAAACCCGGCAATCTTTTCCTGTTTTTACGGTCAGAAAAGAGCTATAAGGGGACCGTCTTTTAATTCCGTTTTAACGAGTGTAAAAGAAGCGCTCGGCAATCTTTTCATGTTTTAGGAGTCAGAAAAGAGCTTAAAAGATGACTCTGATGTTTTGGTTCGTGAAAAATGATGATTTTACTCTAAAGTCCTTTTGTCCTGCACAAAAACGACACATTACTCATACCTGTTTAAGATGGGTAAAAATACATTGAAAAATGTCCTCTCATGGTGAAAAATAAACAAACTTAGCATTCATTCATCCAAAAAACCTATAAAAAGACTTTTTACCATGTCATTTTTACCATTTTACTGTTGAGGTTGAGAAAAGGGCTTTTGACAAGAAAACTTCCTGTGGTCATTGCGGAGAATCCGACCGTCAGAATCGAGCGCCGTCTCTTTCAGGTATTCCACAACATCCTCCTCTTCAATTTCATCCGTTTGAAATTCATTTTTAGGTTTTAGTTTGATTTTTTAGGGGGTTTAGGGTTTTAAGATATGTTTCTCGGGGTACGCAGGTGCCCCATGGGCGACCTGCGTACCCCGACCTTTTTTGTATATAGGAAAAAGGTCGAGGTACGCAGCCCGCCTTCAGACCAGCTGCGTACCGTCGCTCTGTGTTCTGAACGCGGGGTGCGTACCCCGTGAAACACGCATTTTGAAACCCCAAACTCCAAATTCAACCAACCAAATTTTTTCAAATGAATTCTAACTATTGTTTTTTGGTGTGTAGGGCATTCACCATGCTAGATTGGAGAGAAAGAGAACACGAGGACGTTGATTTGGCCGCAATTGGTCATCAACCTTCCATTGATGTGTTAAAAGCATGCGGACTGTACAAATACTGGGCCATACCTGGCATGAGGGGCCAGGTGCCATTCCTTGAATGGCTGGTTGAAAGGTGGAACATTTAGGATCAATGTTTCTACATCGGAGAGAACCAGCTCGAGATAGAGCCCTCCGACATATATTTTCTCTCTGGCTTGCCAAATAGGGGCGAGCAACTGACTCTGTCCGGGACTAGGCCGGGTGGCCAATCCTTTGCTAGCCTCCGGCTAGAGTGGCGCAACAATCAGAACCAGGAGAAAGGGATAGAAATCAAGTACATATCCCTGCCCGAACTTATGGTGATAGCCTTTACTGTTACCAGACTCTGCGGCGCAGCCGCCTTACACATTGCCACCGGGTCCCAAATGCGGATGGCGATAGATTGCTACCGACGCACCATTTTCAACTGGTGCGATGCTGTGTTGGCCAATATGAAGGGCCAACTAACCAGGGCAAAGAACGGACAACTGAAGACTTTTGGATATGGGCCTTTAGTTGTGAGCTTTGCCTTAGAGAGAGTTCCAATGCTGATCCCCCAGCATCTTATTGTTCCAGTTGGGGCTCCTCGGGAGCCTAAGTTGACGAGATGGGTTGCGGTAATGGCCCGGCATCCTGATGAGGGCGCGACAGTTGTTCGATTTCCTGATGGTTACTTTCACTGGCTAGAGAGCCAGGTCTTTGCTATTCAGGATTTTCCTTATGCCGGAATGGATTTTCGGAATGATCCGGACATGGTTCTTCCACAGGGAGAACAGTGGGACGACAGAGGTATTTCATTTTTCACAAGTTTTTAAATTATGTATATTTTTTTTGTTTTTATATATATCGCCTCAAAACTGACAGCACAAATTTTCAAAATGCAGATGTAGGTCCACGACGTCCGGCCAACCTCCGGGCTTTTGAGAGGAGAGTACCAGCTGTACCAGCACCAGCCCCACAGGATGCGGCCGCAGAGACCTTAGCCGAGCTGGAACAGGATCTAGAGCGTTTGACGGCGGGTATACCAGAGACCACCATAGATGACATTCCTATTCGACTTCAGCGCTATGTGGTCGCAGTCCCAGGACCTTTTAGGAGGTTCCTGTGTAGGGTAGCGCGGGCAGTGGTCTCATATAGAGAGCACCACCAGTGATTGGCTAGTCACTTTTGTAGACACATATGACATTTTTGGTTTTTTGTACTTATCATTTTTGCCGATCATAAGGTGTTTTTCAACCTATGATCGAAGACGATGTATATTTTTGACACACTCCTATCTATATATATATATATATATATATATATATATATATATATATATCTATATATATATCCGGCTTATCTTGTTTAACATATGTGATGAAATGTTTTTTAAAATTACTTGCATGATTATCGTAAATGTTTGTCCAACATTCGAGAAGCAATTGCATCTGCTAATGTATTTAAAGACCTTGGAATATGCTGATATTCAATGTAATCAAATTCACGTTCCAAGAGGCGCACTCTCAAAAACAACCTTAATAACACAGGATTTCTAATGGCGTATACTCTATTAAGCTGTAATACAACGAGTTCAGAATCTAACCTCACTATCAAACGTCGAATTCCAAATGAAATAGATTCAGACAATAATTCAACCACTGCACTGTATTCTGCAATGTTGTTCGTCGTTTGACCGAGGCTCACCCCATGCATAGAAACTAACTCGTCAGAGGGCGAATAGATAACCCAAGCTGCGGAAGAGATATTCCGTGTACTACGACAAGCACCATCGGCAAATCCAATGTACGTTTGGAGAGGCGTCGACATCTGCAATATCAAGAGTAAAACCAAGATAAGCCAGAATAACGACGAAAAACACACTTTCTAAGCTAAGCACACTATCTAAACTAACAAACATACTAGCTAGAAAGAAAACCTAACCTAACTAAAATTCTCCATACCCACCATTTAAGCATAATACCTCTTTAGGTAAAGTCCATTTCTGGGTTTACCCAAAGAGTCCCCATCAAAATCTACCAGCTCATAGGCCCCTTTTGCTAGCTTTCGCTTTACAATGTAGGGTCCATGCCACATAGGAACGAATTTTCCAGCACCTAGCTTATCATTAGCTTGATCATATAATAGCACTAGGTCTCCCTCCGAAAAACTCCGAGGGGTCACATTTCTATCATACTGAGCTTTCATTCGCTTTGCGTGAGTCTCGATTGCCAATGCAGCGTCACGTCGAGTCTCATCTAATTGAGCTAAGTATAATAAACGTTTCTCCTCTTCGGAAGTAGCTGGGAGTAATTCGATAGCCATTTGAAGTGATGGGATTTCGCATTCAATGGGTAACACAGCTTCCAAGCCATAAACTAGCTGGAAAGGAGTGAACCGTGTTGAAGTTTTCACTGAAGTTCGGTATGCCCATAGCGCTGAAAATAACATGTTGTGCCAATTCGACCGATGAATACCAATGATTCGTCGGATCATGATAACCAGAACTTTGTTGATAGACTCAACCAAACCGTTGGCTTGCGGATAATAAGGAGTAGAGCTATCGTGGCGCAAACCAAGCTGGCTTGTAAGCTCAGTCATCATGATGTTTCGAAAATGGCTCCCATGGTCAGTGATGATTTCTTTCGGGACACCAAACCTAGTTATAATGTGATTGAATACGAAAACTGCAGCTGTTTTGCCGCTTGCGTCGAATGTAGGCATCGCCTCGGCCCATTTAGTAAAATAATCAACCGCGAGGATGATATACGCATGCCCCCCGGCCGAGTGAGGGTTACAAGTAATAAAATCGATACCCCATTTGGCGAAAGGACCAACGGCAATTATAGGATGGAGAGGAGCAGGTGGTGCGCGCATCTTGCGATCAAACACTTGACAGTTGTGGCACTTTCGGACCGCAATGATACAATCTTTAAACATGGACGGCCAGAAATAGCCAGCGCGCAACACCTTCTGAGCTGTGGCATACCCAGACATATGACCGCCACATGCTCCAGAGTGACAATCATTCAAAACCCTCTCAGCCTCTTCGTGTGTTAAACAACGTCGAAAAAGTAAGTCTGCCCCCCGGCGATAAAGTGATCTCCAATAATTTTGTATTGCTGGGATTGAAACCGAATTTTTCGACGTTCCGACTTTGAAGCTTCAGGCCGAAAGGTTTGGGTTTGGAGATAGATGATTATATCCCCGTACCACGGATCTAAAGTACTGATAAGAAACAAATATTCGTCCGCAATGGACTCCTCTGCCACAGTTTCTGTGTCAGCATGCGGGAAATCACACATCAATTCCGCAAAAACTAAGGATTTCTTAGACTTGGACTTCTCGAACTCCAAGTCGAACTCTTGCAGGATAACGATCCATTTAGAGTACTTGCCCCCTAGCAGTTGTTTAGTCAAAATATAAATCATAGGGTTGCAATCCGAAATAACTGTAGTTTTACGGAGAAGAATGTAGTGACGAAAACGCTGGACAGCTTGAACGGCTGCCAGGGCCAATTTCTCCACATGCGAATATTTTAGCTCAGTGGGGTTTAATGTCCTACTAAGATAATATATCACATGTTCCGTTCCGAATTCATCTTCTTGGACTAACACCATTCCAATAGTGGAATGCGAAGCTGCGAGGTATAAGAAGTAGTCCTGGTTGTAGTTGGGAGGATGCAACAATGGTGCATGGGTCAATGCGTGCTTAAGTGCATCAAAAGATTGTTGGGAAATCTCGTCCCAAAAGAATTGAGCGTTCTGTTTCAACAACCGTGTAAAACCTTTAGTGACCTCGGCGTAGTTTGGAATGAATCGGCGTAAAAAGTTTGCTTTCCCTTGCAAACTTTGGAGTTGGCGCAAACTCGAAGGAGGAGGCAATTTGATGATAGCTTCGACCTTCGAGGGATCGACGCAAATGCCGGCTTTTGAAACAACAAATCCCAGTAATCGACCCGTTTCTATACAGAAGACACACTTGTGGGGATTCAACCGAATACGATAATGCCTACACCTCATAAAGATTTCTCGTAAGTGGACAAGGTGATCAGCTCGATGTAAAGAATGAGCAGGCAAATCATCGAGGTATGGTTGCACAATGTGCTTGATGTCATGAAATGCGTAAGACATCGCCCGTTGAAAAGTGGCTCCGGCATTCTTAAGCCCAAAAGGTAATTTGCAGTAAGCAAATGTCCCCCATGGACAAATGAATGCCGTTTTTGGTTGATCGGCAGGTAGAATATTGATTTGATTATAGCCCGAAAAACCATCCATAAAGGAAAACATTTCACTTCCGGCACAATCATCAATGATTTGATCGATATAAGGCATAGGATAGTTGTCTTTTGGACAAGCTCGATTTATATCCCTATAGTCGATACAGATTCTTATTGTTCCTTGTTTCTTGTTAACCGGAACAATATTCGATACCCAATCCGTTAACGGGATTGGATAAATGAAACCTGCTTTCAATAGCTTCTCGACTTCTGCTTTAATCGCAGCCGCTTTTCTAGGGTGAATCTGACGCAACCGTTGCCGGACGGGTTTAGCGTCCGGGTAGGTCTTTATTTCATGAACAACAATGGCAGGATCGATTCCTGGCATTTCCTCGTAAGACCAGGCAAACATATCGCGGAATTCTTGGAATAGGGCCTTGTAAGTTTGAATTTCATCTTCTGTACATGAGGCACCTATATGAATGTTTTCCTCAATTTCGGGCTTCACTAAAATGTCAATGGGAATAGTGCGAGAAATATTCCCTAAATTCAACTCTGAATCAGAATGTTTCGTTGGATTCTGAGCGTCTTTGACATATTCAGCGGTAAAAATAGATGAAAAATCGTTTTCAAAAGCATCATCCTCAGGTAAAAATGAAGATCTATGATGGAGATCTTCCCATGGTAGATCGTCTACACTTAGGATTTCGCGAAGTTGCTCGTCAGATGACACGACTTCGGGAAGCGCTATCCGTTCTGAGGTTGATGTGAAAAGTGATTCCTCACTGACCACATTCATTTGGTCGATTTGGGTCGAATGCGAGTCGGTAAAAGACATGACGGTTTCATAAGCAATTTCATATGGACTCAAAGGCATAGCATCGCCGAATGAGTCTATCTCAGATTCAGGTGGGACAATCCAAGGATCGTCGTAAATAATGGTGTCTGATGTAATCATATGAATTGACGCAAATGAAGGGTCTGCGTTGATTGGAGGGAAAGGAAAAGTTCCCAGTAAACCGGAATCTTTAACTAAACCTACGCCAACGTCCTTATAAGGGATTGTCGTCTTACCAACATGCTGGATACTCTCTGAAGAGGCTGGGTCGGATGAAAAGTATGTCAGCTGATCAATTGTCACGATCTTGCCGTTATGTGGAAACTTTATTATTCTGAAGACCGATGAAACGACCGCTGTCATAGCATATGACCAACTTCGACCCAAAATAAGGTTGTAGTCTAGAGGGGCATCAACCACCTCCACATCCAGACTAACGGTTTTCCCTTCTACCCCTATAGGCAATTCCTGTAGAATACCAAACGGACGGAACCCACGGCCATCAAAGGCCTTAAGGATGGTCGGGGATTGGTTCAGCGAAGGAGAACCAAGCGATCTCCAACACTGAATCGACATAATACACGTGGAAGCTCCCTCATCAATTACAGTCCGATGAATAGGCCTGTTTTTGACTATCACTGGAATCTGGAAAGCCATTTGATGGGGAAGGCGCGGTGTACTATTTTCTAGATCGAAGATTATCAGATTCGGGTCCTAAACATCAACAGCTCCGATAGCCGACAAAAGTAATTTTTGTTGTGCTAGGCATGATTGCAGCACTTCTAAAGCCGACATTGTTGAGGGTGAAACAGCTAAATCCTCAACAATGTTGTAATTCTAGGCCGCTCTCGCATGTGGATTAAAAGCAGACCTTCGAAGTACACCCTTAGCGGGCGGTTTGATTACTAAGTCCGGGTTAGGTTTTTCGATCTGTAGTGGATCGGAACCAGGAGCTGAGGTTGATGGATTAGAATGAGAAGATTCTGCTTCCTTACCATCAACAGGATTCTTACTACCATAATCTTGCGACCGAGTCGCAATCCTCACATGAGACATCATCAAAATGGGTTCTTCACTGGCAGTCGAGGAAGAACCTATCATCTTACTCTCCTGCTTTGGAAATGGATCTTTCAACACAGCAGGAGTGGGAGAACCTTTGACTATTTTCACAACCTCGGCCCGATGAGGGCAATCTCTTGTAAAATGATCCTCTTCACAAATAAGACAAGGATACCGAGGTTTGCGCTTTTCGTCATTGGTTTCCGACTTTTATGTTTTCTCCTTCGAAGCCTTATCTGCTTTAGCCTTCTTCTTTCCTTTCTTCTTTCCACCGTTTTTTGATTTGGCCGTAGATGACTCTACAGCGTGAATATCGGCGGAAAGTTCAGGAGAAGACTCTCCTGTCGGGGAATCAGGCAAGGTGATTATAGGAGTAGTAGAATTCTTGGAAGATTTCTTCTTGCTCTTTGTGTTCACCGTACCAATCATACCATCAGCGGTATGAGATCCCGAAGGAGCAGCAGCGATTTGATTCGATTTTGGAAGATCTGGGATCTTCTCGTGTAATGTACCTGACTGAATATAAACTAAGTCAAGGTACTGCGCCTGAGCAATGACTTGCTCTTCAGTAACTACTCCGGCCTTAGCTACATCTTCAGTAATCTTCGGTAATAATGATTTAACAAACCATTCAGCTAAGATTTGGTCCGGAATAAAAACTTTCACTAACCTTCTTCGACGTCTCCACTCATGAATGTGATCAGAAATATACGTGGACGTCGATTGTTTTAGTGAAGTTAATAACTCCGTGCCGTTATCGTATCTGACCGGCAACTGAAAGTGAGTTAAGAACGAGGTAGCTAACTGGCTAAAATTGTAAAAAGAGGCCCGTGGTAACTCAATGTACCACTTGGCCGCGAGACCAATGAGTGTACGCTGGAAAAGACGTAGGCGGATCGAATCATCCGAGATAGAATTTGAAGCACACCAGAGGTGGTAAGTCATCACATGATTGGACGGATCCTCTCCAGACTTACCTTCGAACTTGGGTATATCACTGGGCAACTTATTTGGCATTGGCGGCCAGAACGGAAGATACTGAATTGGATCGTTCGTTAGGCGCGTCAAGTCTAGTAAATCCAAAGTTGCGATAAACGGTAATTGCCGGTTAGGATCTCTAAAACTCTGGGTCACAAGACCAGTCCCAGGAGGAGGATATCCAGGATAACTAGGAACAGGAATCGCATTAGGGATATTATATCCTCCTGGAAAACCAGGATTAACCGGACCGTACTGGGGTTGTTGAGGTTGTTGATAAGTGTACCCAGGATACGGTTGATACTGGTAAACCGGCTGCTGGACAGCTTGCCCATATTGGTACTGTCCCTGGTACGGTTGATGAACAAATTGAGGTTGAGTAGTGACAACCGTACTTATACCAGGCTGACCTATAGGCATCTGGACCGTGGTTTGAATCGTAGATCCAGACAACGGTAAAGATGTCTGAGGAGTGGTTGCAGAGACAGTAGAAACTGGAGCTGTCGATACTCCAGAAGTAAGTGCGGCAGATGTTGCGGTAGTTGCAGCAGCCGTTTGAGATGGAGTACTAGGAGCAATTGGCGGCTGAGTAACTACCGAAGTTACAGAAGTTTGAACATTTGACTGGACAGGTTGCGGTTGCTGGGGTGGACCAGAAACTACGGGTTGTCCAGTTTGAGGTACCAACTGTATACTTGGTTGCAACACCTGTTGACCCTGTGACGGATCCCACACTATCATTCCAGGGTATTGACCCGTAACAGGTTGAGGATACTGGGATCCATAACCGGATTGAGGATAGGATTGATAACTGAAAGGCACAGTTCCCATACCTTGAACATGTTAGTGTCAGTCTTCCCAGCCTTCCTCCAGTGATCAAATATGCTCTTACAAAGTGGTCTCAGAGTGTCGAGGTCAAATTTTGTCATTTCAGTGAGTCTTCAAGCAAAATTTGGTCACTAGGCATTAGGTCTAGGGTTTGCCCAAGTGTCAGTCCATGTCATCATTCAGCTGAGCCTATCATCATTCAGAGGGTTTTCATTATCATGTCAGTGTCTAATGAGTCATTTTACATCTTGTTCATGCTTCAGTTGTGCTTTGGCAAGGTCATTTCCCTCTCCTAGGGTTTTGAAGGCAATTTCTCTTGGGCGGCTAAATAATCAGCAAAACTTGTATCCAGATGTTCATACACCTTCCCCTATCCTTAAAATACCCTATCAAATGCTTCCCATCCCTTAGATCCACCAAATTCCTCATTTTTTCACAAACCCTAGTTTCTAGCTACAACCTGGCAATTTTCTAGGTTTGGCCTGTGTTTTTCCCTTTTCAACCCCTTCCCCTCACTCAATCTCTGAGATTCCACTTTCCCCTGCTTCCTAACATCCCTCCCCACTCCCGAAAATTTCTCCAAGAATTTAGAATCCCCCTATCCCCTTCATTTCGCTCCATTTCGACAAAATTCCTTGTTTCACACATCGGGACAAGTCGCACTCAAATGATGTTCCAGAGCAATAAAAGATGAATTTTGGAAAATTGAGAGAGGTTTTTGTCCATAACATGCTAAAGAAGAAAAACCTCCTTCACTTTTTGCACAGGTGTCATGGTTTTAGAGAAATTCCAAAATTACAATCGCTGGATCCAAGGAGTTTGGCCAAGGCACAAAAACAGAGAAAGAAACCAAATCCCCTCCGCATCTTGTCCGAGGCTTCTCTCACTCACCATGATACTCATTAGCATCCTCCTAGCATCAAACTCAAGAAATTTTGAGAGTTTTGAAGCATTTTTGGCATTTTTGGGAATCTTACAGGTTTTGGCCATTTGACTGGTCTCACCCCGCGCGCGACCATACATGGGGGCAACTCAGAACGGGGAAAACTTTGCATTTTTGGAATTTTCATGCAAAAATACACTTGCCTATGGATGGGTTTCAGACTTTATGGAGATTTGGGCTTCCAAAAGCTCAAAATACATGCAAATTTTGACTTTCTGCCCCTATTTTGAGTTGCAGAAAGCTGTCTTGGGAGAAATGACTTTTGAGGGGTCAAATCAACTCCAAATTCAAAAATTCCGGTGGGGTTGGAAAGTATCGCAGACCTTTCCAACGAGCTATCTTGTAACTGATTTGGACACCGGAAAGGCCCTCAAACAGAGCTATGAATGTGCGCGACCTGTCAGAGTGATGTGCGCGACCTGTCAGGGAAATTTGCCTGTTTTGACCAGTTCGGCCAGCAAAACACTGTTTTCATCTTGGTTGACTTTTGAGGCATTTAAATTATGGATTTTTGTGTAATTTTCATGGCACTTATATACTTTTACTCTCCTTCATCACTTCTAGAAGATTCTTTGATGTAAATGGTAAATATTTAATGCATGGATAGGTTTCCTAAGTTTTAGAGGCAAGTTGTTTTGATTGCCTATTATCTAGTGCCCAGTTTAGAATTAGTTGAAACAGCTCCTAGGAAGCTGAGCTCGACCCCTAGAGGTGGGGAAAGGAGTTAGATCATCTATATTATGCCTTCTCTTGCTCATTTTCATGGTTGGACTCTTGAGGGAGAAGCTATCATTGTATATTTTACTTGTATCTCTGCAATTTGAGGAAAAGGAAGACCAGGGTTTTGCAGAAATCATTGGGATTCTTGTGGACTCTTGTGTTGATGGTGTGTTCTCTTATTGTAATTGTAAGTGTGTTTATGTGTTCCATCTCTTTCTTTACTGCAGCTTATTAAACAAATGAAGTGATAAAGTTTGAATTCATGCTTGCCATGCTCAACTTTCAAATTTGTTTAATGTTTATGTTTTCCACTGTCTAGAGAGGATTCAAAGTCATTGTTTGCCCTCTTTAGCTTCTCTTTTTTCTTCCTTGATCATCCATCTCAGCTAAAGGCATAAGCTTAAACTCCTACCTTGCCCCAAAGACCCACCTGCAGAAACTGTGTCAAATCCCCGCACCCTAAAATTGCAGATCCTCAATTTGCCACCAAAAAACTCCAAAAACCCCCAAATCAACCTTTTAATCAGTTTACTAGCCTAATATCAGTGTTACCTTTGATTGGTCATCTCGCCCCATTGAAAATTTTCCGAGATAGACCGGAGAGAGCCTTCTCATACCCCGTAGGGCTAGCTACGAGGTGAAATGGTTTGATGTTGCCTTGAAGGTTCACCTTCCTCAGCCTAGGGTGAAATCTCGAGCGCTAACAGAACATATGACTGACCTTGAGGTGGTTGATAACCTTGACTCGAGTATTGACCTTGAGATTGATAACCTTGGGGTAAATACTGATACTGGGGTTGACCTTGACCTTGAGGTTGATACCCTTGAGGTTGATACCCTTGGGGTTGATACCCTTGAGGTAAATATTGATACTGAGGTTGACCCTGGGGTACATATTGAGGCTGGGGTTGACCTTGAGGCATGTATTGCACCATAGGTACATACTGACCTTGAGGCTGCCCCCCAGACACAATTTGTGTACCTTGAGGTTGCCCCCCAGGCGTTAACTGAGGTTGCCCCCCAGGCGGTAATTGACCACCTTGAGGTTGAGAAACGGGAACTGAACCTGACATCATGTAAATGTCTCCTACACCCAACAGTTTATTACCATTGTTTCCAGCTAATAACCCATGATCGACGGGTTGAGGAGATGCCCCCGCAAAGATACCAGAAAGTGACTGATACCCAGTGGGAACAGAAGGACCGCCGTGTAAGAAAGATTCAGGAGATTGAGTGAACACGGACGACTGACCAGACATATTTACAGGAGTATAAATACCTCCAGGTGGAAAAGGAGTACGAGGTGTAGAAAAACCTATCCCTAAGTTGTCTAAATAATTGGTTAACGAAAGGTGCCAAGTAGTACTTCTAGGAGGACTGTAAAAGATAGATTCACGCTCCCTGAGCTCAATAGTAAGTTGATCTTCAAGGTTAGAGACGCCTATTTCTTCCTCTGGAGCAAGTTCTTCAATAGCAATCAAACCAGTAGGAAGATTTTCGGTGATAACTCGTTCTACTCTTGGTGAATCTGGAACACTAGAAGTTGGATTAACAGGTTCAGATATTTCAGGTTCTTCGCCTATATCACTAGTAGATGAAAAACTACCAGCAAGCTCGGAAACTGTAACAGCTTCAGGATTATAACCTGTCTCTAGACTTTGGTAATCTGGATGGACTACCAAGGAAGATTCTCCTTCTTCAGGTGAACCTACTCTACTGCCACTAGGAGGAGTTACAAGGACCTTCAATCCTTCGTACTGACCCGGGACGTCTTCAGGAGATCCACCCCGCGATCTACGAAGTTTCCTCAACAAATCTGTTCCGATAACAATCTCAGGTGACTTGCCCCGAAGTCTACGGGACTTTCTCGGTAATTCCGCCACAGCTAAAAACTTTTAACTACTACACACGAAAACAAAGTAAAATCTCAAATCAAACCACCTAAAGTCGCTAAAGAACCAAACAAATTTGAATCACACGCCTAAAGAATATAGGGCGTCAAACCAAGCACAAACAGTAGCCTTCCAGACCGAAAACGCTAGTTGGAGATGAAACCCAACATCGCCGGATTCAGTACAGAAGTGGCGGGTGGAACAGTTACCCCGACAACCTGCTTAATGAATAGACCGGCACAAGTTCCTCCACTTTAACCGTCTCGAGTGAAGTGAACCCCCCAGAAAATCCAAGTGAGTCTAGCCGACGTCTGCTCCAGGTACAGTGGGATCTTCCCTCCACCGTCACCTCAGTAGAATCCTAAAGATACTGGTCACTAAGGTTACCAACCGCAACAAATGCACCTGGGGGAACAGTCTACACTCCGACAACACGCAAGGGCAGAGTATCAAGCTCAATCCCCTTGCCGGTTCCTTGACAATAATCCAAGGTTTACCGACAAGTGACCCCTGGCTCCTCGACAATGGTTAATCCGAGGTTTACCGTTTGTAATACGTGCGTGTCTGGCGTCGTTCCCAACGAGGGAGGATTGATCCCCTCACTGGTTCGGACACGAGCTCGTGCTTCTCCTTTAAGAGGAGCTTCCCCAGAGTACAAATGAGACAATTGGATTTATTCTATCACAAGATAAGCTACTTGTTTGGTTTTGTTGTCTTGGAGAGTTAATTACTCTCCTACTCCAAGACACTAGCCTGATCTAAATTGGTGTTTCAGAGCCCTAGTAAATAAAAGTTACTACGTTGATTTTACTTTAAGCGTTAATTTTATGGTTTTTCTTAAAGACAAAAGGTAGCGGAAATGAAACCAATGGTGTATAGACTCGACTCAAACCACTACAAAGATGCACCTAAGATGATTTATGCTACTTTTCTCTTTCAATGAAACTCCTAACTAAGAGAGTTGGAAAATGCAAATTTTATAGAAAACAACTTTCTTAGTAAAGACAATCAAAGAAACAATTCTCTTTATCTTTCCAAGCATACAAACATGACCACTCCTTACGTGCACGAAAAATTCTTTTTCTTTCAAAATACCCCAAAGCTACTTGAAACAAAACTTTTCAAAGGAGATGTTTTTGTATTTTTCTTATTTAATAAAGCATATAAATCTATTTTAACGAAAATCAATCTCAAAATCTATAAAATCTATGAAAAATTGACTTACAAGCAAATCAAAAGGAAATTTACTCTAAAGCAAACCTAACGAGGCAAAAGCCTACAAAGATGATTCTAGGTTGTTTTTCTTGACCACAATCAAGCCAAGGACCAGCTAATGCAGAATCAAAAGACCAGTCAAAACAAAACTCAAATCTTTTTGTTCTTTTTGTAAAATGGAATTCAATACTCAATCAACAAGCACTTCGAAATTCGCCAAAGAGACAACTCAAAGGTAAGTTTCTCTCACAGGTAGACTTTATGACAGGTCCGACTCCTAAGAAGGCTGACAAAACCAGAGAGATCTAAGGCTTGACAACTTCTACCACCAAAGTCACTACAGGACCTACTCAAAAATCAAACCCTAGGGCTTAAATTTCTATGAAATCCACTAAAACACTCAATGCTATCGAAACAAGTTCAGGTGAAGATCTTTGACAAGAGACTAATGGATCTGGGTAGTAAAAACTAAGAAAAAGCAAAATCTAAGAGGAAAAATGTAAAAAATGGAAATTTCTTAATTTTTAGCAGGGTACGCAGGCAACCTGTTAAGACAGGTGCGGGCCCGCTCTGTGCACACAGCAACAATGCGTACAGGTACGCACTGTGCAATACTCAGAGGGTGCGTACTACTGGAAAAACCAAGAAAAACTAAATTCAATCTAACCCTAAGCTAACCCACCCAAATACAAAGTCACAGAGCCAAAAACCAGAAAATAAATGACTTTTCTCAGATCAAAGTTGCATACAAAGGAAAAAACTTTCACATCAATGGAGTCCCCAGTGGAGTCGCCATTTTGTCAGGCGGAAAGAGTCGATAGTGCGGACACAACCAACCTCCCTAGGAGCCTAAGACTCTCTAGTGACAAACAAGACAAACAAGAGCAATCTTTCTCTAAACATGCATTTACTATACGAGAAATCAAGTGTTTAGATCCTACCTGTAGTCCAATGCTGTTGTAGCAGTCCAGCCTCGCTGATCCGGATGAGCTCCTCCTTCACTTTGAAACCTGCATTCACTAACAATCAAACGATTAAATAGCACTTGATAATCTCATAAAATAAAACATATTTAACACATAGACCAAGGAGTACATGAAACAACTCATAAATAACAAGTTATTGAGAAGAATGGACTCATTTGCATTAATAGGAAACAAAAGGAACAATTACAACCTGAGCCTTGGTGTTGTGCAAGTCCCTCCCAGGGTCCATCAAGAGTTTTCCTTTACTTTGACAAAGCTCACCCACTTCCAAATAGAACAAGCAAAGATGGTAATCTCTCCTCACAAGCTTCTAAATGGGAGTCCTAATTCCAGCAGCATCTACCCTTAGAAATGTTTAGCTTTCAACCTCCCCTCCTTCTGGCCCAATGCCTGTATTTATAGTGCTCAAGAGGAAGTTAATCAGGTCCAACATCAATGGGATAATCCCCTCTTTGGATGGGATAGCTCCCTTATTGATGGGATAAGTTCCTCTTTGGTAGGGATACATGAACCATCTGGAGGCGCTTCATACACGTCAAACATACTTCTAGAAGCCTCTAGAAATGACCACAAGTAACTTTTTTGGAGTGAAACTTGCGCCTTTTGACCTTTACAGGGGTACGCACCTGCCCCTTTACATACAGACGTACAAGTACGCAGTTTTTGTGAACATCAGGTGCGTATACGCAGGTAAGGCCGAGAGAATCTGCGTACCCAGAGATAAACACATTTACAAAGACTTTCTCTCCTTTTGGAGTTTGACATGGAGAGAAGAGGCATAAGACTTGCCCAGGAGGATAGCATGATCATTGATAGAGCCATACTAACTGTAAATAGCCATGGTGACATTTTTTAGTGTAACACACACCAAAACTGGTTCCTTGATCACAACCAAATATAACTTGGAATGTCATCCGGAATCCATTACTATCCTTAAGGAAATTTTCATCTCCTTGTCTCTTAGGTTTTGCCACAATCCAACCTGGATCACTAGGCCCTAAACCGAGACTTCTCCCCTAGGCTTTACCTTGTATCCCGCCAAAACCGGTCAAGGGATTCATAGGCATTCAGGAATGAACCTTCAGACCACCTCCACCTCAGATTCTGAAATCCATCCATCAATTCCAAAGCTTCAAAAACCGAAATAAGCATCCCAACATATTGGATTTAAGAGATTTGTGGTTTGTGTCTTTTGAATCAGTGATTGGAGAATCCACAGTTTGAACTTCTTTATACCAACATACCATGGCATCTAGAAAAAGGCTAGGCTAGGTTGAAATCCACTATCATAACCCGACAAAACCATGCCACTGAAAGCAATAGAACCATACACCAACATGCAAGGCCATGCATATCCAAACCAGCTAGGAAATCACACATGAAAAAGGTTACTTGCAAGTATTCCTGCTGAAGTTTCTTGACCTTTCTTTCCTTTCCTTGATCGTTGCTTGCTTTTCCTTTCTTTCCCTTCACTTTGCTCAAAACTAGAGTGCTCCAAGAAAACTCTAAGTGACCAAGAGAGTGAGAGAGAATAATGAGAGAGATCCAAACTTGAACTTGGCAAAACCCATGAATTGATCCTCAGAATCCTTTTTATGCATGAGGTCTCTAATTTCTTCATTTTCCATTATTTTCCTTCAATGCCTGCTCACATGCAAATTGTGACCTTTTACCTTCCTTTTCTCCTAATTTCCTTTATTTTCATAAGTAAATGTGCCAAAAATTCCTTTTTTCCTTTTAGTGCCTTTGCCTTAGCCTTTGCCAATTTTCCTTAGTCAAAACACACATCGAGTGATGCCCACTAGGATATATTTGGCCAACGTTCATCTTGGAATAAGTGTCCCTTAACCGTGGTCTTATTTTTCCTTTATTAACTTTATTACATGAAACTTTAACTAGGGATGTTACAGAACCCTCCCCCTTGGGGAAGACCATCCTCAGTGTTAAACCACACCAAGATCTCATCAAAATTGTTGAAAATCAAACATACTACCTGTGGAGATTTATAACTTAGAGTGTTGTAGTATTTATAATGAAGAACCTACTTAAAAGAAAAACATCATGACAACATGACAATCTAATAACCATAATAACATCACACCCATACTTCTTATTGGAGATTTAGAACTTAGCTCATGGTGGTATTTACATCCATATATATATACATATACAAATATCAAAACATCATAAAAACATATGCCAAACATAACCAACATCAAATAAAAACTGCTTTGCCTCAACTAACAAACAATGAAGGATATAGTGCATGCATCTAATTCGCCATCTCCCATGTAGCTTCTTCAATCCCAAAGTGATTCCACTTCACTTTAACTTTCTCTATGGCTCTATTCCTTAGCATGAGATGTTTCTGTTGCAATATGCACTAAGGCTCCAGTTGGAACTCTCCTTCTTGATCCACTTGCAATACATACCAATCAATAACATGATCAACATCCTTTATATACTTCTCAAGCAATGAAATATGGAAACATCATGGAATTTCATTGTTGGAGGCAGTGCAAGTCGATATGCCACTGGTCCAATGCTCTCAAGGATCTCAAAAGGTCCGCCATACTGTGGTGCCAACTTGGCACATGAACCAATCCTCAAAGAGTTTTTATTGGGCTTGATGCGCAAATACACATGTTCCCCAACCTGAAACTCTTTGAAAACCCTGTGTTGATCTACATAAATCTTCTGTCTATCTTTTGTTACCTTTAGATTCTTCTTTATAACCTGCATTTCCTGATCCATGTTCGTCAACATGTCTGGTCCAATAAGTACCCTGTTCACTAGATCACTCCGGCTGATGGGAGTGTTACAACTCCTTCCATACAATGCCTCGAAAGGACTCAACCCCAAATACTCTTGATAACCATTATCTTATACGAACTCAACCAATGGAAGATACTCCTCCCATTTCCTCTGTTGGTGCATTAATTAATCCTCAACATATTCTCCAAGATCTTGTTGACCCTCTCTATCTGACCATCTGTCTACGGATGATAAGCTGTATTGAAGGCTAGCTATGTACCCAATCATGCAAATAGCTCCTTCCAAAACTTAGAGGTGAACTTTGCATCCATGTCCTACACAGTCTTCTTTGGAACACCGTGTAATCTCACTATCTCTCTCATGAACACTTGTGTTACCTCACTGGCTGAATATGTAGTCTTCACTAGAATGAAGTGAGCTACCTTGCTCAACCTGTCAACCATAACCATAATAGAATCATGTTGCCTCACTGTCCTTAGAATACCTATGATGAAATCCATGGAAATGACCTCCCATTTCCATTCTGGAATTGCAATAGGTTGTAGTAGACAACCTAGATGCTTGCATTCCGCCTTTACCTGTTGACAGTCTAAACATCTAGCCACGAACTCTGCCACTTCCTTCTTCATATTCTTCCAATAATAAAATTTCTTCACCACCTTTAATGTCTTCTGATATCCTAGATGCCCCAAATACAGTTTCACATGAAACTCCCTCAAGATAAGCTTCTTGAGCTCACTGTAATTTGGCATATAGATCTTGTCTTGAAACTTCAACAAACCATATGTTGTGAGACGATAATCTACATCTTGATTCCTTGTATCTACACCTATATTTTTTTGTAACCTGTGCATGATCTCCTTGTATTTTTTATCCTGTTGTCTTTCCTGCAGGATCCTGTCCTGTAATTTTGTCCCATAGGAACTTATAACTGCTATATGATTTACCTATACCTTCCTACTAAGAGCACTTGCAACTCGGTTCTCCTTCCTTTTGATGTATCAGATCTCAAAGTCAAACTCACTAAGTGTAGCCAACCATCTAGCTTGCATGGAATTTAGATTTGGCTGGTCAAACAAATACCTCAACCCACTGTGATATCTCATCAATGTAAATCTCTTGCCCATAAGATAATTTCTCCACATCTTCAATGCATGTATAATCATTGCTAGCTCAAGATCATGCGTCAGATAGTTATGCTCGTGCTCATTCATTTTCTGCGACTCATAGCATACTACATGTCCTTCTTGCATGAGAACTCTACCTAGTCCCCTCTTACAAGCAACTGTACACACTACACACTCCTTTTCTGGATCTGCAATCTTTAGCACTGGTGCATGTGTCAACAACTACTTAAGTTGCTCAAAACTATATTCACATTCCACCGTCCATTCAAACTTTTTACCTTTCCGCTGCAATGATGTGATAGGATATGCAATGCATGAGAATTTTTTGATGAACCTCCGTTGGTAACTGTGGAGTACCGAAGAAGGTATGTTTTTATTGATTATTTTGTCATCTTTTCTTTAGAACTCGTAACCTCTTTGCATCATGAACTAGGTAGATAATAAGAAATCATGACAAAATCTATAGGATTTATACGCAACATGAAAACACTAATAATTGCTATTTCTTATGCAGGAAAAGGGAAAAATGAAAGATTGTCGTTCCAAAGAAAAAGACAGGGCCAAGTTAACTGCTGTCCCTTTGGCGGGGAACCATATGTAAACAAGGTGATCCAAATTAAAACATATTAGCCAAGGAAAGGAAAAGGAGATATCGACTCGGCGCAATAAAACAAATGGATAACTGGGAATTAAAATTTTGGCGAATCCCTCAGGATCCTTTGATCCTGAGGGATCACTGCCTTAACTATTTTTGCATCCTTGATATCTCTGCTTTAGCTGTTATAAAAAGGGGAAGCACTGCTAGCCTGGGCAACGATCTGCTATTATTTTTTCTATGTAACTTTTCTCTGTATTTGAAACTTTGATCATTGACTCTCGTTGGGAAGTGATTCGCCGTAACTCTGTTTTAATGCTTTAATATAAATCTGGTTGTTGTTCTGTCTTTGATCCTGGAGTAATTTCAAGCGGTGTGTCCCTGGAGGCTAAGGGCCCGGCCCTGGTGGAACACTTGCTCCTGTATCATTATCTTTAGTTCATGCATGGTTTTCATTATCAGCTTTGTTCGGTAATCTGATGTGTTTTGTTATTTTACATCACGACTCTATTATATTTGATTCATGTTCGACTGAGTAATATTGTTCTCTGTGACAGGAATGTCAGATTGTTCATTCTGACTCTCTAACACATTGTTGTTCCTTTAATCATTAATATAACATTGCCAGTATTTACAGAATGCTATTGTTGTTCAATTATAGAGTACCCGTGTTGTAACAGTCATAAATTGGTATTACTGTATTCATCTATAGATTACATTTAATTGCGATTGTTGATTCAACTGATATTGCTGTTCCATTACGAATTACAATCATTATTCTTTATAACTAAGATTGATATTTGTAGCACTGAAATCAAATTACTGTTTTTCTCAATACTAAGGTGTGCCGTGTGTGTTATTTATCTTAGTTTATTGTGCATTTACATTTGGTTCCAAGTGCTGTTCTATATTTCATTACTAATCAGTTGCCATTTTATTTCTGTGCGTTATCCGATTTATTCCTAGAGTAAAGATTGCTATCTGATTTCAATAGGATACGGTTGCTATACTTATTCCTGTAGATTAAAGTTTTGCTATTTATAAGAATTAGTTGCTATTACATTTTCTAGTTGTTGTTCCATTTCCTAGTTGTTGTTCCATTTCCTGTTATTTGTGTTCTCATTGCTTTGGTGTGCAGAACGATCTAAAATTGTAGTGGGCGTTGACATTTGTTGTCTAGTTCCCAGATTGATGATCGTTTCCTTGATTATCTTTAATTACATCAGTTTACAGAGGGATGAGTTACTGTTACTGGACCCTTGACTGATAAACCGCTTAGTTTTCCGAATGCATGATTTAGGCTTTAAAGTGCTTTGCTATAAGTAGATCTTGTTTTAAGCATCTGTTTACTCTTATATTCTGAGCACTATACTACTAGCATTACTCTGGAAAATGACAGCCTCAAACTGAGTACACTCTTTGAAATAACAAATCGTTCCTGGATTGACAAGTTAATGTGAGGTAATTAGAGGTGAAAAAGACCCTTTTTATGGCTCGATATTTTGGCGTTGTTGCCGGGGAAGAGTGTAGCCATTTGTCTCTTTTCAGAGTAGTGTAAGATCCTGTTAGGAAAGGATTGGGTTTTAAAAACGGAAGGTAAGAACTTGCGTATGGAATATGTAATATCCCTACTCCCCTGCCCGCTTTCCTGTAGATTTGTTGCTACTATGTTTGGGTAGAACCTAGCAGTTGATTTGTGTGCATGACTAAGCAGAAAAAGCCTGAAAAGAACCCTAAACCTCTACCCAAGCCTGATAAATCTAAGGGGCTGGTGACCCTTGGCCGATCGACCTTTATAGACGAAATCCTTAAGAAAGCAGAATCTCAAGCTTCAGTAGGACCTAGAAAAGTTATTTCTAGACAGCCTACTAGTTCCCTTCAGGCCACAGGATCACCATCTATAGCCTTTGCTGAGGTGCATAGTCAAACCGAAGAGCAATATTTTCAAGAAATTGAAAATTCTAGCCCAAAATCATTACAAGAAGGGAACCTTAGCAACCTCTGTGAAGGAAGAGGAGAAACCAGAGAGACTAAAGAACCAAGATCTCCCCTTGGGGTAATTTAGCCATTAAGCAGTCCAGATAAGGGAAGTGCTGCAAAAATCATTTATAACGAAATTCAAGAACCTGAATCCCCCCAAACGTTAGGCACTCTCATTATCCCAGATAAAGGAAGTGCTGTCAAGACCATTCCCATTAGAGCCAGTCCCCTCGACAACCTAGGAATACCCTCCTAGATATCCCAGAAGGTTATTGGCATATATTTGACCAAATGGCCCAAAACCAACCAAACACCCAAACCTCTACACTACAATACCCCATTGTGGATACTGCAGCTAATGCACCTACGAAAGCAATTCCTCTTCAACACATCCCTACATTCCATGGCCTTACATTAGAAGATCCGAATGCATTCCTGTTTGAATTTGATGTGCTGTGTACAGGATATGACTATACCACTGATCCCCAGAAACTGAAATTATTTCCCTCTACATTAAAAGGGGCTACTTTAAGATGGTTTATGGGATTGGGTGGTGGTGTTATAAATAACTGGGATCAAATGAAAGAATCTTTTCTAACAAAATATCAAGACTATTGGAGGTCTAGAGAGTTAAAAGATGAAATATTTCAGATGGTAGCTAGACCAAATGAAACATTAGAAGAGTATGTTGAATGTTTCCAGTATAATCTTCAAAGATATCCTTATGCATCAATACCATTACCTGATAATGTGTTAAAAAACAACATTAATTAGGGGAATGAAGGAACAATGGATTGAAACATTGAATATTATGGGAAAAGAATATATTTATCAGGAAAATTTTGCTGACATTATTAATCTATGCATCAGGAGCTTGAGAGGCAACACAAGACTAAAACCAGCAGAACATGATCGGTTTGTAAGAGAATAGAATTTCGGTAGAAGGAGTAACTCGTGCAGAAATTGGAAATTTATTAGAAAATTTTAAAACTGACATATTGGGGACACTGAAAACACAACTTGATATTATGCAGGCCAAACAAAAGCAAGCAGAGGCACAACAGAATTTGGCAATCTTCTGTCCCCGATGCAGAAAGAAACATAGCCATAAGGAGTGTCCATTAGATGCAGTCCAAGTTTGCGCCATTTGTACAAAAGACCATTCTACAGAGAGTTGCCCCTCACTTCCTGGATTGAAAGCAGCATACAAGGAAGCAGAAGAAGAACCAGAACCAGTGTATCTACTCAATCAGCGTCGTCAATGGCAGCCACGACAATCAGGTACGTTTTCAGACCCAGCTTCTTCTTTTCAACCTCCACAATATCATGCTCAAAAATATAATACAATGTGGCAAAATCAACCTCCCTTCCCGAATTGGTCACCAATCATTTCCTTCATCATCTCCATGGCCAAATCAAGCAAACCAACCCAATTGGCCAAATTTTCTGTATACCCCACCATATTGGAAAAACAACGTATATCCAGCACAATGGACCGCTCCTATCTCACAGAGTCAAGCCTGGCAGACAAACTGGTAAAGACCGATGAATCAGCCAGTAGGAACCATCCCACTCCCTCAACCTACACTGCCAGCCTTACAAGAAAACCCCCAGTCTAATTTAAGACCGCAACTCCCAGCCCAACCCAAACCTAATCCGAATAACAGACTGGTTCAATCTATTCAAATAGTGGAAACACCAGAAATAGGAACCGATCTAAGGGAGTGTAATGACCTTCAATTAAGATCTAGGCGTATCATCAAAATAGAGGGAGATAAAACAACTCAAGTTGAAAATTAGTTACCTACAGAACAACCACTACAAGAAGAGGATGTGACCAGACAACAATTTTATGACCCAACAACCACATCCTCTCCCCCATTCCTAGAGTGATTAATTATACCTCGACCTATACAACACCCTAATTTTGATATTATGGGAGAACTAAAAAATCTGTACATAAATATCCCATTCCTCCAAGCCATTCAAGACATCCCCATATATGCAAGGACTATCAAAGAATTATGTATAAAGTAACCAAGGAGGAAAATAACAAATAACCCAAAAGTCCAAGTAGTTGTCACTCTATCTGACTTATTATCAAGAAAAGAAACACCCATTAAATATGAAGACCTAGGAAATCCAATAGTAACCGTACAAATCTATGGTCAAACCTTCTCAAATGCCTTAGTTGATCTAGGAGCTGCAATTAATATCTTAACAACCACCACTTGCTAAAAAATGGGCATTACATCAGTAGAACCGACCTCTACTTTACTAGAACTGGCTGACCGATCTGTGGTTAGGCCAAAAGGCACACTACATGATGTCATGGTATCTGTTGACTCCTGGGAGTATCCGGCCGATTTTCTGATAATAAACCTCAAAAACCGACTTGATGGACATCCATTGATTTTAGGTAGACCTTGGCTTGCAACTGTCAATGCTTATATTGGCTGGCAACAAGGCAATATGACCATAACTAGAGGGGAATATATCAAGAACCTAGCTTTATATCCTCTAGCGCAGCCAAGTGTCACAATAATAAAAACTAACAAGCATCATGTATCATACCTCACCGAAAATATTAGATCTCCATTAACCATAGAAGAGGCCCTTGATTTCAAAGACCAAATAGAAGATGATGCCATTAATAATTTTATTAGCCAAGTTGAACCCAGATCCCACATACAATTTCACATGATAGAAGCATCATTTGATAATGAATTAGAAGAAGATCCTCTTAAATATACACACGATCAAACAATACCTACTACCTTTGTTTCAAATAGTAAAATTGTAGAAATTGAGCCAGGAAAGACTTTAAACATTAATGCCAACCTGACTTCCGAGCAAGAAAAGAAGCTCATCCAACTATTGAGGAAATATAAAGGAGCATTGGCATGGGACTACCCTGATATGAAAGGAATTGATCCCCAGTTATGTACACACCACATTTACATAGAAAGGGATGCGAGACCTGTTCTCCAACCACAAAGGAGACTTAATCCTCATCTAAAAGATGTTGTAAAAGCTGAACTTCAAAAAAATTTAGATGTCAACTTCATCTACCCTATCTCCAATAGTAAATGGGTCTCTCCACTTGTTGCGGTACCAAAGAAGAATGGAAAGTGGAGGATTTGTGTAGGTTATAAAGAGCTAAATAAAGCAACACAAAAAGACCACTTTCCCCTTCCATTCATTGACCAAGTATTAGACACTTTGGCAGGGAAGAAATTCTTTTCTTTCTTAGACGGCTTCAGTGGATACAATCAGATTCAGATTTCCTCTGAAGACCAAGACAAAACCAATTTTACTTGTCCTTGGGGAACATTTGCCTATAGAGTTCTACCTTTTGGCTTATGCAATGATCCTGCCACATTTCAAAGGGCTATCCTCAGCATCTTTTCAGAATTAATAAATGAAGGGCTTGAAGTATACATGGATGAATTTACACCATACGGAGATGATTTTGACTCAGCATTGGATACACTGGAAAAAGTCCTGCAGCACTGCATTGCCACCAGGCTTTGTTTGAGCCATGAAAAATGCTATATGATGATGACTGAAGGACTTATTCTAGGCCATTATATCTCAACAGTTGGCATATAGGTAGACCCAACCAAAATTCAAATAATTTTGCTAATTACCACTCCTACCACTCAAACAGAGGTACACAATTTTTTTGGATTTTATGGTTATTATAGAAGGTTTATAGAACATTTTTCGCATATTGTTGCACCTCTATATGGACTGATAGGTAATGTTGACTTTATATGGACAAAAAAATGTGACCATGCTTTTTACGATCTAAAGAAGCTTGTGTCCACAGCCCCAGTCCTTCGAGGACCAAATTGGGACCTGCCATTCCAAATTTCATCAGATGCCTCAGATATAGCTATTGGAGCAGTCCTTGGGCAGGAAGAAGATAAAAAACCATATGCAATTTATTATATTAGCAAGAATTTATCCCCTGCTGAATTGAATTATACTGTTACTGAAAAGGAATTTCTAGTTGTAATACATGCTGTCAATAAGTTCAGGCATTACATTACTGGATATCTTGTTATCTTGTATACAGATCACTCTGCCATAAAATATTTAGCAAATAAACCAATCACAAATGGTAGAATAACTAGATGGCTGATTTTATTGCAGGAATTTGATATTACAATCAAGGACAGACTTGGAAAAGAAAATCCTGTAGCTAACTTTCTCTCACGAATGCCAAAACCAGTGGACACAGCAGCAGTTGAAGATCAATTTCCAGATGAGCATTTGTTTGTTGTCATTGTTAAAACACCCTAGTATGCTGATGTTGCGAATTACTTAGTAGTAGGGAAATTACCAAAACATCTGACCCCCAATGAATGAAAACAGATTGTCAAGTGAAGTGCTCGATTTTCTTGGATTGGGGGCTACCTGTTCCATACAGGGGTAGATATGCACATCAGGAGATGCATCCACGAGGATGAAAATTTTGACATTTTGAAAGCTTTTGATGACGGACCATGTGGTGGACATTTCGCCCATTGCAGAACTGAACATAAGGTCCTGAAAACAGGGTATTATTGGCTCACAATCTTCAAAGATGCAAAAAAGTTTGTTCAAGCCTGTGACAGTTGCCAAAGAGCAGGATGCCCTGGTCTGTCTGACGAAATACCCTTGAACCCACAACTAGTTATTGAACCATTCGAGCAATGGGCCCTCGATTTCGTTGGATCAATTAACCCATCCTCGAACCAGAAAACATATATTTTAGTAGCAATAGAATATGTCACCAAATGGGTTGAAGCAGAGGCATTTCCGAGAGCTACAGAGGATTTTGTCATACAGTTCCTGTTCCGTATATTCGTGCGATATGGGCTTCCAAGAGATATAATTACAGATAGTGGACCACAGTTTGCTGGTAACAAGATTGCTGCAACACTAAAAAACTATCATATCCAACACAAAATCACCACTCCATACCACCCATAGGAAAATGGTCAAGTAGAAAGCAGCAATAAAATAATAGAAGCAATCTTAACAAAAACCATTGCATCACATAGATGAGATTGGGCTGCAAGAATACCAGAAGCCTTGTGGGCTTACAAAACAACATGGAGAAGCACTACCGGCTATTCACCTTACCAATTGGTGTTTGGAAAGCAACCCATCTTTCCCATAGAATTCAAAATCCAAACACTGCGAACAACACAAGAAGTCGGCTTAGATCTAAACTAGGCACAGATTAATAGATTACAGCAGATCAATGAGTTGGATGAAATCAGTTTCTCTACCCTCCAACACACTGCATTGATCCAACAGCAGCGAGCTAAATGACATGAAGCTCTCATTAAAAATAAAGTCTTCCGTGAGGGAGATTGGGCGCTCTTATACGATTCCAGGTTTCAAGATTTTCCTGGGAAGCTTCAGACTCACTGGCTGGGGCCACATGAAATCCATAAGGTACATGATAATGGCACCCTTACTTTAGTCACTATTGATGGATTTGGACATACCTTTAAAGTAAATGGCCACCGAGTTTGATTATACCGCAAACCACTTACTCGTGAATCCTTCTACCAGCAACTTTGCAAAGATTCCGATATGAAAATTTTACAGGAGGAAGAGAAATCTTCCTCACCTGTGATTCATTAAGTGATTCACCTATTTTTACACTTTGTACATAATTTCTTTGTTTTGTTAAATCATTTTCTGTACATATTTTTGTATTTGCACTTTGCTGTTCCTTTTCGAAGAAGCAACAATTCCATCATTTTTGTTGTTCCTTTTTTTTTTTCAAAAGAACAACACTTGCATTTTTTTCTATTGTTCCTTTTTCAGAGGAAACAACACTGTAGTTTTTTGCCATTCCTTTTCTGAAGGGACAACATTTGTGTGCACTTTTGTTGTTTATGATGTTCCTTTTCTAAAGGGACAACATTTTTTTTTTGTTATTCCTTTTTCAAAGGAATAGCACCTTTTGTTTCAACAGTTCCCTTTTCACTTTCATTTTGTTGTTCCTTTTCCAAAGGAATGACACTTTTGATTTTTGCTGTTCCTTTTCCAAAGGAACGACATTTGAGTTTTCTGTTGTTCCTTTTCCAAAGGAACAACACTTTTCATTTTTGTTGTTCCTTTTCCAAAGGAACGACATTTACGTTTTTGCTGTTCTTTTTCCAAAGGAATGACACTTTTAGCATTTGTGTTTTTGTTATTCCTTTTACAAAGGAACATCACTTTTGGTTTTTGCTGTTCTTTTTCCAAAGGAACGACATTTGCATTTTTTGCTGTTCCTTTTTCAAAGGAACAACACTTGTATTTTTTTTGCACTTCCTTTTTCAAACGACAACATTCTCGTATTCATGTTACTTATGCTTGTTCTCCTTTCTGTTCCAATTTAAAGATACTTGTCGTTCCTCCTATTTCAAGTATTTTGGAGCACAACTATACACTTATGCAATGGATACAAAGCTAGAGCATATTGAAATCAGCAAATTATATAAAATCACTATTTTTACAAGAAATTGCTATGAATTGATGGGAGGAAAGAGGAAAGGACACAATTATCCATCACTTTTGTTGTCATTATCCTACTAATACTGATATGATTGGTTATCTTTATCATGCTGGTTCTTTTAAATTCCCATAATCTTCTTTGATCATTATTAAGGAATAAGAACAAAGGGTCTATATTTTTCTATTGGGATGTTAAGACTTCTTCCACCATTCCCACTCTTAAGGAGTGCTGAACCACCCTTTGTGTATAAATAGGAAAGTACTTTAGAAAAAAAAAAGAGGAGAAAAAATGTTTATATGACTTGTTTATATGAGTTGTCAAATGTAGGATAGGGGGTCTCATCAAGAGCCAGCCTACCATGATCATAAGGAAGAAATGAAGTGGCATTCCCACTATGGCCACCACACCAGGGATATGATCCAAGAGGCACATCAGAAAAACAAAGAGCCCTTGGAAGAGGAGGTCTCATTACGAGCCGGCTTGCCCACCTTTCACTCCTTCCTGGTGAATGGCATTATGGTTTAACTGGTTACCAAGCCAGCATAATGACCTCCATTTTGACATGGAACAACACTTCCTAAGCATACACAAAGGATCATGGTTCCATGGGTGAAACAAACAACTCTGTCAAGGTTATGGACACCTATCGGTAGTGGAGCTCTGTTAATGGTATTGAAGTCACATTCTTTATAGACCAATAACAATCATTAACACCCTTCTCTGTCTTATACCTTTGTAATCCGTCAAACAAGATTATGTATATCACTTCCCCGAACCATTAAACACATGAAAAATCTATCATAACCAATCATGACGAAAAAGTCGATAATGACCGCATTATACTTGTTGTGCACGGCAGCTGTCTTATCCTCCTAGCCTCGCATCATATCACGACATTCTCTTATTTGTTAAGCGATCCTATTATATGCCTTGATTTCGGCAACCTGCTCCTTTTGTAAACATGGCATGTTCACATACGCTGTTCCTTTATGACTCTATACCATAGCATATCGGCACACCGCTCCCTCATTTGACGGCCGAGGACAGCCTATCACATTGCAGGGGGAGGCTGACCTCATAATTTGCTGGCATACGTGTCAGACTATTATTCGGAAAAATTTTACTTGGGAATAGCAAGGCTTAACGGTATCTCATTTTCAATTTGCATGCCTTGCTGTTCCTAAGCTATTTCCATATTATACTCTACAACAATTAGTAATATTTGAATGAGCCTTTTTGTTTCATTATTTTCTCTATGTTTCTAACAGTTTGAACAACTCGTTGTTCCATTGCTATCTTTGTGTTTTTATAGTGAGCTAAAGCATGGGAGGAAGGTCAATTCAAAGAGAACCACAGGTATTGACAGTCTCTGATGCTGCACAGGAAAGCCTGGCAAGGGCGGGATGGTTAGTCTATCTTAATCATTTATAGGAATCCAACGAGACCGTAGCAATAGAATTCTTACAGAACTTGCAAGAATATCACTCCACAGTAAGGGGAAGACACATAGCAATCACTGATGACATAATTGCAGAAGTCTCGGGACTGCCAGCCACTGGACCTGTGTGGACTCTAAAGAAGGAGAGACTGCGAAAGATTATAAAAATCTTCCGAGATGAAGGCCAGAACCTGACAGTCAAAGGAAAGGGAATTCTACCAGCAGCATTAGGAGAGCTGTGGGCAGAATTGGTGAAATTCATCCAGAGCTACATCACCTATGAAGGTATGAAAGACGTAATAAGACCACGACACCTTAAACTCTTAGCCGTATTAAAACAAAAATTCTCTGTGAACTTACCTGCATTTTTAAATTCATTACTTCATGATGTTTCCTGAAGCATGAAAAAGTCACAACATGTAGAATCGGTAGTAAGTCACCATGGGCTGATACAGCTGATAGTTAGCCACAGTCTTGCTCAACAACAAAGTAGCTAGGAAGAGCTAATTTCCATAATAGACAGGGGACTGACTCTGCCAGCCCTGAAATGCAAGCGTGCTACCAGTACACCAGATAGACCATCGAAACGAAGAAAATCAGTTAGATTGGCATGGATTAGAGGGAGTTTGGAAAAACTCCAAAGGAATACCAGCCAACCTATGGAGATAGATGATTCCGGGGACGAGCAACCCCCACAATTGGAAGGAGGAGAGAATGCGAAAGAATTGGAAGGAAATGAGGAAGAAGAAACAGAGGAAGAGACCGAGCAACCTGGGCAGGCGGAGGCAGAGACAAAAAAACGCGAAGAAAGCCCATTGTAAAATCCATTGCAAGAGGACGAATTGGCCCAAATTCTGCCCAATGTGGGTGAATATGCCCAACCTCTCAGCCCGCTAGGCCTCCATATTGAAGAAGAATAAAAGGAGCATTCTGCTTAGGACAAAAATGCACCCGAAGAATTGTGCGATGAGGAAGAAAACTAAGAGAATAATTTTTTTCATGATGTAAGTATGACAGGAGAGAAAAGTGATGAAGATACAGAAGAGGAACAATCTATTCCCAGCCGGAGTGCACCAGAAGAATTTCATGGAGAAGGAGTGGAAAAAGAAGTTACCCAGGAAATAACAGAGCCAGCTAGGGTTTCTACTCCTGAGAAACCCGAATAGAACAAAAAAGGAGCACCCCAAGAAGAAAACCAGGGAATTGTCCAAGATAACAGTCCAAGCCCGAGTAAACAGACAGTTGTTCCTTCTAAGAAAATAGAAGAAATTAGAAGATTACGAAAAGAACAACAAAGATTACTGAATGTGATAGCTCAACTTCGACAACAAATCAGGGTTTTGAAAATGAGAAAGAGAGTAAAAAGGACTTCGGGGGTAAGACATGCAACCACTCTAGCAAGACCCCTCAAGTAAAAGGTAAGGAGGACTCAAGTCCAGCCTGTTGTTCAAAACCAAAAGGAACAGCATTCAGCTGTTACCCATGTTGAAGTACAAACAGATGATATGTCGGCCTGTGACAAAGAATTTCAGACAGAGGCACAACCCTCGGAAGAATTACAAACCATGAACACAAGACAATGCAATAAGAAGATTCAAGTGAATCTTCCACTTACCACTACCATGTGGGATAGTAATCTGAGGAAAATAACTTACGAGAGGGTTTGGTACAAGCTCAGCAAGAAGTAGAAAAACTCACAAAACAAATAGTTTCTCGAGAAAAGTATGAAGAATTACAACAACAGCTAAGGAATGTCAATTTATCCGAAAGCCAGGGCTTTGAAGGATGGAAAAAGGAAGAAGAAAAAGTCACAAAGGTAACTCATAGGTTAGATGTCATTATCAAGCAGATGGATACCTTATGCTCTTTGTACACTGACGTCCTAGCATGTAGAGCCCCTGCTAAGAATTATGCCTTGTTTTTAATGGAACGATATTTGAAATTGAAAATTAAGGCTGTCAAAGCAAGAGCCCCTATACAAATTAATACTATTGATGATTTTATAAATTGTTGTAAGCACTATGGAGTAAAGGTTCAAAGATTATTATGTGAATTCTATCTGCATAACCTTGTGTTAGATCAAGAGATAGAGCAAAACCCTGGCCCTTTCATTGGGGATATCCAACTGTAGGCATTTATTTCGTTTGGGGTTAATCAAATTAAATGGCTTAAAGCCTATAATGCCTTCCAAAGACAAGAAAACAGATTAGATTTATGGGTAAGAGCTGAGCCTAGAAATCCAGTGCAGTTATGGAGGAAACATAGGAATCTCATGAGGACTCCAGGTGTGATTGAAGCATTAGGACCCATTCATACAACAATCAATCAGCAAGGAATAGAATACTTTTTCACTATTAAAGACCTTGCCATTGATGCTGCTAAATTTCGATATCAGATTTCTAATCCGAATATTCAACTCAAGGAACCATTTAATTATGAGACCTTTCAATTAGCTGCCAATCGCTTGAACCTCTATGGCGAAATTATCTTGAGGGCAGGGCCATCTTGGTTAGGATATAGGTTTCGGAGTCTGATTATTTGGCATCCTGCACCTGGATACCAAGCCCTGTATGAGATGCCTAAGGGTCAGACAGGCCATCTTTTTGAACACCTAGTTAGGCATCATGGCTGTAGACCACCACATGAGATCCCATCTCCAGCCTACTCTCTCACTGCCTTACATGTCAACTACAATGTTTTCATGAGGGCATGAAAAAGGGTAAGCAGGGGGGTGTGTGGAGTACTGAAGAAGGTATGTTTTTATTGATTATTTTTTCATCTTTTCTTTAGAACTCGTAACCTCTTTGCATCATGAACTAGGTAGATAATAAGAAATCATGACAAAATCTATAGGATTTATACGCAACACAAAAACACTAATAATTGCTATTTCTTATGCAGGAAAAGGGAAAAATGAAAGATTTTCGTTCCAAAGAAAAAGACAGGGCCAAGTTAATTGTTGTCCCTTTGGTGGGGAACCATATGCAAACAAGGCGATCTAAATTAAAACATATCAGCCAAGGAAAGGAAAAGGAGATATCGACTCGGTGCAAGAAAACAAATGGATAACTGGGAATTAACAGTTTGGCGAATCCCTCAGGATCCTTTGATCCTGAGGGATTGCTGCCTTAACTATTTTTGCATCCTTGATATCTCTGCTTTAGTTGTTATAAAAAGGGGCAGCACTCCTAGCCTGGGCGACGATCTGCTGTTATTTTTTTAATGTAAATTTTCTTTGTATTTGAAACTTTGATCTTCGACTCTCGTTGAGAAGTGATTCGCTGCAACTCTATTTTAATTCTTTAATATAAATCTGGTTGTTGTTTCGTCTTTGATCCTGGAGTAATTTCAAGCGGTGTGTCCCTGGAGGCTAAGGTCCCGGCCCTGGTGGAACACTTGCTCCTGTATCATTATCTTTAGTTCGTGCGTGGTTTTCATTATCATCTTTGTTCGGTAATCTGATGTGTTTTGTTATTTTACATCACGACTCTGTTATATTTGATTCATGTTCGACTGAGTAATATCGTTCTCTGTGACAGGAATGTCAGATTGTTCATTCTGACTCTCTAATGCATTGTTATTCCTTTAATCATTAATATAACATTGCCGGTCTTTACAGAATGTTATTGTTGTTCAATTACAGAGTACCCGTGTTGTAACAGTCATAAATTAGTATTACTGTATTCATCTATAGATTACATTTAATTGCGATTGTTGATTCAACTGGTATTGTTGTTCCATTATGAATTACAATCGTTATTCTTTATAACTAAGATTGATATTTGTAGTACCGAAATCAGATTATTGTTTTTCTCAATACTGAGGTGTGCCGTGTGTGTTATTTATCTTAGTTTATTGTGCATTTCCATTTGGTTCCAAGCGTTGTTCTATATTTCATTACTAATAAGTTGTCGTTCTATTTCCGTGTGCTGTCTTATTTATTCCTAGAGTAAAGATTGCTATCTGATTTCTGTAGGATACGATTGCTGCACTTATTCCTGTAGATTAAAGTGTTATTGTTTATAAGAATCAGTTGCTGTTACGTTTTCTAGTTGCTATTCCATTTCTTAGTTGTTATTCCATTTCCTAGTTGTTGTTCCATTTCCTGTTATTTGTGTTCTCATTGCTTTGGTGTGCAGAACGATCTAAAACTGTAGTGGGCATTGACATTTGTTGTATAGTTCCCAAATTGATGATCTGTTCCTTGATTATATTTAATTACATCAGTTTACAGAGGGATGAGTTACTATTACTGGACCCTTGACTGATAAATCGCTTAGTTTTCTGAATGCATGATTTAGGCTTTAAAGTGCTTTGTTGTAAGTAGATCTTGTTTTAAGCATCCGTTTACTCTTGTATTATGAGCACTATACTGCTAGCATTACTCTGGAAAATGACAGCCTCAAACTGAGTACACGCTTTGAAATAACAAATCGTTCGTGGATTAACAAGTTAATGTGAGGTAATTAGAGGTGAAAAAGACCCCTTTTACGGCTCGACAGTAACCTACCAATCCCATGAATGATCCCACCTCATCTACATTCTTAGGAGTTGGCTATTCCATGATGGCCCTTATATTTTATGGATCTACTGTTATGCCTTCCTTCAAGACAACATGTCCCAAGCAGAGTACCTCAGTCTGAAAGAAGCTGCACTTGCTAAGACCGAATTTGAAGCTTACTTTTTCAGATCTGCCCATGTGAATATGGGCGGCACTTCCCCTATTTGAGTTGTTAAAAAGGTTGGCTATTCCCTCAACTTCAATAGGATGGAATTGAATACAAATTTTTATGAATCGTCGATCCAAATGGCTCTGGATAGAACCTATAATAGGGTCTCGAAAAAGAAGTAATTTCTTTTGAGCTTGTATCATCTTTCTGGGTTCACTAGGATTTTTCCTAGTCGGGATCTCGAGTTATTTTGGTGAGAACCTGATACCCTTATTGTCATCTCAGCAAATACTCAGTATGTCATCAACGATTACAATAACAAAATTTTCCAAATAAGGATGCAACACACTATTCATAAAACACATGAATGTAGACGGAGGATTAGTCAAACCGAATGGAACAATAACAAACTCATAATGCCCATACTTGGTATTGAACGCAGTCTTGAATATGTCCTCTTCCTTGATGCATACCTGATGGTATCCCGATCTCAAGTCGATCTTAGAGAACATTGATGTTTCCTTTAGTTGATCAAACAAATCATCAATCCTTGGAAATGGGTACTTGTTCTTGATTGTTACCTTGTTCAGCTGCCTGTAATGAATGCACAATCTGAGAGTAGCATCTTTATTCTTTACGAACAACACTAGTGCGCCCCGAGGTGATATATTGGGTCAAATGTATCCTTTGTCTAACATTTCCTTTAGCTACAAATTCAACTCTACCAACTCAGGTGTGCTCATCCTGTAAGGTGCTTTTGATACTGGAGCTGCCCCTGGTACCAACTCAATAGAAAAGTCTACCTCCCTGTGAGGTGGAAACTCTGAAATGTCCTCCAAAAATACATCCCAAAACTGTTGCAATACTGGGTACCTGCTCAACACATCCACATCTTAAACCTCCTTACCCTTGTCACTAGAAATGTGTACTGCAAACATAACACAACCTTTTATACAACTACGCTTAGCCTACATAGCAGTAACCATCCTCACTGATGTAGGCTTCTTCTTTCCCTGCAAGGTCCTCTTTTCCCCACTATCATCCACACACTCAATGGCCTTGTTGAAGCAATCAACTTTGGTTATGTGAAGGTATAGGCAATCTATACCCAAAAGCATACTATACTATGCCAATGTAAATACATTAAAATGTGCTACTGTAGGCATACCATTTAACTCAAATGCACAAGCTCTTACCCAATGGTGAACTCACTTCTTTGTACCTGTAGCCAATTGTACCAACAAAGATTTTTCATGCACTTCTTTTCTCAAACCACACTTATCCACCAAGTCAGTATTAATATAATAACTATAGTTAGATCTAGGATCAATCAAAATAGAAACATCTAGATCACAAAGCTTACAGTCCATCTCAATGATCAATGCCTGATGATCTGCCTGCATGTTGTCCATAGCTGCATAAATTCGAGGAATGTTATGACCAACATCACCAATTGTATGCACCTCCTAAGAACTGTAGATCTGGGGTCTACCACCACTATGATACTATAGATAATCACTCTTTAGATGATCCTTACTACATATCCAACACTACAATGGTTTTGTACCACTGCCTCTACCCTGCTGCTCTCCATGTCCCTTCTCAGTTGTATTGAATATCTTGTAAGGAATTGCATTATCTTTCTCACTTGCATCTTAAGGTCTTCCTCACTTTGGTATCAATTTTCCTTTAGCTTTCTCATTTCTTTTCAAGTCATGCTTCAGCACAACTTTGTGCTTTGACTGCTCATAGCAATGCGTCAAATTTTAGATGGCCTCCTCAAACGATCTAGGCTCGTCAAACTCGATCCAATATTTGTTTTCAAATGGAAATCCATTGATGAATCTTTGAACCTTAGCTTTCTCCTCTCTGAGGTAAGGCACATATCTCAACAGCTCCAAAAATCTGCTAGTATACTCCTCATATATCAAAGAACCCATCTACAACTCATAAAACTCCTTAGTTTTATCATCATATTACCTCTTAGACAAGTAATTCTTCTTGAAGAACCTTTCAAACACATGCCAAGTCAAATCATCCTCATGTATGTCCTTGACATTCTTCACGTATTCCCACCAAATATCCACTTTACCTTTGAGACTGAACAAGGTTATCCTTTCTTTCATGTTTTTTGAGTAATCATGCAATCTAAATAATTTCCTCATGCCAAGAAACCAAGCCTCCACATCTTGTGATTTCTTCATCTCTCCATCAAAATTAGGTGACTTTGCCTTCTTCAAATCATCCAGCAAGTATCCCCTATCATTCTTCCTATATGGATGATAATGATGATGATCACGATGTCTATCAAAACCAGAACTAGATTAATACATGTGTCTGTCACCCCTCCTATCCAGAGTGTCCAATATCCTGCCATCTTTGATAGTGTCAGAACTATCTGACCTATGTATACTATGATACCTACTGTCATATGCCCCATTAGTTATGTCCTCATGTCCATGGCTAATTCAAAGAGGCCCCTATTGCTGCAAATCTGACAAACTCTGAAGTAATCTCGCATTCACCTCTACCTATTTCTCTTGTGCCTACATGATTTTGTCATTGTCTACTTTGAAACTCCTTATTTCTTCCTTTATGATTTTCAATGTGTCTACCAAGTCAGAAGAGTGCCCCACACCACGTTTCCCATCTAATGCATAGTGATATTCTAAGAAAAATACACTTGGATAGTTGAATGCTATGGAAGGGTTTCTAGGGGACTACAAAGTATTTAAATGAAATATATTTTATTACTCGTAAGATACTATTGAACAATGAAACAAGTGGTATGATTTAGTAAAAGTAAGTATAATTTCAATCACTCCCACATCATAGTATAAGTTGGAGGGGAAGCAAATCACCCTATAAAACAAAATAAAACTAACTAATAATGAATTATAAAATATGTATCCAATGAAGATAGTGATTATGAAGCCAAATACATGAGAAAACCTAGGTATTAGGTGAGGTCTATGATTTGTTTTTTTTCCTTAGTTATGAAATGTAAGTACAAAGAAATGTGCACTCACTATTCGGTTGTCATGGAAATTATAACCTAAAACGTTGCGACATAATATTATATCATGTATTTATGATTCGATATCCCACATGAATGAGAGAGATTCTATATGTCTGCTTGAATGACTCAACCTTCAAGATGACAACATGAGTTCACCCCAGCCTTGAGTAGATCCACCACATCTGAGCCCAAGGCGCCTATCCCTTGGTGAATCCAACCATCCCGCATAGCCTAATAGTCATATAGGGCTAGAGGTGAGGTAGGGCTTCTACATGCTTGAACCCCAACTATTGTTATGGTTTTGAACCCTATATACTCTTCTTTAAAGTTCACACATGAATAGCCCCATGTATGAGTGATGGGACTGATATGGCATCCACTTCATACCTTGGTGGTTAACATGATAGATCAAGTTGCAAGACTCATCACTTCTACTTACAAATTCTGATTGAGGTGATTATCAAATCATTAGAAATATTTTAGTGTGTGGAAAGAATTTTGAAAAGATATAAGTTATTCTCACAAGATTTTTTACCTAAATTAGTATCATTTTATGCCTCAAACTAGCTCTAGAAGTTTTTGGATCTCAAATCATGAAACTATGACCAGCCCTTGAAATGGGTCCTACAAGCCAATTCCTAAAACAAAATCCACCTAGAAAGTACTAATATAGATAAAAAGGCATATGATGATCCATTTCGTATTATATTACTAATTATTTGAATGTACCAAAGAGAAATTTCTTCAAAAATGGGTATCACAATACTAACATATGTTTTCATTGTAGTGCATTTTGTTAACAAAGTACATGAGTGTTTCATTTTTTCCTTTAGCACCAAAGATTGAATCACACCCTTAGATGGGTAGATTCTTGCAATGCACCTATATTGATGTCACAATGGTTTTCTTTATTTATATTCACTAGCTAAAAAACACCTCAACAAAACCCTTCACCCATCAACCTAAAGTATCCTAAATCTTTTCCAAAAGCATATATTAGAACATCTACCAAAAAATGTTCTTCTAGATATAATGATTTTACTGAATCTTTTTTTAATTTTTTGGCCCATAATTAACAATTAAAATATCTTTAAATACCTCCAAAAAACTTTATTTTCTTAGTAGTGCTTAGTAAAAGAAGAGACATATATTAGAACAAAGTTCAAAGTTTCAAAGGCCTCCACCACTTCAGAGATAGGATAAAAAATGTAACATTAGAACTTTGGAATACAAATCATTGTAGCCTCAAATATCTTTAATTCATAGTTGTAAACAATTCGAACACTAGAAATGTTGATAACATTTGGTTGAAATGTGTCCTCTAACCCTTTTCCCAAACCCTCTCTACACTCAAAGGGTATACTTTTCCTTATTTTATCCTTCTACCATTCCTCTATCATAGTCCACTTTGTACACTCTAGTTAAAAACAAGAATCACTTTCCCAACCCTAATCATTAAGGAGAAACCTCAACCCACTACTCCCTTAATGGCTAGCATGGGTCATATCCTATAGGAAACTATGATTTCAACCCAACCCTGAAATAGTTCCATTAACACTTCATTTGCCTCTCCTAATCAAACTTCAACTGTAAACCATTGTCATGGCACCATTATACTTTCACTCTGCATCCTTTCTTCCACTTCCATATCTTATGGATTTTCTTTCAATTAACCATTCCCCTATGGTTGTACTCCTTTCCATTCAACACATAGAGATGACTATGTGGTTACTACTCCACCATTTGGTTCCCAAACATAACATTAAATAGCAAACATAGGCACTATAGCTTGAAAGCAGCAACATCCAAAAGAGAGAATTCCAAAGGGGGTAGTTCCACTAGAGCCCAAACCCACAAAAGGATGCACAAGGGTTCCTCCTCTCTACTTCAAACATAATTACATCTTAATCATTGTGTATAGACACCTCAAGATTTAGAATTATAGGAGAAGTAGAAATTACCAATATTTTGAAGATGTCATTGTGGATGATTTTGTTGATTCTTTTGAAATTTTAAATGGAAGAAAAACAATGTAGCTCTTAGAGAATAACTTATTGAATCTTGAACAATGTTTTCAAATTTATAGTGTTTGAGCAATGCTAAAATCACAATAGGGTACATGGATTAGTTGAAAGAAGGAATTAGTAGAAAAGAAAGAAAATATGAGAGATGCATATTATACTCAATCCAATCTATACTTGGTCCAATAGTCTCATTGCATGCAGTAAGAAGTTAGAAAAATTAACCCCTTATTTTTAATTTAAAAGCCTCAAAAGCTTTGTTGATGATGTGTTATATCCCTTCATATACAAATAACATATACATGGAAGAAAATAGTTTTAATGGTGTAATATCATATGAATCTCTTTACTATTGGAACTTCAATTCGGAGATACCTATTAAATTTATAAAAACAACTAAATGACCCTCAACAACACCATTTCTTATATTAGCATTACTTTAAGATAATGAAATTAATTATTCATAATAAAGAATGAAATAAAATATTTTTTAATGTGTAAGAAAGGTTGGATTAAAAATGCATAAAAAACATTAGATGAGATTGAATTATTTTTCTAGCACCTATAACACCTCAAATTACTTATAAATACCTATTACCATAGTTGGATATATTCTATACCACTCAAATAGCCACACTCAATTAGATTCAACAATCAACTAAATTTATACAAATCCTAATTTTCCTTGTGACTACTACGACCATTTTTTTTAGATATTCTAGAGTTAGAAATGCATAAATATGTTTTAGTCACTTTTTCTCATATTATGTGGCAAGGAGATGTATCAAAATTGAAATATACAAGTTTCAACTAACAATGGTTTTATAATGTGTTGTAGTGGCTTCTCACTTCACTGTATATGCATAAATACAAGTTGTAGGTGATGCAGATGGTACCTTTTCCAAAATAATATAATATAAGGAAAACATCTTATAAAGGAATTTCTGAGGAGGTTTTTAGCATTACAAGATTAGGAAAAAATTCCAAAAAATATTCTTTGCAACCTCTACCATTCGTAGTGGAGGTTTTAATCGATGTTTTCTATAACTAAAAAAAAATTGGTTGAACAAAATTTTGTTTTTTGGTGTATGTTCTAACAACATTAACTAATGCATTTTCATTAACACACCCTGATGCATGTTGTCAGAACCCCATCTTTTTTCTGTGACTAGTGGAATTGACAACTAGGGTGGTCTCATACTCGTGTGCAATGGGGTTGATTTCATCTACTACCACTATAAGCACTAGGAATTGTTGGGCACCAAAACGGCCTATCTCTTCCCTGCATTTCCACTCCTCTTTTCATCCCTTTTGTATTCATTCGCATACATTTACTATGTAAAACTATGAGGTAATTCCCCTTTTATCGTCTCTTGGGATATTTAATTAATGAAGTAGAGTCATGAGGGTTTTACCTATGTGAACCAATAAAACATGTTATGACTGCAGATTATGGAGCGCAGGTGTTGACCTCATGACATATTGCAGTAGTTCTGTGATACACAACAACTGATCGATCACGATGAAACAACATAATTGATTTGCAGTTGTTCTCAACCCGTTTTGGATAATTCCTATTCCTTCTCTCTCGGTGCTAGTGCTGTGTTGAACTGATGTATATCTTTGGGCATATAGTTGCCAAGTTTTGGGGAGAGATGTTACTCCCCTTTGTATTGTATAAAAGACAAGTCATTCTTGTACAAGGGGTTAGCCAGACCTTGCATTGTATTGTAACAACATTGTTCAGATTAATAAAATACAGCCCTTCTTGCTGGTCTATCTTTCGCTGTGAGTAACGCAACCCCGATCAGAGAGTTGGGCCCACTCTTCTAATCAGGTGTTGTGTGTTTCCTTGTTATGTGTGTATTGTTCATTGCTGTGTTTATTTCTTGATATTTGTTGCATATTATTTAGATCACTGTGAATACCTTTTTAAGTTCTGCAGTTGAGTTTCTATTTCTATTTCAGCAAAGCTTTGATTTGGTAATGGCAAACCCTTGGTCGATGATAGATTGTAACCTTGCCTTTGCATATACCTTGCATGTTTCCTTGAAAAGAATATGCACCCGTATTGATAGATTAATGTAGGAAAAGGGGTGAATAAATCGTTCATACCTAGAAACCAACATTTTGGTGCCATTGCCGAGGAGGCTAGCAAGGTGCAAGACATGATCTATATCAACCAGAGGGTCAATCTCTCGTCTTGGGGAGAGAACGAGCTTTCTCACTCTGCTCCAGGTCCTGAGCATAGGTATTTCATTTGTTTTGTGCTTTTATTATTTTCCTATTTTATTAGGGCTGATCTCTTACCCTGGGGAGGGAGGAGTCCTTTGACGCCCTGCTCCAGGCCTTGAGCTTAGATTTCCCTAGCATTTTTGTTGTTTTGGTTTTGAGAAACCCAATCTCTCGCCCTGGGGAGGGAGGGGTCCTCTGACGCCCTACTTCAGGTCTTGAAGTGTTAGGTTTTCTCATGTGTGTGTTATTTTTCTTGATTGGGTTTCTTGTCCCGGGGAGGGGAGTCCTTTGACGCCCTGCTCCAGGCCCTGAACCCTAGGTTTCTGTTTTCTTTTCTTTTTTCATTAACTATTCTCTTTTCAACGTGATCTCTTGTCCTGGGGAGGGAATGGTCTTTTTCCCTACTCCAGGTCTTGAGCATTGTGATTTGGTAGCAACATCTTTCATCACACCAACTTGCATGAACATAGAGCCAAATAAAAGGGGCAGAGGGAGAGCCCCAAAGAAGGGAGGACAGGATTTGGGAAGGAAAACGTATATCCAGCAAATCATTGCAAAAGTTGAATCAGAGGCGTCTTCTCGTGCAGCCGTGAGGCCAGGTGTGCAAACAAGACATAAGGGACAATCTATAGATTAACCAGTGTTGTCCATAACACCCCCTACTGATTCGATACAATAGGCCCTTCCAGTAGCTGGAGAGACAAGCAATAGTACGCTTGATAAAGGGATACCATTGCTCGTAACAGAAGAAGAAGAAGTTGCAAGTAAAGCATCCGAGGGAATGGTCCATCCTAGTAGGGAAGAAGAAGTTGTAGAAAGGATATCTGAAGAGTCAAGCCACTATGACAGGGAGGAAGAAATTGTAGAGACACTTCTATCACCAAAGGATAGATGGATTGTTGTTAAGGAAATTCGAACCCCTGTGATAAAAGCCCTCCCTGCAGAGCTTGCT
The DNA here is from genome assembly GCA_031772625.1 of Pinus tabuliformis. NCBI lineage: Eukaryota > Viridiplantae > Streptophyta > Pinopsida > Pinales > Pinaceae > Pinus > Pinus tabuliformis. Next base: position 632,041,849 of record CM062820.1, on the reverse strand, counting down.
GAAATCCCTAGTGAGTATTGGAGGATATTCATGGCACCTACAATCTTTACTATTGACTTCCCAATTGGGGATCTTGGGACTGGTGCACCAACAAAGCCCATTCCTTTAACAGCTTTACCCAGTTTCCACGGGCTTACTTCAAAAGACCCTGACACATTTTTGTTTAAATTTGACATTGTGTGTCGAGGATATGATTATATAACCGATGCTCAAAAATTGAAAATATTCCTTGCTACGCTAAAAGGGACAGCCCTGCGGTGGTTTATGGGTCTTGGGGGAAGGTCTATCACCACAAGGGAGGAGATGAGAACTGCTTTCTTGGAGAAGTACCAGGACTAATGTAAATCACAGGATATTAAAGAAGGACTTTTCAAATTTACACAGAAAGAGGGAAAAAATATGGAAGATTGTGTGGAACGCTTTAAATACATATTGTAGAGATCAGGTCACTCTGACCTGGATAAGGAGATTTTGAAAATTATCCTTCTTCAGTCCTTCCAAGAGGACTCTTTGGAATTGTTAAATATAGTCGGAAAGGGAGATATATCAAAGGAGAACTTTGACACCATCTGCAAGTTGTGCATCCAGTGCTCAAGGGGAGTTGCAAGGAATAAACAAGGGATTCGATCAAAAAAAGTATCTGGTGGAGGTGTTACAAAAGCAGAAATTGGGAATCTATTGGACAGCTTGAGGACTGATATCCTGAGTACCTTGTCTGAACAAATAGACACACTACAGGTAAAACAGAAACAGCTAGAATTGGAAAGAACTATGGCTGTATTTTTCCCAACATGCAGGAAGAAACACCCATAGAGGGAATTTCCATTAAACTCTGTAGAGGAGTGTGCAATCTATGAGTTGAATCATGTGACAAGTTCATGCCCATCCTTTCCAGGACTAAAAGTGGTTTTTCAAGGGATAGGCGAAGAGATGGAGCAGCTATACTTTATGGGACCTAAAAAGCCATGGCAACCTTGGCCATCAATGGGAAATCAAGGTATGTTTCTAGATCCATCTCAATATTTTAGTAATTTTAATATGGGTCCCCAGTCCATGCCTTATCCTCCCATGTGGCCCCAATACTATTTTCCACCTTGGTAGCAGTGGGATCCTCAAGCTAGTTTGAGTTCCTCGTGGGCTCCGAACTGGCGGGGACCTTCTCCTCCTGGTCAGTTTCCCTAATCAATGCCACAACAACAACTTTAGTTACCCTCTAATGTGCCTCCTGGTAATCAGCCTATTCGTCCCCAACTTCCCATCCAACCCAATCCGAATCCTAACAATAAAGGGGCTCAGCAAGCTGACACCCTCAACCTACCTTCATACAACATCTCTACCGCAGAATTCTATGAGATGAATTTACGATCTGGGCGGATAGTAGATGCTCAACCCTCACCAGTTATCATTGAACAAATTGACAGTGAGGAAAAGGAACCAGAAATGGTTGAAGAGGAATCAAATCGAGTCAACAAAAATCATACACCTCCTCAACCGCCAGTCACTCAAAAAAACAAAGATGAACCGCCCTATCCAGAAAGGTTGGCTTTGAGTAAACCAACCCCTCAAGCTAAGTTTGACTTGTTAGGGGAGTTATATTATTTATTTGTAAAGATTCTCCTATTGCAAGATATGAGGGACGTACGTATGCAAAAACTCTTAGGGAATATTGTGCTAAGAAGCCTAAAAAGAAATCAAGAGACTCGCTCACCATTCATGTAATGGGGAAGTTATCAGATTTCATGATGGGAAGGTCCATGCCTATAAAGTATGGGGATCCTGGGAACCCAATTTTAACTGTGCAAATTAATGGGGTAGAAATTCCCAATGTACTAGTAGATTTGGTGCTGCCATAAATGTAATCACTGTTGAAACTATGCATGCATTAGGTCTTCATAACTTGAAACACACACCTACAGTGTTAGAACTAGAAGATCAATCTACAGTGAAACAAGTAGGGAAGTTAGAAGATATCACAATTTTGGTTGATTCATGGCACTACCCTGTGGACTTCCTAGTACTCCAAATGCAATCTCCAGCTGGAAGCCATCCACTGATTCTGGGAAAACCATGGCTGGCAACCACAGACGCTTATATTGGGTGTCGGTCTAGACATATGATCATTTCAAATGGACAATACACTAAGAATCTAGTATTATATCCTCTCGCAGAACCTAACCCATTAGAAAAAGCAAGAGGCTGCAAGATATCTTTACCCAGGAAAGAGTCTAAATTAGAAAATGAGGAGTTAAGACCAATTCTTACTATTGGATAGGCCCTCTAGCTGAAAACCGAAATGGAAGATGACACAATTACTACCTTTATTAGTGATCCTTGTTCTGTTTCAGATTTAAATCAGCAAATCTTGGAGTCCGTCTTGAGCTGTGAGACTCAGGAAAGTATTGGAACAATAGATGGATTTGATGAGCTACCTACAACTATGCCCCATGACAGTATTTCCATGGAATTATAACCAAGAAAATCCCTGAATATCAACCCAGATTTTCCAAAGTCCCAAAAGAAACAACTCTTGGATGTTCTTTGGAAACATAAAGAAGCCTTCGCCCGGGACTACTCAGATATGAAGGGGATTGTTGCTAATCTATGCACCCATCACATATACATTAAGGAGGACTGTCGTCCTGTGAGGCAACCCTAGAGAAGAATGAACCCTGCTCTGAAAAAAATTGTTAAGGAAGAGCTCCAAAAGCTGCTGGACGTGGGATTTATCTACCCCATTTCAGATAGCCAATGGGTTTCCCCATTGGTACTGGTCCCTAAGAAAAATGGTAAATGGAAAATATGCGTGGATTACAGAGAATTAAATAAGGCAACTCAGAAAGACCATTTTCCATTACCATTCATTGACCAAGTCTTGGATACATTGGTTGGGAAGAAGTTTTTCTCCTTCCTGGACAGATTTAGCGGGTACAACCAGATCTAGATAGCTCCTGAAGATTAGGATAAGACCACTTTCACATGCCCTTGGGGAACGTTCACATATCGGGTCCTCCCATTTGGTCTCTGTAATGTGCCTGCAACATTCTAGAGGGAAATTTTAGGGATTTTCTCTGATCTGATGGATGATAGTGTTGATATTTATATGGACGATTTCACGGCATATGGAGATTCATTCAAAGAAGCGTTGGGGAAGCTAGAAAAATTTCTTGAAAGATGCAAGCAGGCACATGTCTCTTTAAGTACGTAAAAATTCCATATGATGATGAACGAAGGAATAGTCCCGGGAGACATGCTTTCGGCTGTAGGAATCCGAATGGATCCAGCTAAGATAAAGGTAATACATCATTTCCCAATACCCAGAACACCCACTCAGGTACGTAGCTTTATCGGTTGTGTTGGTTATTACAGGCACTTTATAGAAAATTTTGCTAAAACAACACATCCGCTCTTTCAATTACTAAAAAAAGATGCAGACTTTATGTGGACAGATGACTGTGATGCAACCTTTGTGAAGATCAAGGAGCTGGTTTGTAGTGCTCTGATCCTTAGAGGACCAGACTAGGCATTACCATTCCATATTCATGGTGATGCTTCCCAGATAGCAGTTGGGGCAGTAAGTGGATAAGGTACCATATGCAGTTTACTATGTTACTAAGAACTTGGCTCCTGCTGAGTTAAACTACACAATGACTGAAAAAGAATTCCTTGTTGTCATCTACGACATCAACAAGTTCCGACACTATATCACTGGTTACCCCACCTTTGTACATCATGCAGCCATCAGGTACCTGATGAATAAACCCCTTACTCATGGTCGTATTACAAGATGGCTCTTGCTACTTCAAGAATTTTACATTACCATAGTAGATAAACCAGGGAAGGACAACGTGGTTGCTGATTTTCTGTCTAGGTTATAAAATAATGTCGAAGGTACACCTATCGAAGATAGCTTTCCAGATGAATATCTCTTTGCAATTTCTGCTAACACTCCGTGGTATGCAGATATTGCTAACTATCTTGCTACAGGGAAGGTACCTCATCATTTGTCATATAAGGATCAACGGAAAATTATTCATCATAGTACCCAATATTCATGGATGGCAGGATACCTCTTTCATATAGGGGTTGATCAACAGATTCAGCACTGTGTATCAGAGGATGATATCTATGAGATATTGAAGGCCGCCCATGGTGGACCTTGTGGAGGACATTTTGCAGATAAAAGAACAGGCCACAAGGTGCTGCAAATGGGATACTACTGGCCTTCTATCTTTCGTGATGCTAGAGATTATGTCCGAAGATGTGACAGTTGTCAACAGATGGGACAACCTGGGAAATTAGATGAAATGCCATTACAACCCCAGATAGTCCTTGAACCTTTTGAGAAGTGGGCCATCGATTTCATTGGACCCTTCAACCCACCTTCTCACTAGAAGGTTCACATCTTGGTCTACACTGATTATGTCACTAAGTGGGTGGAAGCTAGAGCAGTTGCGAAAGCAACAGAACAGGTGGTGGTAGATTTCCTTTTTGAAGATATTTTTGCCTGATATGGTACCCCGAGAGAAATTGTTTCAGATGGAGGAGCACAGTTCACATCCCACATGATAGAGAGGCTTATGTAGAAATACAGGGTTAAACACAGAGTGACAACTCCTTACCATCACCATGTGAATGGATAGGTAGAGAGCACAAACAAGGTATTGGAAAATATCTTGACAAAAACTGTAGCAAGTCGTCGCCGCGATTGGTCGTAGAAACTTCCAAAAGCTCTTTGGGCATATAGGACGACATGGCGGAATACAACCGGGTTTTCACCATTTGAGCTAGTCTATGGGAAATCCCCCTTGTTTCTAGTAGAGTTTGAGATTAGTACACTCAGAACGGCTTTGGAAGTGGGATTAGACTTATAAGAGGCCTAGAAACACCGACTGGAACAACCTAATGAGTTAGACAAGATTCGTTCAATGGCTGTCCATAGAACCACTGCTATCCAACAACAGAGAACGAAATGGCATGATAAATTTATCAAGAATAAGGTGTTTCATACAGGAGACTGGGCATTGCTCTATGACTCCCGGTTCAAAGATTTTAAAGGAAAGCTTTGCACTCGTTGGATGGGACCCTATGAGGTGGATGTTGTATTCGACAATGGAACAAACAGATTGGTTACAATAGATGAAAATCGTACTTCCTTCCTAGTGAACAAACACCATCTGAAGTTATATCACTGTCCAACATCTAAGGATGCATTCATCAAACATCTTTCTGATACATTTGGTTTGATGGTTGTTGGTGCAGAGAATACTCCCTTTGCTTTATGTTAAAAAAAAAATTAAAAAATAATAATAATAATAATAATATGCTATTACTACTTACTTGTTTGTCTTTTTGTGGGAATAAGAACCGAATTATGACAAGGAGAAACTGAGAAATTTTCCAAGTAACAGTCGTTGTTGTTACTCCACCATTGTTGTTACTCCATCGATCTTGTTACTCCACCGTTGCTATTACTCCACTAGTGTTGTAACTCCGACGTTGTTGTTACTTCATTGATGTTTTTACTCTACCATTCCTGTTACTCTACAGGTGTTGTTACTCCATCGTTGTTGTCACTCCACCGGTGCTATAACTCCACCGTTGTTGTTACTCCACCAGTGTTGTTACTCTTCCATTGCTATTACTCCATAGGTGTTGTTACTCCGCAGTTACTGTTACTTTGCCATTGTTGTTACTTCGTCAGTGTTGTTACTCCTCCATTGCTGTTACTTCGTCGATGTTGTTACTCTGCCATTGTTGTTACTCCATTCGTTCTGTTACTCCGTACTTGTTGTTACTCCACCACTGTTGTTACTCCGCCGTGCTGTTACTCTACCGGTGCTGTTACTCCGTCGACGCTGTTACTCTATCGGCGTTGTTACTTCACCGTTAATGTTACTCCACTGGTTATTTTTGTTGTTGCTCCACCACGAGGTAGGTCACCAGGTAAACCTTCATTGACTCTTATATATTTAATTAAAACATTCCAAAGAAGAGACTAGTACGTGCCGTGGATGACCGCATTTAAGTTGGGGGGGGGGGTCCCATCACAAATAAACGACGACATACCTAAATTGTAATCATATCAAATTATTATCAAATCTAATGCGAATGGAAACCAAAAATAGTGCGATTTTGTAATCATGATTCTGACGCATTGGAATTTGAAATTGTATGCCAAAAACCTTATTGGTCATTTCCCAGTACGTTTTATTCAATCACCATAATCATTCACCTATACTGCTATACCCTGCCATTATTTGTTGTGTTTTTCGAGGTGTACCAGTCATTATTACCACTCTTTTACCCCGCGGCCACCATGCTTACATTATTTTCATTATCAGTTGGGTTGCTGTTACTCTCCCCCTACCAGCCAATTGTATCCATCGTGTTGATCCAATTCCTATAACGATGGGTGGGTTGGCTGTGCACCATGAGCCAGAGGATATGACAATGATCCGAAATAATCAGGAAGTATGGCAGGTTTTTGAAAATTCAGGGTGGAACATCTATTTCGACAGGTTGCAGGGGTTTAACAAGGCAATTGCGATTATTCACTCAATTTAGAGGAAGGGAGCTCTCGGGTTCGGGGGATATAAATCCCTGTTATAGAGGAAACCATTGCAGAGGTCAGTGGGCTACCCCAATAGGGGTAGAGATGGCTTTTGCAAAGAACCTCCCTCTCGGAGTTCCCTGAAGAATTTTTGCAAGCTGGAGGAAATGTTGTTCAGAAAGGCCGGGGGTATGACCAGAATTCATTACCACACCCATGGGGTGAGGTAACAGGTTTTGTAGTGAGATACATAACTTGCGAGGGGAGGTATACCACCATGTTTAAATATCATTTCAGAATGTTGGCTCACCTTCAGTTCCCACAGTCGGAAGCCTTCTCATTGAATATGCATTTCTTCCTGTTAAAAATTCTCCAGCTGATGGCACAATCTGCTCAGCATTTGCGACAAGTGGCGGCAGTCATTACCAACCATAGGCTGGTTCGGCTGTTAGTCATGCATGCAATTGATCAACTTCAAATCTCATGGGAAAAATTCTGGGATTCTACAGAGGAAGAGATAACATCTATTAGATCCGCTAGATAAGAAGAGTTGGAAGTAATGGAGGAAGAACCCGGAGCAGAGGACGAATACATAGATCAAGAAGAACCAGAGGAAATGGAGATGGAACCCGAGGGGCTGGAACAAAATTAGGAGTGTGAACCAGAGAGGATAGTCAAGGCTGCTCCACAAGAACCAGCCTCAACCGCAGAACTGATGGAAGAAGAAGTGCTGCAGCAAGGGGCCGATATAGAAAGGGTCACCAGCACCATGACCGAGGCTGTCTCACAAGAACCAGCCTCGACCATGGAGCCAGTGGAGAAAATCAGCAGCACTGTAATAAGAGAAGAGGTACCACATCAGGCTGAGGTGGAGGAATTCGTTAATATTGTAGCCGGGGGTGTCCCACAAGAACCACCCTCGACTGTGGAACCAATGGAGGAAGATGAACCAGGATGAGAGGGGCCTGAAGCTGAAAGAACCGTGGGGCCAACATAAGGAGAGGTTATGGGTATAATGGACAGAATTGATATAATGATGAAAGAATCCATTTTTATCAATTTCATGCTGGAAGAAACAGTGCCAACATTGTATTTTCAAGAATTGCTGGATACGGAAGGTGGTGTTACACAAGAACCACCATCAACCTGTCCGACCCTAGAGATTGCAGAAGAATTAGATGCTGAGACTGACGCTGCTCCACAAGAACCAGCGTCAACCTTGGAACAGGGGGCTACAAAAGAAGGGGTTTCAACCCAGAGAAGAGATGTTGCAGATAGAGGGAAAGAGCCCGAGGCCACAACTAGGGCCAAGATAGATCAGGTAGGAAAATTCTTTCAATTTTCCTCTTACTTCTCCATTCCAAAAGGGGCAAGGGTGTCTCGCTCTTCCCGACATGCGGAGGAGGATGTTGTCATTCCACTGATTTTGAATTTTGATGGGTCGAATAAGGAACCAGCTGCCACAGGTTTGTTGGTCGCAGACTTCCACAGAGACCTTTCCCAAGAACCCAGAATAGAGGAAGAGGCAGGTGTTTTTGAAACAAGGGAACCTGGAGGGGAAATTTTGGTTGAAACACCGATGGACACCCATCAAGTGAGTCTGCCACCTGTTAGAGTCGGTCTAGTAGCCCTCCACCAGAGATCAAAGCTCTTTGCATTTCATGATTAGGTGTCCCATCAGTGTGATCATGTTGCATTCCGTTAGGCATGCCATAATCTTGGTGGAGGTAGTTTGTGTCTTTATTCCCCTCTTGTTTGACACTACTGGTTCAGGTTTGTTCAAGTAAATAAAATCCTCAAAAGGGTCATTCATCTTGTTTTAAGTTTTAAGGTCTTACGTCTAGGGTTGAGTCCATTTTTGTCTTGAGAGGTCATAAAGGACCAGCAAGCCAGAGGGATGTTCTTCCTTAAATATTTTTTCAAAGATTCTCATCATTGTACAGCTAAATTTTCACTTTGTTCTCAAAAACTCTGTTTTTGAAAACAAAGGTCATTATCTCATTTTTGTAAAAAATTCTCAAAATTTCAAATTCTTCAAATGTCAAAGTGCAGCCTTGGTCTCCTTTGCCAAAGCATCCTAGAAGCTATCCCTGCAAAAATTTTCAGAAGAAATCATCATTTCAACCAATTTTTCAAAGAAATGAAATTAAAGGTCAGAGCAATTAATTCAAAAAAGTGTCATTTCAAAAACATTATAAAGTGGGTTTTGGGCAAATTAAATTCAAAAGTGAGCCTATAAAAGCCCCTCCCTCCTCATTGGTAACTCATTTGCCTCTCAACACTTCAAGAGAATACTTGTCAAGTTGATTTCAAAGTTCATTGGGCGAATTGGGCAATTACAGCGGCGCGCTACGCATCAGAGGAGGCGCGCTACGCATCAGCACGCTTTTTCCAGTGCAAATTAACTTAGGTGCTACGCGCTGGAGGCGCACTACGCATCAGGCTGGGCATGCTACGCATAGGGTTTCTTGCTCAGGAAATCGCCAGCAAGCCACCAAAACTACTTCTCTCTCAAAATCTTTTCAGGTAGGCCTCTAATCCATGGTGATTTTGGTTTGGCTAAGATGAATGAGCAATGAACATGCAAAAAAAAAATGGCATGCTAATATGGAGTAAAAACCCTACCTTGCTGTGTCAAAAATTAAAAATGTAAATGTGCTAGGGTTTCATTGAAATTTTCTGCCCAAGGTTACCCATTTTCCATTCCTCTTTCCCCATATTTTCATCACCATTTTCCTTGACATTTTTCCATGCAATCATATAATTTCCCTATTAAAAATCATTAAAATCCCTAAACCCTACTAATTCCTAAAACCCTATGTAAATTTCCTAAACCCTACTTCCCATTAAAATCCCACAAATTATGATTGTATATGTTCCATGTTCCTTTCCTAAAATTTCCTTTCACATTTGTTTTCCCTAATCTGCCACGTTTTGGACACACAGGAAGCAGTCTTGGGAGATTGCAATTTTGGAGGGGCAAATGGACACCAAATTGAGAAATTCCACTTGGGTTGGAAATTAGACATCCAGACCTTTCCAACAAGCCTACTTTTGCCTCATTTTGATGCCGGGAAGTGCCTCAAAAGTTGGCTCAAAGGCGCGCTATGCGTAGAGAATTAGGGCGCTACGCATCAGGGAAATTTGCCAGATTTTCACCTACAGCTCAGCAAAACGCAGATTTGACTAGTTTTGACTTTTTGGAGTGATTTTTCATCCTCCTTGATGTAATTTACGTAATTTTATGATGTCATGGCACTTATTTATCTCTTCTAGAAGATTCATTCATAAAATAGCAAATATTTAATGAATGAATTGGTTTCCTAGCTTATAGAGGCAAGTTGTTTTGATTGCCTAGATTGTAGTGCTTTGTTTAGAATTGGTTGAAACAGCTCCTAGGATGATGAGCTCGACCCCTAGAGGCAAGGGAATGTGTTAACTTGCCTATATTATGTATTTTCTCAATCATTTTTAGGGGTTGGAGAGGTTGGACTCTTGAGGGATAAGCTTAGACTGTTTTACACTTTGTATCTCTGCAATTTTGGCAAAGGAAAGACCAGGGTTTTGCAGCACTATTTGGGATTCCTGTGGTTATTTGTGTTGATGGTGTGTTTCTCTCATGTACTTGTAAGTTTTTTATGTGTATCATTTTCCTACTCTTCTCTTCTGAAAATTAAGTAAATGAAGTGTTAAGGTAGAATTCATGGTTTCTATGCTCTGCCTTTAAGTTTGCTTAATATCTATGTTTTCATCTGTTTAAGGAGAAATCTCGATGGTTTCTTGCTCTCCTTAGCTCTTCACCGGTCATATCTACCCATTCATTTATTTCAAAGACATCAAGACAATCTCCTACCTTGCCCCAAAAAGACCTCTGCAAGAACTGTGTCTCATCCCCGCACCTAAAATTGTCGTGCTCAGATTTCCAACAAAACCCTAAAAATTTAAAATCAAACTTTCCCCATCAGTTTACTAGCCTAAAATAAGTGTTCTTTATTGGTCATCTCAGCCCTTTGAAGACCTTTTGCCGAGATAGACCCGGAGAGAGCCCTCTCCTGTCCCCGTAGGGCTAGCTACGAGGTTAAGTGGTTTGATGTTGCCTTGGATTTTGTCTTTTTCAGCCTGAGGCCAAATTCAAGCGCTAACATAGTGGTGACCATACTGGGGAGAACAAACTTGTTTGTGGATTGATGTGTTTGTTTCATAAGTCTTAGACGGAGCCTGAAGTTATGCCAGGTAGCCTTCGAAACGCTTTTGCTTTGCATAAGCGGAAGTAGATAAACGCTGCTTCAGTCAATCTCCGTGAGCTTGTGAATACGGCCACTTCGATTGCATTTTACCCCAGTTCATTTACAAAGCTCTGAACTTTCGGATGATTAGTTGAGAGTTTTCACGGGTTGATTGGTTATTTGTTCCTTGATATCCAAACTGGCTTCAGATTCTAATCACATATTCAAATCTTATTCATGTCCAGCTGTTTTTGAGTATCTTGAAGACATCGATTTTGATGAGAATTTTGAGTTGTCCTTGTTCAAAACCAAATCTGAAAGTGCACTTGATTCTCTAGTTCCCAACCCTGATTTTGCTGCTGCTCTTGAAATCGAGAGACATAATAAATTGGTTGAAAATTTCATCCTAAGACACCTTCAGACAGATATCCAAGTCACTAATCTCGCTGATTTCCTCGAAACTATATCTAGCAATATTGGATCTACTATCACGGCTTCAGTTCCGCACGAACAGACCAATCCTCCTTTTATTTCTATATCCCCTACAGTCACACATCCTGAATCAACAATTAATTCTCCCTCTTCATCTCGTATCGCTTCTCCTCTGCCTACACCTCCATATACCGCTCACACTTCAGCTACACCTACTCCACCTGCTACTCCTAGACCCAATCTACCTAAAGCAATGGCTGCCCGGTTTGCCCCACTTGCTCTTCCTCAAAATCTGCATGATATGCCAGCTGATTATCAGAGTAAAATTTCCATGTTTGATGGCACTCCTTAGGGTGTTTCCGCTCAGCAACATATAGACAAGATGACAACTTTCTTTGATCTATATGAGATAGATGAGGAAGATGTAACTATGCGTTTCTTTGTACAAACATTCGATGGAGAAGTAAGAAAATGGTTCAGAGGTTTGACAGCTAGAAGCATACCCACATTGGATGACCTTCAGAAGCAGTTTCTAGATCGATGGGAAATCAGAAAGGATCCACTTCAGATCAATGCTGAGTACAGCAATCTCAAACGTAATCATGGTGAGTCGGTCCAAGATTATATTATCAGATTTAATACAGTTTATAATGCTATTCTAGATGATTTAAGACCATCTAGAAAATCAGCACTTCTCAAATTCTCGGATGGCTTTGATCCGGAGATGGCTTATTCATTGCGAGATAGAGATCCGGCTGCCTTGGAGGATATGCAGAAAATTGTTGTTAGTGTTGAAGCAAATTTGAATGATAAGAGAGCGAGGATGAAAGCCGAAAAGCGAGTGACAATCAAAGAAGAAGCTTCTACATCAGATCAACTCCTTCACAAGGTAGAAAGGTTGCTTGAAAGTACTCATCTCAGCAAGCCAGAACCGCAGATCCGTAATCCTAATTTCCGAGGTCCACAGCAGCCACAATACAGAATTAAGCAGCGTGAAACAAGGGCACAAGAAACAGCAGTTCAGCAGCAAGTAAAACCTCTGCTTCAGCAGAATTTTGTTAGCCAAGAATCTGAGGATGAAGGTGATACTATAGGAGAGGAAAATCACTTTTTCACTCCTGATTATCTGCCTACCTATATTACGGAAGAAGAAGAATTTGTGAGAAATTCCATCATACATCAAGATGAGAATTATATCCTATCAAATGATGCAGCACTTAAGGAAGAATCGGAGGAGTACCAAAGAGGATATCTCAATGCTTTGTCCGTTTAGCAGACATAATTAAGAAATCGAGTTGTTCCCATAAATCCCATTCAGAAAAAGAAAGATACTTCAGCAAAAAATGATTCAGCTTCCCCACAGACAAAAGGAAAAGATATAATTGATCCCCCAACAAGTCAATCATCTTCAGCGGATAAGGTAAATCAGCCACCAAGCATAATGAAGGATAAAGTTGAAAGAAGAGAAGTTCCGGCCAAAGAAGGTGAAAAAGTTTCAGCATTTAGTTTGGAGAATGAAATTTCAAAGCTGAAAGTGTCTATTCCATTGACTGAAATCATGAAAAACACCACCTACTGAGGTCAAATTTCCAAAATTCTAAATATTGATCCAATGCTTGACACGGTAAATGTAGAAGATGATCAGCCGGAATTAATTTTTGGGCCTGCTTTGAATGGTGAGTCTCCTGAAAATGATGTTCCTCCCTTCTATATCAGTTTGAGGTTGCACGAGTATATTTTACATAATGCTATGTTTGACTCGGGTGCTTCGCATAATTTGATGCCGAAAGCAATCATGGAAAGGCTGGGATTGGACATCACAAGAAAATATCATGATTTGTATTCATTTGATTCCAGCCGAGTAAAGTGTATTGGATTGATCAAGGACTTGGTGGTAAGCATAGATCAAATTCTAGCTAAGAATGTTTTGATGGATGTGGTTGTGGCGGATATTCCTCCGTGTTTTGGTATGTTGCTTTCAAGATCTTGGGGAGCTAAGTTGAAAGGTACACTTCAGTTAGACTTTTCTTATGCTACAATTCCAGTCTTCGGTCAAATGAGAAAGTTATATTGGGAGCAAAAGATGAAATACATGATAACTAGCAAAGAAAAGCCAATAAATCATCCTGTAAATTATGTACATACAGATTTGGAGTCGTTTGTTTTGTTTGCTGATAATTTTAATGAGGTAGATAGTCAGTTAGTTCAGGCAGAAGATATACCAGAAATTACTGAAAATTTTAGAGAAGTTCTACAAAAGGAAAGAGAAGAAAAGTCAGCTACCATGAGGCAAATAGATGAAGCTAAGGGGCAGCAAACAGAAAAAACAGAGGCAACACAGTTTCAGCAGTTGGAGGAAGATGAAGATGGTCTTTGGACCATGGATTTCGATGGCGCTGTGGGCAGCGATGGTGCTGGTATTGGTGTGTGGATTCAAAGTCCCTTTTCTGCCCGAGACAAATTCCCAAGCAAGGTGAGAGTGTGCTCTTATAAACTAGAATTTGATTGTTCAAACAATGAGGCAGAATATGAAGCTCTTATTGTTGGCCTTAAAATTCTTCGCAAGCTGAAAGCAAAGAAGATTGCAGTCTATGGCGACTCCGAGTTGGTGATAAAGCAAGTTAAAGGTGAGTTTCAGGCCAAGCATCCTCGCATGAGAGCATATCGAAATGTTGTCCTAGATATTTTGAAATTATTTTCTGAACATACTTTGACATGTGTGCCCCACATACAAAATGGTGTTGCTGATGCATTGGCCAAGGCAGCAAGTAAATTAAAAATTCCAATGAATTCCAGCAACAAATTTGAGATTTATGTGAAACACCGCCCCACTGTTCCGGATAATCAACGATGTTGGCAAGTCTTCCAGGATGATGAAGAAATCAAAGATTTTTTGCAGATTGAAGGTGAGTTTAAAGACATTTCCATAGATACAGAAACAGACGAAGTAAATCAAATGGATGTGCTGCAACTTAAGGACAATTTTATTCCTAAAGGATTGATTCCTTTGGAAGAGTTGTTTGATCAAGATGATGTGGCCCGCAAGCCGACATTGAAACCAACTGAAGAAGGTGTTGAAGAGGTAAACATTGGAGCAGCTGAGAATCACAGGATGGTAAAGTTATCTAAGTCATTGTCACCAAAGGTAAAGAAAGAGTATGTCAGATTGTTGTCTTCGTTTTCTAATGTCTTTGCATGGGATTATTCAGATCTGAAAACATATGATACTAATATCATTCAGCATACTATTCCTATAAAGCCAAATCAAAAGCCTTTCCGCCAAAAGTTGAGGAGAATCAATCCTAAATTGCTGCCATTGATAGAAAAAGAAGTGAATAGGTTGTACAAGTCTGGAATCATAGTACCTATCAGATTTTCCGATTGGATATCAAATTTGGTTCCCGTAAGAAAGAAGACCGGTGAGATCCGTTTATGCATTGACTTCAGAAATTTGAATAAGGTGTCTTTAAAGGAAAATTATCCGCTGCCCAAAATGGATCATATATTGCAGCAAGTAGTTGGAGCATCAAGGATGTCGCTACTCGATGGCTATTCTGGGTACAATCATATTTTGGTGCATGAGGATGATCGTGATAAAACCACATTCACTACTCCATGGGGTACATTTCATTATGCAAAAATGCCATTTGGTTTGAAAAATGTAGGTGCCACTTTTCAGCGTGCAATGGACATGGCCTTTGCCAATGAGAAAGATGTCTTTTTAGTTGTTTACCTTGATGATCTGACTGTATTTTCAAAATCTGATGAAGAACATTTATATCACTTGCAAATTGTTTTTCAAAAGTGCAGAAAATATGGTATTTCACTGAATCCAAAGAAAAGTCTTTTTGCCATGAGTGAAGGCAAGCTCTTGGGTCACATCATTTCTAAAGATGGTATCCGTATAGATCCTGCACGTGTTGAAGCTATTTAGCAACTTGAGCAGCCCCGGAACAAAAAAGAAATACAGTCCTTTAATGGTAAGCTGAATTTTCTGCTTCGCTTCATTCCAAATCTTGCTGAGCATCTTAGAGAAATCACAAACATGCTGAAAAAGGACAGCCAGCTAAAGTGGACCGAAGAGGCGGTAAAATATTTCAATTTGGTAAAGTTGGTTTTATCTTCAGCCCCTACTCTAATCAGTCTGGATTACACACAAGATTTTATTTTGTTTTCATTTGCCTCTGAGCACACATTGGCAGCTGTACTAATGCAAAAGAGAGATGGAGTTGAGAAGCCCATTGCTTTTTTCAGCCGTATTATTAGAGATGGAGCATTAAAGTATAACATCATTGAAAAACAAGCACTTGCACTTGTGAAGGCCTTGAAGGATTTCCGTGTGTATGTATTGCATTCCCACATTATAGCTTATGTTCCTAACGCGACAGTAAAGGATGTGTTGGTACAGACAGAACCGGAAGGAAGGCGGGGAAAGTGGATAGCTGCGTTATTGGAGTATGATGTGGAAATTAAACCCACTAAGCTGATCAAAGGGCAAGGTCTTGCCAAATTGATGGCTGAAACAAATCTACATGTCCTAGACATCAATTTGATAGCTGCCATGTCCGATGAAAATGAGGAGAATTCAGCACAACAAGTATCTGACATCTTTATTTCTTCTCCTTGGTATGTTGATATTGTATATGTACTTCAAAATTTGTCTTCACCTCCCGGGATGCCTCGAAATAAAAGTAGGACATTGAAGTTGAAAGCAGCCAAGTTTTGCATCCTTAAATCTGCACTATATTGGAAAGACCCCGCTGGAATATTGTTGAATTGTTTGGTTGAGGAGGAAGCCAAAACAGTGGTGGAAGATTTTCATAAAGGTGACTGTGGGGGTCATTTGTTTTGGAAGACTACAGCAAATAAGATCCTAAGAGCAGGTTATTATTGGCCTTCATTGTTTTCAGATGTATATAAAGCTGTTAAGAGTTGTCATGAGTGCCAAATTTTCCAAGGGAAACAGAAATTGCAGCCATTGCCTCTCAAACCAATTGAAGTCAGCGCACCATTTCAGCAGTGGGGCTTGGATTTTATCGGTGAGATTCATCCGGCATCGTCAGGACAGCATAGATGGATATTGACAGCTACAGATTACTTTACAAAATGGATTGAAGCCATTCCCACCCGGTAGGCCACGGACGCGGTAATTATTTCTTTCCTTGAAAATAACATATTGTCACGTTTTGGCTGTCCAAACAAGTTAATTACAGATAATGCAACAGCATTTAAATCAAAGAGAATGGTTGATTTTTTCTACAAGTATAATATCAGCTTGGGGCATTCTACCGCCTACCATCCGCAAGGAAATGGGTTGGCAGAATCTTCAAATAAGTCCTTGGTAAATATCATTAAAAAATTGTTGGAAATCAATAAGAAGAGCTGGCATAAAAAGTTAGTGAATGCACTGTGGGCTGATAGGGTAAGTCATAAAAAGTCAATTGGCATGTCTCCTTTTGAGCTGGTGTATGGGGCAGATGCAGTATTTCCTACTTCGCTTGCTATTCCGGTAGTCAAGTTGCTTCAAGAAGCTGATAGTGAGGAAGACCCCATGCAAAGGCAGATTAATCAAATGATTCATTTACAACAGACACGGGAGGAGGTTCTTCACAATACTCTCAAGTTGCAAGAGCGCATAAAGAAGATTTATGACAGGAAATCAAAATCAGATGAATTCCAAATAGATGATGTGGTTTTGAAGTGGGATGCTCGGAATGAAGACAAAGGGAAGCACGACAAATTTGATAATTTATGGAAGGGTCCCTATAAGATCGCAGCATATCGTGGCAAAAATGCTTTTCTTCTCAAGGAAATGAACGGAGATGATTATCCCAGAGGGTCGATCAACGGTCGGCTGCTGAAGAGGTACCATGTCTGATGCATTTTCTGTTCTTGTCACCATCATTGTATATACCGTTTTACTTTTGTTTTATCGCATGTGTGTACTGATCTTTCATCCTCAGTCTGGGGCCCGCGGTGAAGGCTATAATTCTGAAGATGGAGATTGGTTGGTTTGAGGTTTGTCAAGGTGTTTTTATCAGTCCATTTTCTGTCCACAATTGAGTTAGTTTGGGTCAAAGTTGTGTCCAATTTTCAGTCAAATCTGCAGTCACTAAAGTAGTCAGAGTTTGTGTCAAATTAGTAAATAATGACTCCATCGCCCAATGGTTGAAAGCACTGGTCTGCTCTCCCAGAGGTTTGTGGTTCTTGGCACCTCCAAGGAGCTACCATCCCCATTGGGGCCAATGTTAGAGTTGGTCTAGTAGCCCTCCACCAGAGATCAAAGCTCTTTGCATTTCATGATTAGGTGTCCCATCAGTGTGATCATGTTGCATTCCGTTAGGCATGCCATAATCTTGGTGGAGGTAGTTTGTGTCTTTATTCCCCTCTTGTTTGGCACTGCTGGTTCAGGTTTGTTCAAGTAAATAAAATCCTCAAAAGGGTCATTCATCTTGTTTTAAGTTTTAAGGTCTTACGTCTAGGGTTGAGTCCATTTTTGTCTTGAGAGGTCATAAAGGACCAGCAGGCCAGAGGGATGTTCTTCCTTAAATATTTTTTCAAAGATTCTCATCATTGCACAGCTAAATTTTCACTTTGTTCTCAAAAACTCTGTTTTTGAAAACAAAGGTCATTATCTCATTTTTGTAAAAAATTCTCAAAATTTCAAATTCTTCAAATGTCGAAGTGCAGCCTTGGTCTCCTTTGCCAAAGCATCCTAGAAGCTATCCCTGCAAAAATTTTCATAAGAAATCATCATTTCAACCAATTTTTCAAAGAAATGAAATTAAAGGTCAGAGCAATTAATTCAAAAAAGTGTCATTTCAAAAACATTATAAAGTGGGTTTTGGGCAAATTAAATTCAAAAGTGAGCCTATAAAAGCCCCTCCCTCCTCATTGGTAACTCATTTGCCTCTCAACAATTCAAGAGAATACTTTTCAAGTCGATTTCAAAGTTCATTGGGTGAATTGGGCAATTACAGCGGGCCGCGGCGCGCTATGCATCAGAGGAGGCGCGCTACGCGTTGGGGGCGCGCTACGCATCAGCGCGCATTTTCCAGTGCAAATTAACTCAGGCGCTACGCGCTGGAGGTGCGCTACGCATCAGGCTGGGCGCGCTATGCGTAGGGTTTCTTGCTCAGGAAATCGCCAGCAAGCCACCAAAACTACTTCTCTCTCAAAATCTTTTCAGGTAGGCCTCTAATCCATGGTGATTTTGGTTTGGCTAAGATGAATGATCAATGAACATGAAAAAAAAAATGCCATGCTAATATGGAGTAAAAACCCTACCTTGCTGTGTCAAAAATTAAAAATGTAAATGTGCTAGGGTTTCATTGAAATTTGCTGCCCAAGGTTACCCATTTTACATTCCTCTTTCCCCATATTTTCATCACCATTTTCCTTGACATTTTTCCATGCAATCATATAATTTCCCTATTAAAAATCATTAAAATCCCTAAACCCTACTAATTCCTAAAACCCTATGTAAATTTCCTAAACCCTACTTCCCATTAAAATCCCACAAATTATGATTGTATATGTTCCATGTTCCTTTCCTAAAATTTCCTTTCACATTTGTTTTCCCTAATCCCCTCAATGTTCCCTTTTCCCTAACATTTCCCATGTGTGTTTGTCCCCTTGGTAACAACATTTAAACAAGTCAAAACAACAGTTCATTGGGTGCACAGTCAGCATTATTTTTCAGTCACTTGCCTCCTAAACCATGTCAGAAACCGAAACAGATTATGAGCAAAGTGATGACCGTGAATCAACACCAGAGGTAGAGGTGCCAAGGAGGCATCACAGGGGTGGTAAAGGTGGTCAGCATGTCAGGGAGGAGCCCACCTCTTTGGCTTATCTACAAGCTTGTCCACTCGCAGTGACATGTTTCCGATACCAATCATGTTATGAATATTGCGAAAGAATCTCCCAAATTCAACACCACAGGAAATTGGTCCGCTTGTTTGTCCTACATTTGCACAATGGGCATGTGAATCTTGCAGGAGTGGACTTCACATTGTCACCCGAGATTGTTGCTCAAGTAACAGGGATACCCAATATTGGAGAAGAGTAGAACAAGCGCCAGCAGTTGGACAGATTTCATTATGAGCCATATATCAAACCTGTATATATGAGGCACCTAACTGCTGTTTTTCCCTTCAGATTCTTAAGAGACGAGTATGCACCTTTTATGAGGATCATCATTTGCTATTTCACTTACGAGGGTAGATTTTCACGTTTATATTCGTACCATATCCGTTTGTTGATGCATTTCACACGGGTACGAATGATGAACATTCCATTCTTCATGTGCCGAAATATAGAGAGGATGGTGCCCTTGGTGCAAAGAAAGAGCCCAACACAGCAACACAAGAGCATCTATCATTATGCACTGATCAAGATTGTGGTCATGCATCAGTTGGCACAACAGGGTATTCCATGGGAGAATTTCATTTCTCGTGACTTGTTCACAGTGCCACAGCCACCTCCTGAGGTTGTCCGTGATGAGGGAGGGCCTTCACATCAGTTTGACATTCCAGAGCCCGAGCATGTCAGCTCCCCTCCATTTGTTACATATCAGAGAGGCCACAGGGCCTTATTTGCATCTGCACGGCGAGTATTATCTTCACACCAGGTGAAAGGGGTGTCGCCTTCTTCATCAGCACAACGAGTGTTATCTCCACCTCATGTGGAAGGGACCTCGCTTTTGACAACAGCACAGGTACCAGAGAGAGGCAAGCAGCCCAAGATTGATGAGGGGCCATCAGGTGATCCAGGCATAGATGTTGTTGACCTTGATATCATTTCTCCTAGCCCAGAGTCAAAGGAGATCATCCAGCAACTAAGGGCTGAAAATGACTTGTTGCAGCAAAGGTTGGAGATGGCAAACTAGACAATCACATATTTAGAGCAGCGCAACAAGCAATTAGAGGATGAACACACTCTTGATGAGTTGCGGAGGATCCGAGAAGACCGAAACTTGGCTCGCAAGAGACCCGGTGATTTGACACCTAAGGAGCAAAGCTCTATGCTCATTTGGGTGAATACACATTTAGAGAGGTTGATAGCAAAGGAAAACAGGGACAAAGACATGCTTCGCCACATGAAGAATCACTATTGGGCTCGAATGCATGTGTGTAAAGCAAGAATGAAGGTACTCAAAGGACGGTTGGCCAAGGCACTAAAACGGAGAAAAAGGCCCCATCCCCTTCATATTTTGGCTGAGGCTTCCTTGAAGGAGCATGGCACTAAATGACACACCTTCAGCTCAAATTTCATAGAATTTGGAGCAATTTTGGTCTTTTTTGATTTTTTTTGGTCAAAAAACAGGTTTTTGCCCTCAACGCGTAGCGCGCCACACGCTACCCTGAAGATGGGCAAGTCCATTTCTCAAAAACTCAGCATTTTTGGATTTTTCATGACAAATTACACTTGCTCAGCAATTGCCAAGACATTTCATCAGGTTTTGAGCCCTCAAAAGGTCAAAAAACATGCAAAAAATGACTTTCTGCCACTTTTTGGACACACAGGAAGCAGTCTTGGGAGATTGCAATTTTGGAGGGGAAAATGGACACCAAATTGAGAAATTCCACTTGAGTTGGAAAGTAGACATCCAGAACTTTCCAACAAGCCTACTTTTGCCTCATTTGGATTCCGGGAAGTGCCTCAAAAGTTGGCTCAAAGGCGCGCTACACGTAGAGAATTGGGGCGCTACGCATCAGGGACATTTGCCAGATTTTCACCTACAGCTCAGCAAAAAGCAGATTTGACTAGTTTTCACTTTTTGGAGTGATTTTTCATCCTCCTTGATGCAATTGATGTAATTTTATGATGTCATGGCACTTATTTATCTCTTCTAGAAGATTAATTCATAAAATAGCAAACATTTAATGAATGAATTGGTTTCCTAGCTTATAGAGGCAAGTTGTTTTGATTGCCTAGATTGTAGTGCTTTGTTTAGAATTGGTTGAAACAGCTCCTAGGATGATGAGCTCGACCCCTAGAGGCAAGGGAATGTGTTAACTTGCCTATATTATGTATTTTCTCAATCATTTTCAGGGGTTGGAGAGGTTGGACTCTTGAGGGATAAGCTTAGACTGTTTTACACTTTGTATCTCTGCAATTTTGGCAAAGGAAAGACCAGGGTTTTGCAGCACTATTTGGGATTCCTGTGGTTATTTGTGTTGATGGTGTGTTTCTCTCATGTACTTGTAAGTTTGTTATGTGTATCATTTTCCTACTCTTCTCTTCTGCAAATTAAGTAAATGAAGTGTTAAGGTAGAATTCATGGTTTCTATGCTCTGAATTTAAGTTTGCTTAATATCTATTTTTTCATCTGTTTAAGGAGAAATATCGACGGTTTCTTGCTCTCCTTAGCTCTTCACCAGTCATATCTACCCATTCATTTATTTTAAATTCATCAAGACAATCTCCTACCTTGCCCCAAAAAGACCTCTGCAAGAACTGTGTCTCATCCCCGCACCTAAAATTGCCGTGCTCAGATTTCCAACAAAACCCTAAAAATTTAAAATCAAACTTTCCCCATCAGTTTACTAGCCTAAAATCAGTGTTCTTTATTGGTCATCTCAGCCCTTTGAAGACCTTTTGCTGAGATAGACCCGGAGAGAGCCCTCTCCTGTCCCCATAGGGCTAGCTACGAGGCTAAGTGGTTTGATGTTGCCTTGGATTTTGTCTTTTTCAGCCTGAGGAAAAATTCAAGCGCTAACACCACCTATCAAGATAGCTTCACAGTAGGTCAAGGCAAGAGTCAGTGAGGAAGTGGTTGCTCCCAATGCAGAGAGACCAAGCAAATCAGCCTCGTCGATTAACCATGTGGATACTCCCTCGAGTAATCCACGACCTGTCGAACTCGCTGCAATACCAGATGAGGTGGTGGTAAAAAAAGAATTGGTAGAATTGTGTGAGCAATGGAGGCTACCTATTAAGCAGAAATATCAGCTGTAATTCAAAGAAATAATGGGGCTCGAAACAAAGGTTAAGAGGTTGAGAAGGAAGGTGCACTGGTTGAAGAAACAGGTGAAGAAATATAAGCAGCGGGTTAAGAAGCCCAAAGCCACGATGGACGAAGCAGAGACACAGGTAGATGGAGTGGTAACAACCTCTATTTCCACTCAGACATACCCTATAGAGTATTTGTTTGAAGTCCGTGAGTTTTCTTTGACAGCTGGAGTACAAACCTCGAAATCCACCGCGCGTGATATTAGAACGAAGTGAAGAAAGCCCAAGAACGAGTATCCACAACTATCTTCAAACATGTCGAGAACATAGATATAATGCGATTGAGGTATGTAAAGCAGAAACTCAAGGTGGAGCGGCTGGAAAGGAAAGTGGCAGAGTTGAAAACTGACAAAGAACAGATGCTCCATTTAGCACAGGAGGTGATGGCATGTCGCCCTCCCGCTTCCAGTTATTCTTTATTTTTGCATGAACGTTTTCTTTTCTTCTGTTTGGAAAGCATCCAAAAAGAAATTAGTCACGAGATTGAGGATGGTGTACAGTTCCTCCGGATATTGAGAGCCCATGATGTGCCAACTTAGCATTTGATGTGTGAGCTTTACATGCATGGGTATCTCTTGCGTGTTGATAGAGAATTTAATCCGGTTCCATATGTGGGGGACATTCATTTAAGGGCCCTCACCTCTTACACTTTCAATCAGATAAGCTGGCAGAAGGCTTCTAATACGTTCGAGTCAAATCAGGTCACAAAGCCTTTTATGGTAAGAGGAGAACCCGAGAGATCAGTGACTATGTACAATAAGCACACTACATTTTTAGAAATTATGGGAAATAAGGAACGGATGCTGAGGATGTTGGAAATAATACTGAGAGGGGGGGTGAATCAGTATTATCAGGTCAATTATTTTTCATTTCACAGTCAGATTTGTATATGCTACTTCAGTTAGTAAAAATCGCGTATGTACTCAACTGTAGTTAAGGAAACTAGCGTATAATCAGTGGACATGTCATTTAAATTATTCTTCAGATGTTGATCATTAATCTGTGCATCAAACCATATAAAAGATAACCAAGAATAGTAAAACAGAACAGGAAATCACACATAAGAACACAAGATATAAGGTGGAAACCCAATGTGGGTGAAAACCACCTGCTGCAATTCGTCTCTATCTTATTTTAATAAGAAACTTCTTTCTACAATATTTCTGTACTAGTGCAGTCTTATACTATTACGCAGGATTCTACCTGCAGAAGGCTACAACCTTCTCTCATTCTCCAATTTCTCTTGGAAGGGAGCTACAACCCCCTTAGCTCTTGTACTAGCTGAGGTACTAGTATGTAGGTGCTGACCTATAGAAGGCTACAACCTTCTCTTTTCTTCCAGGGACCACATTTCATAAATTTTCAGACTAGATCCATGAATAACATCAAGTATATCTGCATCAACCATTCTCCTTTGTACAAACCAATACTAAATCAACCAATAACTTCTCAGAAAGCTGTAACCAGAATACAGTAATAGTAACCAGAACCAATCCTGAACCTAGAACACTGCAACAATAAACAGAAGTAGCTAAAACATATTTCATGAGACATACATTACTTCAATATGCATAACCTGCATGCATAAGCTGTTGTATTAATGCCAACCAATGTATACGTTGTTTTGAATTAATTAACCAGTGTGTATACGTGCCTTTGTTGTGTTGAACCTACGTACAGATCTATAAAAGATAATTTACCCTTTTCACTTATTTAGACATCAGTTATACCCAGATTATCAAATTTATAAATCAAGTCATGCACCAAATATAACAGATGAAAATCACACAAAGATACTACTATTCAACCCTTAAGATCTTGACCCATCAATAGAACTTATCCTTCATCTAGCGCTCAGGTTCCTCCTTGGTTCAGATCCATCTATGCACCATAACCCAATTCTAGATCTTTCTCTTCATAAGATCTTCAATGCTTGAGTGAATGCCTTTGCCTAATGATCTCCTTCCCCTTTTATAGTCTTAGGCATTACTCAATACCATGGTCCAGAACCATAGAGAACCAATACCATGGACCCAATACCTGGGTTCACCACTTCGGACGAGATACCATGGTCCAAAACCATAGGTCCAACTATCAAGGACTAAATACCATGGACCAAAAATAAGTTTTCCAAAATGTACGCGCTTTTCTTTGCATGAAAGTGTGTGCATACGTATACACGCCTTTTGATCGCCTATCCCACGTGTATACGTGACTTGGCTAAGAGGAACCTGCGTATATCTCTTTTTCCTTCATTTTGAGCGCCTGAACTGTGATCTGTCATTTGAGTGAGTTTCCATTAAGGACAAAACCTGTGTCATAATGCCAACAATCTCCCCCTTTGGACTTGATGGCAACCTCAAGTCACTCAAAAGTCATTCTCCCCCTTTGTCATCAAGTGCAAAGGGTTATGCTCCCCTGAGTACATGCTGAAATCTCTGTTGTGATGTGTTGTCCATGCTCCCCCTAACTGTAGGCAAGGTCTGCAAAAAGATGTTCTACAAGAATGAACATGACCCTATACATCATAATTGACCTTCCTATCACCAAGGACTCATACATACATCCATCTCCCAACCAAGTGGGGATACACCAAAAGTTTACAAATGATAAGACAAGACCATTACGTCATCCATCCCAGGCATAGTGGGGAAACCAACATAGGCTATTACATGACCTTGATAATAAAAGAAATACATGACATAGAGACTAGACATTTGAGACAAGACTATGATAGTCATCAGCAACTAACATCCGCAGCATCTGTCAATCATCAAGACCAGCAACCATGATCTCCCTCTGCACCTGTTCCACTTGAAACAAAAACAGCTGTGAAAATGAACCAAGAGCTTCTAAGATAATGCCAACAATGCATTATTAGAAGTATATTCTCCCCCTAAGCCTATGCTAGATGGTCTCTGTCAGACCCATATCAGACTCTTTTCATCCTGAGTCTGGCCCCACTGTTTTTCTTCAAACCAACATATACGCGACTATATCCATAGAAACCTGCGTATGTACGTGGATACGCTTCATGAAACTCACGTACAACCACTATTCTCTGAAACAGATAATTTCAACAGCAAGATGATGCATCAACTACTCCCAGCTTCTGTTTGAGGTATTCAAATGTCTCCCTGGGTAGTGGTTTGGTGAGTATATCAGGAACTTGTTCTTTGGAGGGGACATACTCCAATTTGACCTTCTGTTCAAGCACTTGTTCCTGGAGAAAATGATATTTGATAGGTATGTGCTTGGTATTCGAATGCATGACTGGATCCTTTGAAATACTGATTGCACTTGTATTATCACAAAAAATGGAGATAGGTGGAGTACAAGTGATTTGAATGTCTTGCAGTGTTTGCATCATCCAAAGGAGTTGTGTGCAACAAGATGCAGCAACCACATATTTTGCTTCAGCTATAGATAGTGCAATTGAACTTTGTTTCTTGCTGAACCAAGATACTAATCTAGAACCCATAAAGAATGCACCACCACTAGTGCTTTTTCTGTCATCCACGCTTCCTGCCCAATCTGCATCTGTATATGCATGAAGTGTGAGATCTATATCTCTAGGATACCATAAGCCATAGTTTTGAGTTCCTCGAAGATATTTGAAAATTTTCTTAACTGCCTGAAGATGAGTTTCCTTGGGATTTGCCTGAGATCTTCCAACTATTCCCGCTGCATGCATGATGTCTGGTCGGGTACCCGTTAGATAGAGCAGACTACCAATCATGGATCTATAGGTTGGTTGATGTACTTTTGTTGATTCATCATTTGCGCTAAGGTTTCATCCTGTTACCATAGGGTTACATACTGGTTTCGAATCCTCCATCCCATATTTCTTCAAGATTTGCTTGAGGTACTTGGTTTGTGATAGAAAAATACCGTCTTTGTTTTGTTGGACTTGTAAACCAAGAAAATATGTGTGCTCACCAAGCAGGGACATTTAAAATTCTTTTTGCATCACCAAGGCAAAGTTTTGACTCATGTCTTCTTCATTGCTACCAAAGATGATATCATCAACATACACAACAAGTATTAGCAACTTATCATTTTCAATTTTTATATATAGATTTCTATCTGTTGATCCTTTTGTAAAACCTTGTTGATGGAGGTACTTATCCAAATGATAATACCAAGCCCTTGGAGCCTGTTTAAGGCCATAGAGATCCTTTTTTAGTCTGCATACAAGTTTTGGATCATTTCCAAGGATAAACCCATCTGGTTGCTCAATATACACTTCTTCTTCCAAGTCTCCATTCAGAAAGGTAGATTTCACGTCCATTTGATATACTTTGAACTTCTGAAAGCTAGAAAGAGAAAGAAACATTCTTATCACTTCAAGTTTGGCAACTGGTGCAAAAGTTTCTTCAAAGTCTATACCTTCTTGTTGAGCATACCCTTTACAAACAAGTCTGGCCTTGTTTCTAATAACATCTTCATTTTCATTCAGCTTGTTTTTGAATATCCATTTTGTCCCTATGACATTCTTGTAATTTGGTTTAGGAACCAACTCCCAAGTGTTATTCTTTTCAATCTGCTCAAGTTCTTCATTCATGGCCTTGACCCAGCATTCATCTTTGCATGCTTCACTTACATTTTTTGGTTCAATGGAGGACAACAATGCTAGATAGCTTGAAGCTTCTGAAATAGTTCTTCTTGTTTGAACACTTGCCTCTTTCTACCCCAAAATTTGAGTTTCTAGATGATTCTTCTAGATGTACTTGGATGGAGTCTTTTCTTCTACCCTTTTCTATTCTTTTGGTGCCTCATAGGTTTCTTCTTCATCATTAGTCTAATTTGATGTTGAAGGATAGTCATCATCATCTTCGAAATCTTCGGATTTTACCTGCCTTGGATTGTTTGTTGCTTCATCAACCACCACATCAATACTTTCAACAATTTTTCCAAGTCTTTTATTGTAACACTTATATACTTTACTTCAGGAAGAGTAACCAAGAAGAATGCCTTCATCTGCTCTAGGTTCAAACTTGCCAAGGTTTTCATCAGTCCTTTTGATGTAACATTTTCTTCCAAATATTTTGAAGTATTTGACCGTAGGAGTCTTACCATACCACAATTCATGAGGTGTTTGAGTGCTGTTCACCCGGACGTTTGTTTTGTTGAGAATGATAACAACAGCAAATGCAGCTTCACCCCAGAAGGTTGCAGGAGTTCTAGACTCATCAAGCATAGCACGAGCCATTTATTGAACCATTCTATTCATCCTTTCCACTAATCCATTTTGCTGAGGAGTCCTTGTAGTAGAGAATTCTCTTCTTATTCCATGTTCTTCACAAAAATCAAAAAATTCATCCGAGGTAAATTCCCCTCCTCGATCAGACCTGAGGCATTTGATTCTGCGATCTGATTCATTTTCAACTAAGGCTTTGAAAGCTTTGAACTTTTCTAAGGCTTCATCTTTATGCTTCAGAAGTCCTATCCAACACATCCTGGAAAAGTCGTCAATGAACAATATAAAGTACTCCTCCCCACGAGGTGAATTTTTCCTTGATGGACCACATAAATCAGTATGGACAAGTTCAGGTGGCCTACTAGCTGATCCTTCCTTCTCAGGGAAATTAGTTCTAGTTTTCTTACCAAACTGACATGATTTGCATATTGTATTGTCTGGAATTCTGATGTCAGGGAGATCACGAACCACCTGATATTTGCATGCTTTCCTTATCTGAGAGAAGCTTAGATGCCCCAATCTTCTATGCCATAGCCAGTTTTCATCATTCTTGCTTAGATAGCATTGTTGTTGTCCTCCCTTGAGTATGTATAAGTTATTTGGAGTTCTTATGCCCTTGATCGCTATTTCTCCTGTATCAAGCTCACGAACAATACATCCATTTGATCGAAATATTACCTCATTTCCTTGATCACACATTTGACTGACACTCAATAGATTATGCTTTAAGCTATCAACATACATAAAATTTCCAGCTTTGACCTTTTCTTTCAAAAGAACAAAACCTTTACCTTTTATGAGTGCAGGGGTGTCATTTTCAAATGAGACCTTCCTTTCCTTTTTTAAGGCACTATATGACTGAAGTTTTTCTTTATCACCTGTCATATGTTTCGAGCATCCACTGTCGATGTACCACTAATTTTCCTACCCTTCCGCATATAAGGCTATACCACATATTTCTAGTTGCGGTTCTTTCTTTCTCCATGTTTTGGGACTCAATGAAGCTTTCTCCTTCTGAGTTGTTTGCCAAAACCTACTCTTGCATTCAGAATCTTCATGACCAAAGTTGTTACAAATAGAACATTCTATTTCATTTTCAAGAGCAAAAAAGATATTGTAGGTCCCTTTCATGAACCTAGTCAGACTCATTTGTTTTTGAGATTCTCTAGTCATGATGGTCTTGTACGCAACACATTAAGCAGCTTTGTGTCCAAAGTTATGACAAGAGAAACATTGGCCATTGAAGAAATTCCTGCGATTATCAAACCTACCAACCAAATGATTGTAGTTTCCATTGACATCCATTCTTGAGGAACATTGAGAATGATTTACCTGCAGTTGGTTGTAGCTTCTGTTCATCCTTGAAGTAGATTGCCCCCGATTTACTTGGTGATCTCTGTTCATTCTTGAAGTAAATTGTCCCTGATTTACCTGGTGATCTGCATTATGCCTTCATTGTTGATTGTCAACCTGTTCACTTCTCCTTGTTGCATCAAGATAACTTTTGGAGGTCGATGGCCTCTGTGCTTGAGATGCTTCTTCAGTATATCCAAGACCTGTCTTGATTATAGGAGAATGCTGCTCTTTGATAAACTCATCTAAAGTTTCAGATCCTTTAGCAAATCTAAGATTAAGAGTTTTTGTTTTCTCAATATCTTTTCTAAGTCCCACAATTTCACATTCTAACTTTTTATTGTGTTTTTCCCTTTCAGCAAGTTGGAATGTCAGATTATCTATAATCATATTCTTTTCTTCTAAACAAATTTTAAGT
Organism: Pinus tabuliformis; assembly: GCA_031772625.1. Taxonomy (NCBI): domain Eukaryota; kingdom Viridiplantae; phylum Streptophyta; class Pinopsida; order Pinales; family Pinaceae; genus Pinus; species Pinus tabuliformis. The sequence goes on along the minus strand of CM062820.1, from coordinate 632,012,654 downwards.
TTAGAAATATCTTCATAAATACCTTCTTCATCTACAACATCCAAGAAATCATCATCTTCAAAAGCCATCAAATGTCTATAATCATTACATTGTTCATATTCATCACTATTTGAAAATCCATCACTGTCTTCATGTGTATAATAGCTCTTCTTACTTACATTCTATTTTCTGTTCCATCTAACTGGTTCCTTACCTTTGTCAAGCTTATCTTTATGAGGACACTTGGCTGCATAGTGACCGACTCTTCCACAAGCAAAGCATTTAAAAGGTAGCTTACCTCTTAATCTTCTAGAACCCCATTGAAGGTTCTTGACAAAGTTGGATTCTTCCTCTCCTTCTGACATATGTCTTGACTCATTGTATTCTCCTTTTCCTAAGGTTTTGAATGCAGATCTTCTCATGTCTGATGGTCCCCCTTTTCTCATTTCAAAGGCAGTTAGGATTCCATGCAGTTGTGACATGGTAATGCTCTGTAGATTCTGCTTTTCTTCTATGGCAGAAACTTTTGATTCAAACTTAGAAGACAAATATCTTAGAACCTTTTCAACCAAAGTAACTTCTTTTATCTCTTCACCCAAGTTTTTCATACGATTAACAATCTCATCTATACGTAAGAAATAATTAGCCACACTTTCATCATTGTGCATTCTGAGATTTTCATATTGAATTCTGAGAGTTTGTAGTTTTGCATGTTTTAGCTGATCGTCTCCTTCATAGCTCAGAATGATCTTGTCCCATATTTCTTTTTCAGTTTTGAGCTGCATAACCTTGATGAATTTTGATTGAGATAAACTCCCTAATAGAGTATTGACAGCCTTTGCATTTATTTCATACCGCTTCTTACCAGCCGCATCTGTAGGAGTTTCTGATGGAAATGTGTATCCTGTTTCCACGATATCCCAAACTTCTGTACCAAGAGATTGAAGATGGGCTATGATTCTTACCTTCCAATAGATGAAGTTGCTTCCATCAAAGATTGGTGGCCTAATAGATGCCTCCTTTTCATAGTTTCTCATGACGATAAATCTTCCTTCAAGCGATCAAGCTTCTTCTGAAGGACCTGGTCTGATACCAATTGTTGGAAATAATACTGAGAGGGGGGGTGAATCAATATTATCAGGTCAATTATTTTTCGTTTCACAATCAGATTTGTATATACTACTTCAGTTAGTAAAAACCGCATATGTACGCAACTGCAGTTAAGGAAACTAGCGTATAACCAACAGACTTGTAATTTAAATTATTCTTTAGATGTTGATCATTAATCCGTGCATAAAACCATATAAACAGTAACCAGGAATAGTAAAATAGAATAGGTAGTCACACATAAGAACACAAGATATAAGGTGGAAACCCAATGTGGGTGAAAACCACCTGCTGCAATTCATCTCTATATTATTTTAATAGGAAACTTCTTTTTACAGTATTTTTGTACTGGTGCAGTCTTATACCAGTACACAGGCTTCTACCTGAAGAAGGCTACAACCTTCTTTCGTTCTCCAGTTTCTCTTGGAAGGGAGCTACAACCCCCTTAGCTCTTGTACTAGCTGAGGTACTAGTACGTAGGCGCTAACCTACAGAAGGCTACAACCTTCTCTTTTCTTCTAGGGACCACGTTTCATAAATTTTCAGACTGGATCCATAAATAACATCAAGTATATCTGCATCAACCATTCTCCTTTGTACAAACCACTATTGAATCAACCAATCACTTCTCAGAAATTTGTAACCAGAATACAATTACACTAACCAGAACCAATCCTGAACCTAGATCACTACAACAATAAACAGAAGTAGCTAAAACATATTTCATGAGACGTACACTACTTCAATATGCATAACCTGCATGCATACGCTGCTGTATTAAGGCCAACCTGTGTATACGCTGTTTTGAATTAATTAACCAGCGGGTATACGCGCCTCTGCTATGTCGAACCTGCATACAGATCTATAAAAGATAATTTACCCTTTTCACTTATTCAGACATCAGTTAGACCCAGATTATCAGATTTATAGATCAATTCATGCGCCAAATATAACAGATCAAAATCACACAAAGATACTACTATTCAACCCTTAAGATCTTGACCCATCAATAGAACTTATCCTTCATCTAGCGCTCAGGTTCCTCCTTGGTTCGGATCCAACTATGCACCATAACCTAATTCTAGATCTTGCTCTTCATAAGATCTTCAATGCTTGAGTGAATGCCTTTGCCTAATGATCTCCTTCCCCTTTTATAGTCTTAGGCCTTACTCAATACCATGGTCTAGAACCATAGAGAATCAATACAATGGACCCAATACCTAGGTTCACTACTTCAGACGAGATACCATGGTCCAAAACCATAGGTCCAAATACCAAGGACTAAATACCATGGACCAAAAATAATTTTACCCAAATGTACGCGCTTTTCTTTGCATGAAAGTGCGTGCATATGTATACGCGCCTTTTGATCGCCTATCCTGTGTGTATACGCGACTTGGCTAAGAGGAACTTGCGTATATTTCTTTTTCCTTCATTCTGAGGGCCTGAACTATGATCTGTCATTTGAGTGAGTTGCCATCAAGGACAACACCTGTGTCATAGCGCCAAACCTATGTCATAATGCCAACAGAGGACACAAAATTGGTGCATTGATCTCTGTGTCAAACAATTAGTCATGTTTCAAGCTGAGGCCTTGGATAGTTGTCAGAAAAGGTGGATGATGTCACCTACATCTATCCAGAACAGAGAACCGTATGGAGCACCAAATTTTGCAAAAGCACTCATTAGGGTGCCAATATACGTGGCATGCATCCAAACATGTGGGGTCCGGTGGATGGGAATTCGATTTCAGTACACTGTCCTTTGGTTGCCAACAGAGCACTACACCCTAGCATATAATGTACCAAATGATTGGTGGAAGGAATTTATTCTCTCAGAGGGGTTTAAGGTTCTAGGAACAGAAATGGTTGAGGAATACGATCTCGCCTAGCTTCATGAAGCACACAGCCTATCTAACCCAGACCTGCGGAGACGGCGATCTGCATGAGGACGTGTAGAAGGCTAGTTGGGGGAAAATGTTGGGCACCAAAATGGCCTATCTTTTCCCTGCATTTCCACTCCTCTTTTCATCCCTTTTGTATTCATTCACATACATTTACTATGTAAAACTATGAGGTAATTCCCCTTTTATCGTCTCTTGGGATATTTAATTAATGAAGTAGAGTCATGAGGGTTTTACCTATGTGAACCAATAAAACATGTTATGACTGCAGATTATGGAACGCAGGTGTTGAACTCACGGCATATCGCAGCAGTTCTGCGATTCACAACAGCTGATTGATCACGATGAAACATCATAATTGATTTGCAGTTGTTCTCAACATGTTTTGGATCATTCCTGTTCTTGCTCTTTCAGCGCTAGTGCTGTGTTGAAATGATGTATATCTTTGGGCATATAGTTGCCAGGTTTTGGGGAGATATGTTACTCCCCTTTGTACTGTATAAAATATGGGTCATTCCTGTACAAGTGGTTAGCCAGACCCAGCATTTTATTGTAACAGCATTGTTCAAATTATTAAAATACAACCCTTCTTGCTAGTCTATCTTCCACTATGAGTAATGCATCCTTGATCAGAGAGCTGGCCCCGCTCTTCTAATCAGGTGTTGCGTGTTTCCTTGTTATGTGTGTATTGTTCATTGCTGTGTTTATTTCTTGATTATTGTTGCAAATTCTTTAGATCACTGTGAATACCTTTTTAAGTTATGTAGTTGAGTTTCTATTTCTGTTTCAGCAATGCTTTCATTTGGTAATCGCGAACCCTTGGTCGATGAAATGCTGTAACCTTGCCCATGGATATACCTTGCATGTTGCCTTGAAAATAATACGCACCTAGATTGATACATTAATGTAGGAAAAGGGGTGAATAGATCGTTCATACCTGGACACCAACAGGAACTATTGGAGAAATTAATTTTTATTGATGTCAAAGTTTGTTCAAATGAAGATAAAAACAACATAAGCTTAAAGAGGACTTTAAGCCCTTTCGAATGAGTATTTACTTGCCTCCTAAATCCTCCTCGTTGAAGATAATTTGAATTTACAAGTTGGAAAATAATTATTTTTTATCTTTTTCAAGTCAGCCCCCTCCCCAACAGACATGTTCATTCAATTATGATCGAATCAATATAAATATGCTAACTCTTCTCCTCCATTTTTCCTCAAACTCATCCAAGGACAAGACAAGGACTTCAGTTTGTAGAAAGAAGAATTACAAGTTCATATCTCATGAACCTTGTAGCAGATTGAAGAAGATACACCTGGGTTTATGGTTTCTAGATTATAAGGGTCATGGGATATGGTTTTGGTGACATTTTGATATGTTCTTAAATTTTATTGATCAAGATTTGTTGGAAGTTCTTCTGATCAACATTTTCTAAGGAAGTCTATTGTTAAATTTCGATCTTCTTGTGGATAAATCTTAGCCCTCCTTGGGAGTAGACCTCAGCCTACATCAGACTAGAACTTGACTTACATCAGAAAACCTCTATCTCCTACAACTTTCGGCCTCCTACAACTCTTGGCCTCCTGCAACCCTCATACTGTGGCTCAATTGTAGCTCCTCGGACTATGGCTCAGACTGTACACCCTCGTATTATGGCTTAGTTGTAGTTCCTCAGGCTGTGGCTTCATTATAGTTCCTCAGACTATGGCTTCGTTGTAGTATTTTGGACCTGAGTTTTTTAATCGTGTTTTTAGAGTATAATTGGATTAGTTTATGAACACAATTTGATTAGTCTATGAGTTGAATTTGGACCAAAGTTCAAACCAATTTGGAAGCAGACTTAGATTAGTTTTTGTATCAGACTTTGAAGTGCTTTGAAACCTCTATTTGTGAACAAACTTCATGTTCTTCATAGCAGTTTTTGAATATTTTTGTAGCAACCTCTTTGGAGTAGCATGTGAAGAATTTGTCATAGAGTTGAAGTTATTTGGAGGATATTATGAATCCGCGTTTGAATTCTTAGAAGCAGTTGAAGGCCAGATCCTAAGAGGATTGGATTCCTCATTTTGACCAACTTGGTGCTTGGATTTGTTGAGAGGATTGTATTCCTCATTTTAACAAGGTTGGTGCCTAGATTTCTGTTTCAGGATTGGAGTTCTTGTTCAAAATTGGAGCCTTGAAGAAGTCAAATATTTTTTTGTATAGGTTGGAGCCTAATTTCTTGTAAAATAGGATTGGAGTCCTCACTATTTTCATCAATAAAATTATTAGTTGTTTTTCTATTTCTTGTGCCCTAGTTTAACTTGTGATCAAAATTTTAACTAGCATAACATAACAATTGAAATAAATATCGATTCACCCCCACTCTCAGTATTTCTAATAGGTACACCATGATTATCCTAACATGGACACGAATAAGTTATGACGATTGAACTAAGGACCTCATAATAGTTTACATAACATTTTTATATTGCTCACCAAGAAAACTACACCCATGGGGGCTTTCAAATATACAAGAGCGACATGGGCACAAGGACATTTTCAAGAATCCCCCCCAAATTTATATGTATAATAAATGAGTGAATCTCCATGATACATAGGAAAATGTATAGCCTATTTTATTAATAATATAATATGCATACATAATTTTTTGGTGAATCTTTCAATGAATTACAAGATCTTGTTAAATCTTGGTAAATGTTTCACAAAATTATAAAACACAGTAAAATCTTGGAAAATCTTTCACAAAATTAGAAAACATTGTCTTGATAATGTATACAAACATATATAATAATATGAAAGAAACTTAATTACACTATAATATACTCATTTTCCATGATTGATAAAATAAACATCATAGGTTATCTTTGCCTAGGTTCTTACTATACACTCTTGGAAATTTCTTTGCATGTTTTTATCATTTTTTACCACAAAGGTCGTATTGCCCCCCAAGGGGCAAATAGTTGGAGAAGCACCCCAAAGGTGTGTAATTCATATTTTATAGGCTTCACATGAAAATAATATCTATGAATAACTATCTCAAAATCATGAATCTTTTCATAAAATTATTTTGTTGTCTTATACATTGCTTCTCTAACAACTAGATACTTTTATAGTTCCTTGGCTTCATATAAACCAACAACTTTAAGATTTGTTTCTTCATCACTATTTTGGGTCTTTCACTTCCTTCTTCACTTGTAACTATTGTATCTATTTCTTCACTTTATTCTATTGTTCATAACTCTAATAATGTTCAACTAGCAAACAATTCCTTGAAATTGAAAAAAAAAACAAAATTGAGATTGAATGGAAGATACAACTACATTGTAACCTTATTTTCCATATGATAAACAAAAAAGTGATAACAAAAACTCATTAAAAACCCACAATTTATGAATTCAAAAATATACCACATAAATTCAAGAAACAGTCTCTGCATGTTCACTACTTAGTAGAAGATGTTACAATATAATCATTAAGGGATTTTTCACTTTGAGAATGATAGTGCACTAAACATTATATTATCCTCCATTGACTACATGTGGTATCTTTAAGTCTTGGATTCAAAAGTATAATTGCATTAGAGGAATTTCAATGTCATGATAATAGATATCATAAGCTTCACACATAGGAACCTAGTGCATAGACTGTTTTTCTCTCTATTTAGCTAAGAAGAGCACATTTCCCTTTTTCAATAATCAATAAGTATTTTCAAAGAAAAATAAAATAAACATTGTAGATTCCATGACATGAACATGCTTCATTCATGCCACAAAGTGAAAGGAAATAAAAAAATATTTCCTTGAACCATCTAGTATATAAAGAAATTAATTATTATTATGGAAAATACATTGAATTCCTAGAGAATAATCAAAACCATACATTAAGCCTAATATGATGTATTTCTCAAATAAACATGAAACAAATATAAAGAAAATATGTTTTTACTCAACAAATGTCTTTAACTTTAACCCAAACCCTTGAATGAATAAAAGTCAAATGAAACCAATCATGCCACAACAAAAGTTTCAATTAAACATCAGATGATAACTAGAAGCACTCAAGGGAATAACATAATTTTTAACCAAAATAAACCCAAAATTTCAAACTTGGAAAAAAAAAACTCCAAATGCACAAACAAACAAACCATTAATATTGGCTAAGATATTAGAGCTAGGCATCAAAAATACTGTGAAAATACTTCATCGACTTGAAATTAGCCCAATCTTGCTTAACACTAGTCTTGTTAAATCAATCATTTCTCCTTTGATACTAGGACACTATCTATGTGAAGAGATAGATCTCGACATCATCAAACTTTAGCTTCATTTCTTATCATATACAAGAAAGAGATAAAGTAATAGTTAACTATCAAGACATAATTATTAAAATAATTTGCATCAAGGAAGTGTAGCTCCAATGTTACAATGAAATTATACAAATTATAGAGCATATCTTTACCTCAAATGCAACATCAAATTGGCACATAATAATCTTTTTATGATAAATAATTTTGAACCTACACCAAAAAAGGAACAATAAATTCAATCAAATAAAAATAATCATTTCATTTCCATTCACTATTTGTTGTACTACCAATGTAACATGTATACAAAAATAAGTGTCCACTTGGCCTTCATGTATATTGGACTACATAAAATCTTGTGGTATATCAATTTCCCTGTTCTCATTTTATGCTCATATTCTTCATTTTGAACACAATATTATCTATATGGACTATAATTTTGAGCCTCTAAAGTATTATGTTTGATATCAAGTTCATTAGAGAAGTTTGTTATATTGTTTTCACCACTTCTATCACAATTTAATCGCTAAAGAGCTAGTGTTCTTTCATATTGAAAATTGTTAATGCCATACTTTGTTACATATAATATTAAACATATACCATATTCTTATTAAGCTTGTTCCTCAACTTTGACTTCAAAAATGATAATGCACTAAAAATCCCCTCATCCTCCACTAATCCTAAAATCATGATTGACACAAATATGCTAATTTCAAATATTCTGATGTATTTTCTTATAGCTGTTATATAGCACCTAAAATAGTCCATAATATTGTTATTGCACCATATTCTATATGATTCTCTAAAACATTAAAATGCTTCCACATTTTTTGGCTTGTAAACAATTTTGGTTAACCTAAAATACTTTGAATTTGTTATCCATGTATTTGGATCTTATGGAAAAAGTGGTGTACTAAAGTTTTAATTTTAGCCACAAAGTCATATTTTTAAGTGTTTTGAGTCTATTGATTATTCCAATCTTGAGGATACACCACAGACATGGCCTCTAACAATTCATCTCGAGGAAATCATTATCTTATCTCTAATGCTAGTTATCATGCAATTTATGTCAAGTTATGTCTTATTGAAATGAAAAAATTATTGAAAAGGTCTTTTGACATGAGGCACCCTTTGGTGATCCATCCTATCTTATCAATATAATGAAAGGGAATTATATACCCATGCATTTCCATACATAGTATCCATTTTTCATCAAAGTTCAATTTTTTTAGTATTTTATATATTAATGATTGTAGTCCAATTTGTAAATTGTGGACAAGTAAAAGTCTCCAACATCGTATACAAATTATGTAATGAAACACATGCTAATTTTCTTGTATTTGTGTATTCTTCTATGTACATTGTGCAACTTTTAGACATTTTCACAAGAACATTCATTTCATCTAGCATAGGAAGAATTCCACTCAATGTTAACAATGTCTATATGTGAGTTAATCGGAAGAGAATATCTTGAGCTTCATCTTCACTTAAGTAATGTTCATACATCACCCCTACCAATGATTGGTCTTACTACATAGCCTTTCAGTTGGTCAATTTAATGAGATCCATCTCATATCAATGTCTTTTAATATATTGTTTCCATTTATAACACCATCAACAAATATTTGAAACTCAAAAAACCATTTGGTACTACAATAATAGTATGCATAAGCCTCTAATACAACATCTTCAACTTTAGAAAACTTTCTTGCTATTTTAAATCAAATATTCATCCTATGAGCTACACAATGAATACTTAGTCTATACAATGAAGATGATAGTTGTAATCTAACACAAATACCATTTCTTTGTCCTTGCATTATCGTTGTTCCATCTACTTTGACACATACCAACCTTTTTCCAATCATTAAATTATCCATACCACCAATTTCCTTCCAACTATTAATAACAAGTTCATAAATATTTGCAGTTTTAGAATTCTCCCTCGTTTTATAAAACCCAAGTACATGCGAATGCCTAATATGGTCATTAACTATATAACTACTCATGTAGACCCATGAAGTATTATCAATAGTTGTGACCACATCCAATAACATTGACAAAAATCTAGATTTTGAGATATTTGTTTTATAACATCCTTTTCTACTTAAGCTAGATATCTTTCCCAGAACCAACCACTTGTTGTAAACCAACGTGAAGATGGAAAATTTGACACTTTAAGAAAACAAATATTTGATGAAATATGGAAAATATGTCATTGGAAAACTTTTAGATCAGGAGTGAAATACAATGCTTAACTATGTCATCTTGGATAACAAATTTATTTACATTGTATTTCCAAATAGAAATTTGACAGTTTCTCCATTTGCCTCAAGTTCTACCTTATTAAATATTTCTTATATTCATCTTCAAATTTGACACGTTAAAATTCCTTAGAATATTTCCATGTGATAAGATGTTTCTACTCACCATTTACAAATTTCTTCTCATACACCTTTCCTGCATGCTTGTCTATGTATCTAACTTATTTTGAAATTCCACTTCCTTGTCAGTTTTCCAACTACATACATTGCATCTAACTTTTCATGAAATCTCAGATGTAGATTTTGAGAGATATAATTCTTGGAAGTTTCTCCCTATGTCTCATTGGCCTTTTTTCCTTTTTTGTGAATGTGTTGTATCCTCTTCCAAGGAAAAACCTTCAACATTTTCACTGTCAATTTCTATTGAAGATGCATTTATACCACTTTGATCACTATATGTGCCCATTCTCTCATATTTTATTTGGATATTACATGTATTATCACAAGAGTTTACATATCCTTCAATTAAATGTTATTAAAAATACCTCAAAGCATGAAGAGAATGCAAACTGAGGTCATTGAAAGTATGATAACACATCCTTTTGTCCTGATGTTTTCTTGCCACAATGTTTGACATCTCATGAAATATTCCACAATTGAAATTTAAAATCAATTTAGAAACCAAAGTGAAACCCCAATGAGAAAATAATATGAAATTAGTACAATTCCTACCATGGAATCTACATATCTATTTATATTTATTTTTTTTTTCTTGAAACCAAATTCTATGAGAAAACATATACCCAAAAATAAAAGCTACAAAATATGAGTAACTTAAAGCAATTGTTTATTTCATTTGTTCTTTATTCCAAGAATAAGTTAGGATTTGAAGCATGCAAAGTAGGCTTAGGATTTGATTTTCTACCTCTACGATCCATTTTGTGTAGGATTGAAATACAACCATTAAGGTATTGTGGTTTGTCTATCCTTGCAATAAATTCCACCCAACAAAGTGCAAACTCCAATAGGGATAAGATCCATATAATTTTCCCTAGTTGTGAGTGTTATTGTCATCCATCTCACTCCTTTTACTCGTAATTTAGATTTTAGATTTTCTCTATATTTCTATATGTTCTATTTTTCTATATGTCACTAGCTTGGAACCCTTCATCTTTGCCGAAAATATAGATTGGAAACTTGCAATATCATTTTAAGGACCAATAATGTAGTTGACCCAGTATCTATGCTCATCCAACACAAATTTTGACACCTATATCTACACTAGTCTAACACATTTTTAGGGTGTTTTGAGCACTCATACAAGACATTTCAAGACCTATTTTTGTATTTTCAATGTACCTTTTTGGGTGCTTTTAGGTATTATTATTAAAATTCAAAATATTTTACATTTTTCGTTTTTTCTTAGTCCAAGTAGTGCTCCTACAGGATCTCTTAGAATTATAGGTTTTTGTTGTATTATAGTGTGTTTTTAGGGAAATTTTGTAGATAGGAAAAAGGCCCCTAGGGTTTCTAGTACCTTCAACTTTTCAAATTTCTCTTGGTTGTGTTACATATTTTATTTTGACACATTAAGCTCATAACCATAGCTTGCTTGAATATCTCTTAAACGTGCTTAAGATTACAAAATATTTGGAGGAAGATAAGCCCTCCATGTTGCATTAGTTTTTGTCCTTGGTTTTTTAATTATTCTTTGTATCCTTAAGCTTTTCCTTTTCAAACCAACTCAAGTTTTTATTATCTTTGAACCCTTTTTAATTGCTTTTTATAATGGGTATTTAATTTTAGAATAAAAACATAGACAAGTTAAACAATATAATCTTCTTCTTTTCCTAGTATTTGACTTATTAAAATTACTCTTCCATTTGAAATTACATGTTCATTGAATCATAGTCCATATCTAGGTTGAATAAGGAGTTTGTATAGTTGATGTGAATTAATTGATGCTTAGATCTCTTTAGAAGGATCATTGAAATATTGAAAGACTACCTTTCGCTTTAGTACTTGTCTTAACTTTTAGTTAGCATTTAAATTTTAAATCTCATTAGTTTCAAAGACTTTTATTACAAGCATTCTTTATGAAGTTATGGTTAACATGGATAGGATATCTAAACTAATGAAAATATCTTTTTTATTACCAATGAGAAGGCCAAATAACACACCTGATAGATGAGCTTGTTGAAGTTGATGAACTCAAAATCCCCTCCTTGCGGTGTGTACTTGGCTTCTTTGATCTATTTGTGACTCTCTCCTTGGTTGATAAGAAAAGTACCTAAGAAAGAAACATAATATCAAGAGGAAGAGGTCCATAATATTCTAATGATATTTTGATAATATAATATTATTTGTGATCATCAATAGATGGAGTGACCTCAAGTATTATATTTATAATGAAAGTAGTTAAATCCCCTTTATTTTTCTTCAAGATAGTGAGTAAATATGACCAACTTGAGTTTAACAATAGTAATTGGGGTTTAGGATGGTCCACATATAACTAACCTCCCATTATACCTAGTTGGGCATATTCATGAGGGATAAAAACAGTGAAAATTGGTTTTATTATTAAGCAATGTAACTTTTGGATGTATTATCTTAATTGTTTGATTTCACTTTATATGGGGAATGTTTATACTAGTCGCTTTTATTCAATTTTAATGTTTTAAGAAGATGTAATCAATGAGTCTGAGGTCATATGATGGTCGAAAGAGGATGGAAAGAAGGGTTATGCCTTCCAATAATGATGAAATTTGGTATTACTACTAAAAATGTCAGAAGTGAGTAGTTTTAATGTCAATACACACATAACCATTTGGAGGTACTTGAATTGTTCAAGATTGTTTGGTAAGCTTGACTCGAGGGAAAGAGTCAAAGTTGACTAGGTCATTAGTGGTGGTTTTGGGCACACGGTTTAGCGTACTCATGTTTTTCTGCCAATGGGATTACATGTAATGAAGCCCTTAAAAGGCTTGGAATACTTCATTGTAATAAAGGATAGAGATGTGAGCGGAAAAACATCAATTGTCCAGCTTGGACAGGGTTTTGGCCAAGGATTAATAGAAATCCATTGGCTGGGTTTTTCCCTAGAGATGGGGTTTTCCCACGGTAAAAATTGTGTTAAAGTTTACATGTTTTATTATTGTTGTCGGTTACTGTTAATGTTTGATCCAAATGGATCCAGGAAACCTCTAAGTCTTCAAAATATTCTAAACATTCAAAATTGTCGCCTAAGAAAAGCCTTTAAAGAATACGGATAACACTATCGGGAGGAAAAAACATGGAGAAATCATTGAAAAACAAAGTATCGGCAGTTTAAAGTAACTTTGAATCGGAGCCGTCGGATCTAGCCGATCAATAGTCTAGATCCAATCGGCAAATCGCAATCGGCAGTGGCAAAGGGAGGCTATCGGCGAAGACCACAAGGAATACGCTACAATGATCAACGAGGTCAACGAGGACCATCGATCAAGTGCGCAGATCGACGGCCCACGTTGCATCGCAATATCGCATCAGCAAACCACAGTGGAGCGATTTTAATCAGCTCGGGGCATGTGCGATATGAGATTGCGATCGATCGCATCACAATATCACATCGGAACATTACAATGGAGTGGGACTGATAGCTGGACCCGATAAAGATTATAAATGATGTTTGATATGATTTGAGATCCGGAAAACAGAGTTTTCCTTTGTAAATCGCATTTTCATTGAATAAATGAAAAACCAAAGAAAATGCACCGATGCGATATTACGGACCCGAAAGGGTTTATTAATACTGTTATATATAATTTCAAGTCCGATAAAGCCGTTTTACGGGGTTTTTCAATGTTTTTAATGTATTTTCAATACGAAGGGAAATCACGATATGAGCGGGATTTCGGGCGGGCCAAGGGTGGTAAGTGGTTTGGGTCGGGCTCCGCCCGATCCCATACAATGGCTACCACGTGTCCAAGCTAGGGAGAGAGAAAACTGTCCTCATCAGGCAGTTAACTCTCATATGAAAGAGCCACCCGAAATGGTTCTCAACCGTTGGATCAAGACCTCTCAGATCAACGGTGGAGATGCAATGTTGGTGTATAGGCAGACCCGACAGGAGTTATAAGGAAGAACTTATAATATTTCAAATCCGATGAATAGTGATTTGATGGATTTTCCTATGTTTTGCAGTGTTTCTCTGTGTAAACAGAAAACGACCAATTTTGGGATTTAAAAGGCCTGATGACCCATTTCGTTACAGAACAGGTGGCCAGCATCCCTGAAAGCATTTAGCAATGATTGCTAATGCTCAGAGGGGGATCTGAATGGACAAAGGTCAGGAATACAAAGAGCCCAAGAAGGAGAAATGAATAGACAATGCAGATTGGCTTTAAAGCCACAAACAAAGAGCAAACAGGGACAGGCAGTGCTGAGACAGAGCAACAGAGATAGAGAGTCAATGAGGAGAGTCTGTGTACTCAAAAGAGACTTGGGGGATCCAAGTAAAGCCTTATTTTGTTGTATCTATTGTGTGAGGCTCAAATTGAGTTCACTATTGTAAAACTCTGTTTAGAAGACATAATAGAGAGGTCACCACTGAAGGTTGGACCATGAGATGTAGCCTAGGAGTGTTGGGTGAACTCCTTATTAAACTTGCTATGTTTATGTGTGTTGTCTATTATATTTCTCTTTCTGCTTCATTGTTTATATATTTCGCAATCTTATCGATCCATTTCATAAAGTAACATAGGCATATCCATGCACATGAGTCTGTAATACCTTAATAATTGTTTAAGATCAAATATCAGATCAAGTGGTATCAGAGCTTTAGGTTGCTAAGGTTAGACAAGCTTGTGTTGGATTTTTGAATGTTAACTAGGTCAAAGACCAAATTAGGAGAAGGAGAACTGGTTGAGACTAACCCAAAAATTGAAAGAGTCCATCCTAGGAGAAAAATGGCAGAAGAAATTCCCTTGGAATCATACTCTCAGTTCATGGAGAGTTTCATGACCATGAGAGCCATGGTAGAAGAGATGTATCAAGAATTTAAGAAAGGTCGAGTTGAAGATACTTCAACCTCCAAACAAGTCAAAGGAATAGAGGAACCTCTTCTAGATGGCCATTCAGAAGGCAAAGGAAAAGGGAAAGAGCCTCCCCTATCAACATCTCCTTCTATCCCTTTGATTAAATTAGATGTAAAATTTGATTTGCCAATATATGATGGAGAGTTAAATGTAGAAAATCTAGATAACTAGATTAGACAGATTGATGTATATTGCAGGATGCAAAAAATCGATTCAAAAAGGAGAAAGGTTTAGTTGGCCAGCCTTTGCCTTAGAGGAACTGCCCTAGTGTGGTGGGAAGGTAGGACATAAGCTGATTTGAAGAAGCATAGTAAAATTCTTTCTACCTGGAGTGAATTTGTTTCTGCCATTAAAAAAATTTCTATCCACTAGCATATATGCAACAAGCTATGATGAGTTTGCAAACTCTTCTCCAATTAATAAATAATATATTAATAAATTATTTAATTGTTTATATTAATACATTAAGTTATATAAACTATTACTAATAATAGATTAATTCCTTAAACATTAATCTTTTAGATATTTCCTAGATTAATATTTATTAATTTTTCTTAAGACAAACACATTAATTAGATAAACTAATAATAATAATAATAATAATAATAATAATAATATAAATTATTAATTTAAACATATACATAATCAATTACAAAAAATAAAAATAAATTAATTAAGAATTAAAAATAAAAACAAAATTAATAATACTAAATAAATAAATATGTATATAAATAAATAAATATAAATCAATAAAGAAATAATTATTAATTAGTTAGTCATTTGTAAGCCGACAATTAAAAGAAAAACATCGAATAATTTTTCAATTAACTATTAATAGCTCCATAATTTCACGCTCTCTCTTCTCAAAATACAAATCACATTGCCCTGATGATGGACTCACTAAACTAGTCCGAAACATTGGTTTCAATAATTGTTCACAGGTTTTTCCACAAACAAAAATAAATTCTACCAACCTGTATGGACTCTCTCTTTAACAAAAATAAAGTGTAGAAAGCTATACCCATGAATGTAGAAAAAGAGCTTTAATTCTAGGCATTTCTCTAGACTCACCTAAAACTTTTTTGAAGTATATAGGTGGTCTACACAGCTATTTGAGGCACACCATTCTCATGTTTAACCCTACTAGCATAGATGAGGTATCTTTTCAGGCTACACATCTAGAGGCTAGAGGCAAGAATGTGAACCCAGAGGTTGGGGGATCATCAAAACCCGCTGCAAGCAAGAACAAGGAAAAGAGGAAGTAGAAATGGAAAGAGAGTAAGACAAACGTTGTACAGAAAGACAAACCTTCATGCACTCACTGCAAGAAGGTTGGACATGATGTGGAACACTGTTATAGATCTAACCCAGAATATTATAGATTTGATATGATAATATAAATAAACCCAAGAATATCAAGATCAAAATAGATGGAAATGATTCACTTTATTTAATATCAAACCCTTAAGG
Source organism: Pinus tabuliformis (assembly GCA_031772625.1). Classification (NCBI taxonomy): domain Eukaryota; kingdom Viridiplantae; phylum Streptophyta; class Pinopsida; order Pinales; family Pinaceae; genus Pinus; species Pinus tabuliformis. The sequence goes on along the minus strand of CM062820.1, from coordinate 631,996,549 downwards.
TAGGGCAACACCATACATTCACTCCTTAAGGAAGGAGAACACTCCACAAGCCATATGTTTGTTCATACAATAATCCTTGACAATCTTCCTTGACTTCGAGTCTCTAGCCTCTATATAGGCCTCATACATACAATACCATGGGTCATTACCATGGTTCCCTCATACCATCAAACTAATACCATGAGCCCATTACATTATTACTAACTACTTTTGGTCCCTTACATGATATGGGTTAATCAACTTATTTATTACTATGGCCCATCCCATTATTACATTATTACCTTGGGTACCTCCCTTGGTACCCCATATTATCCCCCCTAGATATATAACATTCCACCCCCCTTAGCATGTTTCGTCCCCGAAACATGGGAAGAACACAAATTAATAAGATATACTCAAAATATTAGTCCATTGATACCATGCATGTGCATCTAGCCATCCAAGAGAAAGGTGAACCCTCGGTCTCGCTGGTGCCTCGCTCGCTTGAGATGGAAGTGGACCATGGTAGCTCTTCTGTGTTGATGTGTAGTAGGTGGATCTTCGCTCCTCTCTATCTGTCCTGCGGGGGTTGTTGTCCGTGTGGCTAATTGGTTGCCATCTTGATGGTTGTCTTGCGGGGTGATGTGGGTGATGATATGTTGAAGTTTTAACCCACGATGGCTTTTTCTTTAATTCACCCCTTACGGGAGCCTGACTGTTATCTGGTGCATGTTGTGGTGCCTGCTGTGGTGTCTTATCTTTCAATATTACTTCAACCACTGAGCCTTCCTCTAATGTATCAGCACCTGTAACCTTTTTTGCTTCAGCCTCTATTTGTGTTTGATTGTCTATCATCACTGGCTCATCATCTAATATGTTAGACCCTAGAACATCTTCTGATTCAACCTCCTTGGACTCTACCTGTTTATTAATGGAAATATCCTGTAATGTAATTTTCTTCTTTTTATACCAGAGCTTCAAGAATTTCTTCTGTACATTAATATTGATAGTACCCACTGATTCCATCCAAGGGTATCCCAAAAAAACATCCATGTTATCCATATCTGAAGCATAAAAATCACCATGTAACATATACTTATCTATAGAAATCTTCAAATCCTTGTACACTTGAACATCCTCATCATCCACTTGTGTGTTTTCAATGTGTTTTGTTGGAATTTGTAATTTTTTTTCCAAGTTGACATTTATGAGATTTTTCTTGCAACTCGGATTTATAGACACAACGATTTTCTCCTTCTGAATCAATCTATGAACCTGCAATAAGGAGATACCAGCAGAAAATAACCCTTTAGGTTCCGTGGTTTCCTTCTTTTCTGTAAAAATAAAATCTTTGCTAGGTTGTGTGTCTGTCTGCGTGAGCTTATCCACAAGATTAGTTTTACGATCAAAGTGGTCCATAATAGCTTTTGTGAATATGTCCCAAGTCAAGGGCCTTTGATAGCAATGTTGATGTCTTTGCCACCGTTGCCATCTTTCATTGTCCAAGTACATTTTTCTCATTCTCAGCCGAGTCTCATCATCCATGATGTAATTCAAACTAAAACATTTCTCCATTTGTGCTAGCCATTTGGCTGGATGAGAGCCATCAAATTTATACAAGTCCCTCAAACTCCAATCTTGGCCCGCCATCACAAAAAAATTGGCGAAAATTTTAAATGGCCACAATTCTGTCAATATTGCTCAGAATCCCTATAATGACTTGTTTTTGGAAATGAAACAACCATTCTGCATCTGCTCATATGATAGAAATCTTGATCCAGGCACTCTAATTTCATATTTGCATTGCAACTCTCCCGCCGCCACCAAAATTTCTGCAAAAAAGAGTTGATTTTAAATCAGCGATATCTCCCTCATCTGGACTCCGATTCGACTGATTTTTTTTTTTGAAATTGGGTATTTTTTCACAAAGAATCCATATCTACAATTAAATTTTGTAGATCTTGCACTAGGACATCCAAATCTGCGCCGCCAACTCGCTGCCCTAAAAATTTGTCTGCAACCCTACTGTTTTTTAAATCAGCGATATCTCCTTCATTTGGACTCCGATTCGACTGATTTTTTTTGAAATTGGGTATTTTTTCACAAAGAATCCAAATCTGCAATTAGATTTTGTAGATCTTGTGCCAGGACAGCCAGATCTGCGCTGCAAATTCGCTGCCCGGAAAATTGTCTACAACACCACTGATTTTTAGATCAGTGATATCTCCTTCATCCAGACTCCGATTCAGCTGATTTTTTTTTTGAAATCGGGTATTTTTTCACATAAAATCCAGATATGTAATTATATTTTGCAGATCTTGTACCAAAACGTACAGATATGATCTGTAAACTCACCGCCCTTGAAATCCTGCAAAAAAAAAAAAAATCTCCACTTTTTTGCCCAAGAAAGTGCTCTGATACCACTTGTTATAGCTCTGATACCACTTGTTATAGATCTAACCCAAAAATATATGATAATATAAATAAACCCAAGAATAACAAGATCAAAATAGATAGAAGTGCTTCTTTATTGATTCAAAACCCTTATGGTAGGGCAACACCATACATGCACTCCTTAAGGAAGGAGAACACTCCACAAGCCATATGCATGTTCATACAATATTCCTTGACATTATTCGTTGACCTGGAGTCTCTAGCCTCTATATAGGCCTCATACATACAATACCATGGGTCATCACCATGGTTCCCTCATACCATCAAACTAATACCATGGGCCCATTACATTATTACTAACTACTTGTGGTCCCTTACATGATATGGGTTAACCACTTTATTTATTACTATGGCCCATCACATTATTACATTATTACCTTGGGTACCTCCCTTGGTACCCCATATTATCCCCCCTAGATATATAACAAACACTGTTGGTCTTTGCATCCGAAGCTAAAACCCAAGAAGTTTGATGGCAAGAAGAAGAAGACTGCTACTGTTATTCAGAAAGATTTGGGGTCAGACTCAGGTCATGAAACAATAGTCACAGCTGCAGGTATAAAAGGTTATCCACTTTAGAGAATGCAGAGATCAAGAAGCAGGTACAGGAGCTGCTCGAAAAAGGGTTCATAAGGCCAAGAACATCACCATGTGGATCTCCAATCGTGTTGGTGAGAGAGAAAGATGGTTCGTGGAGGATGTGCATTGATTACAGAGCACTGAATAATATAACGATCAAGAATCGTTATCCTCTTCCTCACATAGATGATCTATTGGATTAGTTGAAGGAAGTTGTTTACTTTTCCAAGTTAGACTTGCGTACTGGCTACCATCAGGTCAGAGTAGCAGAACAAGATGCATGGAAGATTGCTTTCAAAACAAAGAAAGGGCTGTATGAATGGCTAGTTATGCCTTTTGGCTTAACTAATGCTCCTGCCACTTTCATGAGAGTTATGAATGATGTACTCAAGCCTTTTATTGATGATTTTGTAATTGTATATTTAGATGACATTCTTATTTTCAGTCAAACATGGGAATAACATTTGAAGCATGTAAAGCAGACTCTAGATGTTTTGAAAAAAGAAAATCCCTATGTTAAATTATCAAAATGTGAATTTGGTAAAACATCTTTGAATTATTTGGGTCATATTGTAGGGGGTGGTGAATTGAAGATAGATCCCTCTAAGGTTGAAGTCATTGTGAACTGGCCTAAACCCAAATCTTCTATAGAAGTTAGGAGCTTCCTAGGAGCAGCACAGTATTGGAGAAAGTTTATTGCTAACTTTTCCTTGATTGCATCTCCCTTACATGCTTTAACAGGATTGAACAAGGTGTTTCAGTGGGGAGGAAAACAGCAGAAAGCCTTCAACACCTTGAAGGAAAAGATTAGTACGACACCAGTACTAACATTGCCAGATCATCAAAGACCATTTGAAATTGAAACAGATGCCAGTGACTATGCCATGGGAGCAGTATTGATGCAACATGGTAAACCCATATGTTATCATTCTGAGACATTTAATTCTGCAGTAGTTAATTATCCCACATATGATAAAGAATTGTATGCATTAGTACAGAGTGTGAAAAAGTGGAAACATTACCTATTGGGCACAGAAACAGTTATACATATTGATCATCAACCAGTTCAATATTTGCACTCACAAACTAAATTGCAGCAATCAAGACACTATGGGTGGATGGGTTTTCTACAACAGTTTCATCTTTTCATCAAATATAAGAAAGGCATACACAATAAGGTTGCAGATATGTTATCCAGACCAATTATAAATGCATCTACTATACTTAAGCATAATTCAGTATTGCATGAAAGCTACATTGAACAATATGCTCAAGATGTAGATTTTAAATATGTATATGCAACTCTAAGTCATGGAAAACAAGTAGAAGAATTGGATTATCATGTTAAGGACCATCTCTTGTATCATTTGGGAAATTTATGCATTCCTCAAACTGAATGAGTTAACATAATCCGAGAAGCACACACTTGTCTAATATCAGGTCATCTTGGTGTAAGTAAAACAGTTGCATAGCTGCAAAGATTCTGTTATTGGCCAAGAATGCATGAAACATTTTCTAGATATATTAAAGGGTGTACCATGTGTGCTAAAATCAAGCCCAACAATAGAAAACTAGGCTTGTACACTCCACTTTCAGTTCCTTCTCATCCTTGGGAAAGTGTTTCCATGGACTTTATTGGGGGACTGCCAAAATCTAGAAAAGGTCATGATTATTTATATGTTATTGTGGATAGGTTCAACAAATGTGTATTTTAGTACCTTGTAATAAGAAGATTACAGCTGAACAAACAGTAAAGTTGTTCTTTCAGCATGTATGGGTTCATTTTGGGTTATCCACTTCTATTGTCTTTGATCGAGATTCCCAATTTTTTGGGAAGTTTTGGTCAAGTCTATGGGAGTTAATGGACATTAGATTGAATAAGAGCACAACATTTCATCCACAAACAGATGGCCAAACAGAGGTGGTTAATAGGACAGTGATCCAGTTGCTTGGGGGCTATTGTAGTAAGCATCCCAAGCTTTGGGATGAACATTTATGTTATGTGCAGCATGCTTACAACCGTGCTAAACATTCTTCTACACAAAGATATCATTTTGAGACTTGTTTTGGTTTTACACCAAGGTCTCCCTTGGATTTTGTCTTTAGTAAAGACATAGCACTTGATGAACACAGTGATGTGGACAAAGCAACCAATTTCATTGAATAGATCCAAGAAATTCACCAAGTAATGCAGGAACAGCTAGAAAAGAGCCATGCCAAGTACAATGCAAGGCATGATAAGCATCGAATTGAGCATAGCTTCCAATTTGGTGAAAAATTCTGGCTGTACATCAACAAATATAGAATGCAAGGTGAAGGTAAGAAGCTGAAGCCAATAAGGTATGGGCCTTTCAAGATACTTGAGAAAATTGGTGAGAATGTTTTTCACCTTGATTTGCCAGCTTACATGCACATCTATTCAGTAGCTAATGCAGAGAACTTGAGACTATTTGAACCTTTGTTGATTGAAGATCCTGAAGAGAAATGTCAATTGCCTTCTATTGATGATCTATTGCATGAATATCTCAATGAGTTGCAAGAAGATACAGTTTTGGATAGGAAGGTGAGAACTATGCATAGAGGGGATGTTGAGTACCTCAGAATTGGGCTCAAAGGTTCAAAACCAAGAAATGCAAGATGGATAGAGATTGGACAAGTGAGGAAGTTGTATCCTCACTTGATTGATGCTTAAAAACCAACTTTTGGTGGTCCAAAAGCTTTTTCAGTGGGAAGGCGTGATCCAAATGGATCCTAGAAAACCTCTAAGTCTTCAAAATCTTCTAAACATTCAAAATATTCTAAACATTCAAAATTGTCGCCTAATAAAAACCTTTAAAGAAGGCGGATAACACTATCAAGAGGCAAAAACATGGAGAAATCATTGAAAAACAGAGTATCGGTGGTTTAGAGCAACTTTGAATCGGAGCCATTAGATCTGGCCGATCAACGGTCTAGATCTGATTGGAAATTCACAAATGGCAGTGTTAAAGGGAGGCTATCGGTGAAGACTACAAGGAATGCACTACAGTGATCAGCAGGGTCAACGAGGATCGTCGATCAAGCATGCAGATCGACGGCCCACATTGCATCGCAATATCGCGTCAACAAACCACAATGGAGCGATTACAATTGGCCCGGGGCATGTGTGATATGCAATTGTGATCGATCGCATCACAATATCGCATCAGAACATTACAACGGAGCAGGACCAATATCCGAACCTGATAAAGATTATAAATTATGTTTGATATGATTTAAGATCTAGAAAACAGAGTTTTCTTTTGTAAATCACATTTTCGTTGAATAAATGAAAAACCAAAGAAAATGCACTGATGCAATATTACGGACCCGAAAGGGTTTATTAATACTATTATATATAATTTCAAGTCCGATAAAGCCATTTTACGGGGTTTTTCAATGTTTTTAATGTATTTTCAATACAAAGGGAAATCACGATATGAGCGGGATTTCGAGCGGGCAAAGGGTGGTAAGTGGTTTGAGTCGAGCTCTGCTCGATCCCATACAATGGCTGCTATGTGTCCAGGCTGAGGAGAGCGAAAACCACCCTCATTGGGCGATTAACTCCCATATGAAAGAGACGCCCGAAATGGATCTCAACCGTTGGATCAAGACCTCTCAGATCAACAGTGGAGATGCGATGTTGGTGTATAGGCAGACCCGATAAGAGTTATAAGGCAGAACTTATAATATTTCAGATCCGATGAACAGTGATTTGGCGGATTTTCCTGTGTTTTGCAGCGTTTCTCTGTGTAAACAGAAAACGACCAATTTTGGGATTTCAAAGGCCCGATTACCCATTTTGTTATAGAACAGGTGGCCACCATCGTTGAAAGCATTTAGCAATAATTTCTAATGCTCGGAGGGGGATTTGAATGGAAAGAGGTTGGGAAGACAGAGAGCTCAAGAAGGAGAAATGAACAGACTGTGCAGATTGGCTGTAAAGCCACAGACAGAGAGCAAGCAGGGACAGGCAGTGCTAAGACAGAGAAACAGAGACAGAGAGTTATTGAGGAGAGTCTGTGTACTCAAAAGAGACTTGGGGGATCCAAGTAAAGCCTTATTGTTTTGTATCTGTTGTGTGAGGCTCAAATTGAGGTCACTATTGTAAAACTCTATTTAGAAGACATAATAGAGAGGTCACCACTGAAGGCTGGACCAAGAGATGTAGGCCAAGAGTGTTGGGTGAACTCCTTATTAAACTTGTTGTGTTTATGTGTGTTGTCTATTATGTTTCTCTTATTGCTTCATTTTCTATGTATTTCGCAATCTTATCGATCCATTGCATAAAGTAACATAAGCATATCCATGCACATGAGTCTGTAATACCTTAATAATTACTTAAGATCAAATATCAGATCAACATTCCTCTCAAAGAATATATGTTCCTCTTGGTAATTATATCTTTTGCCTTAAGTAACTTTTACATTTGGTATCAAAGTGGAAGGTGGATGGATTTTGACTTCAAAGAGACAGGTCTATTGCCAAGGATTTATGTGGCATGCAAGACAGAGATATCAACACAAAATATGTGTTGCATTGAGGATCACTGTTAGCAAGAGTAATGTGGATGATCACATGGAGGATCACACAAGTTTGTTGAAGAATCTATGGCATCTGGGTTATAGTGAGATTATTATAACGTTGATAACTATTTGTGAGGTAATTTTTCTTATTCTTGTTAGCGCAATCTTTACTTATGATTATTAGTGTGTATTCTCTTCACTTCATCAAATAGTTACCAAAATAAAAGAGACAAGAAAATAAGATGTTGGATATTATCCAAGGCAAAAACCTCTCTCACCTAGAGAGGAAAACCCTTCCACAATTTTCTCTTATTGAAACTTTGATTGACAAATTCCAAACCCTAGACCCTTTACTTCAGTATTCCTCCAAGACCTTGTCATTGCTCTTCTAGGCTCCTTATGTTGATCTTCCTTTCTGCACTGATTTTCACCATAACTAAGGAAACTCAGTCCTTAGTCTAATAGCCCTTTACAATAAGTTTCGTTCCAACCTTCCTTAGATTTAGATTTGGCCTTCTAGAGATTCATTTTTATTCCTTATTTGTACACACTTGATACAAAGTATCAAGGTCTCTTTCTTTCTATCGAAACCCTCCTTCATACTATGTATTCTTTCGGTCTTTTCTTGAAATATCTAAGATCAAGACAGAGACTAATTTCATCTCTCTTTTTGAACACCTTGCAATCCCTTCCTCCTTGTTTTATGGTCCTTCCTCTTCGTACTTATTTTCGACATTAGATATAAGATCCATTATGTCATTGTTCTCTCCTAAAATGACCTTCGGCCTAACTTAGATATGCGAGGTAGGTACAGACCCAAAACATAGATCCCTTATTACAATGCTAAACTCCCTCTGTTCTTCATTGAATAGCCTCTTCCTTACGCATTAGAATGTAGACTTTTTCTTGCACTTCAATCTTAGAACTTGACCGAATTGATGTCTCTAAATGAGACCGCAATTCATCCTTTATATAGGGATTGCCTCCCTCTTCTAGGCTGACTTGACTTCTGTGACTAGTCTGACTTCATCAAGGGGTATATTCAATCATAGTTGAGCCGATTTTGATGGAGCTTCTTGACAAGGTCTTGGAGCATACAATTACTTCAATAAATTATTCTTTTAAAGTGTAACAACACTTCATATACCTGACTCTAAATTATATATATATATATATATATATATATATATATATATATATATATATATATATATATATATATATATATATATATATATATATATATATATAGATATGATAAGATGAAAAATCCCTAAAGACATCAAAAGAAATATTTAACCTATAAAAAACTCCTTTCTCATGAAACCCATGAGGCAAGCATTACAAAATACATTTTATTATCTTTGTCTCTTCATTACATGGATTTATAATTACTTAGTCAATATCAAGACCGAACCTAGTTACACTTTCATCAACACTCCATCTTAACTAGGGAGGTATTCATACATCATTACAAGGTGTTTGGACATTTTCAATATGAATAATTCACATAAGAGAAATTGAATTAGCAATCCATTTTTTATAGCATCATAGTAACCAACATTGTTTCCATAGCAAGGCCTTGACTAACAACTCTATCTCTCATTAGATCATAGCATAATGTTGGTGAGACCAATGACTATAGACACCTTCATCATTGTCTCTCAAGGTACATACCCATCTGGGTGTTCACTGAGTATGACCTTCTAGGACTATTCTTATCTTAGGTTCCCAATCCTCAAAGAATATTAGTCCTCTTGCCTACTCTTATCTTGGATGCCCTACACATCCTCAAAGAGCATTGGATGCCAGATGATTACCCAATAATCCATTCTTTCTTCCCAAGTGAAGAAAATAATGTTGTGTCTATCTCTCCCTCTCAACTAGGGAGTATATGCCCATTCCTATGAAGGATGTTGATTTCCTCTATCATGGTTTCATATCTCACAATCTCTTCCTCTCTTACATGTTCCACTTCCACGAGCTTCCAATCAGAGTTCCTTAATTGTAGTCAACTATCTCATACTTCATATGAGGACATATTATGTTGATTTCATCTGGTGTGACTCATGCCTTTTTGCATCTTCTCAGAGGAGGATATTTCCTTTCTTCGATCATGATTCTCAAGATAGAAGTAATGATCCGTGTTACCTGCAACCATACAACATGAATTTGTAATTTTAAACATAAGCATACATACCTAATTTATCTCTAGGTCATCTAGGCCTCTTTCAACAACTTTCTTGATTGAAGTGTCTTCAACCCCTTGATTTTCTTCATCTCTTATGTTATCATACCATCATCCATGAATTCCACAAGTTGAATTTCCTGATGAACACTTGCTTCCTCTCTAGATTAGTGAACCCTCTAATGAGGATTCCATCAAAGAATCTTGAGGATCTTGCATATCCTCATTTGGAAGATGTTTCCTTTTTTACTTGATGCATGATGAGCCTTGACTTGGATGACTTCATCCTTTCCTTCAATGTCCAATGAGGTTCCCAAGATCTATATCCTTCATGTTTGGTTGCCATGGATTTTTTCCTTCTATCCTTCATTATTCCCATGGTGATGTCACAAGCTCTTGCTTCTAATGTTTACATGATGCCACAATGCATCTTATTATTTATCATGGTCATACCTATAACAAAAGATTCACGATCTTATGATAAGACCCTTTTGTGAGGGATACCATCTCAATCATAGTAGAGATATGTTACTCCCTCTTTCCTTGGCCTTTTTCTTCAGCTTCCTCCATCTTTCTGGTGATATGAGCTTTCCTTCCATAACATTGAAACTTAGCTATAATTTTTTGTCTTGTTTGAGGACCAAACTTCCCTTTACTTTCTGCAAATGTTTGAGTCCTTTAACCTTCAACACTTTTTCCCTCACCTTGTCTTTTCCTATCTATCATAGAGGCCACAAGTTTTCAAAAGAGGTAACTTTAATGCATTTAAGAACAATTATGATTATCTTCTTATCATCTCTCGATTGAGATATTATAAATATATCCCTTCATTTTTTGACACCTTGAATTTTGTGTAGATCATGTCTAAGTTATATGAACTTCTTTATTGCATTTTCAAATAATATATCTAGTATTTCATATATCTCTTTGATGTCTCCTCTACTACATAGGGATGAGAGGACCTTTGACGGATTTCGTAAGAATCCTATGAGCCCCTTTCTCCTTTTCCATGCACTCAAACAATTCTTGACCTTTAGAGACTTTTCCATACATATCAATGACTTATTTTTCGAGGACTATATCTATCCTCCTTTATTATGTAAGGAATTTCGATGAACCAACCAATTTATATATATCCTTGCAAACACGAAGTCATTTAACCAAACTTGATCATAGAATGAAAGATACTTACTTGACAAGTGAAGATGAAATCTTCACCTTGATGCTTCCTTGAATGATCTTCTTTACTGGGTAAGGATGAGATCTTTGCTTGATTTGATTGATGAACTAACACTTCCTTGACACCACTGAAATTAGACTTTCTTTGAGACCTTCTTATACTACCATATCATATCATCACTTTATAGAACCGAGAGTTGGCACTACCTGCCCAGGATAGAGCTATTGTTATAGTAGATCAACATTGAGATAATTTTCTTGAGGAGGCCTAAGGAGACTTGGCCTCGTCACAACATTTCTCCAAATTGTGATTGAGGTAATCTTAGATTGAGATCAAGTGTGAGTTATCAAGCTAAGGAGGAGTGTGGTCACCATCAAAACTTCAACATGAGAATGTGTTAATGAGATACCAAACATTACTCTTTTCTGTGACTGTAATATAGTATAAATTCTATTCTTCTTATCAGTAGCATTCACTGAACTGTGGCACTATGATTTGATCTTATCACTGAATTGAAGATTCTTATGGCATATCACTGTGGTATGACATATATCAAGACTGTATACCATCGAAATGTGGTATATGTCGAGGGTATATATAGGTGATTTTATCTCCATTCATGATTGTAAACCAATCCTTGAGTGTCACTGTAACCATAACTTTAGAAGCCCTTCTTGAAACTTTTTATTGAATGTCTCTTTTATGCCCTTCCTTTAGCTTCAACACCTTAGCTCTGATACCATGTTGAAGAATCTAGGGCATCTGGGTTATAGTGAGATTCTTCTACGATGATAACTATTTGTGAGGTAATTTTTCTTTTTCTTGTTAGCGCAATCTTTACTTATTATTATTAGTTTGTATTCTCTTTACTTCATCAAATAGTTACCAAATTAAAAGAGACAAGATCATAATATGTTGGCTCTCAGTTAGGGAAAAAAGCTTATCTCACCTATAGAGGAAAACCCTTCTGCAATTTTCTCTTATTGAAACTTTGATTGACAAATTCCAAACCCTAGACCCTTTACTTCAGTATGCCTCCAAAACCTTGTCACTGCTCTTCTAGGCTCCTTATGTTGATCTTCCTTCCTGTACTGCTTTGCACTAGAACCAAGGAAATTCAGTCCTTAGTCTAATAGCCCTTTACAATAAGTTTCGTTCCAACCTTCCTTAGATTTAGACTCGGCCTTCTAGAGATTCCTTTTCAGTCCTTCTTTGTACACACTTGATACACAGTATCAAGGTCTCTTTTTTGCTGTAGAAATCCTCCTTCATACTATGTATGCTTTTGGTATTTTCTTGAAATATCTGAGATCAATATAGAGAATAATATCATCTCTATTTTTGCACACCTTGTAGTCCCTTCCTCCCTATTTTATGGTCCTTCCTCTTCGTACTTGTTTTCGACATTAGATAACAGATCCATTATGTCATTGTTCTCTCCTGAAGTGACCTTCGGCCTATCTTAGAGATGCGAGGTAGGTACAAACCCAAAACAGATAGCCCTTATTACATCACTAAACTCCCTTTGTTCTTTGTTGAATAGCCTCTTCCTTACGCATCAGAACACTAAATTTTTCTTGCACTTCAATCTTAGAACTTGACCGAATTGATGTCTCTAAATGAGACTGCAATTCCTCATTTATATAGGGAGTGTCTCCCTCTTCTAGGCCGACTTGACATCTATGGATAGGCCGACTTCAAAAAGGGGTATATTCAATCATAGTTGAGCCGACTTCTATGGAGCTTATTGACAAGGTCTTGGAGCATAAAATTACTTCAATAAATTGTTCTTTTGAAGTGTAACAACACTTCATATACATGACTCTAAATTATATATATATATGATAAGATGACAAATCCATAAATACATCAAGAAGAAGTATTTGTCTTATAAAAAACTCCTTGCTCATGAAACCCATGAGGCAAGCATTACAAAATACGTTTTATTATCTTTGTCTCTTCATTACATGGATTTATAATTACTTAGTCAATATGAAGACCGAACCTAGTTACACTTTCTTCAACAAAGTTGAGCAACGAGAAGTTGCTTGTGTGAGGTTGAAACCATAGAGGTAACACTACGAAAAGTCGCCTTGTATATTTTCAAGGGAGAATATCCTCTCACACTATTAGGAGCAATAAAGGATCACCATGAAGTGAGATCATTGACCCATGAAGGAAATCAAGAGTCAGCCAACAAGATGGAGCTTAGAGTGGTCGAAGTGTTGGCTGCAATCAGGGTCAGTCAGGGTCTGCAGATTGATCTAGGTGTTGAGGTGAGAGATAAATCCCACAAAAATCTTCTTCACTTAAGATCACGTCACCACGACTATTTCCTATAACAATGCTATGGTTTTCTCTTGGAAGGGATAGATGTTGCATGAGTACTCACGGTGCACCAAAAATGGGGTCCAAGTAGCGTCCTTGATCATCTGTTCAATGACAGTGATGAAATAACATTGTTGATCTATGAAGAGGAGGTGAGGAGGATTTTGCTAAAACCAAGAAGGTGTGAAATCTAGAGTCTATTGCCAAATTGGAGTTTCAAATCGTATTTGGTTGACATCAGAGATGCATAAGCTAGGTGGAATATGGAAAATAAGACTATTATCCTTAACCATTCATATCTTAACATAATAGAGATCATTTCCATTTACAAAATTAGGTTCACTCTTCATATTACAAGACAATGTTTATTATTCCTTTTAAAGGATTACATAGCTTCAAAATTAAAATGTTAGCCATGGTGCTTGGACCATTTTTATTCCAATCTATATGTTCTTCATATCAACATAAGTTCTCATGTTAATTTTCAATAGTAAGAGGTATTCTCATAACATATATTTTGTTTTATGCATAACAAGTTAGTGCCAAGGTCATATTTCATTAAGTCCTTAACTACGTTGAACTTGTATACTAATTTGGCTTCCTATATGAGTATTTATGTTGCGTTGGGGGGGTTTTTCCATGGCACCATTTTTTATTTACCAAGGGGGTTCCAACTGTATTCCCCTTCAGGTGACGGAGGCCACATGTCCTAGAAGTTTTGATCCATCCCATCCCCTATCATATGGTGGATGGACGTGGATGGTTTAGATTATTTTGATGAATCAACGTGGAAATGTGATATTTGGTAGTTAGCGTAACTATCCTCCTCACCCTCTTTTGTTGCCTCCATCATTTGTACAACTGGTTCTTGCGACTGAAGCTTTGTAACTATGAGAAATTTCAAGATATCAAGGTTCTCTACCCAAGCAAGCTGCTATGGAAAATTTTTGTCAAAAAAGATTTTTCTTCTCTAATATTATGCTAAATGATACAGTCAATGAAAATTTCTTTGCATTCCACCTAATAATTAGGATTGTATTCCTTCCTCTGATTATTTTCTTGCCTCATTAATTTTAGTAACAAAGTTATCCTCCAGTGACTATTTTTTCTTACTGTTGGGTTTTACGTCTTTTGATTTGGTTAAGTTATTGGCTCTGCAGGGATATTTTATTCCCTTTCTCTATCATGACACATCTCCTGGCTCCATGGCTTGATTTTTTCTACTATCTTAGTTTATTCAAGTATATGCATGTTCATTGGTTCTTTGAACCCTATTAATTTCTAATAATTCCCTTGTGTTTTCCAGTGAATTGGGTTACTAAAGAAAAACCCCTTCTTGTTTCATGACAAGAGAAAGGAATTTATACCTTTTATTTCCAAGTAATCATCAGTTTATACCCTAATACTTTTTCTCTTTAATTTTTAGTTAGTTTATCCTCCTTCCTATTGCTAACAACAATGACATTGCAAGTTGGTTCCAATATGGCACTTGAAATCTCAAGAAGGAGGAATTTTGTCATGGTTTTCCTTTTTTTCTTTCCCTTTCGATTTCTTCCAGGTACTTAATTTATGGAGTTGTTTTCTCTGTCACGGGTCTTTCATTTCAGGATGTTATACCAACCGGCTAAGCCAAGTCGGTCTAGATAGGTTATTTACTTATGTAATTCATATATACACAAGGTTAAACCCTTGTACCTTGAAAAAAATGTTTTGAGTTGTTTATTAAGGGTTTTCACTCATGCAATGTAATATCTATTTGATTTGGCTATGACTGTAAGGAAAAAATGACAAAAACTTCATTTGTAACTTATAAACATCCAATATGAATTTTATGTTATAATTGGTTTCATTTGATATATGGGAATACAATGAAGATTTTTTTCATCACGATGGCTTGGAAATTATGTTCCATTTGTTTACATTTATATGCAAATGTATTTTATGATATGTTCATCATATTTATAATGGTTTCTACAACCTTGCTTCTCAATGTCATATAGTTTCCACTCTCTTAACTATGTGTTATATACATATACTTACACTAAATTTATATATAACTGTAGATGTATATATAGGCTAGGGTAACCCTAAATACTCCTAAAAATGGGTTTCTGCATCTGGTTCCCATAGAGCCATTAGTAAAATAGGCAAGGATTACTTACATTCATAGGTAGGCGTGAAAACTCTTTTTCTTGCTACCAACCTATATGCTTGTTAACCTTGTCTAAGACTTTAGTACATACTTTATTTACAATGCAATTATTATGAATATTAGCATACATTTTTATGTTATAAGATAATTTTCCCATGTACACATGTGTGTGTTTGTATTACATTTCATTCCAATATAACTAGGCCCTTTTTCTTTTGATTTTATGATAAGAAAAATAACTCACTCTCTTTGTAATACGAGGAATTGATGTTGGGATCCTGGTCCTAGGTTTTCTCATCTGTTTTTCCACAACAGAGAGATACTTAGGGTCTATAAGGGTTCATGAAGATAGCCTTAAGGATCCCTTTTAAACACTTCTCCATTCCTTTCAACCCAGTTTAAACATTTAAATAGAAACAGACACACACATATCTCCACATAAACTAATAGTCATAAAATGATTTGACCATAATGTATTCATATACAACAGATCTAATAATACCAATCCTAATATTTATATACAAAATTTATCTTTGAGCGTTCTCATTCTTATTCCTACTTCAAACATAAACTAATCTTGAAATCACATACTTAGCATAGAATCACAAATAACCCAGATACTTATATAGGGATTTTCCTTGCTCCTCCCAATCATTGAACTATTGTATTTTTAGTTCCCCCAAATCTCTAGACTCCTTTCTTGTTAGGAAACAAATGAGAAATCTTTCACAATTTCACCTCCCCAATCCCTAACAATGTCCTATTAATTATGGGCTAAATTATTTTTCTACACAGGTCCAGTCTTTATCTCCCACTAGTACCTTGTTTTTAAATTCAAATTGCCTTTATCTACCACAATCTTCTTCTTAAATCATATTCCACCCATGACATCTATCTCCAGTCATGATAAATCTAATGGTTGGAACAAAAGGAATCTTCCCCTTTCTGAAACAAAGGATTTTCTTTTTCTGTGTTTTTGTCTTTTCTTGGACCATAACTAATTCTAATTGTTTCCTAACAATTGGGAGTTTAACAAATCACGTGGTGGTTTCTCTAGTATTTTCATTAATAGAAATATATAAATAAACAACATTATGTTATTAATAGTAAATAAATATTTACAATCTTATAAAAAAAAATTCACTTTATTTTTTAGCCTCTCAGGCATTTTCACATTTTTCAAAATCATGAAAGTCTAAATAAAATTTGATTCCAATAGGGATACTACATTTCCCCTCCCCTTAAAAGGGAACATCGTCCTTAGTGTTTTTCTTCACTCATTTCCTTTGGAACAACACAAGAAAATCCTTTTTCATTTGTTCCTATCTATCAGGTAGCTTCCTCGGGCCCAGAGTGCTTCCTTTGCACTTTAACCTGGGTGATGGCTCAATTTTAGCGTATAGTTTCCCTCTGGTCCAATATTTATAGATGCTCGACCTAGAATTTTCCTTTTGATTTGACCTGTACAACATTACAATCAATCAAATTAGCATGATCATGAATATTCTTTTTCAAAAGAGACACATGAAATACATTATGAACCTTAATGTGGGTTGGAAATTCTAGATGGTAGGCCATTGGCCCTACCCTAGCTAGTATTTCAAATGGACCACAAAATCGAGGGGCTAACTTAGCACAAATTCCCAATTTTTGGGTACTCTGTTTTGGTCAGAATTTAATATATACATGTTTCCATACTTGGAATTATTTGTATGTCCTCTTCAAATGTGTAACTCTTTTTCCTGTCCTTAACTACTTTTAGGTTCGATTTTATTCACTTCACAATTTATTGTGTTTCCTGCAAAAGATCTAGTCTTAACATAAGCCTATCTTCAAGTTGACTCCAAATCAAGGGAATATGGCACTTTCACCCATATAGAACTTCGAAAAAACCCATTTTTATGGATGCATGATAAATATTATTATACGAAAACTTAACTAAATGCATATAATCACCCCATTTAGATAGAATTCATTACATACATGCATAACATGTCTTTAAGGATATAATTGGTCCTTTTGATTTCCCTGTATTTTTGTCGGTGATATGTAGTGTTGAATTTTAGTTGTGTGCCCATTCCTGCAAACAATGCTTTACAAAAGTTAGAAGTAAATTTTGCATCTCTGTCAAATATGATAGTTTTTCGTATTCCATGTAATCTAAAAATTTCCTTCATGAAAATTTTTGCCACCTAAATAGCTTTGTAAGTAGATTGAACAAGTATAAAACGAGCAGCCTTTATCAATTTATCTATTACAACCATAATCAAATCATGGTGTCTTTTAGTTGTAGGTAAACCAGTGATAACATCTAGTGAAATTACCTCCCACTTCCATAATAGTATGGGAAAAGGGTTTAGAAATCTTGTTGGATGTTGTTTTTCTACCTTTAATTTTTTACATTCTTAGCATTTTTCCAAATACACGAATCCTTGTTTTTTAATGCCAGTCCAAAAGAATTATTTTATGAGTGCTAAAATAATTTTATGATAACCTGGGTGAGCTGAAAAAATCCTTTTATGATGTTCATCAAGAGTTAACTATTTGACCCTGGACACATCAGGGACATAAATTATGTTCTCAAATGCTAGAAATCATTTTCATTAATTGTGTATTCTTTCTCTTTTATATGATCAATTTTATCTTTTATCTTTTCCCACATATGATTATAAATTTTATCTTCCAAAGTTGTTATCTTGATTTTTTCTATAAAATCTGTTTTAGTACTACTTACTATTACCTCACAAATCTACTTCAAACTTCAACTTAGTGCAACGACCATTTTATTTTTCTTCCCTTTTATAAGCTTAATGTCAAAGTCATATTCACTAAAGAAGGCCATCCATCTATCTTGTCTAGCATTCATTTCAAGGTGAATGAAAAAAGTATATTAAACTAAGATGATCAATGATTAGGGTAAACTTTTTACCGATTAAGTAATGTCATCACATATTAAGTGCATGGATAGTTGTAGGTAACTCCAAGTCATAGACTCCATAATTAATTACATCGTCCTTTAATTTTATATATTCTTAATCTACCACATAATATTCCTACATTATTACTCCTTCAAATCCTTATAAATAAGTGTTAGTAAAAAATGTAAAATCATTGTCAATATCTACTATTTTAAGCACAGGTGCAACAGTGAGCAGATGTTTCAACTGCTCAAAACTCTCATGGAATTTTTGTGTCCATTCAAATTTAACCCCTTATTTTGCAGGAAGGTTATGGGGTAAGACAATTTATAGAAACCCTTTATGAATCTATGATAATGTCCTGTGATACCCATAAACAATCTAACATATGCTACATCCTTGGGAATTGGCCAATTAAGAATGGATTTTTTTCAAGATCTACATTTATCCCATCCTTAGAGATTACATTACCCAAGTACTATATTTTGTCCAGGTAAAATTCACATTTACAGAACTTAGCATACAAATGATGTTCATGAAGCATTTTCAAAACTATTTCTAGGTATTATTTATGCTCCTCTAATGTCTTGGAATAGATCAAATTATCATCAATAAAATTAACTTGAATTTATCCAAATATTTACTAAAAACACTTTTCATCAAATACAAAAAGGTAGTTGGTGCATTTTGTCGGCCAGTAGAATTGTCTTCTTGAGGTAACTATAACACTTTTTATTTACTTATTAAAACCATGGTTCATCTTGTTGTTTCAAGGTTGTGCGCAAGGTATATGCAAGCGATGGATGCTTTCTAATGTTGGTTGTCCAATGGTCGTGTAGTTAAGAAATTGTTGGAAATAATACTGAGAGGGGGGGGGGGGGGGTTGAACCAGTATTTACAAATCAATAACCTTTTCTTTTCATACTCAAATTTATATATGCTACTTCAATGAAGGTAACTCGTGTGTACATGAAACTGTGTTTAAAGCAACCACCATATATCCAACAAACTTATGATTTAGTTAATTCATCATATGTTGATCTTTAATTAGTGCATCAGTACTTAATTAACCATATAAATAGTAACCATGTACAGTAATAACAGAATAAACCATCACACATAAGAAACACACATGAACACCAAGATTTAAGGTGGAAACCCAATGCGAGATAAAAACCACCTGCTGCTATCTTATTTTAATATAAGAAAAACTTGTTTACAATATTGTATTGGTGCAGACTCATACCAGTACAAAGGCACCCACCTACGGAAGGCTACAACCTTCTCTCGTTTTCCAGCTTCTACTGGAAGGGAGCTCCAACCCCCTAGCTCTTGTACTAGCTGATCTGTTTACTAGTACGTAGGCGCCAGCCTATAGAAGGCTCCAACCTTCACTCATTTTCCAGCTGCTACTAGAAGGGAGCTCCAACCCCCTATCTCTTGTACTAGCTGATCCATTTACTAGTATGTAGGGGCTAGCCTACAGAAGGCTACGACCTTCTCTCTTCCTCCAAGGACCACGTTTCATAAATTTTCAAACTAGATACCCTTAGAACATAATAGCACAATCTGAAGTCCATGTTTCATCCGATTTTCATATTGGACCCATCAGTGACATTGAAGCTCAAAATCAATCACCACTTCAATACAACCAATCACTGAAAACCCATCATCACTGAAGCAAATCACAATCAATCAATCTGAAGATTCAGAACACTGTCACCAGAACATAGTTACCAGAACACAGAGTAGAAACCAGAACTCTGCATCAACAACCATAAGCAACTGCAAATTCAAACATCATATTTCATAATGTATACGCTACTTCGATGTGCCAAACCAATGTGTATACACACTTTTATCAAAGCGAACTAGCGTACAGATATGAAAATACTAACTTAAAACATCACAACTATTCCAGACTTTAGTCATACCCAGATTAGAACATTTACAGTGTAAATCATGCGTTAGCATTCAGATCTAGACTATCCATGATTAGACCACATAATGATAATTCATTTCAGGTCTTATGATCCTGATCCATCATTAGATCTCATCTCTCATCAACCACTAAGGTTCATCCTTAGTTCAGATCAAGCAAAGCACCAGAAACCCATAACATGCATATTTGCTTTTGATCTCACTCTTCATAAGATATTCATTGCTTGCACACCTATCCCTTTGATCTTCTCCTCCTTATATAGTTTTAGGCCTTTCTCAATACCTCGGACCAAAACCACTTAGGACCAATACCTTGGACCAAATACCTCAGACCAATACCTCGGACCAAATACCTCAAACCAAATACCTCGGACTAATACCTCAGACCAAAACCTTGATTTTCCATTCCATACACGCTTTTCCTTCTATGAAAGTGTGTGCATATGTATATGCTCTTTTTGTTCTGTGAGACCGCGTGTATACGCTACTTGGACAAAGTGAGCTAGCATGTAGTTCTTAAACCACTCTCTTTCTTCAATCTCTGGAGTCTAATCTGTAATCCTTTGTTGTTAACATGTTGCACTGTGAACTATCATCTATGTGAGTTGCCATCAAGGACAACACCTATATCATAATGCCAACAATCTCCCCCTTTGGACTTGATGGCAACCACAACACCAAGATACTCTCCCCCTTTGACATCAAGGGCAAAGGGTGGACCAAGATATTCTCCCTCTTTGATATTCATTATGCTGTCCATGCTCCCCCTGAGTACATGCAGAGTCTGCAAAGATATTTTTCAAAAGAATAACATGACTCTATAACTCAACTAAGTGAGTATGACTTCCCTAAGACCAATGACTCATACATACATCAATCACCCAACCAAGTGGGGATACACCAAATTTGACTCATCCACCCAACCAAGTGGGGATATACCAAATGTTTATACATGATTGAAATAGCAATTATTACATCATCCTTCCCATGCATAGTGGGGTTAAAAATTAGGTCTTTTCATGACCTTTACATCAAATGATATACATGACATTTATAACAAGGACCAACAATCTAAACAAGACCATGATAGTCATCAACAACTATCATACACCATATATGATCTGCACCATCAGCATCTGTCAGCAGCATCAAGATCAACAACCTGTATATGTCCATCATCAAAAGAGTCATCTGAATCAAAGCAACTATGTGAATAAAGCATTATAAGTATCATCATATACCAAGGTATTCTATTATAATGCCAACAATGCATTATTAGAAGCATATACTCCCCCTGAACCTGTGCCATCTGTTCACTGTCAGATCTGATCATTGCATTTGTCAGTAAGAATAATCAAGGAATCATCATCAACTAGTTATTCATGAAACTATCAACAGTTTATGAGGGTAAAAAACACTTCCACATATCATCAGCAGACTATAATCATCATCAATCAGAATAGAAAAGATACTTGATAATTGACTGAACCATATCAGACCCCTTTTCCTGAGTCTATCCCACTACTTTTTTCCTCAAAGCACCATATATTCGACTGTGCAGCTTCTAACTCATGTATATACGTGACTTGTCTTTATGATAACTGTGTATGAGTATTGGAATCTTGAAGTTTCAAACTTTCAACTCCCCCTGAGTCTGTTATATCTATATACTCTGCTATGCCACATCTCTCTGACTGTACTTCCTTCTTCTTCCATACCTTGGAGTGTGATGATGTTTTCTCCTTTTGGTATGTTGGCCAAAATTTTCTCCTGCATTCTTTTTCTATATGCCCAAACTTGTTACAAGCATAACATCTTATATGGTTCATATTCGCTCTATAGCACTCAATCAATTTGTGACCAAACATATTGCAAGAAAAACAATATCCCTTAAAGTACCTGGAATATGAAGATCTTTATGTGTGACAGTATTGAACCATTCTACTTCTGCATCTCACTACAACATGCCCAAAATTATGACATATAAAACATTCAAGATTATTCATCAGAGGAAATAATCGACTATCACTTCCATCGTTAGGAGTAAAAGGTTTTCTTTGAAGACTTTCTTTCCTTGGTTGTTGATGGGGTTGACTTCTCATCTCCTTGTTGATCATTTCAGATTTTGCATTAGATTTCCTTGCCTCATCCTGAGAGATAGATTCACCTACACCAGATTCATGAAAAACAAGACTAATTTTGATGGTAGGATACCTTTGACTACTAAGAATATTATCCAAAATAATAGTACTATCTTGAAATTGTAACAGTGTATCCTTTTCTTCTAATTTACCTTTTAAGATATTTACCTCAACCTGATATTGTTCTTCCTTTTCAAGATATTGCTTATTCATGATTTCTTCAGCCTTTCTTCCTTCTTCCACTTGTTGCCTTAATTTTAGAATCTCATTTTATTGTTCTTGATCTGCTTGAGGTAGTTCTTCATTCTGCTTATTTGATTTTTCAAGATCTTCTTTTAGAGAGAGGATCTTAGCTTCAAGACTTTCATAGTAACTGGATCTATCTTTAAGTCTCTTGATTGTTGTGCTCTTTTCATTTATATCATCCTGCAGCTTTTGACATTGTTATTCCTTTTCCTTGTACTGCTTCCTTACTTTGTTTCCTTCCTCCAACTAAGCTTTTAATCTGGTAACTTCTTCTTTTAAGGAACACTCCCTTTTGTTAAATAGATCTTGTTGATCTCTAATTTTATCTACAAGTCTTTTAACTTCTGCCTCTATGTTTCTTTCATGACCACTTCCAATATCTACAATATTGCATGAATAGAGAAAAGTATCACTAGAATACCAAAAATTTGTACCTAATACTTCTTTTTCTTGTTCATCTTCAACCTGAGGTGATTCTGAATCTAAATACTTGCTTCCACCTAATGGCCAATTGTCTCTCCTACTGTCATTGTTCCTTTGAGATGTCTTCTTTTTCTGAGGCATTTTCTTCTTTAGCTTCTGTTGATGCCCCGAAAATCATTGTATCAACATTGGGGGATAACCACCCAGTCCGGACCTTAGTACAACTCCTTTTCCGTTTGGAATGGTGACTCCGACTGGGGATAATGGGACCAGTTTCCTAGTAATGGATAAACGGGATGAATGACTGATTGGTTGATTAATCTAATGATAGGTGAATAACTTAATCTATCGGTGAAATAAAAGAAATACTACTAATCCCGGGAACTATTGTATTCTTTAAAGTGTAGCGGTTGATGATCTATGTTTATAAACAGGCATGTAGATGACTCTATTCAATAAACATGGAATTTTACTCATTCAAGAATTACTCTGCTTAAATCGTTAAACAAAGGGATTAGTGCAATATTGCTACACTTTATATATCATCGATACATTTATGATCAAAGGAAAAGCATCCCATAAACATCCAATAGTGGAGAGAATAAAGAAATGTTGTTAAAACACATACATATATTCGATAATAGAAAAGGCAATCAAATAACAATTCATATGAAAAGAATGAATTCAGACATAGATAATAGTACCATATGAGATGCTAAACACTCCCAATATCAATCGCTATTTGAGATTCTTCTTCCAATGCAGAGATGCTTTCAAACAAAGACAATAGTGCACATTTGCATAAAAGATTCCTTGTCAAAATTAGAATAACTGGTCCATTTTTATAAAAGAATATGGCTGAAGCACAATAGTGCAACTTCAGTCTTTAAGTCAAGTACAAAACTTTACGACCCTTTCTAAAAACATGAAAGGGTCTATAGATACTTAATTAAGCTAACTATCTATGAAACTAAAATCCTACTTAATTGGTATCAATTAATTTTGATCATAATTTCCTCAGCAATCTGGCAGTCGGCCGCATGACTCATCAGGTAGGTTGTTTGCCTTTGAATCTGAGCTGACTTATTGCAAGCATCGGCTCCACTTCGGGTGGTCTGTTGAGGTGAGAGCTAAGCTGGGCAGCATAGGTGGCATCCTGAATATCGGGGATAATATACCCTATTGCATCTGTAAGGCACTTGAGGGCGGCTCTTTGAGTGTGTGGTTTTACCAAGAAGAACCAATAGGTGTCCCATGTTAAACTGTTAATTCCAGCAACTAATCTCCCCTTTTCCTCTAGATCTAGATAACATGACTGCTCCAATGTTTTCATCGCTGTCAATTTTCCTGGTGTGCATTGGGAAATCATGTTTGACAAGTAGAGAGTGTTATTAACTAATTCAACCAAATTGCTTGAAGTTGATTTGCACCTTGAAACTGCCCTCTCTGCTTTCATTAACTGGGACTGCCATTCTGTAAATAATATATCTTTATGTGACTCTAAAATTCTTGGTAAATTCGCCGCTTGTCCTTGGTCAGTATTTTTCCAGTCAAGAAATGCAGCTATTGTTTCTTCAGCTTGATGCAATTCCGTCCTAGCCTTTTCTACTTTCTCACATATTGATGCCGTTAACTCACATAGTGGCTCTGCCTGCGCGATTTGTTGACATAGAAGTTTGATTTGAGCTATCAGTGTCGTATTTATCTGTAGTGCTTCTACTTTGAATTCAGTTATTTGTGGAACACCCTTTGTCTTCTCAAGCTTTGCTGATAGTTGAGCAATCTGCTCATCTTTGGTTTTCAACATTTTCTCATTTGTTGCCTTTAGTTGTGCCAAGGCCTCTGACAATTCTTTCTGCTTTTGGATTGCGCTGTGGTCAATCCTTTGTTTCTCTGCCTGCAATTGTTGAGTTAGTTGATTGTTCACTTGTTGTTGTGTCAACAATCGCTGTTCTTCCTGCTCCATTTTCTGCTTTGCTTCAGTTAGCTGTGCCTGTAATAAGAAGATTTCTTGGTCTTTTGTTTTCAATAAAAGACTCACCTCTGATGCCTTGTCTATTGTTGCTGCTGAATAGGCTCCAGCATATTGTGACAGTTTTGTCAGGTCATCAGAGGGGTCAAATTCCTCCTTCCAAACCACATTGCCCGTGACCGTCTGTTCTGGGAAAAGGGAAGGTTGATCAGTCCTTCTTCTTTTCCTCTATCGTTTTACTACAGCTTTATGCCTTGGGCTGTAGAAGACATCCAAGGGAGGAATCTCTTCTACCTGTAAAATAATTTGATCGGAGGGGTCCTTTGGTATTATTTCTACTTCCTTTGAAATGGGTGGGCCGCTGGATCCACTTTGAACCTATTGTGAAGTGGTTTCATGTGTGTCTGCTGCTTTCGAAGTTTCAGTGTTCTTTGAACATTCCAGACTGCTGATAATATAATCAAATTGCTGCCATTCCTAGAGCAATTTAGGATCAATATGAGTATCCACATTTACTTCAATGTTGGTCTGTTTTTGCTCTTTAGTCTGGGTCTCCTCCCGCACTTTCTCCTGCTCTTTAGTCTGAATTTCCTCTTGTGGTTTTTCTTGTTCTTTTGTTGTAACCGGAGGTTCCTTTGACTGTTCCTGTTCAGGCTCGCTTGATGATGTTGTTGGGGTTGTCGCTAACAGATCTAGAGGTAGAGTTTGCAACCTCTGTTCTCTAAGTCTGTTGAATTCAACCAACCCTTCATCTTGATATTTCATTCTGGCAAATTCCTTAACCTGCATTATTGACTCAGCTGAGGAGAACAGGTCATCGAACATATCTTCTTTATGATCAAACTTTGCCAATTTGGCTTGTTCAAGTGCATTATAGGTGACTTTGTTGGGATCAAATTGCCTATTAGGGAGAGTTGCTAGAGTTAATGATTTTATCTTTGTAGCTTCTTTCTCTGCATGTTTGAAATCATGTAACGTGTAGACACCGCATCTAAAAGG
The DNA here is from genome assembly GCA_031772625.1 of Pinus tabuliformis. NCBI lineage: Eukaryota > Viridiplantae > Streptophyta > Pinopsida > Pinales > Pinaceae > Pinus > Pinus tabuliformis. The sequence goes on along the minus strand of CM062820.1, from coordinate 631,970,505 downwards.
AAAAGAGGGCCAGCCCTGCTTCTTATTTTTCTTGAGGGTCTGTGTGACTCCCTCGGTAATGATCTGATAAGCTATTTCCCTCGCCAGCAGTTTATCAGGTATGTACAAGGGAAGGACATGAGGTTCGGCTTGGCTACCGAAAACTCTTATATAAGTGAACTTTTCCTCCCTGAACCATCTTCCTACTGATGTTAAGTCAATCCCGGCTTGGTAGGAAATCTTGGGAGCAGGTTTATCAAAGATAGAATAATGAATGGGTAACATAAAGCCATTGCAGACTTGGTATAAATGGTGCTTATAAGAAGATTTCCACAATTTCTGATGGTATATGTGAATAGGCGTGGGGTCTTGTGACATCCACCTCCAGCCGAGCACAGGAAATTCAGAATTAAAACACAAGGTATCTAAAATATAGGCACTGTAGTAAAATGGGGGAATTAACCTTTCAGTAACGCGGGTCTTATTTATAAACTCAAGAAAAGCTGTTGCTAGTTTATCTGAGAGTATAGTTGCCCAATCCATTATTTCACTATTACACGCCGCTTCCATCAAGGGAACCATTTCTATAGTGAAATTAGCGGAATCGTGTAACCCCCACAATCTACACATCATTATTCCAGCATAACAATAAGGAGAACATAGGGAATCAACCGAGTACTTACCGGAAGATTCATGTTTGTGTTTTTCCGGATTTTGTCTCCAATCCTGGATGGGTTCGGATTCAATTTCATTCTCTTTTCGGAATTTCTCCAAGAACGCCTTGTTGTACTTCTTCTCTGGCTCAGGCAAATGATACATTTGCCTTAAATCATCAGCCTTGAATGACCCGAAAATTCTCCCGTCTCTGGTACAGAAGGTTCTGTCCATGATTGGGATTTCCTCAATTGCCCACCGTACTACATCCGTATATGGGAGAATTTGTTCCCAAGCTGCTATTCGATGAAGGAAGGAGTCAGCTAAGTCCTTTAAAGTACCATCAGATTTCCGAGTTGAATCTACAGAGGCTTGTACTATTGTCACTTCAGGTTCTTCGGCTTCAATCAAATTGTAGGTACTTTGCCAAGTAGTTTTGCCGAGACCAGAACATGTAGTATCAGATATCAATCCTTTCTTTTTATTTGTTGGATCAGCGACGGCTTGTCCTGTGGCTGGCGCAGCGGAAGCGATTGTGGTTTTCTTAGACTTCTTCCCCATTTTGTTTGAGTTTTCTGCTTTGGAAGAATTCTGCACAGGCGTGAAAATAAGCGTAACACAGAGAATTGGTAGTGAAAATCGAATATGAGAGAGATATATTGATCAATGCGTGATGAGGGATTAACTTTAAAGTGGCTGCGGATACAATCTATGGGAAGATTTTAGGACTTACAATTACATTAAATGGTCGTTTAGAACCTGCCAATCCTTTAAATGCCCATCATATCACTAATCGGCCAAATGATTTGTTTAAGCGTGCCTGGATGTTTTGGCGGTTGAGCGCAGTTAAATCATTGTTCGACAGATCAAGCTTTTAATATGAATTGATCATAATATCACTCTGTCTTAACGGCTTTTTTTGAAATTTGCGCTTTTGGCTTTATTGCAATCGGGCGTCGGGGAAAACTTAACTCCTTATATTGATACCTTTTGAAATCCCCGATCGCCGATAGCGATATCGCATCGCATCGGGAGTGTGAGCACTTTTATGGACGCATAGATGGTATATCGCCGATCCGATAGCAATATCGCGTCGCATAGGAGTGAATTACCTGGGGTGCTTTAAAAACACGCATAGCATATCGCCGATCGCTGATAGCGATATCGCATCGGGGAAAATGAATGGGCCGTTAAAATATGCTTCCTATGTCATTGCGATATGCGATCTTGCGATCGCTTTATCGCAATGATAAAAGATTGATTATTTGTATTATTAAGATCAAAATGGGTTTATCGAAAAGGTTTTCATAATGTTTTTTCATTTTGTTTTCGGACCTTTTTTTGAATAATACAATGTTGATACCAATCAAAACTAAAGGGACCCATTTCATATGATAGTTTTCCTAAATAAATAATGATATGAAATGGGGGGTTGTTGTAGAGCACAACAATTGGCGATTCGCTGGAAGAAACAGTTATCTCTGAAAAGTATGGAAATACTTTAACTTTTTCAAAATAGAGTTCTCATTAAAGGGGAAAATTCTAATATAACTAGGTATATATGCATTCTAATAAAATGAATCTATCTTTGTTAATTTCCTCTCTTGTTTAAAATTATATACATTCTAAGTTTTAAATTGGCGTTTATTGGTTTATAATGATAAAACAGAGAACCTTTCCAAATCAGCTTTTAGAATTGACTCCTTTGTCATAGGTAGAGCCTCTGCTGCCAGCAAACGTTCATAGTTTCGACAGGGATACCTTTAAACCATATTATTGTCCATTGTCCCATCCATTTGAGAGTGTGATTAACAAAATGAATTCAAAACATGTTCTCACATTTTGTATTTCCTTTCTTTTTCTGTTATTGCTAAGATAAAAAGCCATTGTCCTGGTTTGGTGGCCAGCTATTTACAATGCCATTCACTGGTAGTAATCTAACCGAACAAGCTGGCTCGTGATGAGACCCCTTGCCTTATAATTCTAAGCCATTACCCTATTTTGGTATGCAGTATTGGTAATGTCGGTTAAACTGTTTCCCTATGAACATGGTAAGCAGGCTTGTAATAAGAACTCTTATCTTTAATATCAGATTTTTTTAGAATTACACTCTGAGTAACCATAAACTTTGGTGAATGGGATGGACAATTTTCTCCTTAAGAGTAAATGGATGACAAGGTAAGAGTTACAGATGCTGAAGTTGGATTAGTTTCTGTTCTGATACTGATAACCCTTTTTGTGGCCAATCTGAAAACATAAAATGATTTACAATACTTCTAAACTTTGAGAAGGGTTCACAAGAATTGATTTGTGATTTTGGAATGCAATTATACCTAGTTTCCTAGAAATTATACCTCTTATATAAGACTTCTGTTATTTAAAATTAAATATCCACACTACTTCTGTGGAGCAACTTTTAAATACAGCAAAGGTCAATGGAAGATACCTTACAACTTTATTTTCTAATGGTCCTACAAACTACAAAACTCTATTAAACTAAAAAGGAGAAGGGGTTACCTCCTCAATTAAAGAATTTCTTTAAGATAAGGCCATTAACAGGGAGAGAATCTCTCAAACCTGATAAATCTTGTAATATGAAGGTCGAATGGCCTATCTTCTCACAGATCTGAAATGGCCCAAGCCACATCTTCTGGAACTTGGTGTGTTTTCCCTTGTCCTCATGGGCTTTGTCCCATTTCAGAACTAAATCACCGACTTGAAATTGTTTTGAACCGGATGAGATTAAATCAAAGGATGACTTGATGATTTGCTGATGTTTTGCATGAATAACCTTGGCTTTTTCCCTTTCCTCTTCTAATTTTAGAATTTGGTCATGTCTAAGTTGAATAGAAGAAGAAGGGCTTTCCTCAATAAACTGAACTAGGGCTAAGGAAGGAAGAACACGATTTGTTGGTAATACTGCTTCTTTTCCATACACAAGATTGAACGGAGAAGATCCTATGGAAGCCTTCTGTGTTATCCTATCAGCCCATAGTGCGAATATTAAGGATTTGTGCCATGTTTTATGGTTCTGTTCGATAGTTCGCTTAATAATTTTAATCAGATTTTTATTTGTAGACTCTGCTAAACCATTACCCCGAGGATAGTAATTAGCGGAATATTTTAATTTAAATCCTCTTTTAATAGCGAAATCAAACATAGCATTGCCTAAAAAGTAAGATGCATTATCAAAAACAAGAGCATTTGGGACACCAAACCTGGTAATGATGAATTGATCTATAAACTCAATGATTGCCTCAGAATTTGTTGTCTTCAAAGGAATTGCTTCAACCCACTTAGTAAAATAATCGGTAGCAGTAAGGATATACTTATGTTGTTTGGAATAATGCGGAGTAATTTCCCCAATGATATCCAATCCCCATTGCTCAAATGACTGCTCAATGTTGACTGGCTGCAAAGGAAAAGCTGATTTTCTTTGTCTTCCACTAGAAGTTTGACAATTTTGGCATTTCCTTACATATTCATGAGCATCTCTAAACAGAGTGGGCCAATAATAGCCAGCATGAATGATTTTATGGGCTGTTGTGTCAGCTCCAAAATGTCCTCCTGCTGGTCCATCATGTAATTCCTGCAAAACCTTTTGTGCTTCAGGTTTTTCTAGGCATCTCAATAAGATTAAATCATAATTTCGCCTAAAAAGCACATCATCAATAATTGTGAAATTTTTTGATTTCAATCTAATGGCCCTTTTGTTTTTGTAAGACAGATTAGGAGGTGCATATCCATTTTTCAAATAAAATATTAAGTCAGCATATTGTGACTCAGAATCAGTAATACTTATCTGGTTGATTTCTTCGATTTGATCTGTATCACCTGATTCTGGAATGTTGGATGCTCCTGCCAATAACCTGCAAAAACCTTGGCCTCTAACAATCTTTGCTGGTTTAATTTCTAAGTCATATTCTTGAAGTGCTGTAACCCAATTTGCCCTTTTTTCACCTAGTTCCTTTTGGATCAATAGTTGCCTTACTGCAGGAAAAGGAACTATAACTTTTGTGTGGGTTTTTAAAAGGAAGGGTCTGTAATGTTTGACAGCTTTATATACAACAAAGGCTTGTTTTTCTACTTCGGAGTAATTCAATTCAGCACCCTGAAGATTTGAACTATAAAATGAAATAGGTGCTTCCACATTGTGATCATTGAGCTGCGTGAGTACTGCTGCATAGGACAAGTTGGATGTGATAGTATACAATGTAAAATGATTAGAAAAATTAGGAGTATTTAAGGTCGGGGCATTGATTATTGATTGCTTGATTAAATCAAACGCTTACTTTTCTGCTGATCCCCACTTAAAGACTGAATTTTTCTTAATCATAGTTTGAAGTGGCAAAATAATTTGAGAAAAATCTGGAACAAATCTTTTGACAAAATTGATTTGGCCTAAAAATGACTGCATGGATTTTTTATTATGAGGGAAAGGGATTTCAGAGATTTCTTTGATCCGGTCAGGATCAATATAAATGTTGTCTTTAGACACAATAAAGCCTAAGAGCTTTCCTTGGTCAAGAGCGAAGAAATATTTTTTAGGGTTAAGAGAAATACCATATCTTTTGCAGCGTTGAAAGATTTGATTTAGATCATGCAAATGATTGGACTTTTCCTTAGAAAATACAGTAATATCGTCTTGATAGACGACTACTATTCTATTAATCAACCCTTTAAAGGCTATATCCATCGCTCTTTGGAACGTCGCTCCTGCATTAATAAGTCCGAAAGGCATTTTCTGATACGCATATGTTCCCCATTTTGTTCTGAATGTGGTTTTAAGTTGGTCATCAGGATGGACTAGAACTTGGTTATATCCTGAGAAACCGTCTAGAAAGGACATTAACTCAGAGCCTGCTACTGATCGGAGTATCTGCTCCATAGTAGGTAATGGGAAATTACCTTTTAAGCTCGCCTTGTTCAAATTTCTGAAATCAATACAAATCCTAATGTCGCCATTTTTCTTTCTAACTGGCACCATATTGGAGACCCAGTTTGAGTGCCGAACGGGAAAAATAATCTTAGGTTTCAAGAGTTTGTTAAGTTCAGATTTTATTTGACTCTCTAAGTTCGGAAGTATTTTCCTCAACTTCTGCTGAATTGGTTTCTGATCGGGAAGCATTGGAATGGTATGTTGGATGATGGATGTATCATATGTCTTTAATCATCATACTTCCAAGCAACAACCTGTTTATTTTTCCTTAATAGTCTAATGAATGCCTCCTTTTCTTCCAAGGAAAGTCCTAATCCTAAATTAATGTTTTGAGGAGTTTGCTCAGTGCCAAGATTTATCAATTCAAACCTTAGGGTAGAACTTTGGAGCTTTGCATTAGTCACAAGTTTAAACTTGTCTTTAATATCATAAAGATCTTCAAGTTTTACCACAGGCTTAGGGATTGAATTTTCCTCAGGTTTACCTCTTATTTGAAGGTCATGCTCATTTTCCTCGATGATTTGATCATCATAGGACTTTTCGGAAGTTAAGAACTGTAAAATGTCTTCATCATGGTTGAATACTCTCCAATTAGTGACATTTTCAGGAATTGATGGCCTAAAAAGCAATTCTACTGAAAATCTATCTGGGCTGTAGTCTTCAGAAGGTAGGAGCTTGGAGGCAACATTGGCTAGCAGGTCAGCTGCCGAATTTTGAGACCTGGGAATAGAAGAAATATTGAATGCCAAAAAGTGGGCGGTAAGTTCCTGTGTCAGCGATTGATAATGCTTGAGATGGGTGGAAAGACAATGAATTGTATTCCTTACCTGTTTGATAATAATTTCAGAATCTCCGAACACTTTCAAATATTGGACCTTGAGGCCGATGGCTTTATATAGTCCTTGGACTAAGGCTTCATACTATGCTGTGTTATTTGTGCATTCAAATTCTAACCTACAGGACAACATTGTTTTTTCCCCTTGTGGGCTAATCAAAATACATCCTGCTCCTGAGCCCTCACTAGATTTGGACCCATAGAAATATAACGACCAAAATAAAGAAGTATTAACAATTTTATTTACAGTTTTCTCAGTACCATTGAAACATCTTGACCTATCTATTTGTGAAAAAATTTCAATCTGAGATGTAAAATGGTTTACTGAGAAAGGGGATGGCTGGGCAGCGAAGTTGCCAAAGAATGATTCTGATGAATAATTCCCCAAAATGTTGTTATTAAATGCTATTGGCTGGTTTTCTTGCTCAAACTCAGTGACTGTATGGGTCATATGCTTTTCTCGATCGATCCTTATTTGATTTGGCTTACCCTTATAGGGAAGCCACATATGTGACCAATCAATAGAAATATACCCATGTAGTTTCTCAAACCAATCCCTACTCAAGATTAAACCGTAAAATTCAGGTATATCGACTATTAGGATATCGATCCTTTGTACTATTCTGGGATCAGCCGATAACCTGATAGTTACGGAATTAATTTCTCCTAAAACCTGTACTTTAGTCCTGTCCAGCTGTACAATATGAATAGCAGACTTCTGGGGTTCAATGTTCAGTTTGGAACAAACTGAAGCTGGCATTATGTTAGAAGATGCCCCCGAGTCAATCAAACAGTTGTGCAGGTTTCTATTGTAGATCTCATAGGTTAGAAGGAAAGGTGGAGTATGAGAGTTTGATCTATCTCCTATTAGGACTGCATCAGTAGCTTCAACCATGCCAGAAGGTGGTTGACCTGCATCGTTAGCGGCTTTAGCACTGGGAAGAGGTGAAGTGGGAACAGCATTTAATTCTTTGAGAAGCAATTTCTGCTGATGTTTTAACTTGCTAAGTTCAAACATGGTAATGTTTGCCTTAGTTTTCTTCATATCATCAACAATATTGTAATCCATTGAATCAGATACTACCAACGTTTTAGATGTTAGAGGAGTGTTTGAGGTTGAAGGTTGGTTTTGAGGACCTGTTGCAGGTGGCTTCTTTGTAGATACTTTTTCCTTTGTTGTAGCAGCACCCGCACTCCTTTTCTTTGAAGTTGCCTGAACAGGTTCGGAGGTACTTTTACTCCTAGTGGTAACAGGAAACGCTTCTTCTTCATTATCTGTATCGGAGTTAGGCAGTATGAAATCCCACATTCCATGACATTCAACAACTTCCTCTTCTTCATCAGTAGGTGTAACTGTTTCTTCTTCTCCTTCCTCAAGATCTGAATCTGCATTTGATATAACATTTGGTGGTTTAGATTCACTTTTCTTAAAATTTCTAAAGGGTCTTTTGGTTGAGGTTTCGGCTACCTGTTTTTTGATTTCAACCATTTCGTTTGACAAAGTCTTGAGGACCTTTTGCAGACCCTCCATGTCATATGGATCTTTTGGGGTTTTCTTCTTTGAATCATCTTTAAAAGAAACCTTTTTGGCTTTTCTGTCTTCTAGAGCAGCTTTCTTTTCTAGAGCATTAATGCATTTCTCCACAGCAAGTGCTTCTTTCATATTTTCAGCTAAAGTAGGTTTCCCAGCCCTGTCTACAAAAATAGCTATATTGGCACGTAGCGTGGTTATATACCATTTGCTTCGGATTTGCTCACTTGGTTTGGAGGCCGTTGGGATTTTATTCAAGAGTTTATTGAATCGGGCGTTAAATTCCTTAATCGGTTCCCTATGCTCTATCCTAAGATTGGAGAGATCGTTTATTAGTGTAGCCAAAGACCTATTATCTCCATACTTAGTAAGAAACTGCTCTTGGCAAGTGTTCCAACTGGTAATGGAACCAGAGGGTAAAGAAAAATACCAGGATCCTGCTGATCCTTGCAAGGTATAAGGGAAAAGTCTAACAACAACATCTTGTTCTGTTACTCCTTTCAAGTTGACTGCCAACATGAAGTTATTAATATGTTCCTCAGCTTGGGTCCCATCATCTGGGTTAAACTTGGGTAGCCATTTTTCAGGAGCATCAGGAAATGCATGCAATGGTGCAGGCATGTTGACTGCACAAGGCCTGGTCCATGGATCTGCCATTATAACAGCAGTAGTAGATGATATTACTGTTGAAATTCCAAATGTCTGGGAAGGAAATGATATTGCGGAGTGAGCAGGCTAGGATGTTAAAGTTCCTAATCCCTGATGAGCAACAATATGTAATGGGGGAGTGGATGGTTGACTTCGCACAGGGGAAAGTGAGATGGAGGATGTGGATGAAAGCTCTTCACTGTCAGATCCTTCAGTATATTTCTTCGCCTTTTTCCTTTTGGGTAAAGGGAACTCAGTGGGTTCAATACCGAGCTTTTCGCTTTGAAGTCTGGTGAGAGGGTGAGATAAATTGAACTGCGAAGTCGCACTGCTTTGTGATACCTCAGATTTCTGTGGTGAAATCGAGAAGCTCTGAAGTTTGTGGATAAGAGACTGGACTTCAAGGGATTCAAGACTTAATTGTTCTGGAGTATGATGGGTTTGAGCAGTGGTAGTTGATTCCTCTTCTTCTTGTTTGGATACTGGAGAACCAGCATGCAATTGGGAAGTACGAGGTGATACGGAGGGAGAATTACTCTTAGAATGGCCTGTAAATTTGGGTTTTCTTGCCATTCACAGTTGGGCCCTCCTTCTAGCGCCAAAAATGTTGATGCCCCGAAAATCGTTGTATCAACATTGGGGGATAACCACCCGTGCCGGACCTTAGTACAGCTCCTTTTCCGTTTGGAATGGTGGCTCCGACTGGGGATAATGGGACCAGTTTCCCAGTAATGGATAAACGGGATGAATGAATGATTGGTTGATTAATCTAATGATAGGCGAATAACTTAATCTATCGGTGAAATAAAAGAAATACTACTAATCCCGGGAACTATTGTATTTTTTAAAGTGTAGCGCTTGATGATCTATGTTTATAAACAGGCATGTAGATGACTCTATTCAATAAACATGGACTTTTACTCATTCAAGAATTACTCTGCTTAAATCGTTAAACAAAGGGATTAGCGCAATATTGCTACACTTTATATATCATCGATACATATATGATCAAAGGAAAAGCATCCCATAAACATCCAATAGTGGAGAGAATAAAGAAATGTTGTTAAAACACATACATATATTCGATAATAGCAAAGGCAATCAAATAACAATTCATATGAAAAGAATGAATTCAGACATAGATAATAGTACCATATGAGCTGCTAGACACTCCCAATATCAATCGCTATTTGAGATTCTTCTTCCAACACAGAGATGCTTTCAAACAAAGACAATAGCGCACATTTGCATAAAAGCTTCCTTGTCAAAATTAGAATAACTGGTCCAGTTTTATAAAAGAATATGGTTGAAGCACAATAGTGCAACTTCAGTCTTTAAGTCAAGTACAAAACTTTATGACCCTTTCTAAAAACATGAAAGGGTCTATAAATACTTAATTAAGCTAACTATCTATGAAACTGAAATCCTACTTAATTGGTATGAATTAATTTTGATCATAATTTCCTCAGCAATCTGGCAGTCGGCCGCATGACTCATCAGGTAGGCTGTTTGCCTTTGAATCTGAGCTGACTTATCGCAAGCATCGGCTCCACTTCGGGTGGTCTGTTGAGGCGAGAGCTAAGCTGGGCAGCATAGGTGGCATCCTGAATATCGGGGATAATATACCCGATTGCATCTGTAAGGCACTTGAGAGCGGCTCTTTGAGTGTGTGGTTTTACCAAGAAGAACCAATAGGTGTCCCATGTTAAACTGTTAATTCCAGCAACTAATCTCCCCTTTTCCTCTAGATCTGGATAACATGACTGCTCCAATGTTTTCATCGCTGTCAATTTTCCTGGTGTGCATTGGGAAATCATGTTTGACAAGTAGAGAGTGTTATTAACTAATTCAACCAAATTGCTTGAAGTTGATTTGCACCTTGAAACTGCCCTCTCCGCTTTCATTAACTGGGACTGCCATTCTGTAAATAATATATCTTTATGTGACTCTAAAATTCTTGGTAAATTCGCCGCTTGTCCTTGGTTAGTATCTTGCCAGTCAAGAAATGCAGCTATTGTTTCTTCAGCTTGATCCAATTCCGTCCTAGCCTTTTCTACTTTCTCACTTATTGATGCCGTTAACTCACATAGTGGATCTGCCTGGGCGATTTGTTGACATAGAAGTTTGATTTGTGCTATCAGTGCCGTATTTATCTGTAGTGCTTCTACTCTGAATTCAGTTATTTGTGGAACGCCCTTTGTCTTCTCAAGCTTTGCTGATAGTTGAGCAATCTGCTCATCTTTGGTTTTCAACATTTTCTCATTTGCTGCCTTCAGTTGTGCCAAGGCCTCTGACAATTCTTTTTGCTTTTGGATTGCGCTGTGGTCAATCCTTTGTTTCTTTGCCTACAATTGTTGAGTTAGTTGATTGTTCACTTGCTGTTGTGTCAACAATTGCTGTTCTTCCTGCTCCGCTTTCTGCTTTGCTTCAGTTAGCTGTGCCTGTAATAAGAAGATTTCCTGGTCTTTTGTTTTCAATAAAAGACTCACCTCTGATGCCTTGTCTATTGTTGCTGCTGAATAGGCTCCAGCATATTGTGACAGTTTTGTCAGGTCATCAGAGGGGTCAAATTCCTCCTTCCAAACCACATTACCCGTGACCGTCTATTCTGGGAAAAGGGAAGGTTGATCAGTGCTTCTTCTTTTCCTCTATCGTTTTACTATAGCTTTATGCCTTGGGCTGTAGAAGACATCCAAGGGAGGAATCTCTTCTACCTGCAAAATAATTTGATCGGAGGGGTCCTTTGGTATTATTTCTACTTCCTTTGAAATGGGTGGGCCGCTTGATCCACTTTGAACCTGTTGTGAAGTGGTTTCCTGTGTGTCTGCTGCTTTCGAAGTTTCAGTGTTCTTTGAACATTCCAGACTGCTGATAATATAATCAAATTGCTGCCATTCCTGGAGCAATTTAGGATCAATGTGAGTATCCACATTTACTTCAATGTTGGTCTGTTTTTGCTCTTTAGTCTGGGTCTCCTCCCGCACTTTCTCCTGCTCTTTAGTCTGAATTTCCTCTTGTGGTTTTTCTTGTTCTTTTGTTGTAACCAGAGGTTCCTTTGACTGTTCCTGTTCAGGCTCGCTTGATGATGTTGTTGGGGTTGTCACTAACAGATCTAGAGGCAGAGTTTGCAACCTCTGTTCTCGCACTTTTACGGACGCATAGATGGTATATCACCGATCGTCGATAGCAATATCGCATCGCATCAGAGTGAATTACCTGGGGTGCTTTAAAAACACGCATAGCATATCGCCGATTGCCGATAGCAATATCGCATTGGGGAAAATGAATGGGTCGTTAAAGTATGCTTCCTATGTCATTGTGATATGCGATCTTGCGATCACTTTATCGCAATGATAAAAGATTGATTATTTGTATTATTAAGATCAAAATGGGTTTATCGAAAAGGTTTTCATAATGTTTTTTCATTTTGTTTTTGGACCTTTTTTGAATAATACAATGTTGATACCAATCAAAACTAAAGGGACCCATTTCATATGATAGTTTTCCTAAATAAATAATGATATGAAATGGGGGGTTGTTGTAGAGCACAACAGCTTCTTTCCCCTTGTTTCTACTGATCTCATTCAAACAATCAAGATTTTGCCAAAGGACCCGTTCTGATACCAATTGTTGGCATTATGATACAGTTGTTGTCCTTGATGGCAACTCACATAGATGACAGTTCATAGTGCAACAGGTTAACAATAAAGGATTACATATCAGAATCCAGAGATTGAAGAAAGATAGTAGTTTAAGAAGTATATGTTGGTTCACTTTGTCCAAGTAACCTATACACGCTGTCTCACGGAACAAAAAGAGCATATATGTATGCACACACTTTCACAGAAGGAAAAGCGTGTATGGAATGGAAAATCAAGGTTTTGGTCTAAGGTATTAGGCTAAGGTATTTGGTCCAAGGTATTGGTACAAGGTATTTGGTCTGAGGTATTGGTCCAAAGTATTTGGTCCGAGGTATTGGTCCTAAGTGTTTTTGGTCTGAGGTATTGAGAAAGGCCTAAAACTATATAAGGAGAAGAAGCTCAAAGGGATAGGTGTGCAAGCAATGAATATCTTATGAAGAGTGAGATCAAAAGCAAATATGCATGTTATGGGTTTCTGGAGCTTTGCTGATCTAAACTAAGGATGAAGCTTAATGGTTGATGAGGGATGAGATTGTTGGCATTATGTTTCTGGTATGGCTATATGTTACAGATGTTGTACTTGATGGCAACTCCCGTGGCAAGGCTCTCAATTTGTTGAAAATTAAGAAGTACGCAGGTAATCAGTTCAGAAGGTGCGTACCCGCAGGTACACCATGCAGGGACCGCGTCCAGGCTCGCAGGCCAGCCGTTCAGGAGGTACGTCCCCCCAGTGCACACATTTCAAGGCAAAGAAATTCACATGTGGGGTTTTCATATGTGTTACTCTTGGTATTTAGCCGACGGTATTGGGTTACTATGGTGTCGGCTCGTGGTATTGTTCCATGATTTTAGGAGGAGCTTGCCTATATAAAGCAAAGGAGATCATTTGGCTTGAGCATGTTTTTGGGTTGAATATCTCATGAGGGCTAGATCTGGTCTAGATCTAAAGAAGGCGAATCTACTGATGGACCGAGATCTCTTCGGCGCATGTTCAGATCTGTAGATCTGACTGTCTGGGTTACTTCTGAAGTCTTGAAATCATCTATGCCCGGGGGTACGCAGTGCAGAAACAGGAGATCTGCGTCGGTACGCAGAGCAGACACAGGAGACTTGCGTCGGTACGCAGAGCAGAAGAAGGAGAGCTGCGTCGGTATGCAGAGCGACTAAGGTTCAGGTGCGTCCGCATAGTAAAAGTACGCGGCGCGATAGTATATTTGGGTGCGTCCCTGCAGTAATAGTACGCAGTGCGGTTAAAGGAACAGTGCGTGGGCACGCAGGCCACAGAAGGGAAAACTGTGTCCCTGTCTTAAAATGTTCTGTTGATTGAATCTTTCTGTTGATAAGGTGTTCTAGGTTAGTTCTGTTATTTCTGATCTGATCACTGTAGTGGACTGTAACCTTTATGTACTTGATGATCATTTGATGCCTTATGAAAAGAAGTAGGGGGTTGTAGCTCCCTTCCAGGAAAGACTGGAAAACGAGAGAGAATTGTAGCTCTCTGCAGGTTGCAGCCTGCGTACTGGTAAAGGACTGCACCAGTACAAAACCATTGTAAAAGGAGTTTCTAATTTGAAAGAAGATAGAGACATATTGCAGCAGGTGGTTTTCTCCCACATTGGGTTTCCACCTTACATCTTGTGTTCTTTGGTGTGACTATCTTTTTTCTTTTGTTCATGCTCATTATTTTATGGTACTGACATGCAAAAATAATTCAAAGAACAAACAAAGAAGATCTATTAAAAGAATTGTATAATACTGATTCACCCCCCCTCTCAGTATTATTTCCAACAATTGGTATCAGAGCAGGTCCTTCAGAGAAGCTTGATCGCTTGAAGGTAGGTCGTTCATCATGAGCAACTACGAGAGAGAAGCATCAATCAGGCCACCGGTTTTTGATGGGACAAACTTCAACTATTGGAAGGTAAGAGTTACTGCCTATCTTCAATCTCTTGGTACAGAAGTTTGGGACATTGTAGAGACAGGCTATGCTTTTCCTTCAGCTACTCCTACAGATGCAGCCGAGAAAAAGAAGTATGAAACAAATGCGAAAGCAGTCAGTACTCTATTAGGATGTATATCTCAATCAGAATTCATGAAGGTAATGCACTATAAATCCGCAAAAGAGATATGGGACAAAATTGTCACGAGCTATGAAGGAGACGAACAGGTAAAGCGTGCTAAACTTCAAACTCTCAGAATTCAGTATGAGACTCTCAAAATGTATAATGATGAAAGTGTGGCTAACTATTTTCTTCGGGTAGATGAGGTTGTTAATTGTATGAAAAATTTGGGTGAAGAAATAAAAGAGGCTATTGTGGTTGAAAAGGTCCTAAGATCATTGTCCCCCAAGTTTGAATCTAAAGTATCTGCAATAGAAGAAAAGGAAAATCTACGAATTCTTACTATGTCTCAGCTACATGGAATTCTAACTGCTTATGAAATGAGAAAGGGAGGTCCATCAGACAGAAGAGAAGCTGCTTTCAAGGCATCAGGCAAAGGAGATTATTATGAAGCAAGCCACATCCCAGAAGAAGAGGAAGAAGAATCAAATTTTGTCAGAAATCTTCAAAGGGGTTCTGGAAGGTTCAGAGGTAAGTTACCTTTTAAATGCTTTGCTTGTGGAAGAGTAGGTCATTATGCTGCAAAATGTCCTCATAAGAATAAAGGAAAGGAACCTGCTAGATGGAACAAGAAACAGAACGCAAATAAGAAAAGCTACTACACTCATGAAAATAGTGATGGTCTATCAAACAGTGATGAAGATGAACAAGGTAATGAATATAAGTTATTAATGGCATTTGAAGATGATGATTATATGGATGCTGTAGATGTGGATAACCTATATGATGAAATTACTAGACTCAAGAGATGTATAGAAGAAAAGAACATGATCATTGATACTCTACAATTTCAAATTGATGAAAAGGAAAAACATCTTGAAAAACTAGAAGGTGAAATTGTTGGTCTTAGAAAAGAGATTGAGAAAACAAAAGCTATTAATCTCAAGTTTGTCAAAGGATCTGAAACTTTGGATGAGATTATCAATGTGCAGCGGTCTCCACTAAACAAGACAGGTCTGGGCTATAATGGAGAAACTTCTCAAGCATCCACCTCAAAAAGTTATCTTGATGCAGCAAGAAGAAATGAGCAAAAGAACAATGAAGATCAACAGGTAAAGCAGGGACGAATTACAAACAGAAACTATCAAGGGCAATCCATCTTAAGGGTGAACAAAAGCTACAACCAACCACAGGTAAAATCTTCTCAATTTGGTTCAAGAATAGATGAAAATTACAATCAGTTGGCTGGTAGATTCAATAACCGCAGAAGTTTTTTCAATGGACAATGCTTTTCTTGCCATAACTTTGGTCACAAAGCAGCTCAATGTGTTGCATATAAAACGATCATGAATAGGGAAGCTCAAAAACAAAGAAGTATGAAAGGGATTACAAAAAGGACCTATAACAACTTTTCGGTTCTTGAAAATGAAGTTGAATGCTCTATTTGCAATAACTTTGGTCATGAAGACTCTGAATGCAGAAGCAGGTTTCAGCAGAAAAAGGAACAAGCCTCAGGCACCAAAACATGGAGAATAAAGGAACCTCAAACAGAAAGATGTGGGATAGCATTCTATGCAGAGGGACAGGAAAATCTATGGTACATTGACAGTGGATGTTCGAAGCATATGACAGGTGATAAAGAAAAACTTGAGTCTTATTCTGCTCTAGAAAAGGGAAAGAAAGTCTCTTTTGGAAATGATACTCCTGCAACTATAAAAGGAAAAGGCATTGCTCAGTTAAAAGAAAAGGTCAAGGCTGGAAATGTTTTGTATGTTGATGGATTGAAGCATAATCTTCTAAGTGTCAGCCAGATGTGTGATCAAAGAACCGAGGTTATATTCAGATCAAATGGATGTCTTGTTCGTGATCTTGATACAGGTAAAACAGTGATCAAAGGCAGAAGAACTCCAAATAATCTGTACATATTTGAAGAAGGACAACAACAATGTTATCTGAGCAAGGATGATGAGCACTGGCTATGGCATCGGAGGTTGGGACATCTAAGCTTTTCACAAATAAGGAAAGCATGCAAATATCAGGCAGTTCGCGATCTTCCAGATATCAAAATTCCTGACAACACCATATGCAAATCATGTCAGTTTGGAAAACAAACCAGAACTAACTTTCCAGAGAAGGAAGGATCAGCTAGCATGCCTCTTGAGCTAGTACATACAGATACATGCGGTCCATTCAGGAAAAGAACACATAGAGGAGAAGAATACTTGATATTATTCATTGACGATTTCTCCAGGTTTGTCTGGCTAGGACTTATGAAGCACAAAGATGAAGCATTCGAAAAATTCAAATCCTTCAAAGCCTTGGTTGAAAATGAATCAGGTCACAAAATTAAGTGCCTCAGATCCGACAGAGGTGGGGAGTTTACTTCAAATGAATTTTTCGATTTCTGTGAAGAACATGGGATAAGAAGAGAATTCTCTACAGCTAGAACTCCTCAGCAAAATGGAGTTGTGGAAAGAATGAACAGAACAGTCCAACAAATGGCTCGTGCTATGCTTGATGAATCAGGAACTCCCGCAACTTTCTGGGGTGAAGCTGCACATGCTGCGGTTGTTATTCTCAACAAAACAAATGTCTGGGTGAACAGCACTCAAACTTCTCATGAACTCTGGAATGGTAAGACTCCTTTGGTAAAGCACTTCAAAATCTTTGGGAGCAAATGCTATATCAAGAATACTGATGAGCAGCTTGGCAAACTTGAACCTAGAGCAGATGAAGGCATTCTTCTTGGTTACTCTCCACATAGCAAAGCATACAAATGCTACAATAAAAGACTTGGCAAAATTGTTGACAGCATTGATGTAGTGGTTGATGAGAAGGGATACATTCCTAGGCAAGTACATCATGAAGACATCGAAGAAGATGAAGGCTACCCTCAAAGACAGAATGATGAAGAAGAAGAAGCTCAAGAAGAACCAGAGGAGCAGACAAGAATAGAAGAGAAAACCCCATCCAGATATGTTCAGAAGAATCATCCAGAATCTCAGATTGTGGGGCAGAAAGAAGCAGGTGTACAAACAAGAAGAACAATTGCAGAAGCCTCAAGCTATTTGGCATTACTCTCCTCCACTGAACCACAAAATGTGAAAGAGGCATGCAAAGATGAATGTTGGGTGAAAGCAATGGATGAAGAACTTGAGCAAATCGAAAAGAACAACACTTGGGAGCTGGTTCCTAGACCAAAGGATAAGAATGTTATCGGAACAAAATGGGTCTTCAAAAACAAATTGAATGAAAATGGGGAAGTAATTAGAAACAAAGCCAGACTTGTTTGTAAAGGGTATGCGCAGCAAGAAGGAATAGACTTTGAAGAAACCTTTGCTCCTGTTGCAAGACTTGAGGCCATCCGAATGTTCCTTGCTCTCTCAAGTTTTCAAAACTTCAAAGTATTTCAAATGGACGTGAAATCAACCTTTCTGAATGGAGACTTGGAAGAAGAAGTATACATTGAACAACCAGATGGGTTCATTCTTGGAAATGATCCAAATCTTGTATGCAGATTGAAAAAGGCTCTCTATGGTCTCAAACAAGCTCCAAGGGCTTGGTACTACCATTTGGAAAAATATCTTCATCAACAAGGTTTCTCAAAAGGATCAGCAGATAGAAATCTTTATATAAAAGTTGAAAATGACAAATTGCTAATACTTGTTGTGTATGTAGATGACATTATTTTTGGGAGCAATGAAGAAGCTATGAGTCAAAGCTTTGCCTCGGTCATGCAGAAAGAATTTGAAATGTCTTTGCTAGGAGAATTGACATATTTCCTTGGTTTGCAAATCCAACAAAAAGAAGGAGGAATCTTTTATCTCAAACCAAATATCTCAAACAGATTTTGAAGAAATATGGTATGGAAGATGCAAAACCAGTATGTACACCCATGGTCACAGGATGTAGCCTCAGTGCAAATGATGAATCTGCAGCAGTACATCAACCAACCTACAGATCTATGATTGGAAGTTTACTTTATTTGACAGGTACACGACCGGACATCATGCATGCAGTTGGAATAGTTGGAAAATTTCAGGCAAATCCGAAGGAGACTCATCTTCAGGCAGTGAAGAGAATTTTCAAATATCTTCAAGGGACTCAAAATTATGGCTTATGGTATCCTAGAGATACAGATCTTACACTTCATGCTTATACAGATGCAGATTGGGCCGGAAGCGTGGATGACAGGAAAAGCACAAGTGGTGGTGCGTTCTTTATGGGTTCCAGACTGGTATCTTGGTTCAGCAAGAAACAGAGTTCGATTGCCTTGTCTACAGCTAAAGCGGAATATGTTGCTGCTGCATCTTGTTGCACTCAACTCCTTTGGATGATGCATACTTTGCAGGATTTTCAAATCACTTGTACACCACCTATCCCCATCTTATGTGATAACACAAGTGCAATCAGCATCTCAAAGAATCCGGTTATGCATTCAAAAACCAAGCACATACCAATCAAGTACCATTTTCTCCGGGAACAAGTACTTGAACAGAAGGTCAAGTTGGAGTATGTTCCTTCTAAGGAACAAGTTGCTGATATTTTCACCAAACCATTGCCCAGGGACACTTTTGAATACCTCAGGCAAAAGCTGGGGGTTGTTGATGCATCATCTTATTGTTGAACCTTTTCTAATTGATGGTACAGGTTCAGGGGGAGCATATAATGCATTGTTGGCATTATGGAGGATGGTCAGAAGGAGATCTTGGAAATAGCTGCAATATGTCTCTATCTATTTCATGGTGGATTATGGTTCTTTGCTGCAGATCTGGTTCATTTTCAGGGGGTGCATGATCTTAGGGGGAGCATACCCCTTTGCCCTTGATGTCAAAGGGGGAGAATGAAGCTGAAGTTTGTGAGGTTGCCATCAAGTCCAAAGGGGGAGATTGTTGGCATTATGTTTCTGGTATGGCTATATGTTACAGATGTTGTACTTGATGGCAACTCCCGTGGCAAGGCTCTCAATTTGTTGAAAATTAAGAAGTACGCAGGTAATCAATTCAGAAGGTGCGTACCCGCAGGTACACCATGCAGGGACCACGTCCAGGCTCGCAGGCCAGCCGTTCAGGAGGTGCGTCCCCCCAGTGCACACATTTCAAGGCAAAGAAATTCACATGTGGGGTTTTCTTATGTGTTACTCTTGGTATTTAGCCGACGGTATTGGGTTACTATGGTGTCGGCTCGTGGTATTGTTCCATGATTTTAGGAGGAGCTTGTCTATATAAAGCAAAGGAGATCATTTGGCTTGAGCATGTTTTTGGGTTGAATATCTCATGAGGGCTAGATCTGGTCTAGATCTAAAGAAGGCGAATCTACTGATGGACCGAGATCTCTTCGGCGCATGTTCAGATCTGTAGATCTGACTGTCTGGGTTACTTCTGAAGTCTTGAAATCATCTATGCCCGGGGGTACGCAGTGCAGAAACAGGAGATCTGCGTCGATACGCAGAGCAGACACAGGAGACTTGCATCGGTACGCAGAGCAGAAGAAGGAGAGCTGCGTCGGTACGCAGAGCGACTAAGGTTCAGGTGCGTCCGCATAGTAAAAGTACGCGGCGCGATAGTATATTTGGGTGCGTCCCTGCAGTAATAGTACGCAGTGCGGTTAAAGGAACAGTGCGTGGGCACGCAGGCCACAGAAGGGAAAACTGCGTCCCTGTCTTAAAATGTTCTGTTGATTGAATCTTTCTGTTGATAAGGTGTTCTGGGTTAGTTCTGTTATTTCTGATCTGATCACTGTAGTGGACTGTAACCTTTATGTACTTGATGATCATTTGATGCCTTGTGAAAAGAAGTAGGGGGTTGTAGCTCCCTTCCAGGAAAGACTGGAAAACGAGAGAGAATTGTAGCTCTCTGCAAGTTGCAGCCTGCGTACTGGTAAAGGACTGCACCAGTACAAAACCATTGTAAAAGGAGTTTCTAATTTGAAAGAAGATAGAGACATATTGCAGCAGGTGGTTTTCTCCCACATTGGGTTTCCACCTTACATCTTGTGTTCTTTGGTGTGACTATCTATTTTCTTTTGTTCATGCTCATTATTTTATGGTATTGACATGCAAAAATAATTCAAAGAACAAACAAAGAAGATCTATTAAAAGAATTGTATAATACTGATTCACCCCCCCCTCTAAGTATTATTTCCAACAGAGATCTAATGATGGATCAGGATCATAAGACCTGAAATGAATTATCATTATGTGGTCTAATCATGGATAGTCTATATTTGAATGCTAATGCATGATTTACGCTATAAATGTTCTGATCTGGAAATGACTGAAGTTTGGAATAGTTGTGATGTTTTAAGTTAGTATTTTTAGATTTGTACGCTGGTTCGCTTTGATAAAAGTGCATATGCACGTTGGTTCGACATGTTGGTCGCAACAATTGATCAATGAAGGGTGGGCTCCTTCACCAATCAAGGTTGAAGAAAGTTACTCACGCAGTTAAGACTTCAGAAAGGAAGAGGTTGTATAATATATTATATCAAAATGGTACAACAATCTATGATTCAATCCCCTATTCTAGAAAATGTTCAATATTCATGGTAGCCTCAAAGGCACTTGAGTTTATACAAATTGGATGAGTAACAAACCCATCGAAAATCAAAAACTAATTTGTACATATTAAGGCAATACTTTGTTATAGATCTTATGTTGTTACATTCGTAGTTCAAAAAGAGAGTGACTTGTTACAATACACTCCAACTGTCATAGTAGCTTTAGATCCCATACTACATTGGCCTTTGTCACTTTTCCACTTGAGCATTGGTCAAAGACTAGATGCTCAAGCTCCAATAGCATAATAGAATAATTATATTGTGGTCTCACATGTAACAACATCAGAGTAACAACATACCAAAAATTGTACACTCTTCACGAATCTACATCCAATCAAACATGTCTCCAAACCAACACATAAGAAACCAAAACTAGGGAGAGACTACTTAAATTTCTAAATTATCACTTGAATAATAACGTTTTATAAGTGCTGCCAATTCTTAATCAAAATGTGATAATGAATAGGATATTTTCATAAAAAGGGATAACATAAAGTAGTTAATGTAGACTCAGATTTAGGAAAAAGGGGTAACAAAAGGAATAATTTGAGGGCTCAACATCTCCCCCCAACTTACTTTGTTGCATGTCCCAATGTACTCAATCTTAAATTGAGGTCCTTATTTTCCCATGAATATGTCTCATGTAGTGTGTTGAGTTGATAACCTTCCTCTGTCGCTTCCCTAGGTGTCCTAAATCCTGTTGCCACTTTGACTTTTGTTGCCTAGAACTGCTCCACCTATGTTAAGTCATACATTGGCTTATATATATCCAAAGGTAACCAAATCAAAGGGAAGAAAAAATTTAAACCTATCCAATGAGATCTCCTTTGCTCAATACATTTCAGATACCTTTTTATCCACCCCATGGCCCTAAGAAGATTTGGGTACCCAAAGGGTTCTCTAGTCCTGATAAGCAAGGCGAAAAACTCCCATCTCTTATTAGAGCCTTGTAGAGCATCAATAGCTAAATCAGCAATAACCTTTACACATTTGTCTATTATTTATGCTTGAAGTATCACAACTATATTCGCAACCCTAGGTCCCCTGGAAATATAATTCTAGGTCTAAATGCATTCATCTACAGTGGATGGTTTTTCCCTAATTTTGAGTTCACAAGTAGCCTAGGCACGTTCCACATTATTTTGGGCTATCTTCCATTTAACCTAATGCATAAGATGAGAGACAAAGGTCGTAGTTAAATATTTCGTATGTAGGGCATAGGGTTAAATTTCCTCTCATAAGGAAAAATAAAATCATGTAAGTAGAATTCACATAGGGCATGTTGAGTGGCAATATCGACTTCATAAAAATATTTCCAAAAGTTCCTTACATATGGAAATTGATAAGGTGTGTCTTCAAATATGGTTGTAACTTTGAAAGAAATAAAATTTTCCTATAGGAACAACTAACAAGGCATACACTGGTGATGGTGGTGGACATTCCAACAATTCTTGGATGAGTACTCATATCTTTTTCTTCTCTCTTTTCAACTTTTCTACCTACTCCTATGCACTCTGCAATTTTTCCTTATCTTCCTTCCATTGTATGTTCTTCATCTGATAAAAAATAAAAGCATTTTCTTTCCTTTCCTCAAACTCTCTAATAGTTTTCTAATTTGTGTGCAAAAGAAAAATGTACTCCTGACGAGTCATAGCAAGAATTATCCATTTATCACACTCTACTTGTAACATACAAAGGAATGGGAATCATAGGTTTCTATTGCTTCTGTCTGTGTAAAGATTTCTTTATATAGTAAAACTTGTGACTTCCTTCCTGCAGAGGTTTCTTCTTTATTTTTAGTTTATTAACTAGAGTATTTAATTTCACTAATCTCACTTGACTTCTTAATACCCTAATTATTTCTCTTTGTCTTTAATTCTATTTATTCAATCCTACTGCTTTTCTGACTAAGGCTAAGGGTTTCTTCCCACTTCTCATAAAATTCTCCACATTAAGCTTCTCCTCTTCATTATTCATAGTATCCTCAACACCCATTGGTTTTTCCATTGTTGACCCCCATTGTTATAATGATATAGTATCAACTTCCTTACTCCCATTAAGGTTTTGTACTATTGGAACGTGATCTTCCGTTATGATTGGTCCTTGTGTATTAGGAATAAAAAAACCATCCTCAATTATGCCAAGTTCAGATGCTTCAATCATGGATTCTTCTACTGGAATAGCTTCGACACCAATTTCTTCATTCCCTGGGGTTGTAATATCGAGCCCTTCACTTGTGCCAGGTTCTTGTGTATCAGACACTCCTTTCAATTCTTCTCCTACAACTAGTTCTTGTGTGATTGTTACAATGCCAAATTCTTCAATTGTGTTAGGTTCTTGTGTAATTGACACTTTTATTTCCTCTTCTACAGTTGGTTCTTGTGTATCAATTTCGATGCCCATATCTTCATTTGTGTCAGCTTCTTGTGAAATTGACACTTCTCTTACTTCTTCTTCTGCAGTTGGTTCTTGTGTATTAGTTGCAAGCTCACATTCTTTAATTGTGTAAAGTTCTTGTGTAATTGACACTTCTTTTTCCTCTTCTACACCTGGTTCTTGTGTATCATTTGTGATTCCCATCTCCTCATCTATGTCAGGTTCTTGTGTGGATGGCACTACTTTTACTTCTCCTCCACAATTGGTTCTTGTGTAACAACTGCAGGCTCAACCTCAATTTCCCTTTTCTCTTCCTGAACATCCTCTTTGCTAATTTATCTTTATATAGTTGGTTCTTGCGTGTTAGCAGCAATTTGATTCTTTAATTTAATGATCATATCAACAATTTCTGTATCAATCACCTCAATTTCGTTGATCCCTCATTCTTGTGTATCAGGTTCAACATCATGTTTTCTCAACATCAGTCGTGTAACTTGAGTTTTTGCATAAAATCCCATCAACCTTGTTCTTTTCTTCGGTAAGAAGACTACAAACTCCTTTATAGACCTCTTTATTTTTTTAGGAGGAGTCGACGATTCTACTACTTCTTTTTCAATTACAGACAATCAACATTCCTCCAAGTTACTTGGATAATCAACCTCAATCTCAGGCATGTCATACTTCTCTCCAATTTCAACCTCCTGAGGGTCATTGTCCTGATCATAAAACCCTTCATTATTTTTCACAGGCTCACTAGCTTCCCATGTTTCCTCTGCACTCTATTCTGCTATCACCGATTCACCTGTAATACTAAGAACTATTCCCAAGCTTGTTGAGTTTCGTTTATATATTCAAGGACTAGGAGTTTCACTAATCCATGGTCTATTACTATATTTACGGGGTGCTTCACACCCTTTATAGCATGATCCATTTTTTGTAGTGTTTTCAACAAGAAGTATGAAATGTTTATCAATTTATTATGATGAAGTTGTAATAATGACTTCATATGGTAAGAAAAAATTACCTTGTATCATCCTTCACAGGTTATATATTTTTGTATAAAGAAATCTACGCCCTTCCACAAGCTCATCAAAGAGTCACACACGTAACCCTTTCTACATGGTTAGAGACACTCCTTTCTCTTGACAAATTCTTTTACCGCTTTAACGATGACGTTCTTCTCATGAACCAACGTTCCCCTTGCTAATTAATCCCTGTGAATTTTGCTACCATTTCTTCTGTTACCATGATTTCCACTCCTTTAACCACATTCTTTTCATTTTCAAAATTCTGAGTGAACTCCAGTATGAAATCCTCATCAAAATCCTGTAATATTTCAAAATATATCGTCCATCCCACGTTTTGGAATACATGATAAACAACTTGATTCTTCTGCAATTGTGTCACATCCTCAGGCTCATGGAAGACTAGAGAGCCTCCCATTTTGAAACTAATTCCAAATAACTGAAGTTTTACACTACTCTTCGCTATGCATGTAGAGGATGGGGGAATGATGCTATGGATTTTCACAATTTGGTAAGTTTCACATTTAAATTTGGCAAGTATGGTTTGATGCAATTAGGTATGGGTAGTAGGGTTCAACATGATTGGGTATTGTAACAGTTCATGCGAGGTTCAATCGTCGAGGGTGGTGGCACCCCCCATCCCAACTTAAATGCTTGAATGATCTCGTTCATGGGAAAAGGAGGTGGTGGCACAATATTAATCCACATTAATTTAAAATAATAAATAGATGTCAAGAAACCCATACCTGATTTGATCTTACCATATGTGAGGCAGAAGTCAAATGATTAATTGTTGATGAGACAAAAATTCATAATAATGCTTGCACATGGCATGCATAGTGCCGCCAAATCAGTTAGAAAAGACGACAGGAGACTTGATAAAACAACAAAGTCACTTGTTATTTTGGCAAGGTTGGAACTACAGATAGTGGTGGCAATAAATACATTGTGATTACAGATGGAGATAGCAAGAAATGCAATATTTTCAAGTAAAACTGATGTTGGATGAGTAGAAGACTGTTGCTTTAAAATATGAGTAGTTTGTTACTAAGGAAGTATTGTAGGATATTATCGGCAGGATATTACTGAAGAAGTAATAGAAGGTTATTATTGAAGAATTATCGGCAAGTTTTTACTTGATAAGTAATAACAAGTTGTTACTCAACAAGTAACAACATTTGGTTTGGATCAAAAAAAATAACAAGTAACAATAATTTATTTTAAAAAAAGAATTATCGTATATTTAGGAGAACACACAAACAAATGTATATAGAGGAATTTTGTTTATTTTTATTTTTTTAATCAGTTGACAAGTGCCACCAAGCTAATTTTCACTTGTAAGCTACCCCAACTATGCTCCTAATAATTTTCATAGTTGAAGATTATTATAGTTTTACTTGTTTTTTCTTCTTCTTTTTTCTTGTTTTTTTTCTTAAAGGGAGAGATGTGAAAATAGTTGTGGAGGGTTGCTTTTATTTGGGCATGATTTATACTTGAAGACTAGCAAAAACCTATTTGAAAAAGGAATCCCTTAAAGTTGGATGATGATAGATATGAAGTTGATGCCCATTAGCTAGAAAATGGGTGTGTTGTGCATGATTGGTTACTAGCTTGATTGTTATATTGTCAAAGACTATATCTATTTCATATGGTCCCAACCATCTAATATCTAATTTCCCCTTAAATGATTTGAATTGGGAATCATATAACAACATGAAATCACCAGGTTTGAACAATTTATTTTTTATTAGTTGGTCATGCCATTTGGCCCTTTATTGTTGGATAGGATTTGTGTGTTTTAATGTGGCCAAACAGATTTCATCTAGCTCATCTAGTTGTTTTGGCAAATTCTTTTGTGCTACTGATAAATCCAAGCCAACTTCCACTATAGCCATGAGTGTGTTGATTCCAAACTCTATAAAAAATATTGGAGATTTCTCATATACCAACTCAAATGGGGAAAACCCTGTTGTATTTATCCATTTTTTTTGTAAGCACATAAAGCTTCAGGCAATCAATCAGCCCAAACATAAAGATGGTTGGCCATTGTTTTAGTGGGAACATTTTACAATACTTTATTTTTTCTCTTGACCTGCCCATTTTCTTGTGGATGATATTTCCCATATACCAACTCAAATGGGGAAAACCCTGTTGTATATCTCCATGTTTTTTTGTAAGCCCATAAGGCTTCAAGTAATCAATTAGCCCAAACATAAAGATGGTTGGCCATTGTTTTAGTAAGAACATTTTCCAATACTTTATTGGTTCTCTCGACCTGCCCATTTTCTTGTGGATGATAAGGAGAAGTGACCCAATTCCAAATTTATACTTTTCAAGAAGTGGTTTAACCTAGTCGCCTCTGAACTTAGCTCAACCATATATGATTATCTCTCTTGGTATCCCATATCTGACGAAAATTTCTTTATACAAAAATTCAATGAAAATTTGTTTTGTGGCACGTGAGAAGAGCTCTTTCCTAAACCCATTTGGTCATATAGTCAATGTAGACCAAGATGTAATATTTCTTATACGATGGATGGTTGATTGTTCATATGAAATAATTAGCCCATTTCTTGAATGGCTCGATCACTAGCTGCGTCTTTAATGGCTTCTGATCAAAATGGATGGGTTGGACCATCCTCTAGCAATTGTTACATACTTTAACATATTTCTTAACATTTTGAAATATGGTGGGTCGATAATAACCCATGCATAACACCTTATGACCAATACATCTTTCTGCAAACTAACAACCACAGGGCCATCATGATAGGCTTTAAATATGTCTTGAATTTCAGCTTCCCTGATGCACCTTCACATTATTTGATTAACTCGTGTATAGAAAATATAGTCATATATCCATGAAAACATGGTACTCTATTGAATGATCCTTCCTTTTTCTCATGGAGACACATGATTTGGAAACTTTCCTGAATCAAGGTAGTTTTCAATGTATGCATACCAAGGTGTGTGAAAAGATACTTCAAACAAATATTCATCTGGAAAATTGTCCTCTACAGGAGAATTATTAGCATTTATAATAAATATAGATAAAATATATGCAACTACATTATCTTTACCAAGTTTATCAATAATTGTAATGTCAAATTATTTCATAAGTAATAGCCACCTAATAACTCACACACTAGTAACAGGTTTTTTAGATAAATACTCATTGGTCGAATGGTATGTGTGCACAAAAGTGGGGTAATCAGTTATATAATTCGTGAATTTGTTAATTGAAAACATGATAGTAAGAAAATCCTTCTCAATTACTGTATAATTCAATTCTACTAGCAATAGGTTCTTGTTGGTATAGTAGATGGCGTATGGTATCTTATCTTCTTCCTATCCATGCACAACTCCCACAGAAGTATTAGAAGCATCTGAAGCAATATGGAATGGAAATTTCCAATTAGGTCCATATAATACAGGGGATGCAGACACAATCTTCTTAAGCTTTTCAAAATTAACCTGGCAGTTGTCAGACAACTCAAATGTTACATCCTTCATTAATAATACATATAAAGGGGAAGCAATTTAGAGAAATTTTCAATCAAACGATGATAATACTCAATTTTCCCCAAAAATATGTGTACCTCGTTTTGTGTTTTTAGAGGGATTAAGCTCAATATTACCTAAATTTGATCTGGATTTAAATAGGAACACAACAAATTACAGCGATAACCATAAACACAGAGATGCAGCACAAATAATACTTCATTAATGTAAAATACTAAAATATGCTTACAAACAACAATGGAAATAAACCAACTAGGGCGATGGTAGCTTATCTCTGAGAAGAGATGTGATGGCTACATGCCTCTGAACTACCTTACAATGAGGCTCAAGGGCCCTTTTATTATTGAACAATAAGAGCAAACCCTAAACAACCAAAACCCTAACCCGAGGAGATGTAACACCAAGAGTTTATGGGCCCTGTTGGGGTGAGTTGGAAAGCCAACTTCCAGGGGTCGCCACTTGGTCATACTATCTCTATTTGACGTGCATGATAGCCCATTGGAAATATCTCTTCGAGCACTATGACAAAAAAGAAAATTCGAAATAAAAAAACATTGGCGGTAGATTTCCAAAAAAACGTCGTTTAGGGCCTCAAAACGGCTCCAGAAGTTTAGGACTCGAAAAACTGCTAAAAATAGTAAAATGTGCTACAATTAAGGAAACTGAAAAACTGAAAGAGACAGTTGTGGGGGTCCAAGTGGGATAGGTGGGTGGCCACCAACATCCACCTGGATCAAAATTTTCACTGGATCAACCTAAATTTCTACAGCTGAGAGAATATGTCTCAATATTATGCCTTTTGTCATCATCATATGACATTTTTTTGCACTTAATGCAAGATTAACAATTATGCACTGTTGGAGTTTTTCCTCTAGATTAAACAATGCTTGATCAAAATCATTTCCATACGTTGTAAATTCATCCATGTATATTTCAAGGCTATCATTAATCAAATAAAAAAATATGCCTAATATGGCTTGTTGAAAAGTTGAAAGAGTATTGCAAAGACCAAAAGGGAGAACATGATATGCAAATGTGCCCCATGGGTAGGTGAACTTTGTCTTGTCTTGGTTTTTGTGGAGATTTGTATATGATTATATACATTAAAATCATCGAGTAAAGAAAATGACTTTTCCCCGATAGTGTATCCAAGGCCTGTTCAATAAATGGAAGAGGAAAATGTTATTTTTGTGTTGCTTTGTTTAGTTCACGATAATCTACATAGATTCACAACTTATTGTTCTTATTTGGGGCAATCATAAGAAGGGAAACCCATCAGTGTCAGATATGGGATAGATAAAATTAGCATCCAACAACTTCTGGATTTCTTGTTTAACAACATCCATTGAAGCGAGATTTGTTATCCTTTGTGGTTTTCAGATGGGATTAAAGTCCTTTACTATAAATATGATGTGTAAAAATATCTAGGTGTATACCCTTAATATCTTTCTAGTCCCAAGTGAAGGGTTCCTTTTTCCTTTTTAAAATTTTTAACTACTTATCATGATGCCTAGGGGTTAATTTTGGGTTTATATTTAATGTTTTCCCTGGTTCAATTTCAATGGGGACTACTATGGAAAATTGTAGTTGGTATTCCCTCTTCTTATTTCTCTTAGTCAAAATGTCTGCAACAATATCTTCCATGGTTGTTTCTATAATCTGCTGAACATGCCATAAAATAAAGGAAGGGCTACTGATAATATTGTCATCTATTTTTGTTTTCAATGCTAGGGCTTTTTCAATGGTTAATATTTGTTGGGTAAGATCACCCTTGTGTTCAAGATCGACCCATATAGGATATTCACATTCTAGGGTAGGTTTTACTGGGGGATAAAGTGTTGGATTTTTCATAAAATACCTATGAGAGATCATCATATTCCCCATTTTTAGGCACCACCGGTAGTGAACCATGGTCTCCCTAAAATCAAAGGATGACCACCAAGACTAGATTTTGTTTGAAGAACAATGAAATCTACTGGGTAGGCCCAAGAATCCACAAAGATAACCACATCTTCCAAAACCCCCTCGGGTTAGATGCTAGATCGATCAACAAGTTCAAGGATAGTGGGTGTGGGCCTAAGAGGTGGAGATCCTAGCATTTCCCAATATTCCTTAGCGATAATGTTGATGATTGCACCTAGGTCTACTAGTACATTTGGGAACATTGTATTTTTAATTTGAAGCATACTAGTTGGAGTTCCAAGATGATCATACTTAAAAGGTATAATTTCTCCTAAAATTAAACTATAGAATCTTCCTAGAACATGAAATGTGGGTGGATCCTTAGGTTTTCTCCTAGGTTTCTTAAAATATAAATCTCAGAGAGTCTTAGCATAGATCAACATGTCCCTTATTGCTTGAAGCAATGGAATCTTAGCATACAAATTATGTAGTTCTCCAAACAGATCAAATTCAAGTTTCAGGGTTGTTTTGACTATTGCTAGTCATTCAATATAAGGTGGAGTAACAACTAAAGTATCAACTGGATTAGAATAAGCCACTTGAGTTTTTGTTTCTTCTATTACTCTCAGGTCTTCTATATATTAGGGTTTTCCTTCTTCATCATGACTCTTCCTTGTTTCCTGATATGAAATTTCATCCTCCACTTGTTCTCTAACAATTGGTGGATTTTATGAGTGAAGTGTTTTCCCAAACTTAAGTTTTATATAATTTCACACAATAGGACTAATACTATAGGCTAGGAAGTTCATTTTTTCAACCTGCTACACCATTTTACTATTAGCATTTGGTGCATCTTGGATAGGTAATTAGGGTCGAACAACAGGATGACTTGTTTAAGCATTGACTATAGGATTCATAGGATATTGTAATTGAGCCTATGAGTGAAGTAGTGAAGGTAACTTTGGTTGGAGTGTTAGGATTTTTTTCCCAGGGAAAGAATAAATTCGCCAATTCAACAGCCATTATTGGTTTTTCATTGGTTGGATTGGCCATTGTACCCATGGTGAAGGATATTGGAACCGTTGAGGATTTTTTCACTTACAAGAAAATGGTTGAGTCTCTGGAAAGCTATATTGATTAGCCCATGTATTGAAAAATGAAAAAGGGTCATAATTCATACCTCGGTTTCGTAATTTCCACGGCTTCTTTGATACACATGAAGCACGTTGATTCAACCTCCTCACTAGTGCCTTGATAAACTAATTTCAATCCAGGAAAATATGGGAAAGTGTTTGTAGGATGTTCCTTATCATATATCTCACATATTTACATGACCTTAACTGGACATTCTTTAGAAGAATGTTTCATTCTGTGTCTTGGGAAAAATATGGCAAGTGCTTTCTCGAATTCTAACTATTTTTGTTTGTTTTGAAACATGTACAACTGAGAAGTCAATGTTCTGAGAATATCAATATTAACATATTCTAGTAAATCTTTGATCTCCATAAGATTTACTCCTCCAGTGGTCGACTTTGTGACCTTATAAAGATCCTTGATCCCTGCTTTGTTGTTGATCGATCCTCGTGAACAGATTTTGAATAGCTCTCAAATATTATCATAGGTTTCTTTATAAATGTCTCATTTTCCCATTACATTAAGCAAATCCAACCATTCATCTCGTGTTATTTTAATTAAAATCATCTCTAAAATATCTCCTCCTAATGAAGCATATGGGTACCTCTACACATTATACTGAAACCAATCCACGAAGTCCTCCAAATTTTCTTCTTCCTTTTGAGCTATTTTAAAGAAATATATTTTAATATCCCAAGTTCTACTATATTCCTAATACTTTTCAAGGAATTTATTATTGATTCCATCCCATGTGGTTATAGTATTGCCACCTACGCCCATAAACCACCTCAAAGTTCTCCCCTTTAAGGTCACTGGAAACAATTTTAGTTTATGAAAATCATCAATCTAGTTGTAGCTTCAACATATTACGTTAAATTTAAACACGAAAGCAATTGGGTCGTCAGTGGTGATTCCATGAAAATTTGGAAGAGATGCCAAAGAAATAAATTCCATAGGGGCATTTCCCTGAGTATCAATAATAGGTAACTTGATTATGGGAGTAGTATTGGACATCTCTTCCCAAATCCTCAAATATATTTTCGGAATTTCAAAATTAGGAGGAACTCACTGCAATGATATGGGAGATATTACCTTTGGTTCTATAGGTTTAACAACACTGCCTTGGTTGAGATGAAGGGTTTCAGGGTAGGTCCCTTAGACTATGCTACAATAACTTGATACAAAATCCCTTGTTTCCCCTCGTCCTTCAACTAGGTGCCAATGCTTAGGCCCAAATGTATATTATCTAGACTATATCTTAGTAGGTTGTTTAGATTCTGCCACCTCAGAAAATCTTCGCGGATACCTTACTTTCCTCTTATGTCTATCTTTGACTGTTTCAGTTGAATGACCACTTAAGGTGGTCATATGACTGAGTCTTTTACTGTAACGGGACTTTGCTTCTGCTTTTGAGATAATATCTTGTATATATGTCTTCCTCCTCAATTCATGTTGTTTTTGACCTTATCTACCTATACTATTGTTATTTTTATGTTGTTTTTCTTATCTCTAGGATTATAGTCCTATATGCTTCACTTCATGCAATATAATTATTCTGGTACCAGTGGGATGATAGGCTACCATGTTTTGTCCCCGCAGGGAGGTATGTGGTTAGTTGCGTAGGTTGATTCCCCTCCCATGTTTAAAAATAAAGCCCCAATAGTACCAAGAATGATATAGCTATCTAACACTAGATCACTTCTTCATGCCCTTACAACCTACCCTGAAACTAATGAGCCTAAATATTACAACAAGAGTGTTGCAACTCCCAAGGATACTATCTATAATTATCAACATGAGGTTCATAAAAACTTAAGGGTTGGTAGTGTTATATGCATAGTAGTCTAAGCTCCACTCAAGTAACTTTGAAGAAATGGCCCAGACCAAGGTATACAGAGACCACTCTATCAATTGAATCTAGATTTGAAAGGAAAGAAATTGTGTGAAAGGAAAGTTCTAATCTACTTTGGAGATTCAATGAAAATGTTACTCTATTTGCAAAAATGGAAATGCTACTTGCTCAAATGTAAAAGCTAACCTATTTTCATAAATGTAAGTGATGCACTACTTACGAGAATGTAAAGGATACACTATTTTCCGAAATGTAA
The DNA here is from genome assembly GCA_031772625.1 of Pinus tabuliformis. NCBI lineage: Eukaryota > Viridiplantae > Streptophyta > Pinopsida > Pinales > Pinaceae > Pinus > Pinus tabuliformis. The sequence goes on along the minus strand of CM062820.1, from coordinate 631,937,593 downwards.
ACATTAATCTATTTACAGAATGTAAATGTTGCATTAGAAGGAAACTTAGCCTATGGAATGGAAATACCAATGCTCGAAATAGAAACCCTACCTTAAGAAGAATAGAACAAAGACAACCAACATAATCTACCTTGCATAGATAAAAGAGCATGAAATCAATCTTTAATCACTACATTACAAAGAGATTAGATCTAGTGACATAGTTCATTAGATACTTCATGAGGCAATTGAGAAAATCATCACTATGTTATCTAATTCATAAATGTGTCCACTAACCCTAATTGTTGAAATGTGTTGCAGTGGTTAAAAGGAAATTCGTAAGTGGTATATAGTCTTCCTCAATCATGGTTTCAAGGCCTAAGGGACATCATTCAATGCAAGAGGTAAAAATCAAGCTTCAAGGGAAAATCTTGTCAAGTTTACACGGTGCTACGAGATGTTACAAGATTGCTACAGGATGCTACATGAACTCACTTTTTTGCTACAAGATTGGATTCATGATTATTTTGAGGTTGGAAAAGGTGATCCACATGTAGGGAAGGGTAGTAGAGGGTAGATTAAGGTTATATGAGTTCCTTACAAAGATTAGTACCCTTCAGGGTCCCATCTTGCATAAGAACCAATGCACACGGTAGCCTTAAATAACCCAGGAATGTACTCTTGGTGAACAGTTCTTTGAGGGAGCTTTTGAGGTTGAAGAAAGTAATATGGTCATGGGATAGAGCGTGAATGATAATTCCAACCTTGCATATCAACAATAATGATTACATACCATAGAAAGCTACACAACTTTCCCAAACAAATAAAGCATGATAATAATGTAAAATGCAGAAAATTGAAATAACATAGAAAGTATGAGTTCAATTTTATTGGGAATCTAATTATTGCATAGGAAGACAACTATCTCAAAATTTGCATAAGTCCTACATCCTCCAGAGGTCATACTTCATTTGATAAAAAAAAACTACTAAACCAATCACTAGATTGCAGAAAACAGATATGCAAGAAAAAGGACTAATCTGAGGTCTAACTAATGCAAAGGAAAGTGACTATATATTTTTTTATTGCCAATACAGTATTCTCAACCACACTTCCCACAAGAGAGGTGGTAGATAGACATGCACATGAAATTTTCATAAACAAATGCTACTAAGAAAGGAAGAAAATGTTGTTAGGAAAGAAAATGCATAAGTAAAATACACATGAGAGAGACTAGAGCCTCTGCGTTGGGCCCTATGCAAAGGGTACTCAGCCCTCTAGAACAAGATAAAATGGAAAATAATAACAAACTTCTCATTAGTAGGAAATAGTGTTCAAGTACATGATGAAAAGAAATGAAAATGACAAGCTCGAGCTCCTAGCTCTTTGTAGTCCCTATATGCTCTGAAATTTCGAATCCTATTGAGCCCTTCAGCTTCCTTATTCATACAAAATTTATTAAGGGGAGTCCTCCTTGGAAAGAGGGTTTATTCCCTCCAAAAATCCCTAGAAATATGGATCTCGCTCCCTCAGATCCTCTCACTCCTTGAGTGCATCAGCTATTAGTGTATCTTCGAATTGTGGGTGAGTATTCATGGAGCAAGTCGAGTTGCAGGTGAGTAAATGTAGGGGACAAGCCTCTTGTAGCTTCTCCAAATACCTCCAATGTATCTCTTCATAGTAAATGCACTCAAATGCACTCTTTTTCTGCACATTAATCACATTAGGGCCTCAGATATGACAATCATCCTTTAGTCTTCCTATTAAACACATAATATTCAAAAAGGTCATTAAATTCTAGGGAAGAGGTAAATATATGCTAAAGGAAGGTCATATGGGCCTTAGTATATACCTATTAATGTGGCCCATCATCGCCCCCTATTGAGGGTGTTTCTCACCCTCTGAGAAACTTAGCCATTTAGTTCCATCTCCTTCATAACCTTGATGGCTACCCTAACATCTCAAAGTATCTCTGAAGAAGTTCCTTCCTGAGGATGTAACCCTACATTTCTTTCTATTTCTACCCTCTTGTTTCTCTTCAATCTGATCCTTTCTTTCCTGCAGCCGTATCAAAAAAGGAGGATAAAAATTGAGCCCAATCTAGTTGGCCTTCAATATTTGGACTACCCTCTTGTATAAGGGTGTCTTCTCCAATGAATTCCTCAATCTCTCTAGAGAGTGATATTCCCTTATTTGAAAGTTATTGGGTAATCAATGCAATCTCCTTTGACAGGCCTACAATCCTTTGGTCCCTAGAAACCTTAACATGTCCTCAAAGTGTTGAATTTATTTATCATGTATTTCTATGTAAAGTGGTGCCAATTTGGGATCCTTAGAAACGAGCATGTGGTTATTGATGACAAGGTGGGGAGCCCTCAACTCTGCTCTAATCCATATGGGATAATTAGTCTCCTTGTTTGCTTAAGGGGGCCTGACCCAGGTTTAGATTTATTCGCGCCAACCAACAAAACCCTAAATTTTGGCCTTTTCACCAACAACCTGTGTAGCACAAGCTGCAGCCTCACCCGAAGTAGTATTGGGGGATGCTAGAACTAGGTTTTTGCATCCATAGATCGTGTGATGTGTATTCCTAATCCCTTGTAGCTCAGATATGCCTTTACGAAAATCTATACCTTCCTAAGATTTACTACTACAACTCTATTCAACTAACCTCCCCATCTTCGCGAAGGGATGTGGACGAGATTATCAGACCTAAAAGAAGTAGACTCACAACTTTCACTCAGTAAATAACAACCCTAGATCTACCTTTGCGCAAATCTACCCAATTCGAACAGTTAGTATCAGATCTATTTCAATATCTTCGTGGAAATAGTTCATCACATTCTTCGTGCATGAATATTAAAGGTTTAACAAATTCACGCAGAGAATACACTTTATTTCACAGAAAATAGATCATTAAGCAACAATACATAATCTTAAATAGAATTAAGAACAAGACACAGATGCAATAGATTCGATCCAAAATTAGTCTTTATTAGATTCAACATTCAATTTACAAACTCTTCAAACCTGCGCACCCAGATGCAGGGGCCTGCGCACTCAGCTGTGGACTTGCCAAGGTCTCCATGCACTCAGCGACATGAGCCTTTCCCTTTGCCTAAGTATAGGAAACATAGCTTTCCTACCTTAACACTTGCCCTTACACTTGTTCTTCACCAAAATTTATTTTTCTATACTCACTATGACTCAAATATTTATATCCTTTCTATTACAATACCATGGCCAGTGGCCTATTGGTGAGTCTCAAAATGATCTTATCAGTTACCCATACAAGAGGCTAAAGCCCCTTTGACTCTTACTTAGTTGCACACTCCGCTTCCACATTTCGCGGAGACTTTACATTCTTTAAAAAATTCTACTCAAAAAATTGATTAAACTAACAAAACTTGACCCTAGGGACCCTATCCCAATAAGCCCCCAACACAAATATGGTGACTCACCGTCAAGTCACTCAGTTGGCTTCTCTACTTTGCGGCGAAGCTCACTGAAATCCTACTACAACGATTCCAGCTCCGCGATGCCTTGTAATACAACCTGATTCACCTCTCTGACCAGCTTTTTTGTATTTGGTCCCTCTACTGCAAGCTGCATGGTCCTATGAGCCTGCTACAGAGCTTTGAGTTTCTCCTAAATAGTCTGGGAAATTTGGCTGGCCTCTTATGTCCATGGTTGAATCTGAGCCTTTAACACTGATTCCTTTTCCTACAACTCCTATACTTGTGCCTATATCAAATTCCCTTCCTGTAGGCGCACGAAGCGCTAGACTAGGGCCAATGTGTGCGCGGTCACCCTAATTTCATCATATCTCTACTAGGCCTCTCTGATTTTTGTACTTAATCTCTGCAAATTTGGGTCCTCCTGCAAAGTGTCCCATAAATCCATGGCGTTGTTAAAAAGGAAGTCACTACCTTTGACTGCATTCTTTAGAGTAGTCATGTCCTCCTTTATGGTTGCGTTGTGCTGCTCCCTAACCTCTGGTGGAGTAGACAACTATAGCTTCAGCTGTAATTCTGAAATCTTCATATGGAAGTCATGTGACTCTTCATATCTCATATTTTGATTCTCAGACTACAGTAGCCAATTTCCAAATATTTTTTGTAGTTGTGGCATCTTCTAGAATATGTAACTTTGGGACAGAATTACACACCTGTGTAATTGTTGCTTCCAGGCTATGACTTCGTGCTTCTATATCCTCCTGTTCTTTTATGGTTTGAGCCTTCTCAGTGAATATTTTTTCGTTGTTTACCTTAACCTCGCTGATTACTGAAAGTGCGCACTGCTCTCTAATTCAAAGCTTGTCTGAGACCCCTTGATGAAGCACATGGATGGTCTGAAGTGGCTACGCGGCTAAGTTCACCCTATGTCTTTGATCGTGCCCAGTAGAGCATGGTCGTCCCCCATTTTATGATCATAAATGCATCTTTAACGACATATCCCCAAATATTTTTGCCATAAATGTCACCTACCCACTCCTCCTAATGGGATTTTCACTATCCAATAATGAATAGTGACTTAAACAACTATTTTTGGACCTGACTGTGCAGCAGCACCCATTGTGGCATAGCTCATCTGTCACATCTTCATCCGTTGCAGCTTCATTTGTTGTAATGTCTTCCATCGTACCCTTTTCATCCATTGTGTAGCTTCGTTGTTGTATTTGTTTCTTCTTCCGACAGTGTAGTTTAAAGTCCCACTCCCCCTTGCAACTTCCTGGAGTGCTAAGACTGTCTTGTGACCATATAGTCATTGCGCGAGGCCAGGATCCCCTGTATATAGTTTCAGCCTACTGTTGGGTGCAGAGCCTGATTATCTTCTTTATTCAGAGGTATCACCGCATTGGACCCCAGTTCATAATGTGGCAGCAACGCCGCCCGTAATATTTATGCTACAGGGGGGGTCCAAGGGGGTCAACTGTGACCTTTGGGAGCCCCCCCTGGCAGGGGATCGAGGGCAGCACCCCCGAAACTAAAAATAGATGTAAAATTGCCTTGTAAAATGTTGTAATTTCATAGTCAATTTGAATCATTCATTAAGCAGAGATCTAACAGTAGAAGTTATGTTTAATTTAGGGTTTTTTGCCCTAGAAGGCAACCCCTTGCTATATATTATGGAATTGTATTGCGTCTATGTAGATCTATATTCTGAGGGAGAAAGAGAGAGGAGATTGTGTGAGAGAGAAGAGGGAATTACACCAGATTTGATGTAGGTTGTATCTCTTCAGTTTGCTCAATAATATAAAAGGAAGGACTGGCTGTTTCTCCGTGTACGTAGCCCAAATTGGGTGAACCACATATATCTGTGTCTCTCTTGTTTTATGTGTTTTCTGTGTTTGTATTTCTATAATATATTTTATTTGTTTTGTTGCTCTATAATATATAATTTTCTAACACCTGCTTCCATTCACTTTCCTAGGGAATGGCTCCCCATTCAGCTTTGCGAGCTGAACTATGCCACCATCTATGATTTCCTTAATAACATATGGCCCTAGTTAGTGCATTTGAAATTTCCCCGGAAACTTCGTGAATTTGATGTCATATAGCAGCACTAAATCATCCACCTTGAAAGTGTGCAACTTAATATGCCTATAATGCCATGCTTTTTTGTCGTTCCTTTTGTACTTGCTAGTGAAATTCGGAAATAAAGCGGTCCTCTTCCAACTCCATCAGCTGCATGAGACGTTCCTCCAAGGTCTCGTGATCCACCATCTCTATCAAAGTTGCAATACATATACTTGGCACAATATATTCCATAGGCATCACCACTTCAATCACATAGACTAGCCTAAATGGTGTTTGGCCTGTTAACTTCTTGCAAGTCATCCTATATGCCTATATAAATGTGGGTACATGCACATCCTAGTCATTCCTCTATGTGTTATAGACTTTTGTCAACGCATTCTCCAAGATATTATTAAATGCTTCCACCATTCCATTCGCTTGTGGGTGATAGGGTGTGCTCTTTTGGTGGTATACCTAGAATTATTCAAGCATCATGCTGACCGTTTCATTCAAGAAATGTGTACCCCTATCACTCGTCAACACCTTAGGGCATCCAAACCATGTTAATACATATTCAAACAAAAACTTCCCAGTGGCAACAACTATACAATCCTTCATTGGCTATGCTTCTGCCCATCTGGTTAAATATTCTGTTGCAGTAATAATACACCGCACGCATGTCTTCTTTCTTGGTGGTTGTATTGGACCTATGAAATCAATAGCCCACTTATCAAATACTTGCAACGAAACCTGAGGATTTAAAGGAAATTCATCTCTTCGCGAAGGCTTCACGGTCTTCTGGCAAGCATCGCATGCCTTGCAGTATCCTTTGGAATCCTTATGTAATGTTAGCCACCATAACCCTATGCGAAAAATCTTCTATGCAATTGCTTTTCCTGCGTAGTGTCCTCCTGCTGCTCCTCCATATGCTTTGACGAGGATACTAGCACATTCAAATTTTGGAACATACCTTCACTGTATTTCATTTGTTACCATCTTATACAAGTGACCCGAAATCACTGAAAAATTTGTAGAGCAGACTACTAATTCGTTCTTCTGGTGAGTGGAATATCATTCTAAAGATGTACCCATGGTTAAAAACTAGATGATATAAAATGGTCATCTGCGACATGCACCACAAAGAGTTGCACATCCTACAATCCTTCCTCCAAACTATTTGGTTCTGTTAGTTTCAGTCTTTACAGCCTTCCTCCAGTGATCAAATGTGCTCTTACATAGTGATTTTGAAGTGTCAAGGTCAAATTTTGTCATTTCAGTGAGTCTTCAAGCAAAATTTGGTCACTAGGCATTAGGTCTAGGGTTTGCCTAAATGTCAGTCCATGTCACTATTCAGCTGAGTCTATCATCATTCATATGGTTGTCATTATCATATCAGTGTCTAATGAGTCATTTTACACCTGGTCCATGCTTCAGTTGCCACCCAGGCAAGGTCATTTCCCTCTCCTAGGGTTTTGAAGCCAATTTCTCTTGGATGGTCAAATCACCGGCAAAACTTGTTTCCTGATATTCATACACCTTCCCCTATCCTTAAAGTACCTTATCAAACACTTCCCATCCCTTAGATCCACCAAATTCCTCATTTTTGCACAAACCCTAGTTTCTAGCTACAATCTGGCAATTTTCTAGGTTTGGCCTGTGTTTTGCCCTTTTCGACCCCTTCCCCTCACTCAATCTCTGAGATTCCACTTTCCCCTGCTTCCTAACATCCCTCGCCACTCCCAAAAATTTCCCCAAGAATTTAGAAGCCCTCTATCCCCTTCATTTCGCTCCATTTCGACAAAATCCCTTGTTTCACACATCGGGACAAGTTGCACTCAAATGATGTTTCAGAGCAATAAAAGATGAATTTTGCAAAACTGAGAGAGGTTTTGTCCACAACATGCCAAGGAAGAAAAACCTCTTTCACTTTTTACACAGGTGTCATGGTTTGAGAGAAATATCAAAAATACCGGTGAGAACGAAGGTGCTCCAAGGACGGTTGGCCAAAGCACAAAAACGAAGGAAAACGCCCGATCCACTCCAAATTTTGGCCAAAGCCTCTTTTACTGAGCATGGTACTTGATTGGGGACTCCCAGCCCAAATTTCAAGAAATTTGGAGAAAATTTTGTCATTTGTGAATTTTTTGTGCAATTTACAGGTTTTGCCCACGGTTTGGTCTCACCCCGGGTGAGACCATTTTGGAGGACTGCTCGGAATTTTGAAAATTTGGCATTTTTGGAAAGGGCATTCAAAAATAAAAATTACCAATACTTGGGAGAAGCCTGATTTTGAGTTTTGAGCCTCCAAAAGCTCAAAATACACCTAAAAAATGACTTTCTGCCCACTTTTTGAGTTGCAGAAAGTGACCTTGGGAGAAATGGTTTTTGAGGGGTCAAATCAACACCAAATTCAGAAATTCCACTTGGGATGGAAAGTATACAGGCCAAGCTTTCCAATGACCCATCTTGCACCTGATTTGGACCAGTGGAACCCACTCAAAAACAGCTGTGAAGGGGCGCGACCAGAACTTCCAGATTTGCCAGAATTGCCATTTTCGGTCAAAAAACACTGTTTTGACTATGGTTGACCATTTTTACTTGTAGATGATGGATGAATGTAATATTTTCATGGCACTTTGATAGGTTTTATCTTTCTTTACTCTTCTAGAAGCTTCTTTGATGTAAATAGTGAATAATTAATGCATGGATGAGTTAGCTAAGTAATAGAGGCAAGTTGTTGGGCTGCCTATTTTCTAGTTCTTAGTTTAGAATTAGTTCAAACTGCTCCTAGGAAGCTGAGCTCGACCCCTAGAGGTGGGGAAAGGAGTTAGATGGTCTAGGAGGTCTATATTATGCTCTCTCCTTCTCATTTTCATGGTTGGACTCTTGTGTAAGGAAGTTTTATTGTATATTGTGCATCTATTTCTGCAATTGAAGGCAAGGAAAGCCAGGGTTTTACAGACATCTTTGAGGATTCTTGTGGATCTGATTGTTGATGGTGTGTTCTCTACATGTTCTTGTAAGTTTGTTTATGTGTTTCACATCTCTCTTATGCTTCTAAATTGGACAGATGAAGTGGTAAAGTTTGAACTCATGTTTTGACATGCTCAGCTTTTTAGTTTGTTCAATTTTAATGTTTTCTACTGTCTAGAGAGGATTCGAATTGTGTGTTTGCCCTCTTTAGCTTCTCCTCTATCATCTCTGATCATCCATATCAGATTAAGACATCAGCACTCATTCCTACCTTGCCCCTTAGATCCCCCTGTGAAAACTGTGCTCAATCCCCGCACCTTGAATTGCACTTCCACCAATTGCCACCAAAACCCCCACAAATCATCAAATCAAACCCCCTATCAATTTACTAGCCTAAAATCTTTATTTTTAATTGGTCAGCCTAAACATATTGAAAGATCTATCAAATCTGACCCGAGAGAGCCTTCTCATACCTCGTAGGGCTAGCTACGAGGTGAAATGGTTTGATGTAGCCTTGAAGATTTACTTTTCTCAGCCTAGGGTGAAATCTCAAGTGCTAACAGGTTCTTCGCCCGTTTCAATCCTTGACAGGTGGTCTGGTCCTACATTCAGCCTTCTAGGCTTCACAATCACTTCAAAGTCATATTCTTGAAACAACAATAACCATCAGCAGATCTTCCCTCCCAACACAGGCTTATTGACCAGGCACTTCAGCGCAGAGTGATTTGTATACATTTTAAAATGTCTGCCCAACAAGTAATGTCTAAATTCTTTTAGCGCGTATACCATCGCTAGTCCTTCGCGCTTTGTAGTGGAATAATTCTTCTCAACCTTTGATAAATTTATGCCTGCGAAGGCTATCGGGTGATCAATTTCACCTTCTAATGCCTGTGTTAATACTCCACCGAGTGTAATGTAAGAGGCATCTACATGCACATGGAATTCTTTCTTCCAGTCTGGAAACACCAAAATAGGTGCAGTCACCATTTTTTTCCTTTAGCACATCCATACTACGCTGACATTCTTCATCCCAACAAAACATCACATCTCTCTTCAATAATTTTTCCACTGACTCAGTTATCTACGCATACACCTTGATAAATTTCTATAATACCCAGTTTGACCCAAGGTCACACGTAGCTATTTTACATTCCTGGGAGCTTCCAAATTCACAATCACAATAATCTTCACAGGGCCCACCATCAATCCTTGCTTACATACTACATGACCGAGAAAAATTCCAAAGGGCACATAGAATATACACTTCTTCAAATTCAACGCGATCTGATATCTTCGGCATGTATCCAGCATAAGGTGCAGACTTGAAACATGGCGCTTCACCAAAACAAACACAGTCCGATCATCAAAATAAACCTCCAAAATTTTATGAATAAACTCCTTGAATGCTGCGATTAATACCCGGGAAAAGATTGCAGGCGTGTTTTTCAATCCAAATGGCATTACTGTATATTGAAAGCAACCCTACTCCATATCAAAGGTTGTCTTTCTTTAGTCTTCTGGTGCAATCTTTATTTGATGGTATCCTGAGAACCCATCAGTAAATGAATAAGCCTCTTGTCCACCAACATTCTCTAATACTTCATCTGTAAATGGTGTTGGAAATGGATCATGCACGCATGCAACTTTCAGCTTTCTTAGATCTACGTATATCCGGATTTCTCCTTTTTTTTTTCTTCTCTTGGACAACCATTGGGCTTACCCAATTGGATTCTTCTACTGGTTCAACAATACCAACATCCAACATCTTATCAAGCTCTTGGCACACACCTTTTCTTTCTTCTTTAGATTTAGATGATAAGGTCTCTACTTAACGGGCTTCGCATCCGGTTTCAACTTAATCTTCATAACACCCAAATCTCAAATGATCCCCTTCAGATCCACAAAATTTGTTGGAAATAGGTCCTGGTATTCACGCAGCAGTTCGACCACCTTATCAACTTTATATTCATCCCAATATTCTCCTATCTTCACGAACTTAGGCTCTACTTCAGATCCCATATTTACTTGTCTAGTTTTCAAAGGCTCTGGTATCTCCAGGTTTTCTGCTCTCAGTCCTTCAACTTCGTGTTGTCCTTCTGCCTCTGGAATGTTAATATTTCGTGGGTCATCTTCTTCCTCTTCAGCAGTCACATTGTAACATTCCAGCACATGACGCAACTGTATACTCCAATTCGGTTGAGCCCATTCAACGGTTCCTTAGGCATTCTGAATATAGCTTCTTTTATCTTCTGGAGTGCTTCATCAATGCATTCAAACCCATCCTCAAAGATGAAAGTCAATAAGAAACTCTCTCTTAATATATATTATCTAGTTGTCCCCTGACAAAGCTCTATTTCCAAATACTAGTTCATTGGGATTATATCTAGGGTATGACAAAAAATGTGCACCCATTATGGTTGTGGTTCCATTCCCCAGGCCTTAGTCCATCGTGCCAAATGATTGCATGGATCATCCATCCCACTGTAATTTTCTGGCACCCGGGTATTATCATACTCAAACCTTAATCTCATCATTCTTCTATATTCCTTCCATCCAGCGAAGATTTCCTTGTGTGTACCCCACCAACGGGAAGGCGTAGCTCCTAGTGCCAACTCCAGGGCTTGGAAGCAATGTTCTTCTGGTACTTCACTTTCAAATTCATCTAAAAATAGATCCACAGCAGTCAAACCATCATAATGTGGAAGCTTCCTTTCCTCAGTTGAGACACACCGCAGTGATATGGTCATCATATTGCAACACAACGTAGATACTTCATGCAACCGATTCTACCAATGTTCAATCTCTTAATCTGAGTCTGAGGTGCAGGAATTATCCCTGTCTCATGCAATTCATCCATCAGCCATAGGATTGATCCAATATTCATTTCACATTGTGATCTTGTATATCTGATCCAGATCATCATCATCTTCCACAAAGTCGTGAACAGGTTCAGTATAATGCGCTCCCTCAGCAAGGTCTAGTGGCACTACAACCCTAAGCACCTTCCTTTCAAACGTCATTTTCCACTTCTTCAATTTGATTACTATGTCCATATCAAAAGCCCAGTCAACCCCCAGTAGCGCGGGGTATGGGTTACCATCATCCACTATTTAAATGAACTCAAATTCAGCTAGCGCGCTTGCACCCTCAATGTCTACAATTACACCATATAAGCGTCCCATCAGAATAATCTTTTTTGATTTTCCATGCGTAGTTGAATAGGATACTATTGTAGTGCAAGTCTCCCATCCTTTCCCACGTCTGCTTGAGTAGTAAATTCACATTAGAACCCAAATCCAGGATGACTTGGTCCATTTCATATTCGCCTATCTACGCAGAGCCTTATCTCGTGCCCTATTCACTTCTTATTCTTACCAAATTTTCTTACAATGTGCTGTTTGACAGGGGTCTTTTGTTTATTTACACACTTGTTGATTAACTCTTTCAGCCCTTCTACTTCTTTTTATCGTGTAGAAACTTGATATAGGTCTTTAGAAAAGTAGATAATACCGAAGGATCTACCTCTTGTGTTGTACTAGTTTCCGGCATTTTCTCCTGGCTTCCTAAGGTGGAGGCCTCAGCGAAGTTCTTCTTTTCTTCCATGAAGGTCTCTTTAGCTCGATTAAGATCAAATTCTATTTCTTTCTTGGTAGGCTTGCACACCCACCCATTAGTCTCAGGCTAATTTCCCTTATCTGCACCAATGGCCATACCACTTCTTGTTACTATATTTATGCCATGATATTCTTCGAGGGGCTCCGCTCTCATCATTTGGATGTTCTGCGTAGGTTTTTTGGGATGCATCTTCTTTTCTTGCATTTTTTCTATAAAGATCAAACATTCCTCTATCACATGTTCAAACTGTCTACAATACTGACATAACAGATGCATAGGGTTTGGGAAATCTCATGCGAAGTGTCATGTTTCGCCACAGTAATAAAAAATTAATGACCCCCATCCTCTGCCAGCTTTTCCCCCTCTTCCTCGTCCTCAGCTCTGGAATCCTTCGCGTGCTACTCCTACACCCTAATCTCGAGGCCGATTTTTTGCCTACATCCAATAGGTTGGGGTTCTATCCATCATTAGCTAATAACTCCTACAATGGAATTCGTCATGACCTACAGATTTATAGAAATTGCAAAACAATTGTTGGGGGCTCTATACAAACTTCTGTAGCAAATGGAAATTATCAGTTGCATGTTGTCCTGTAACCTGACAGATAGTGCACCATGGCATAGCTCCCGTGCTTGGCCCAACAATATTCTTCGGTTTCAGGGGAATAGGACCTCACCCAATAAGATAATTCTGATAAACCGGGCAATGGTCCTTATCATGCCCATGGCCCTTGCATTTCAAGCACCAAACTTCAGCACGTACCTCTGGTTGGGCTTCCTTTCCTTTCTCCAGGCTCTGTAAATCCAAGTGCGGGCATTCTAGTTGTGAGTGAATATGTTGCACTCTAAGGTTTTTATCCTATATCGATGAGGCTTCCAGCCTCATCACGATTTCTAAGGCTTTTGCTTGTGTTTCTATCTTTTGTTGTGACAGCGAAAAACTTAAGTGTGGTAAGAGCCACGCGATGTACCAGCCTCGATGTTGGGAATCTGTAATCATCATATTGGCCTTCCTGATCAAGCATTTCAACATTTAATCAAAATCCCAGGGTGACTCATCTATATTTTTTTGAATTTCTTTGAACTTAGTCATCGACTCTGCCTTTGACTTAAGCTTCCTAAACTCCTTGTTCAGAGCTTGCTGGGTTTCTGCCAACATCACGTTGAGGTTGTCAGTGTAATACTTGATGTACCATGTCAATGCTCGACCTTGTAGTGTTGTGACCAGTTGCGCTTTCTTGATGTTATCATCCGTAATCGTTTGTGATGTGCATACAACTCCTGCAACAAACCAGAATTGTTCAGGGTCTTCACTCCCTATCCCTTTAAAAACCGACATTTTCATCATTTTTTCCATGTTGAATGGTAGAAGTGGAGGTGGAGGTGGAGGTGAAGGTGTCAACATATGAGGTGGAGGTGGATGTGGAGGTGGAGTGGAAGAATGAGGTATCCTCGGGATACCCTGCTTAATCAACTGTACTACACTTTGCAGTGTGGTCAACGTTGTCCCTTCGTTGTCACTTGATGGGGATTCGATTAATGGACTGTATTTAAAGTTTTTTCATTCATTTCTTTTGAAGAATTTACCAGTTCGCATAGCTCCAAACATTAAGGTAATTGAATAACCTTCTTTTCACATAACAACATTTTAATCCATGTTTTCAATGATTTTAGATACTTACATCGCGGTCACTTGAAGAGCCTACGTTCTGCTTCACTATAGCTGATAATTCGATCAACTGTGAATTTAGTCACAAAACTTCCAAGTGTGCGATCAATCCAATGATCCACAACTCGCACGATATTGCTTTATGATGCTTCCAAACATCACACCAGTTCTAGAGTCCACACTATAGGGCCATCAAGCCTCCACGCCCCTTGACTACCTACCAATTTAGACAACCATTCTTGTAGTTCGTCAGGGAAGAAATAGAAGAATGCTTTGGTCTCGTCTGTGTATAAATATCTCTGCAACCACTGCTCCTTGAATAATTTAGGGCTCTTGTTCTCTTGAGCCACAAATGCATGTAATTTTCAGTAAATCCACTTCTTAATCGCTTTATTTGTAGGAAACCACTCATCACATATCTCTTAGATAGATCCTGGTCCTGACAATAGAACCATTTGTTGGATTAAGGGGGCCTGACCCAGGTTCAGATTTATTAGCGCAAACCAACAAAACCCTAACCGCTGGTCCTTTCGGTGACAACCTGTGTAACGCAAGCTGTAGTCTCACCTGAAGCAGTATTGGGGGATGCTAGAACCAGGTTTTTGCATCCAGAGATTGTGTGATGTGTATTCCTAATCCCTTGCAGCTCAAATCTGCCTTCTCATAGATTTATACCTTCCTAAGGTCTACTACTGCAACTTTATTTAGCTGACCTCTTGGTCTTCGCAAAGGGATGTGAATGGGCTTGTCGGACCTAAAAGAAGAAGACTCACAACTTTTGCTCAATAAATAACAACCCTAGATCTACCTTCCCGTGGATTTACCCGATTTGAATAGTTAATATCAAATCTATTTCAATATCTTCGTGGAAACAGTTCATCACATTCTTCATGCACGAATATTAAAGATTTAATAGATTCGCACAGAGAATACACTTTATTTCATAGAAAACAAATCATTAAGCAACAATGCATAAGCTTAAATATAATTAAGAACAAGACATCGATGTAATAGATTCAGTCCAAAATTAGTCTTTATTAGATTCAGCATTCAATTTACAAACTCTTCCACCCTGCGCACCCAGCTGTAGGGGTCTGTGCACTCAGCTGCAGACTTGCCAAGGTCTCCGCGCACTTAGCTGTAGGAGCCTTCCCCTTCACTTAAGTACAAGAAACAAAGCTGTCCTGCCTTAGCACTTGCCCATACACTTGTTCTTCACCAAAATTTATTATTCTATACATACTATGACTCAAATATTTATGGCCTTTCTATTACAATACCATGGCCCACGGCCTATGGGTGAGTCTCAAAATCATCCTATCACTTACCCATACAAGGGGTAAAATCCCCTTTGATTCTTACTTAGCTACGCGGTCCGCTTCCAAATTCCGTGGATACTTTACATTCTTTACAAAATTCTACTAAAAATTTGATTGAACTAACAAAAATTGACCCTAGGGACCCTATCCCAACACTCCTTGGATATCATCCTTTTTGCTTCTTCAGCCCTTGCCTCCTCATGGGTCAACTAAGAGGCTAATGCCATCAGTTGCACATACCCCATCTTAGAATTTGGATCCCAGAAGTTCATGTCAATCAATATGAGGTTGTGCATGTAAAAATATACCATCTTAGCTCGGTCTTCCACACTATGCTTGTGACAAAATTCAATAAATTTCTTGTAGTGTTGGAAGGGAAATGAACCATATTGTGTGAGATTTCTAATTTTAATTTCAAGCCACAAATTTTTTAGGAACAAGGCATATGTTTTTGAGGGATTTATGCATTGGGTGGCCTCCATGGCCAACCTTTCCATGGTGGAAAGTTGTCCTTTCTTTTGCTACAACTGCTCTTTTAATCTCTTGTTTTCCATTTTCACAATTCCCTCATGGTTGCCTCTCTCAACCTCAAACCAACCATTTATTCACCCATATTCCATGCACCCCACATTCTCAACTCCCTTGGAATTAGCAATCTGCATCCATTGATGGGTTTGACTTATTTATTTATCTACCTCAAGTAGGATGGGGACTGCATATTTAGTCAGGATGATTTTTCCTTGTTCATAAAATTTATAGTAGGACCCAAGATCTCATTGAGGATGAGGCTCTTGTTGGTCATGTGGTCCTTCTCCTCCCTCCTGAGGTGTTGATGTACTTTCATGTTGCACTATCTTCCTATCCTATAGTAGTACTTCCTCTTCTTGTAGCACTACCCTAATTTCCTATAACAGGACATATTCTTCTTTTAGCTGTTTCATTTTAGCTCCCCTAGATTTTTTCCTTCTTAGTGAGGTTTGGGGTTGTTTCCCTTTAGTTGTGAGGGAGGTCACTTCCTCAATTTTCTTTTTATATTTCTCAAGCTCCCCCCTCTTGGTGATTGGTTGATCCTTAAATGGTGATAGGAGTAGCATTGGGAGGTTTAGGTTTCCCTTGCTTGATCCTCATACTCCTCCTCCTTTTGAAATACAAGGGATCTTGCTTGGTCTTCCCCTTTTTATTTTGATAGGTGTGTTAAGGGATTCCAATGTGGAAACCACCTCTTGCTCAATGTTTCCTTCTGAAAGACTTACTTGTTGTTCTTGTTTCCTCTTCTTTTGAGGCATAAAAGGCTCCACAAGGGTCTCTTTTACTTCCTATGATTTTTATTATTCCTTTCTTCTTCACCCCCTTCTCCCTTTTCTTCCTTATTTTCTTCTCCAACCTCTTTTTTAGTAGAGATATGTTTTGTGGCATCTTCATGTTCTAATAGAGCTTGGGCTTGAGTTTCAATGAATTCCTCCATGTCCATGTCTACAAAATTTTCCCATGACACGGAGTTATTTACATGACTCAAAGAATCCATGACAATGAGCCTTATGAGCCCATGATGAGCAATGAATTGATGCTTCCCTTCTCTCACTCTTTGGCTCATTTCCACTATGGACTAAAGAAGGAAATTGGGGGATACTAAGTCTGCTTGGGATAGGAAATTCAGCCTGGAAGCTTAGCTCATTAAGTAGCCTAAACTAATAGGAAAAAAAAAACTAAGCCTTCCCTCACAAGATATGTATTTTAATATGTTGTAGGCTACTTCATCACATGGGTAAGGCAGACTTTCCCTTCTAACTTCATTTTTATCCTCAATTGGATTTTATTCATGGAGGAAGAAATTATTTTTATCTTTGATGGATTTTTTTGTATCCTCCTTGCCCGACCTAGCTCCTAAATCCAATGTGGTCACCCTACTATTGAGTTTTTCATTGAAATGGATGACAATCCCTCTTACAATGGTGGTGGCACTATCTTCCCCTTGAGGTTGAAGGACCATGGAAAATTCATGGGTAATTTCATCATCATATCCTTTAATTCTCTCAAAGAACTCCATCCATTGGTGGTTTGTGAATATTTCCTTAACATGAGGGTGTTAATGGATTCTTTTTGAGTCTGTGGGTTCCCTCATATTAAAGCATCCTCCCATGTTTTATTCTATGGTTGTCTAAAGATTTTTCAAAGAATTTTTCTATCAATGGTCAATTTCTGAGTAGCCTAGGGTTTAAAAATAGAGATGAGAGGAATGGTGCCCTTCTTATGATCAAATTTAGGAGAATTATATGCCACATCCAAGACAAATTTACCCTTTTTCTAGCATTCCTTTCACTTAATAAAATAATAGGGTTTGAAATTTTTCAATTTTATGGGTTTGCTACAGGGTGCTTCTAGAGATAGAAATTAACCAATTTTTCCAATTTTTTGTGTAGGGAAGGTGAGGAGAGTGAGCTACATACCCCTCTCTTGTAAGGTCCTTCATGTATGTGGATTTTTAGAGGAGAACATGCACCAAATCAAGCCTTGTTCCACTACTCGGGCCAATCCTGTAGAAACTAGAGACAATCATGTAGCACTAAACCCAGATCCTGTCACACTAAAGCCAAATCCTATAGTAGTTAGTAATAAACCTTGTAACGCCTTTGTAGTAGTATATGGGACCCCTAGTGGTATCTAGCTTGATGCTCAACAACATAGTGGGCCTCTCTTACTATTTGGCTCGTGCCCACTTTTTATCCTTTTTGTGATTTAGTGGCGGGCTCAACACACTGTGTTAGTTGGCTCCCACCTACCACCTATGTATCATCCTCATAGATCCATTATCTCACTCCTAAAAGTCATCACCCTTCCTATTTTTTCATTTTCCACGTTGGATGAGAGAGAGAGAGTTAACTTTTGTTCAATTATTCGAGGGTGGTCAAGACTGTTGGCCACCTTTAGCCTACAAAAACCTAGTTCCTCATGAATTTTAAACATTTTTGAACTATCATGCACTTAAAGGAAGAGGTGATGAGCTTCATACCTGTACATACCTAATGGTATTGGCCTTTGCCTGCTGCTTTAGAAATAATGGTTGGTCTGCTAGCCTCTAGAGGTACCACTTTCGATACTTGTTGCTCCATGTATTGACTGTATTTTGGGAAGAATATTTTTAAGTGTAATTTTTGACATGGACCTAACTAATTGAGGCTTGTCAACATGAGTTTTTCTGATGGTGGATCAAGTACTACTGTTGTTGGAGATGAACAAGGATCCTGTAGCATCTTTACAAAAGTATTATAGTATCCCAAGATCAAGGAAATGAGTCTTCAATACCTCCATGATTGTTGATTCTCCATTTTGGTGCTTCTAGTCCTCCAAACTATGGTCTTGTAGGGTTTGTGCATACTGCTAGAGGATTTTACTTATTCCTATAACAGTCACACAAACCCCTCTATGACCACAATATTATTTAGATGTTGCTCTAAAAAATGTTGATAATTCATGCTCAACCCATGGACAAGGATTACAAACCTTGGTTGCAGTGAAGGTAATGGAATAAGGGGTGAAAATGGGGACTTTTGATGGACATAGATGAGTATTTGGGTGAAAAAGAAGCTAAATGGGATGGAGGATGGATGATGATCGTGTGTTGGACCTCTCCTTTCATTCCTTTATGGAAAAGATAAGATATAAACCCTTTTTCTATGTCAATCACAAACTTGTAGAAAATATAGACAACCTTGTAGCACTTCAGGAATGAGGCAGAATTGAGTGAGATAGGTGACCTAATGGTGGAGGAACTTGTGCAAGGTAGTGAAATTATGGAGGACATGTATAGAGTCAGCATTGAAAATGGAAAAGTGGAGTTTTGTATTTTTCCTCCTTATCTGTTATCCTCTTTGGGCTATGACTGGAACCCTGCACAAAAACATATTAGCAATAATGATGTAAGGGATCATTTTGATTTTCCTTATTCCTTGTTCCTTTTCTTTTTTTCTCTTTCTTCTTTTTTTAAGACCTAAAGGCTACCTCAAAGGAGGTTTTCAACCTGCAAGACTGCCCTAGGTACCTCAAAGGAGGTTTTCACCTAGGGATATTTTCATTATTTCTTCTCTTTTTTCTTTTTTTTCCACTTGGACTGCCCCATAGAGGTTTCTAGCCATAGGGTTCTCCTCAAGTGCCTCATGGAGGTTTTCACCTAGATTTCTTATTCTCTTTTTTTTTTTGTTTTTTTTTTCTTCTTCTACTATTAATCAGAGGCTGGATGAGCTGAGATTTGTTAGACCCCCAATCGCATTCAACTCCTTCCTTATTGAGTTGGTAAATTCCTCCTTTGAAAGAGGTATTTTATAGAGTTTCAACTGGTATCTATTGACTAAAAGTGGAATTCATACTTCATCAATCATTTTGATATGGACAGAGCCATTTTTATGACATTTTCCCACCAGATAAGGGCTTAACCATCATGTCATCGGCTTTCCCTTGAATTCATTGAATCTTGAGTTATATAATAGGGCCCAATCACCCTCTTGGAAAGTCCTTTCTCTGATGTTTTTTTCATGCCAAATCTTCCTCTGCAATTGGACCCACCTCATTATGCATGAGGGTTTGCAGTCTAAACTCATCAAGAGCATTGAGTTGTTGAAACCTCTCTTACTAAGCATTGGTGATGTCTAAATCCAATTGTGTTTCCATTATCAAGGTGTTTTATTCAAACTCAATGGAAAACAATGCCTTCTTACCATAAACTAACTCAAGGGAGTGAACCTAGTGGTGGTTTTCCAGGTGGTACTATAGACGAAAGTGGCCTCCACAAGTTGGGTTATCCAACCCTTTTTGTTGTTACTAAAAAATGTAGTCAAGATGTTCTCCAAAGCTCTATTTGTGGCCTCCACGTTCCCATGTGCCTTATATGATTTTGCTCCATGATCCCCTCAATCATATTTGAAGTAAACTAAGTCCCTTGATTAGTGACCAGCTCCCATGGGAATCCAAACTTGTAAAATATGGTTTCCCTTAGAAACTTAGTAACCTTCTACTATGTTATTCCTTTTACTGCCTTCACTTTAATTCACTTTTTCAAATAATCAGTGCACACAATGATATATTTATTTTGTCCAAATAGGGGATCAATTGGTCTAATAAATTCCATGCCCCACTTCTCAAATGGCTCAAGAGTCACTTGAGGTTGCAAGGGAATTTCATCCTTTGGTGTAGGTTTTCCCATCCTTTGGAATTCATCACATCTGGCAGTATATCTCCTAGTATCTTGGTGTAGATTGGGTTAGTAGTAGCCATCTTGGCGAATTTTTAAGGTTGTCCTCTTGGAAACAAAATGGTCCCCACAAGTTCCATCATGGCATGCTCAGAGGATATCAAAAACCTCATCCTCCCTTACACATCTCCTCAATATCTGATATTGTCCCAATTTGAAGATATTTTCCCCAATCCAGGTGAAAGAGGCACTTTTTCTAACAATATTGCTCTTCTCCTTAGAGGATAGATTAACAGGGAATCTCCCAATAATAAAGAAATTTGATATATCATAAACTAAGGAGATAGTAGTGAAATAGAAAATAGGTGCTCATCTGAAAGCTGATCATCTATCATCTCCTCATTTTCTACAGGAAATGTTAGTCTAGACAATAGTTATGCAACCACATTTTCCTTTCCTGGCTTGTCAACAATGGTTAGATAAAATTTCCAACACAATAATAACCATGTAAAGATCTTAGCATTGACATCAGTTTTATTCACTAAACATTTTATGGTTTCATGATCAGTATGAACAAAGAATTGGTACCATGTGATATAATGCCTAACCTTGTTGAAGGAGTGCACAATAGGTAAGATTTATTTTTTATCAACTGTGTAATTGAGTTAAGCTTTGGAGAGGTTCTTACTAATGAAGTTCCTCCTACATCTTTGTCTGATGCATCTGTGTGGATGTGGAAAGGAAATGCCCAAGTGGGAACTCTAAGAAATGGTGTAGTGGTTAATTTCTCTTTCAGCTAATCAAATGCCTCTTAACATTTATCCACCTAAAAAAAATTTCAATCCTTAGTAAACAATACAAATAAAGGTGAATCCAACTTAATAAAATCCTTAATGAATCTTTTGTAATATCCATCGACCCCAAGAAAACTTCTAACATCCATTTGTTTCTAAGGGAAAGGGACCCCTTTTATAATGGAAATCTTGTTGGGGTCAACTTGGGTCCCTTCCTTAGAAAGGAAGTGACCTAGGACAATCCCTACACTCATAAAAATTCACACTTCTTAGGGCTTAGTGGGAGATTCATTTCAATCCATTTCTTTAATACTTTACACAGATTAGAAAGACCTTCCTGAAAATCATTTCCATAAGGGGTGAAGTCATCCATGTAGATTTCAATTGTGTCATGCACGAGATCAGAAAAAATACTCAAAATTGTCCTCTAGAAGGTAGAAAGGGAATTGCACATGCCAAATGAGAGGACCCTATAGGAAAAGATCCCCTATGGAAATGTGAAGTTGGTCTTGCCCTAATCCTCAACATTGATTTGGATATGATTATACCCACTAAATCCATCTAGCAATGAGAATAACTTCTTCCCTACAAGTTCATCCAAGACTTGATCAATGAAAGGAAATGGAAAATGATCTTTATTTTTAGCCTTGTTGAGTTTCTTATAGTCAACATAGATCCTCCACTTCCCATTTTTCTTGGGTATTATGACAATAGGGGATACCCGTTCACTATCTAAAATGGGGTAGATTAATCCTGCATCCAGTATTTTTTGCAATTCTTCTTTCACAATGTATTTAAGGGAAGCTTTCATTCTCCTTTGGATATTATTCATGATTAAATCCCTCTTTAATATCATGGATACAAACTAAGGGATGCACCCCTTTCATTTCCTTATAGTCCCAAGAAAAAGCATCAAGATGTTGTCTCAATACAATGCTCAGTTGCTCTTCTTGCTCTGCTGAGATGGAAGGGTTATTTTAGAGTTTTGGATGGAATGATTTCGAAAATGTTAGCATGATATTGATCATAATTGGCAGTGAATAGTTCATCCCATGGACTTTTCTCAAGTTTCCCTAAGGATTATTCTACTAGCTCATCGATTGGTATGCAACAGGAGACTAAGATTGCGTGAAGTTTTTAATAAGGCCATCCTCATCTATCTGACTACTTCCTACAGTAGTGTCTAATTTACAAATTGAGTAGAGGGATGACTACTAAAAATATTCCTTCTTCTCTTCCTCTACCCAAAAAGGTAGATCATGCTCAACAAAGGGTTGAGCAGGGGGATATAATACAAGTTTCTTTGTGAGATGCCATTTTTTATAGTCATGTTTCCAACCCTGTAACTGATGTAAGCATTAGCAGTGGCTAACCAAGTTTTCCATAAAATGAGAGGGTACACATTAAAGTTGGTTTTAGGTTGGAGGACAAGGAAGTCTTTGGGACACTCCCAAGAGTCGATGGAAACCATCACATCCTCAATAACTCCCTTGGGGGCTACTGTGGATATGTTTGCATGTAGCAACATTATAGTGGTCTTTCTCAAGGCTCCTTGGAGGTTGAGCTTCAGCATAGTTTCCTTGGTCATGACATTGATTGTAGCCCCAAGGTCAATTAGTGTGTTGGCACTATGATAATCTTGATGTGAACATCCACTAATGGTCTATCAGGATCTAAGTACTTTGGAGAGATGACACTCCCAAGCATTAGATCAGACAGTTGTCCAACAACATTAATAGTGGGGGAATCCATTTTTCTTCTTCTAGGCCTCTTGAAACACTTTTCCCTAATAATCTCGTTGTAAATGGGGACATATTTGATGGCCTAGAGAAGGGGTATTTTAACACAAAAAAATTTCAGTCCTCCTAGAAGTGCAGCCTCTTTCGAGGCATGTTCTTTAGGTTGGACCAACCTTTTAGGATAGGGAGGCATACTAGCTTGAGGGACACTATCTTCCTTCTCTTCTTCAAGATCTTCAGATGGAGAAGGTGGGTGAGCATCTAGAAGTACCTTCCTAGACCTAAGGTTGATCTCATGGATCTCCAGAACATAAGCAATATAGGATGTTTCCCCACTATATACTTGTTGTTCTTGCTTGTTGTTCGTGTTTGGATTGGATTGAGAAAGAATACGAGGTTTCTTGGGTGGATTATTGTGGGGTAGTTATGGTTGAGGTGGAATGTAACCACCCCTCCCATTTCTATCCAGTGTCACCAACTTTCCAGGGTAAATGTGAGACAGAGAGCTACTATGACATGACCCAACCTCCTAGGTCGCATTAAGGAAGTGGGGCTGACAACGCATGAAAAACTAACCTTCCACAACATCCTATAGGTGCCACAAGATACTCAAGGGTTGAAAAAATATCCCAGGTGGCCAAACGTTGATTTGGACACCCTTTTCTCTGATCTGGGTCCCCAACCACTTCCACAACAAGCTCTCCATGTGATGCAAGCCTCCAACTGCATGCACAACGTTGCATCCATGTGGTTGCAACCTAAAATGTCTAGTTCAAGGCATGTGGTCCCAAATTTTGAGCCTAAATTCCAAGTCAATCTCCACACCACTGCCTAGAACTCAATGAAACTTTCTAGAATCAATAATGACATGAATAATAAGCCATCCATACAAAAATTCATCAAAGACTTGACCTAACTAGACCTGACCATGACATTCATTTCGTCAAACATATTGAGAACATGTAATCTACAAGTCATGAATGCATATTTGAACATAGGGGTCAGAAACTTATCTGAGAATCACCAAGGAGGTCTAATTCCCTCTCATAATAGTTGTAATAACAGTTGTTAGCTTATGCCATCAACCATTCATCAATTAATCAAACATGTCAAGAGCCATAACTAGAACCTGTTATGAAACCATGCTTATAACCAACATATAACTAGAATAATAAATATGATAGAACAGCCACCAAAGCCACATAATAACAAGTACAAATATTCATGAAATACAAGAAGAAAATAGCTCTTATTAACATATGCAAAATCCAACCAAGTCAGGGACTTCCACGTACCACTCGACCATAGATTGAGTTGAACCAAATATTTATTTTAGCCAGTCGTCGTTGTGCTATATTCCAAGCATGAATTTGGGACTCAAGACAAAATCAATGAGGCTGCCTAGAGATTACTCCACCTCCACCCTCAAGATTTACCCTAATCCCGCCAAAATCGATGTTATGAAATTAGCTCACAAAAAGATAGAAAAGATAGATTAACGCCTTAGAAATAAGCCTCTTCGAGGGGGAAACCTCCTTTACATTACACAAATGAACAATTCTTAGATGATTCAAATGAAAAAACCTCCTTTGTATATATATGAGTCTAAGGGGTCACAATATAACCAAAGCCGACCGAACAATAATAATATAAAGGCACAAAAATAACAATAGTTGGATTCTATGGGGCACAATAATAACAATATGGGGACAATATGGGCACAACAATAACAATAATGGATACAACGACAATAGTAATGGGGGAATCACTAGTATTATAGGGACCTAACATGCCCCTGTCCTTCAAAAAGTGTTGTCCTCAACACTTGAGTAGTTCTAGATGCTTCTGTATAAAATTCTCATCCTCCCATGTGGAATCTTCAACGGGTAAGTTCTTCAACTTGATGAGATACTCTGAAATTGATTGATTTCATAGCTGTCAAGTTCTTGTTTCTTTTACTACTTCAAGTTCCAATATGATTTTTCCTTCCTCATCAAGTTCTAGAAATTTTGTTTGAACTAGAAGCTTGTCACCTATAACCTTCTTTAAGCATGAAACATGGAAAACTGGGTGCACTCGGGAAGCTGCAGTAAGCTCCAATTTGTATGCCATAGTACCTATCTTTTGAAACACCTTGTACAAACCATAATACTTTGGTGATAATTTATTATCCTTCTTAGCTCGCTTGAGGGACATTTTGTTATATGGTTGTAGTCGTAAGAATACCGAATCACCTACATCAAAACTTCTTTTGTTGCGATGTTGATATGCCTATTGTTTCATTCTATTATGTGCCAAGGTGAGGTTATCCTTTAAGAGTTGGAGAACTTCTTGCCAATGCTTGATGTGATCTTCCATTGCTTGAACCTTAGAATTTTCTCTTAAATATGATGTGATGGATGGTGGATGATATCCATAAAGTGCCATAAATGGGGTCATTTTTGTTGCAGTGTGGAAGGAAGTGTTATACCACCATTCAGATAGAGGCAACCATTTGACCCATTGTGTATGTTTATCGGATACAAAGTAACGAAGATATCCTTCCAAAAATTTGTTTACTATCTCAGTTTTCCCATCAGATTGAGGATGATAAGATGAGTTATGATCTAACTGAGTACCAAGACAAGAAAATAATTATGTCCAAAAATTTCCAGTGAAAATGGGATCTCTGTCGCTTACGATAATCTTTGGGTTTCCATGTGGCTTTTGGATTGTTTCCATAAATGTAGTAGAAACTGTACTCACTTTAAATGGATGAGATAATGCACAAAAGTGTGCATACTTGGTAAGTCTGTCGAATACCACCATGATAACACTCTTTCCTTCAGACTTGGGTAAACCTATGATAAAATCCATTGAAAACTCCTCCCAACGTCGGCTTGGAATGGATAAGGTTGTAATAGTCCTGCGGTCTTAACTATTTCAACTTATTTTGTTGGAAAACCAAACATTTTGCCACAAACTTTAGAATATCTGATTTAAGGCCATCCCAAAAAAAATCCTTCTTAACCTTGTGGTAGGTTTTTAGAAATCCTGAGTGCCCTCCTAAGGGAGAGGTGTGCAATTCCCTAAGAATCTTTTGTTTGAATTGGGAATTCTTACATAGGTATAATCGATCCTTGTACCATAATAAATCATTTTTCCAACTAAATGTATCAGATGTATTAGGATCTTGTTGTATCTTTTGAATGAGTGCCCACACTTCCTCATCATTCTTCTGTTCATCCCTTGCTTCGTTTATCCAATCTGGTTGGATAATAGAAATGGTGCAAAGAAATGCTTCCACATCCTCATCCTTTCTTGACAGTGCATCTGCCACAACATTTTTCTTCCCTTTTTTGTACATTATTTCAAAGTCATAAAACAACATCTTTGTGACCCATTTTTGCTTCTCTTCGGAAGATAATCTTTGTTCTAAAAAACATTTAAGACTATCATGATATATTTTTACCTTGAAGTGTCTTCCCATTAGGTAGGGTCACCATTTCTTAAGTGCATGTAGTATTGCCAACATTTCCTTCTCATAAATAGATTTGTATAAATACTTTCCTTTGATTGGATGAATTTTGAAATCAATGGGTCCTTCTTCTTGCATTAAAACATCACCAATTCCATTTCCTGAGGCATCACATTTCACAATAGAGGGTTTTGTAAAGTCTGGTGTAGCTAGGATTGGTGCTTGGCACATTGCCTCTTTAAGATGTTCAAAGGCCTTCGTTGCTTCTGGAGTCCATGAAAATGCATCTTTGTTCAATAATGTTGTTAGAGGTGTTTCTATTATCCCATAATTCTTAACAAACTTGTGATAATACCCTGTCAACCTGAGAAATCCTCGTAGATGCTTTATGGATGTGAGGATTTTCCATTCCTTAATGGTTTAAATTTTCTAGGGTCTACCTTAACACCTTCATGAGATACAATATGACCTAGATATTCCACCTCTTGTACTCCAAAGAAACATTTGGATATTTTTGCATATAATTGTTTCTCCTCCAATAGTTTGAGCACCATGTCAACATGTTGGACATGATCCTTCCAATACTTGCTATAGATTAGTATATCATCAAAAAATACTAACACAAATTTTCTAAGGAAGGGTTTGAAAATGGAATTCATCAAACCTTGAAATGTAGAAGGTGCATTAGTAAGGCCAAAAGACATGACCAAAAATTCATAATGACCCTCATGAGTTCTAAGTGCTATTTTTGGAATGTATTCAGTCTTCATTCTAATTTGATGATATCCTAAACGAGCATCCAACTTGGTGAAGTAAATTGATTCATGCAATTCATCCAATATTTCATCAATGACAGGAATGGAAAATTTATCTTTGATAGTGAGCTTGTTGAGCTCCCTATAATCTGGACACATGCGCCATGATCCATACTTCTTGTGAACCAATACTACTGGAGCAGAGAAAGAACTTTGACTAGGTTGAATTAGCCCAGCCTCTAGCATTTTTGCAACCATACATTAAATTTCACTCTTTTGGACATGGGGATATCTATAAGGCCTGATGTTTGGAGGAACACTTTCTGGAATCAAATTGATAGCATGATCATGATCACGAATAGGTGGGAGGCCTTTGGGACTCTCAAATACCTTGGAATGATTGTCCAAGACTTTTTCGAGATCTCGAGAAATAGATGATTTTGATGTGGGAACCTCTATTGAACATAATTGTGTAATTATTCCTCGTTGTTCTTTCTTTAGAAGCTTTGTCATTCTGTTAGAGCTGATTATCTTTCCTGGTTTCCATGCGATACCCCTTAATTCAACTTCCTTTCCTTCTGAAGAGAATTTCATGAAAATTTCTTGAAAATTAAAAGCTATTGTACCCAAGGAATGTAGCCATTTGACTCCTAGTACAACATCAGCACCACCCATTGGAATGGAAAGCATTGGGCTATTCAATACATATTCTCCCATGGATAGCTTGATATTATGGCACTTTCCTGAGCAATTTATGGTTCCTCCACTTGCAACCATCACTTGACACTCTGGTGTTGGATATAGGAAGCAATTCAATTCCTTGGCTATCTTACAATGAATAAAATTATGGTTACTTCTGGAATCAATCAACACTATTACCTTTTTTTTCTTGATATGCCCTTCTATCTTGATAGTTTGAGGAGTGGTAATTCCAGCCAATGCATTACAAGATATGGTCAGATTCATTTCTTCTTTTTCTAGGGTTTGTTCCTAGTTTATATCCTCTTCTTTTGATGTTTCTTGTTCCTTTTCTTCCTCCTCTTCACAATCTATGTAAAATAATTTCTTCTCAGCACACTTGTGACCTTTAGTGTATTTGCTATCGCAACTGGAACAAATCCCTTTTGCTCTTTTTTCTTCTAGTTGTTATGGTGTCAACTTTGTAGGTTGTGGACGGCTAGGGGTAGAAACACTTCCATCTTTATGATTGTGAGTAGTAGGCTTCCTTGTTGCCATAATTTTACTTTCCATTTTTCTAGCCAACTTGAATGCCTTCTCCAATGAATTTGGTTCCCAAAGGCAAACCTCATGTTGGATGTTATCTTTTAAAGTCTCTATGAACACATCAATCCTATGCTCCTCTAGAATATATTTTACCCTTATATTCAATTTTTGGAAGTCATCAATGTGCTCCATCATTGAACCCTTTTGTTTGAGATTTATCAATTGGCTAAAAAAAGTGTTTCTTTTTGTATCCTCATAATGTGCTATCATTTCATCTATAAAAATAGCCCAAGTGACTATTCTTTTACGAGAGCAAAGCCATCAAGACCATACAAACTGATTTGGTTCCAAATATAAAGTTGTAATGTGTACCTTTTGTGTGTTTTGCACATTATGGAGATCGAAAAATTGCTCCATTTATAGTATCCACGTTCCGGGATCCTTGCTATCAAACTTCCTCATATCGATCTTTGGAACATGGTGGTTCTTCGATCCAACGTTAGAGTCTATGAAATCATGATTAACATTTATTTTGTTCTCATCTTGAGTTTCCTTTACTACCCTTTCGCCATTAGTAAGCATTTTTTGTAGAAAATTTGTCAAATCTGTCTTTAAATATTCCATGCCTTTCTTTAAATCATCCATCTTAGCTTCCACACCATCCATCTTAGCTTCAATGACGTCCACCTTAGATTCCACGTCATTCATCTTAGCTTCTATGCCTTTTTTTAAACCATCCATATTAGCTTCCACGCCATACATCTTAGCTTCTATGTCTTTCTTTAAACCATCCATCTTAGCTTCTGTTACTTTTTGTGTGAGTGAAATTTGTTGCACTTGGTCTTGTAATTTTGATATATCATGTTGCATTTCTTCCTCTTCTTCATGAGTCATGCTAGAGCTTTCAGGTTGCTTACTAGGTGTTTCCATTTTCTTTCTTCGGGGCATCAATTACCGATAATAATGCTTCACTATGCCCTTTGAATTCCTTCAAACTAATTTTTCAAACCAAGCTTATGCAAAAATTTAAAAAAAACTACACACCTTTTTTCACTTTGTAGGAGCTCGATATTGAATCTGATGTATCTCTATAATTTTGGATCTCCAAGGTCTGAAATTTCTTCCTACGGTAACCCTCTGAGTAATCTTTCTAACCTCACAAGTCTGATCAAGATTGGATTCTCCAATGAAGAGTTATGCTAAATCTCCCATGATGACCTGAGTATAGATTGGTTCAATAGAGCAAACTTGTACGATGTGCCGCGCATCACTGTTTCAACCTTAGGTTATGAAAATAATACCCCAAAAACTACAGTCCGTCCTCTTTCTATAACTTCTTACGAAAATTCAATCTAATGCTCAGAACACAAGTTATGACGATTTTCCCAAGGTCACCTATTTGGAATTTAATTTGGGGGTTTGCAAAAACCCTAACTTCCTCAGATTATATATCTGAAAATTTAGTGAGACAAGATCTAAAATCTGGGCCCAAGGTTCAGACCAATTCTATCTCAAATGGGTTTTTTTGTTAGCTTTTGAAACATTGTAGAGAAAAAGTTATAGCAAACATTCCATGATGACCTGTTTGGAGCAACGAAACCCTAGAATCCAAAGCTCTGATACCAAATGTTATGAAACCAACTCACAAAAAGATAGAAAAGATAGATCAACACCTTAGAAATAAGCCTCTTCAAGGGGGCAACCTCCTTTACATTACAAATATGAACAATTCTTATATGATTCAAATGACAAAACCTCCTTTCTATATATAGGAGTCTAAGGGGTCACAATATAACCAAAGCCGAACTAACAATAATAATATAAAGGCACAAAAATAACAATAGTGGGATTCTATGGGGCACAACAATAACAATATGGGCACAATAGGGGCACAACAATAACAATAAGGGATACAATGACAATAGTAATGGGGGAATCATTAGTATTATAGGGACCTAACAACCGATCAAGGGATTCCTAGGCCCAAACAAAGCACCTAAACAATTAGGATTTACCACAATCCCACCAAAAATGGTCAAGGGATCACTAGGCGCTAAACAAGAACATAAAATACTAGGATTTACCGCAAACCCACCAAAATGGGTTAAGGGATCACTAGGCCCTAAACAAACTTGGACGCCTAAAAATTTCTTCACCAATACCTTGAGGAATTTTTCCATCTCCACCCTCAGGCTTTACCACAATCCCATGTAAATCATCCAAGGGATTCCTAGGCCCTTGGGAATTTTCCTAAGACCACCTCACTCAGTTCGAAAACCATCCAGCAGTCTAAAGATCAACTAAATAGAAGAACCACATCACACCATGGCTATCCAAAAATGGAAAGGCAAGGATGAAACCACTGTCACACCTAGAAAAACTCATGCCAATGACAACAATAGAACCAAATACACACATGCATGTACCATGACTTCACAAATTAGCTAGGAAATCATACATTCCGCTAGTTACCTATGAGTATTCTTGTTGAAGTTGCTTTATCCAACTTTTCCTTGACCTTCCTTTGTTTTCCTTTCCTTTCCTTTCTCCAATGCTAGAGTGCTCCAAGAATTCTCTAAGTGTGCAATAGTATGAGAGAATAGATAGAGCTCCAAAACTGAATTAACAAAAAGCTACAAGTTTATCCTCAGAAGCCTTTTTATTATTCAGGCCTTTATTTTCTTCATTTTCCTCTAATTTCCCTTCAATTTCCTCCTCATGCAAATTTTGTGACCTTTCACCTTCCTTTTCTCCTATTTTCCTTTATTTTCATAAATAAAATACCAAATAATGCCACTTTTCCATTTCAAAACCTTTTCCAATGCCTTTGCCAATTTCCTTAGCCATAATAAACCAAAATGAACACCCACTAGGATGTTTTGTCCAGCATTCAGTTTGGAATGCGTGTCCCATGACCTTGGTCTTATTTTTCCTTTATTAACTTTATTACATGAACTTTTAACTCATAGTTGTTATAGATCCCTCCCCCTTAGGGGAAACCCATCCTTAGCATTCTATGACACCTATGACCAGCAAGACTATTGAAAACCAAAACATACTACCCATGGACCTTTATAACTTAGCTCAATGAAATATTTACAATGAATAAGCCAACATGACAAACATGACAACATGACAACCATACCGCTTATTGGAGATTTATAATAAATCTCATTGGGGTATTTACAATAACAAGCATACATGAATATATACATATACTAAAACTCTTTTGCCTAAATAAAAAAACAATGAAGGATAATTATAACCCACATCTGATCAACCATCTCCCATGTAGCTTCATCGGGCCCAAAGTGCTTCCACTACACTTTAACTTGCTCAATTTCTTGGTTCTAAAACATGAATTGTTTCCGTTGCAAAATTCACTGAGGTTTTGACTGGAATTTTCCTTCTGGATCAACCTATAATACAAACAAATCAATCACATGATCAACATCTTTCACATATCGTTTAAGAAATAGAACATGGAAAACATAATGGAATTTGACTGTCGGAGGCAGTGCAATTCTGTAGGCCACTGGTCCAATTATCTCAAGGATCTCAAAAGGCTCACAATAACAAGGTGCCAACTTGGCACATGATCCAATCCTCAAGGAGCTCCTCAAGGGCTTGATGCATAAGTACACATGTTCCCCAACCTGAAACTCCTTAAATGCCCTATGTTGATATGCATAACTCTTCTGTCTATCCTATGTTGCCTTTAGATTCTTTTCGATAACCTGGATTTCATGTTCCATATCTACCAACATGTCCAGTCCTATAAGTACCATGTTCACTGGATTACTCCAACTAATGGGAGTATTATTCCACCCATAAAGTGCCTTGGAAGGACTCATCCTCAGTGACTCCTGATACCCATTATTGTAAGCAAACACAACCAGTGGAAGATACTCCTCCAACCTCCTCTGTTGGTGCATAACAGACATCCTCAACATGTCCTCCAGAATCTTGTTGATCCTCTATGTCTGTCCATCTGTTTGTGGATGATAAGTTGTATTGAAGGCTAAGTTTGTATCCAAACTTTCAAATAATTCTTTCCAAACCTAGAAGTGAACTTGGCATCTCTATTGGATACAATCTTCTTAGGAATACCAAGTAATCTCACTATCTCCTTGATGAATACTTGTGCTACCTCAACAACTAAATACATAGACCTAACCGCTATGAAGTGAGCTACCTTAGTCAAACTGTCAATCACAACCATAATAGAATAATGTTGTCTAGATGTTCTCAGCAAACTTATATTGAAATCTATGGAAATGACCTCCCATTTCCATTCCAGAATCAGAATCATGTGTAGTAAACCACATGGATTTTTTCACTCTACTTTTACCTATTAATAATCCAAACACCTTGTGATGAACTCAACTACCACTTTCTTTAGATTTAGCCAATAGTAGAACTTCTTCACAATTGTTAGAGTCTTCTAATATCATGGGTGACTTGAATATAGTTTATAATGAAGTTCCCTCAAGATAAGCTTCTTGAGCTCACTGTTGTCCAACACATAGATCTTGTCCCTAAATCTCACCAAACCGTCTACTGTGAGACTACTATCCACATCTTGATCACTTGTACCTTGCTGCTATAACCTGTGCCTAATATCCCTGTACCTATCATCCTATTGTTCTTCCTGTAAGATATAATCTTGTAAATCTATCCCATATCAGATCATAGTTACAATGTGATTTACTTGTAATCTCCTGCTAAGAGAATCGACAACCCTATTCTCTTTACCTTTAATGTAAATGATCTCAAAGTCTAAACTCACTGAGCATGGCCAACCATATAGCTTTCCTGAAATTTAGATTAGGTTGGTAAAATATGTATCTCATCCCACTATGATCACTCATCAACACTAACCTCCTGCTAAGAAGATAGTTCCTCCATATCTTCAATGTGTGAATGATCGTTACCAACTCAAGATCATGTGTCACATAGTTCTTCTCGTGCTCATTTAGTTTCCTTGACTCGTAACATACCACCTATCCCTCCTACATCAGGACTCCACCAAGTCCTCTATTGCAAGCATCTGTACATACCACAAACTCTTTATGTGGATCTACAATCTTTAGAACTAGAGCATTTGTAAGAAATTACTTCAATTGCTCAAAACTAGCTACACTTTCCTCTATCCATTCAATTTTTCTTCCTTTTCTCTGCAAAGAGGTGATGGGATAGGAAATCCATGAGAATTTCCTGATGGACCTCTTGTAATAGCTTGCTAACCCCATGAATGATCTAACCTCATCCACTTTCCTAGGAGTTTCCCATACTCTGAGCTCTGATCTTTTCCAGATCCATTTTTATGCCTTCCTTGGAAACAACATGTCCCAAGTAATGTACCTTTTCCTAAAATAAACTGCATTTACTAAGCTTGGCATACAACTGGTTCTCTCATAGCAATATCAACAATTCTGCTAAGTGTTTGGCATTCTCTTCCTCATTCTTAAAATATATCAATATATCATCAATTAATATAATCACAAACTTGTCCAGACAAGGATGCAACACACTATTCATCAAACACATGAAATTGGATGGAGCATTAGTCAAACCAAAAGGAACCACAATAAACTCATATTTCTCATACCTGGTCCAGAAAGTAGTCTTGTAGATGCCATCTTCTTTGATGCATACCTGATGATATCTTTATCTCAAATAAATCTTTGAGAAAATTTTTTCTTCCTTCAACTGATCAAATAAGTCATCAATCCCCGACAAAGGGTACCTATTCTTAATCGTCACCTTGTTCAACTGCCTGTAGTCAATGCATAAACTGAGAGTACCATCCTTCTTCTTCAAAAACAACACTAGTGCACCCTGAGGTAACATACTTGGCCTAATGTATCCCTTGTCCAGCATTTACTTCAACTACAACTTCATTTCCACTAAATCTGGCATGTTCATCTTGTACGGTGCCTTTGATGCCGGTGTTTCTCCTGTTGGCATTATGATGCATGTGTTGTACTTGATGGCAAACAACTCATAGAAGATCAACTCACTTATATATATCTAGATGAATCTACGGAAGAGATATCAGATGACAATTCTCAGTATGACAAGTCCAAAGGGGGAGATTGTTGGCATTATGATGCATGTGTTGTACTTGATGGAAAACAACTCATAGAAGATCAACTCACTTATATATATCTAGATGAATCTACGGAAGAGATATCAGATGACAATTCTCAGTATGACAAGTCCAAAGGGGGAGATTGTTGGCATTATGATACAAGTGTTGTCCTTGATGGCAAATCACACAAATGATAAATTATAGTGCAACAAATTTATTTGATAAATTATAGTGCAACAAAGTTTCCTTCATATAGAGAAAAGTTCACGCACTTTTATGCAGAGAAAAGTTTATTCCATGTAGAGAAAAGTTCACGCACTTTTATGCAGAGAAAAGTTTATTCCATGTAAAAAAAAAAAAAATTCACGCACTTTTATGCAGAGAAAATTTTATTCCATGTAGAGAAAAAGTTCACGCACTTTTATGCAGAGAAAAGTTTATTTCATGTAGAGAAAAAGTTCACGCACTTTCATGCAAGGAAAAACGTGTATATGTTGGAGAACTTACCTTTGGTCCATGGTAGTTAGTCCTTGGTATTTGAACCTATGGTTTTGGACCATGGTACCTCGTCAGAAGTGTTGATCCCAAGTATTGGGTTCGTGGTATTGGTTTATTATGGTTTTGGTCTGTGGTATTGCATGTAGAGAAAAATTTCACGCACTTTCATGCAAGGAAAAGCGCGTATATGTTGGATAACTTACCTTTGGTCCATGGTAGTTAGTCCTTGGTATTTGAACCTATGGTTTTGGACCATGGTACCTCGTCAAAAGTGTTGATCCCAAGTATTGGTTCATGGTATTAGTTCGACAGTTTTTGATCCTATGGTTTTGGCCCGTGGTATTGCATCCAAAAGTGTTGATCTCACACACTTTCATGGTTGGTTCATGGTATTAGTTCGAAAGTTTTTGATCCTATGGTTTTGGCCCATGGTATTGCATCCAAAAGTGTTGATCTCACGCACTTTCATGGTTGGTTCATGGTATTAGTCCAACAGTTTTTTGATCCTATGGTTTTGGACCGTGGTATTGAGAAAGGACTAAGGCTATAAAAGAGGAAGGAGATCATTTGACAAAGCATCATCTGAATTATTGAATATCTCATAAAGTGCTAGATCTGGAATACTGTGATTGGGTTATGGTGCAGATCTAGATCTGAGCTAAAGAGGGATCTCACCAATTGATGGAAAACAAGATCTAAGGATAGATCGGGATCAAACGGTTTGAAATGAACTATCTCTATATATTTGATTATGATTATTCTAGATCTATATACTGACGCTTGTAATGATCTGAACTGGGTATAACTTGAGTTTGAAATTGCTGCAAGTCATGTTTGAATATTTATAGATCTGTACGCGGGTTGGCTTTGGTGTAAGCGCGTATGTATGCAGGTTTGGTTCATTGTAGTAGCGTATACAATTTGAGCTATGATATTTGAAGTCACAGGTGGTTCTGGTTGTTGATGGGTTCTGATGACAGTTTAAAGGTGTCAGTATTCTGCATATCCTGTTTGGTTGATTGTGTTTAGCTTCAGTATTGATGGATGAGAACTAATATTGGATCAGGATCATAATGGCTCATATTTATGTGATCTGATGGACTAGATCTGGGTGCTAACACATATATTATCCTTGTATATGTATTGATCTAGTGTTTGGGTGATTCAGAAGATTGATTGATTATGTGCTTCAATGATATTAATGGGTCCAGTATGAAAATTGGATGAAACGTGGCCTTTCAGATTATGTGTTGTGCTTCAGGAGTATCTAGTATGAAAATGTATGAAACGTGGTACCTGGAGGAGAGAAGATTGTAGGTCAGTGCCTACGTACTAGTATCTTAGCTAGTACAAGAGCTAAGGGGTTGGCAGCTCCCTTCCAGTAGCAGTTGAAAAACTTTGGAGCATTGTAGCAAGTAGCAGTCTGCGTACTAGTAAATGGATCGGCTAGTACAAGAACTATGGGGGTTGTAGCTCCCTTCCAGGAAAGACTGGAGAACGAGAGAGGGTTGTAGCTCTCTGCAGGTAGAAGCCTGTGTACTGGTATAAGACTGCACCAGTACAGAAATATTGTAAAAGGATTTTCTTATTAAGAAGAAGATTGAGATGACTTGCAGCAGGTGGTTTTCTCCCACATTTGGTTTCCACCTTATATCATGGTGTTCATGTGTGTGGCTTATGTGTGATGATCTGTTCTATTTTACTGCACCTGTTTACTGTTAATATGGTTGATAATGTTCTAATGCACTCATTAAGGATCAACTAACTGAATCATAAGAAGTTGTGGAAGTAGCATATATGAATCTGAATATGGAAATGAAAAAGTTTTATTGATGTGATAATACTGATTCACCCCCCCCCTCTCAGTATTATTTCCAACAATTGGTATCAGAGCAGGTCCTTTGGTAGAAGCTTGATCGCTTGAAGGAGATCCGTGGAACAATGGGAAAGAAGCTTAAGAAGAAAGCTCATAAGAAGAAGACATCTCAGAAGAACTATGACAGTGGGAGAATCGATTGGGGATTAGGTATAAGAAGCTCTTCAGATTCAGATTCAGATTCAGAATCATTTCAGAATGAATATGAACTATCAGGTATGAATTGTCACACGGAATCTGTCAAGGGTGCGGACACGACTGACCTTCTTAGAAGTCTAAGACATTCTAATGACAAACAAGACAAAATGGAGTGATCTTTCTCTAAATACACCTTTTACAACATGAAAACTACAAGTGTTTAGGCTTACCTTATTCCAAAACGCTGTTGTTGAAGTCCGTTCTTGACGATCCGGATGAGCTCCTCCTTCAAGTCAATTCCTGCAACCACAAACAATCAAACAATTACCAAGCACTTGCATTTCATATAATAAAACATATATTCAACATGCAGACCAAGGAACACATGAAATAACTCATTAACACAAGCTATTGAGAAAAATAAACCAGTTTGTATTAATAACGAAACAAAGAAACTCTTACAACCTGGCCTTGGTGTTGTGCAAGTTCCTCCCAGGGTCCATCAAGGGTTTTCCTCTACTTTGACAAAGCTCACCCTCTCCCAAGTAGAATCAAGTGAAGACAATCTCTCCTCACAAAGGCTCTAATGGAAGACCTAAATCCTGCAGCATTTACCCAAAGAAAATGTATAGCTCCAACCTCCTCTCCTTCTGGCTCAATGCCTTTATTTATAGTGCTCTAAAGAGGTTATTCAGGTCCACTATCAATGGGATCATCCCCCTCTATGGGTGGGATAGCTCCCTTATTGATGGGATAAGTTCCCCCTTAATAGAGATACATGAACCAACTGGAGGCGCATCCATTTCATCAAACCGACCTCTAGAATGTTCTAGAAGTAACCACAAGTAACTTTTTCAAGATAAAACTCGCGCATTTTGCCTTTTACAGAGGGACGCACCTGTCCCTTAACATACAGAGCGTCCATGGACGCAGATTTTGTGAACATGGTCAGCGTCCCCGCAGGTAAGGCTAGAGAGAACCTGCGACCCCAGAGATAAACATAGTTTTTACAAGACTTTCTCTCTTCTTTGAGTTTGAGATGGATAACAGAGGCATGAGACTTGCCTAAGAGGGTAGCATGACTGTTGATTTGAGCCATACTAACTGTAAGTAGTCAAGGTGACATTTTTTAGTGTAACAGATTGCCCCCTAAAGTGCGAAGCCTGGAATAGAATAGGGTTTTGTAATTCTAGGAAGGGTGAAGCGCTTTATCATTTCAAGGATTGCCTTGTGGATGGCCTGGTTGGAACCTGCAATTTTCAACACAAAATACATGGATAAGATTATATCATCACTGAGGTAGGCATTCCCATACTCAGATTCAAAACTTTAACTAATGGACTAACTATTCTGATACAGGAATGATCTTGCAGTACATCATTTTTATAGACTTTTGTAGACACAGTATGGACGCAGCCATCTGTTTATGATTAGTCTACATAGATAATGAATACAAAACTCCTCGCAGCCTGGATGGTAGAAACTAGATCCAGGGTCTTCACTTCTACTTCCCGAATTGGTACGATTCTAGCCATGTGATTAAATGATTCGATGTCGAACATGATAGAAACCACTTGATTACCAGTCAATGATGTAAACTGTTAACAAGCGTGAGAGAAACCACCAGTAATGTCAATGGTTCTCAAAGTACCAAGCACAACCCGTGAAATGTGAATAGATGTTTTGATGTCGAACACTTCACGGAATCCTCTGATCGAAAGTCAATGATGTAAACTGACGTCAAAGGCGAGAAACCTGCCATTGATGCATGCAGACTTCAAGGTACTGTCGATTCCTAAGTCATCTTTCTAGATAATGTGTCGATGTCGATAGAAAGCGACCCGTTGCAGGCAAGCCCGCAACACGAAATCATTGTTCAAGTTGAAGAAATGTTGCTGTAAGGACTGACTCAGGGATGGTCAAATGGATGACAAGTATTTTGCAGATGAAAGTTTTTGCTTGCAGACCTCTTGAACACATAACGACACAACAGATGGCTTGGTGACGTATAACTCAAAGTTAACCCCTGGAACCCGGTTAAAGACTTTCAAAGTGATTTGGTCAACTGTGAGGTAAAAGATTTCCCAACCCAGGTGAATGAAAAGTGTCGTGTTCAAGAGCGGTAATAAAGTTTCTTCTGACAAAAGGTGACAAATAGGTTCATTCTTCTCTTTTTTCCCCCACCATTTCTGGCAAGTACCTCTTTATTTTTAACAAGCTTGAGGAGGATAACATATGCTTGATTATAAGCTCATCCTTCGGACGAGTCCAACCTAGTTTAAATTCGAACCCTAGGAAGGAGTGGTTCGTTCCTGTTTGTAATTGAACAGGTCCTCTACTGTAAAAGTTTAACGAGCCCAGTATAGGAGAAACTCGGCGTTTTTCAATTTTAGAGAGTCTGAAAAAACTAAAGGAGACTCCACGTTGAACTTTTTCGTATATTTGTGTCCCTCAAGCCCGAAAAAGTATAAAATAATACCTGGGGGAACCGCTTGATCTTGCGACCAAGGAGTACTTTCATAATAGTGTCGTTAACCTGAAAAGTAAAAAGCGATCAAGGACACGTCGTTTTATTTCCTTATCGAGTTCGAAACGACAAAAACCCGGCAATCTTTTCCTGATTTTGCGGTCAGAAAAGAGCTAAAAGGGGACCGTCTTTTAATTCCGTTTTAACGAGTGAAAAAGAAACACTCGGCGATCTTTTCATGTTTTAGGAGTCAGAAAAGGGCTTAAAAGATGACTCTGAAATTTTGTTTGTGAAAAATTACAATTTCCCTCGAAATCCCTTTGTCCTGCACAAAAGCGACACATTACTCATACCTGTTTAAAATAGGCAAAAATACATTCAAAAACATCTTTTCATGGTAAAAAATGAACTAATTCATCCAAAAAACCTATAAAAAGACCTTTTACCATGTCATTTTTACCGTTTCACTGTTGAGGTTAAAAAAGGAGCTTTTGACAAGAAACTTCCCGTGGTCGCTGCGGAAAATCTGACCGTTGGAATCGAACGCCGTCTCATCCAGGTATTTTACACATCCTACTCTGCATTTCTATCCGTTTAGAATCAATTTTTAGGTTTTAGTTTCATTTTTTGGGGGGGTTTTGGTTTTGGAATGCGCCTCTCGGCGGACGCAGGTGCCCTTCGGGTGACCTGCGTCCCCCGACTTTTTCTCATACGGGAAAACAGTCGGAAGACGCAGCCCGCCTTCAGGCCAGCTGCGTCCGGGCGCCCTGTGCTACAAAGCCGGGGTGCGTCCTCCGAGAAACGCGCATTTCAAAACCCCAACTCTCTCAAAAAACCACCAAAAATTCCCAAATTAATTTCTAATTGCTATTTTTGATATGCAGGGCATTAATCATGTTAGACTGGAGAGAAAGAGAGCATGTAGAGGAAGATGAAGCTGCAATAAATCATCAACCTTCCCTGGATGCCCTAAGAGCATGCGGATTATACAAATATTGGACCATACCGGGCATGAGGGGCCAGGTAAGATTCTTGGAATGGCTGGTTGAGCGATGGAACGTACAAGAACAATGCTTTTACATAGGAGGGCACCAGCTCGAGATAGAGCCCTCGGATGTATACTTTCTCACTGGCTTGCCAAACAGAGGTGAGCAACTCAGTCTTGCGGGGACTAGGCCGGGTGGCCAATCCCTTGATAGTCTCCGCGAGAATTGGTGCACACCTGGGGCTCACCATTCAAAAGGCATAGAGATAAAACACATCACTCTGCTGGAACTCAAAGTCATAGCGTTCACGGTTACCAGAATTTGCGGCGCGGCCGCTTTACACATTGCTTCCGGATCCCAAATGCGGATGGCAATTGACTGTTACCAAGGCACCATTTTCAACTGGTGTGAAGCTGTGTCGGCTCATATGAAGAGCCAACTGACCAAGGCAAAGAACGGACGACTAAAGACTTTTGGATATGGGCCTATAGTCGTGAGCTTTGCCTTGGAGAGAATTCCAATGCTGATCCCTCAGCAACTCACTGTTGATATCTTGGGTCCTCAGCAGCCAAAGCTGATACGATGGGTTGCGGTGATGGCCCGGCATCCTGACGAGGGCGCGACAGTAGTTCGATTCTCAGATAGTTATTTTGACTGGTTAGAGGGCCAGCTTTTTGTGATACAGGACTTTCCGTATGCCGGAATGGATTTCAGAGGTGATCCGGACATGGTTCTTCCACAGGGAGAACAATGGGACGACAGAGGTACTTTTTATTTTCACAAGTTTTCTAGTTATGTATTTTTTGTATTTTTTATATATATCGTCTCAAAACTAATAGTAAATCTTTCAAAATGCAGATGTTGGTCCACAGCGTCCAGCCAACCTCCGGCCTTATGATAGACTACATCCAGCTGCACCGGTACCGGCCCCACAGGACGCGACAGCAGAAGTACTAGCTGAGTTGGAGCATGATCTAGAGCGTCTCACGGCAGATATACCTGAGACTACTATGGACGACATTCCTATCAGGCTTCAGCGCTTCGTAGTCGCGGTCCCTGGACCGTTTAGGAGATTTTTGCGTAAGGTAGCCCGCGCAGTGGTGTCGTACAGAGAGCACCACCAGTGATTGACTAGTCACTTTTGTAGTCACATGTGACATTTTTGACTTTTTGTACTATCATTTTGCCGATCATAAGGTGTTTTAAACCTATGATCGAAGACGATGTATATATTTTTTGACACACTTCTATCTATATATATCACTATTACCGGCTTATCTTGTTTAACATATGTGATGAAATGTTTTTAAATTTACTTGCATGATTATCGTAAATGTCTGTCCAACATTCGAGAAGCAATTGCATCTGCTAATGTATTCAAAGACCTTGGAATATGTTGATATTCAATGTAATCAAATTCACGTTCCAAGAGACGCACTCTCAAAAACAACCTTAATAACACAGGATTTCTAATGGCATAAACTCTATTAAGCTGTAATACAACAAGTTCAGAATCTAACCTCACTATCAAACGTCGAATTCCAAATGAAATAGATTCGGATAATAATTCAACCACTGCACTGTATTCTGCAATGTTATTCGTTGTTTGACCGAGGCTTACCCCATGCATAGAAACTAACTCGTCAGAGGGCGAATAGATAACCCAAGCTGCGGAAGAGATATTCCGTGTACTACGACAAGCACCATCAGCAAATCCAATGTATGTTTGGAGAGGCGTCGACATCTACAATATCAAGAGTAAAACCAAGATAAGCCAGAATAATGACGAAAAACCACACTTGCTAAGCTAGAAAGAAAATCTAACCTATCTAAAAATTTCTCCATACCCATCATTTTAAGCATAATACCTCTTTAGGTAAAGTCCATTTCTGGGTTTACCCAAAGAGTCCCCATCAAAATCAACTAACTCATAAGCCCCTTTTGCTAGCTTTCGCTTTACAATGTAGGGCCCATGCCACATGGGAACGAATTTTCCGGCACCTAGCTTATCGTTAGCTTGATCATATAATAGTACTAGGTCTCCTTCCGAAAAACTTCGAG
The DNA here is from genome assembly GCA_031772625.1 of Pinus tabuliformis. Classification (NCBI taxonomy): domain Eukaryota; kingdom Viridiplantae; phylum Streptophyta; class Pinopsida; order Pinales; family Pinaceae; genus Pinus; species Pinus tabuliformis. Next base: position 631,895,246 of record CM062820.1, on the reverse strand, counting down.
GGGTTACATTTTTATCGTACTGAGCTTTCATTCGTTTCGCGTGAGTCTCGATAGCTAAAGTAGCGTCACGTCGAGTCTCATCTAATTTAGCCAAGTATAATAACCGTTTCTCCTCTTCGGAAGTAGCTGGAAGTAATTCGACAGCCATTTGAAGTGATGGGATTTCGCATTCAATAGGTAACACAGCTTCTAAGCCATAAACTAGCTGGAAAGGGGTGAAACCTGTTGAATTTTTCACTGAAGTTCGATATGCCCATAGCGCCGAAAATAACATGTTATGCCAATTCGTTCGATGGATACCAATGATCCGTCGAATCATGATGACTAGAACTTTGTTGATTGACTCAACCAAACCGTTGGCTTGCGGATAATAAGGAGTAGAGCTATCGTGGCGCAAACCAAGCTGGCTTGTAAGCTCAGTCATCATGACGTTTCGAAAATGGCTTCCATGGTCAGTAATGATTGCTTGTGGGACACCAAACCTAGTTATGATATGATTGAATACGAAAACTGCAGCTGTCTTGCCGCTTGCGTCGAATGTAGGCATCGCCTCGGCCCATTTTGTAAAATAATCAACCGCGAGGATGATATACGCATGCCCCCCGGCCGAGTGAGGGTTACAAGTAATAAAGTCAATGCCCCATTTGGCGAATGGACCAGCGGCAATTATAGGGTGGAGAGGAGCAGGTGGAGCGCGCATCTTTCGATCAAACACTTGACAGTTGTGGCATGTTCTGACAGCAAGGATACAATCTTTAAACATAGACGGCCAGAAATAGCCAGCGCGCAACACCTTCTGAGCTGTGGCATACCCAGACATATGACCGCCACATGCTCCAGAGTGACAATCATTCAAAACTCTCTCAGCCTCTTCGTGAGTTAAACAACGTCGAAAAACTAAGTCTGCCCCCCGGCGATAAAGTGTATCTCCAATAATTCTGTATTGCTGGGATCGAAACCGAATTTTTCGACGGTCTTCCTTGGAAGCTTCAGGCCGAAAGGTTTGGGTTTGGAGATAGATGATTATATCCCCATACCACGGATCTAAAGTGCTAATAAGAAACAAAGATTCGTCCACAATGGACTCCTCTGCCACAGTCTCTGTGTCAGCACTCGGGAAATCACACATCAATTCCGCAAAAACTAAAGATTTCTTAGACTTGGACTTCTCGAACTCCAAGTCGAACTCTTGCAGGATAACAATCCATTTAGAGTACTTGCCCCCTAGCAGTTGTTTTGTCAAAATATAAATCATAGGGTTGCAATCCGAAATAACTGTAGTCTTGCGGAGAAGAATGTAGTGACGAAAACGCTGGACAGCTTGAACGGCTGCCAGGGCCAATTTCTCCACATGCGAATATTTTAACTCAGTGGGATTTAAGGTTCTACTAAGATAATATATCACATGCTCTGCTTTGAATTCATCTTCTTGAACTAACACCATTCCAATGGTGGAATGCGAAGCTGCGAGGTATAAGAAGTAGTCCTGGTTGTAGTTGGGAGGATGCAATAACGGTGCATGGGTCAACGCGTGTTTCAGTGCATCAAAAGATTGTTGGGCAATCTCGTCCCAAAAGAATTGTGCGTTCTGTTTCAACAACCGTGTAAAACCTTTAGTGACCTCGGCGTAGTTTGGGATGAATCGGCGTAAAAAGTTCGCTTTCCCTTGCAAACTTTGGAGTTGGCGCAAACTCGAAGGAGGAGGCAATTTGATGATAGCCTCGACTTTCGAGGGATCGACGCGAATGCCGGCTTTTGAAACAACAAATCCCAGCAATCGACCTGTTTCTATACAGAAAACACACTTGTGGGGATTCAACCGAATTCGATAATGCCTACACCTCATAAAGATTGCTCGTAGGTGGACAAGGTGATCAGCTCGTTGTAAAGAATGAGCAGGCAAATCATCGAGATAGGGTTGCACAATGTGCTTGATGTCATGAAATGCATAAGACATCGCCCGTTGAAAAGTAGCGCCGGCATTCTTAAGCCCAAAAGGTAATTTGCAATAAGCAAATGTCCCCCATGGACAAATGAATGCCGTTTTTGGTTGATCGGCAGGTAGAATATTGATTTGATTATAGCCTGAGAAACCATCCATGAAGGAAAACATCTCACTTCCGGCACAATCATCAATAATTTGATCGATATAAGGCGTAGGATAGTTGTCTTTTGGACAAGCTCGATTGATATCCCTATAGTCGATACAGATTCTTATTGTTCCTTGTTTTTTATTGACGGGAACAATATTCGATACCCAATCCGTTAACGGGATCGGATAAATGAAACCTGCTTTCAACAGCTTTTCGACTTCTGCTTTAATCGCAGCCGCTTTTCGAGGGTGAATCTGACGCAACCGTTGCCGAATGGGTTTAGCATCCGGGTAGGTTTTGATTTCATGAACAACAATGGCAGGATCAATTCCCGGCATTTCCTCGTAAGACCAGGCAAACACGTCGCGGAATTCTTGGAATAGGGCCTTGTAAGTTTGGATTTCTTCTTCAGTACATGCGGCACCTATATGAATGTTCTCCTCGATTCCGGGCTTCACTGAAATATCAATGGGAATAGTACGAGAAATATTCCCTAAATTCAGCTCTGAATCAGAATGTTTCGTTGGATCCTGAGCGTCTTTGACATATTCAGCGGTAAAGATAGATGAAAAATCATTTTCAAATGCATCATCCTTAGGTAAAAACGAAGATCTGTGATGGAGATCTTCCCATGGTAGATCATCTACACTTAGGATTTCGCGAAGTTGTTCGTCAGATGACACTTCTTCGGGAAACGTTATCCGTTCTAAGGGTGAGGTGAAAAGTGACTCTTCACTGACCACATTCATTTGGTCGGTTGAATGAAAGTCGGTAAAAGACATAAGAGCTTCATAAGCAATCTCATACGGACTCAACGGCATAACATCACCGAGTGAGTCTAGCTCAGAGTCAGAGGGAACATACCAAGGATCATCATAAATAATGTTTTCTGACGTGATCATATGAATTGTTGCAAACGAAGGGTCTGCATTGAGTGGAGGGAGAGGAAAAGTTCCCAGTAAACCGGAATCCTTAACTAAACCTACACCAATGTCCCTATAAGGGATTGTCGTTTTACCAACATGCTGGATAGTTTCTAAAGAGGTTGGGTCGGATGAAAAGTATGTCAGCTGATCAATAGTCACGATCTTACCGTTATGTGGAAACTTAATGACTCTGAAGACCGATGAAACGACCGCTGTCATAGCATATGACCAACTTCGACCCAAAAGAAGGTTGTAGTCTAGAGGGGCATCAACCACTTCCACATCCAGACTAACGGTTTTACCTTCGACCCCTATAGGCAATTCTTGTAGAATACCAAACGGACGGAACCCACGGCCATCAAAGGCCTTAAGGATGGTGGGGGATTGGTTCAACGAAGGAGAACCAAGCGATCTCCAACATTGAATCGACATAATACACGTAGAAGCTCCCTCATCAATCACAGTCCGATGAATAGGCCTGTTTTTGACTATCACTGGAATTTGGAAAGCCATTTGATGGGGGAGACGCGGTGTACTACTTTCTAGATCAAAGATCATTAGGTTCGGGTCCTGAACATCGACAGCTCCAATAGCCGACAAAAGCAATTTTCGTTGCGCTGGACATGATTGCAGCACTTCGAGTGCCGACATTGCTGAAGGTGAAACAGCTAAGTCTTCAACAATGTTGTAATTCTGGGCTGCTCTCGCATGTGGATTGAAAGCAGACCTTCGAAGTACACCCTTGGCGGGCGGCTTAATCACTAAGTCTGGGTTAGGTTTTTCGATCTGTAGTGGATCGGAACCAGGAGCTGAGGTTGATGGGTTAGAGTGAGAAGATTCTGCTTCTTTACCATCAACAGGAGCCTTACTACCATAATCTTGCGATCGAGTCGCAATCCTGACATGAGACATCATCAAAATGGGTTCTTCACTGGCATTCGAAGAAGAACCTATCATCTTATTCTCCTGCTCTGGAAATGGATTTTTTAACACAGCAGGAGTGGGAGAACCTTTGACTATTTTCACTACCTCGGCCCGATGAGGGCAGTCTCTCGTAAAATGATCTTCTTCACAAATAAGACAAGGATAGCGAGGTTTGCGCTTTTCGTCATTGGTTTCCGACTTTTCCGTTTTCTCCTTTGGAGCCTTGTCTGCTTTAGCCTTCTTCTTTCCTTTCTTCTTTCCACCGTTTTTGGATTTGGCCGTAGATGACTCTACAGCGTGAATGTCGGCGGTAAGTTCAGGAGGAGAAGACTCTCCTGTCGGAGAATCAGGCAAAGTGATAATTGGAGTATTGGAGGTCTTGGAAGACTTCTTCTTACTCTTCGTAGTCACGATACCGATCATACCATCAGCGGCATGAGATCCCGAAGGAGCAGCAGCGATTTGGTTTGACTTTGGAAGATCCGGAATTTTCTCGTGTAACGTACCCGACTGAGTGTAAACTAAGTCAAGGTATTGTGCCTGAGCAATGACTTGCTCCTCAGTAACTACTCCGGCCTTAGCTACATCTTCAGTAATTCTTGGTAATAATGATTTGACAAACCATTCAGCTAAGATTTGGTCCGGGATAAAAACTTTCACTAATCTTCTTCGACGTCTCCACTCATGGATGTGATCAGAAATGTACGTGGATGTCGATTGTTTTAGCGAAGTTAATAATTCTGTACCATTATCGTATCTGACTGGTAACTGAAAATGAGTTAAGAACGAGGTAGCTAACTGGCTAAAGTTGTAAAAAGAGGCCCGTGGTAACTCAATGTACCACTTGGCTGCGAGACCAATGAGTGTACGCTGGAAAAGACGTAAGCGGATGGAATCATCTGAGATGGAATTTGATGCACACCAGAGGTGGTAAGTCATCACGTGATTAGACGGATCCTCTCCAGACTTACCTTCGAACTTGGGTATATCGCTGGGCAACTTATTTGGCATTGGCGGCCAGAACAGAAGATATTGAATTGGATCGTTCGTTAGGCGCGTCAAGTCGGGTAAATCTAAAGTCGCAATAAACGGTAACTGCCGGTTAGGATCTCTAAAACTCTGAGTCACAATACCAGCCCCAGGAGGAGGATATCCAGGATAACTAGGAACAGGAGTCGCATTGGGGATATTATATCCTCCTGGAAAACCAGGATTAACCGGACCGTACTGGGGTTGCTGAGGTGGTTGATAAGTGTACCCAGGATACGGTTGATACTGGTAAACCGGTTGTTGGGCAGCTTGCCCAGGTTGATACTGTCCCTGGTACGGAGGTTGAACAAATTGAGGTTGAGTAGTAACAACCGTACTTGTACCAGGTTGGCCTGCAGGCATCTGGACTGTGGTTTGAACCGTGGGTCCAGACAACGGTACAGATGTCTGAGGAGTGGTTACAGGGACAGTAGAAACCGGAGCTGCCGATACTCCAGAAGTAAGCATGGTAGATGAAGCGGTAGTTGCTGCAGCCGTGTGAGGTGGAGTACTAGGTGCAATTGGCGGCTGAGTAACTACAGAAGTTACAGGGGTCTGAACACTTGACTGGACAGGTTGCGGTTGCTGGGGTGGACCAGGAACTGCAGGTTGTCCTGCTTGAGGTACCGACTGTATACTTGGTTGCGACATCTGTTGACCCTGTGACGGATCCCATGTTAACATTCCAGGGTATTGACTCGTAACAGGTTGAGGATACTGAGATCCATAGCCGTATTGAGGATAGGGTTGATAACTGTAAGGTGCAGTCCCATATGATTGCCCTTGAGGTGGTTGATAACCTTGACCAGGGTATTGACCCGTAGGTTGATAACCTTGAGGTAAATACGAATACTGGGGTTGACCTTGACCTTGAGGTTGGTATCCTTGAGGTTGATACCCTTGGGGTTGATACCCTTGGGGTTGCCATCCTTGAGGTTGCCATCCTTGAGGTTGATACTGATACTGAGGTTGACTTTGGGGTACATATTGAGGCTGGGGTTGATACCCTTGGGGTTGATACCCTTGAGGTTGCCCCCCAGTCACGAATGAAGTACCTTGAGGTTGCCCCCCAGGCATTAACGAAGGTTGCCCCCCAGGCGGTAATTGGCCACCTTGAGGTTGGTTAATGGGAGTTGAACCTGACATCATATAAACTTCACCTATACTCAATGGTACATTACCACTGTTTCCAACTAATAACCCATGATCAATGGGTTGAGGAGATGCTCCCGCAAAGGTACCAGAAAGTGACTGATACCCAGTAGGAACAGAAGGACCGCCATGTAAAAATGATTCAGGACTTTGTGAAAACACAGATGACTGACCAGACATATTTACAGGAGAATGAATTCCTCTAGGTGGAACCGGAGTACGAGGTGTAGAAAAACCTACTGAGTTGTCTAAAAAATTGGTTAATGCAAGGTACCAAGATTCACTTCTAGGAGGACTGTAAAAGATGGATTCACGCTCCCTTAGATCAAGGGTAATTAGATCTTCAGAATCAGAAACGCCTATTTCTTCCTCTGGAACAAGTTCTTCTATAGCAATTAATCCAACAGGAAGATTTTCGGTGATAATTCTTTCTATTCTTGGTGAATCAGGAACACTAGGAGTTGGAGTAACAGGTTCTGAAATTTCAGGTTCTTCGCCTGTTTCACTGGCAGATGAAAAACTACCAGCAAGCTCGGAAACTGTAACAGCTTCGGGATTGTAACCTGTTTCTAAACTTTGGTAATCTGGATGGACTACCAAGGAAGATTCTCCTTCTTCAGGTGATCCTACTCTACTGCCACTAGGAGGAGTTACAAGGACCTTTAACCCTTCTAAATGACCCGGAATGTCTTCAGGAGATTCACCCCGCGATTTACGGAGTTTTCTTAACAAATCTATTCCGGTAACAATCTCAGGAGACTTGCCCCGAAGTCTACGGGACTGTCTCGGTAATTCCGCCACAATTAAAGATTTTAACTACAACACACGAAAACAAAGTAAAAAATTTCAAATCAAACCACCTAAAGTCTTCTAAAGAACCAATCAAATTTGAAGCACACGCCTAAATAATCTAGAGCGTCAAACCACACACAAACAGTAGTCTTCCGGACCAAAAACGCTAGTTGGTGATTAGGCCCAACCTCGCAGGATTCAGTACAGAAATAGTGGGTGGAACAGTTACCCCGGCAACCTGCTTAATGAATAGACTGGACCAAGTTCCTCCACTTTAACCGTCTCGAAGTGAAGCGAACCCCCCAGAAAATCCAAGTGAGTATAACCGACGTCTGCTCCAGGTACAGTGGGACCTTCCCTCCACCGTCACCTTGGGTAGAATCCTAGATATTATGGCCACTAAGGTTACCAATCACAACAATTACACCTGGGGGAACAGTCTAAACTCCGACAGCACGCAAGGGCAGAGTAGCAAGCTCCAATCCCCTTACCGGCTCCTTGACAACAATCCAAGGTTTACCGATAAGTGACCCCTGGCTCCTCGACAATGGTTAATCCGAGGTTTACCGTTTGTAATACGTACTGCCTGGCGTCGTTCCCAACGAGGGAGGAATGATCCCCTCACTGGTTCGGACACGAGCTCGTGTTTCTCCTTTAAGAGGAGCTTTCCCAGAATGTAACTGAAACAATTGGATTTGTTCTACTCAAGATAGACTATCTGTTTGGTTTTGTAGTCTTGGAGAGTTAAGTACTCACCTACTCCAAGACCCTAGCCTAAGCTATGTTGGTGCTTCAGAGCCCTAGAAAAATAAAGATTACTAGATTGATTTTAATTTAAGCGTTACTTTTAAGGTTGTTTCTTAAGTCAAAAGGTGATGGAAGTGAAACTAGTGGTGTGTTGACTCGACTCGAAACCACTACAAAATGCACCTAGAATGATTTATCCACTACTTTACTTTTTCGATGAATTGCTTAACTAAAAAGTTGAGAGAATGCAATCTTTATAAAAGCAACTTCTTAATTGAAGACAATCAAAGAAACAATTCGTTTTTCTTTTCCAAGCATAAAAACATAACTTCTCTTTACATGCACGAAAAAACTCTTTTCTTCTTTTGAAAACAAAAAGCTACTTGAAACAAGACTTTTTAAGAAGATGTTTTTGTATTTTTCTTTTAATAAAGCAAGTAAATCTAATGTAACCAAAAATCAATCTTAACAACTCTTAAAATCTATGAAAATGCACTCATAAGCAAACTAAAGGCAAATTTACTCTAAGCAATCTTAACGAGGCCAAAACTAACAATGATTATTTCTAAGGTGTTTTACTTGATCACAATCAAATCAAGGACTAGCTTATTGCAGAATCAAAAACTAGCCAAAACAAAACTCTAATCTTTTTGTTCTTTTTGTAAAATGGAAATCAATACTTTATAAACAAGTAATTCGAAATTTGACCCAAAACAACTCAAATGGCAAGTTGCTCACAAAAGGAGACTTTACGACAGGCCCGACTTCTAAGAAGGTTGACTAACCAGAGAGATCTAAGGCTGGACAACTTTCTACTATCAAAGTCACTACAAAGCCTTTCCAAAAATCAAACCCTAGGTCTAAACTTCGTTGAAAACCACTAAAACACTCAAAGCTCACAAAACAAGTTTAGGTGAAAATTCTTGACAGGGTACTAAAGGATCTGGGCAGAAAACACTAAGGAAAAACAAAATCTAAAAGCAATTTAAAGCAAAAATGGAATTTTCTTAAGTTTTACAGGAAGACGCAGGCAACCCGTTGTCACAGGTGCGGCCCCGCTCTGTGCAGACGGCAACAGCGCGTCCAAAGACGCACTGTGCAGTACTAAGAGGGTGCGTCCTTCTGGAAAAACGAAGAAAAACCAAATCTAACTAAATCTAAAGCTAAGCCACCCAAATACTAATTCTCACAGTCAAAAACCAGAAAATAAAAATGATTTTCTCAAAGCAAAGTTCATATAAAGGAAAAGACTCTCTCATTAATGGATTCCCCAGCGGAGTCGCCAATTTGTCACACGGAATCTGTCAAGGGTGCGGACACGACTGACCTTCCTAGAAGTCTAAGACATTCTAATGACAAACAAGACAAAATGGAGTGATCTTTCTCTAAATACACCTTTTACAACATGAAAACTACAAGTGTTTAGGCTTACCTTATTCCAAAACGCTGTTGTTGAAGTCCGTTCTTGACGATCCGGATGAGCTCCTCCTTCAAGTCAATTCCTGCAACCACAAACAATCAAACAATTACCAAGCACTTGCATTTCATATAATAAAACATATATTCAACATGCAGACCAAGGAACACATGAAATAACTCATTAACACAAGCTATTGAGAAAAATAAACCAGTTTGTATTAATAACGAAACAAAGAAACTCTTACAACCTGGCCTTGGTGTTGTGCAAGTTCCTCCCAGGGTCCATCAAGGGTTTTCCTCTACTTTGACAAAGCTCACCCTCTCCCAAGTAGAATCAAGTGAAGACAATCTCTCCTCACAAAGGCTCTAATGGAAGACCTAAATCCTGCAGCATTTACCCAAAGAAAATGTATAGCTCCAACCTCCTCTCCTTCTGGCTCAATGCCTTTATTTATAGTGCTGTAAAGAGGTTATTCAGGTCCACTATCAATGGGATCATCCCCCTCTATGGGTGGGATAGCTCCCTTATTGATGGGATAAGTTCCCCCTTAATAGAGATACATGAACCAACTGGAGGCGCATCCATTTCATCAAACCGACCTCTAGAATGTTCTAGAAGTAACCACAAGTAACTTTTTCAAGATAAAACTCGCGCATTTTGCCTTTTACAGAGGGACGCACCTGTCCCTTAACATACAGAGCGTCCATGGACGCAGATTTTGTGAACATGGTCAGCGTCCCCGCAGGTAAGGCTAGAGAGAACCTGCGACCCCAGAGATAAACATAGTTTTTACAAGACTTTCTCTCTTCTTTGAGTTTGAGATGGATAACAGAGGCATGAGACTTGCCTAAGAGGGTAGCATGACTGTTGATTTGAGCCATACTAACTGTAAGTAGTCAAGGTGACATTTTTTAGTGTAACATGAATTTTCTATCCTCTGATGTTCCTGCTATCTATCCATTTGGAAAATATGGAAGTGATAACAAAACAACTGAATGTGCTCTTATGGGTGAGGAAGAAGGATATCAAATAGAAGCAGAATTTAACAAGCTTACAAACAAAATTAGTGAACAAGAAAGACTTCTGAACATAAAGAGTGGTGCCCTCAAAGAAGTTGTTACTAGACAAAAGGCTCAACGAGAGTTATTCAAGGAGAAATATCAAAAGTTTCAGGTTGAAGCAACATCTCTAAGAAATGAAGTCAATGAAAAGAACACAACCATCAAGAAACTCAGAGATAGATCCAGTTACTATGAAAGTCTTGAAGCCACGATCCACTCTCTAAAGGAAGATCTTGAAGAATCAAAGAAGCAGAATAAAGATCTAGTCCAAGATATTGAAAAATAGGGAAACGAAGTTATCAGCTTAAAATCTCAGCTAGAATGTGCCTTTAGAATTCGTCAAATGCAACAGGATCTGAATGAAGAACAAGAAAAGGAGATTCTCAAGCTAAAGCATCAGTTGGAAGAAGAAAGGAAAGCTGAAGAAGACATGAAGAAGTGATATCTAGAAAAAGAAGAACAACTTCAGGTTGAGGTAAATATCTTGAAAAGTAAATTAGAAGAAAAGGATAAGCTCTTACGTTTTCAAGATAGTACTAAAGTCTTGGATGATATTCTTAATAGTCAAAGATCTCCTGCTATCAAAACTAGTCTTGGCTTTCATGAATCTGTTGAAGGTGAATCTAGTTCACAAGGTGAGGCAAGGAATTCTAAAGAGAAATCTAAAATGATCAACAAGGAGATAAGAGAGATGAAAGGTCAATCTCATCATCAACCAAGGAAAGAAATTCTTCAAAGAAAATCTTTTACTCCTCCTATGAATAATGTTGAATGTTATGTATGTCATAACCTTGGACATGTTGCAGCCAGATGTAGAAGAAGAAGGGTTCAAGATCATCAAACAAACAGATCATCTCAGTCAAGGTACTTTAATGGATATTGCTTTGCTTGCAATATGTTTGGTCACAAAGCTATTGATTGCTACAAAAGGAATATGAAACATGTAAGATGTTATGCATGTAACAAGCTTGGACATATAGCAAAGGAATGCAGGAACAAAGCACGGACATCACACCAAAAGGAGAAAACATCATCACACTTGAAGATATGGAAGAAAAAGGAAGTTCAATCAGAAAGTGGCGGCACAACACATTATACAGACATAACAGAGGGAGCCGGAAGTGTAAAACTTCAATCTCCTACGCAAGCTTGATAAAGGGAAGTTGCATATATACGTGAATTTGTTACTGCACAGTCGCGTATATGATTGTTTGAAGAAAGGCAGTAGGGACAGATTCAAGAAAAGGATCAGTTTTTCTCTAATTGATAATGGTTGCATTTTGCTAATGATGTGTGGATATGATGGTTAGAAGTATTTTGGTTCTAACTTGATATTGCTGATTAATATGCATGATCAGATCTAACAGATGGCACAAGTTTAGGGGGAGCATATGCTCTTAATGCATTGTTGGCATTATGGTTAATAGTCCTTGGTGATGATGCTTATATGGATAAATGATTCATCTTGCTATGATATGAGTTGTTCAGATGATTCTTGGGGTTACATAGTTGATATTTAGATCAGATTTGTGGTTGATTCTCTAATGGTGCTTACATGGTGATCTTCATAAGGATAAGGAGAAGTACATAGCTTGAATTCACATCTTCTTTACTTGATGATGAGTCACTCATATGCTGTTGTCGTCATATGCATAAAGATCATTTATTACAGTTATGATGCAGGATTCCTATTGTTCTTGGCACATATATGGATGAGGATTGTTGGCTGGATACATGGATGATTATTCAATGTTGCATTGTTGGAGACATGATGATGATGAGTTCTTACCTATATGATGATAGGTTGTTTCGTACATATGTTGATTGATATTCCCAAGTGATGATACATGGATGATCTTGATGGCTATGGTGTTTTACACATATGATATAATGTGAATGATTTTATGATGATGAGTTGTTATCTATCTGCAGACATACCCTGTCATAGGACATTTACAGGTTGCTGATCTGGAATTGGCTGTACGCGAGTTTCATACGGAGTATCCGCGTATATACGCATGTTTCTGTGGATACAGTCGCGTATATGTTGGTATGAATAAAATCAGTGGGCCAGACTCTGGATGAGAAGAGTCTGATATGGGTCTGACAGAGACCATCTGGCACAGGTTCAGGGGGAGCAGATTAACTTCTAATAATGCATTGTTGGCATTACCTTAGAAGCTCTTGGTTCATGTACACAAGCTGTTTTGGTTAGAACAGGTGCAGAAGGAGAACAGAAGGAGAGCATGGTTGCTGATCTGAAAAGTGTTTGACAGATGCTACTGCTATCAATTATTGGTGACTTTCATAAGTCTTGCTCTAGATATTTCATCTCTATGTCATGTATCTCTTTTTTGGTGTCAAGGTCATGTAACGGCCTATCTTGGTTTCCCCACTATGCCTGGGATGAAGATGTAATGTTCTTGTTTTATCATGTGTAAACTTTTGATGTATCCCCACTTGGTTGGATGAGTCAATTCTAGTATATCCCCACTTGGTTGGGAAATGGATGTATGTATGAGTCCTTGGTGATAGGAAGGTCATTTATGATAGAGTCATGTACTTCTTGTAGAACATCTTTTTGCAGACCTTGCTTAACAGTCAGGGGGAGCATGAACAAGCATATTTCAGCAGAGCAGAGATTTCAGCATGTTCTCAGAAAAAGCATGGACAGATTTGTGCACCATGGCATATACAAAGGGGGAGCTCATTCAGAGATTTCAACAGGTACTCAGGGGGAGTATGAACAACGGAATGCCTTTCTAGGAAAGAGAATATCTTGGTTTGCCCTTTGCCCTTGATGTCAAAGGGGGAGAGTGATTTGGTATTGTTGCCATCAAGTCCAAAGGGGGAGATTGTTGGCATTATGATGCATGTGTTGTACTTGATGGCAAACAACTCATAGAAGATCAACTCACTTATATATATCTAGATGAATCTACGGAAGAGATATCAGATGAAAATTCTCAGTATGACAAGTCCAAAGGGGGAGATTGTTGGCATTATGAGACAAGTGTTGTCCTTGATGGCAAATCACACAAATGATAAATTATAGTGCAACAAATTTATTTGATAAATTATAGTGCAACAAAGTTTCCTTCATATAGAGAAAAGTTCACGCACTTTTATGCAGAGAAAAGTTTATTCCATGTAGAGAAAAGTTCACGCACTTTTATGCAGAGAAAAGTTTATTCCATGTAAAAAAAAAAAAAAAAAAGTTCACGCACTTTTATGCAGAGAAAAGTTTATTCCATGTAGAGAAAAAGTTCACGCACTTTTATGCAGAGAAAAGTTTATTTCATGTAGAGAAAAAGTTCACGCACTTTCATGCAAGGAAACGCGCGTATATGTTGGAGAACTTACCTCTGGTCCATGGTAGTTAGTCCTTGGTATTTGAACCTATGGTTTTGGACCATGGTACCTCGTCAGAAGTGTTGATCCCAAGTATTGGGTTCGTAGTATTGGTTTATTATGGTTTTGGTCCGTGGTATTGCATGTAGAGAAAAAGTTCACGCACTTTCATGCAAGGAAAAGCGCGTATATGTTGGATAACTTACCTTTGGTCCATGGTAGTTAGTCCTTGGTATTTGAACCTATGGTTTTGGGCCATGGTACCTCGTCAGAAGTGTTGATACCAAGTATTGGTTCATGGTATTAGTTCAACAGTTTTTGATCCTATGGTTTTGGCCCGTGGTATTGCATCCAAAAGTGTTGATCTCACGCACTTTCATGGTTGGTTCATGGTATTAATTCGACAGTTTTTGATCCTATGGTTTTGGCCCGTGGTATTGCATCCAAAAGTGTTGATCTCACGCACTTTCATGGTTGGTTCATGGTATTAGTCCAACAATTTTTTGATCCTATGGTTTTGGACCGTGGTATTGAGAAAGGACTAAGGCTATAAAAGAGGAAGGAGATCATTTGACAAAGCATCATCTGAATTATTGAATATCTCATAAAGTGCTAGATCTGGAATATTGTGATTGGGTTATGGTGCAGATCTAGATCTGAGCTAAAGAGGAATCTCACCAGTTGATGGAAAACAAGACCTAAGGATAGATCGGGATCAAATGGTTTGAAATGAACTATCTCTATATATTTGATTATACGTATTCCAGATCTATATACTGACGCTTGTAATGATCTGAAATGGGTATAACTTGAGTTTGAAATCGCTGCAAGTCATGTTTGAATATTTATAGATCTGTACGCGGGTTGGCTTTGGTGTAAGCGCGTATGTATGCAGGTTTGGTTCATTGTAGTAGCGTATACAATTTGAGCTATGATATTTGAAGTCACAGGTGGTTCTGGTTGTTGATGGGTTCTGATGACAGTTTAAAGGTGTCAATATTCTGCATATCCTGTTTGGTTGATTGTGTTTAGCTTCAGTATTGATGGATGAGAACTAATATTGGATCAGGATCATAATGGCTCATATTTATGTGATCTGATGGACTAGATCTGGGTGCTAACACATATATTATCCTTGTATATGTATTGATCTAGTGTATGGGTGATTCAGAAGATTGATTGATTATGTGCTTCAATGATATTAATGGGTCCAGTATGAAAATTGGATGAAACGTGGCCTTTCAGATTATGTGTTGTGCTTCAGGAGTATCCAGTATGAAAATGTATGAAATGTGGTACCTGGAGGAGAGAATATTGAAGGCCGGTGCCTACATACTAGTATCTTAGCTAGTACAAGAGCTAAGGGGGTGGAAGCTCCCTTCCAGTAGCAGTTGAAAAACTTTGGAGCATTGTAGCAGGTAGCAGTCTGCTTACTAGTAAATGGATCGGCTAGTACAAGAACTATGGGGGTTGTAGCTCCCTTCCAGGAAAGACTGGAGAACGAGAGAGGGTTGTAGCTCTCTGCAGGTAGAAGCCTATGTACTGGTATAAGACTGCACCAGTACAGACATATTGTAAAAGGATTTTCTTATTAAGAAGAAGATTGAGATGACTTGCAGCAGGTGGTTTTCTCCCACATTTGGTTTCCACCTTATATCATGGTGTTCATGTGTGTGGCTTATGTGTGATGATCTGTTCTATTTTACTGCACCTGTTTACTGTTAATATGGTTGATAATGTTCTAATGCACTCATTAAGGATCAACTAACTGAATCATAAGAAGTTGTGGAAGTAGCATATATGAATCTGAATAGGGAAATGAAAAAGTTTTATTGATGTGATAATACTGATTCACCCCCCCCCCTCTCATTATTATTTCCAACATCTCCTGATACCAACTTAATAGAAAAGTACACTTCCCTATGAGGTGGAAACTCTGAAATATCTGCTGGAAACACATCCTAAAACTGCTATAAATACATATACCTATTCAAGACTTCTGCATCCTCAACATCCTTACCTTTATCATTGGAAATATAAACTCTGAACAAGACACACCATTTCATGTGACTGCACTTTTCCTGCATAGTTGTAACCATTCTAACTAGTTTCAACTTATTCTTAACTTGAAAGATTCTTTATTCTCCATTGTCATCCAAGAACTCAATATCCTTTTTATAGAAATCGACCTTAGTCTCGTGAAGGTACTGTTGGCATTATGACATAGGTTTGGCGCTATGGCACAAGTGTTGTCCTTGATGGCAACTCACTTTGGTGCCAGATCTCAGTTCAGGCTCTCAGAATGAAGGAAAAATATATATATACGCAGGTTCATCGTGACCAAGCCGCATATACATGCAAGTTAGACGTTCCAAAGACGCGTATGCGTATACATGCACTTTCACGCAAGGAAAAGCGTGTACATGTGGGAGAACTTATGTTTGGTTCGTGGTATTTAGTCCTTGGTATTTGAACCTATGGTTTTGGACCATGGTATCTCGTCCGAAGTTTTGATCCCAAGTATTGGGTCCATGGTATTGATTTGTTATGGTTTTGGACCGTGGTATTGTGAAAGGCCTAAGACTATAAAAGAGGGAGGAGATCATTAGGCAAGGTCACGATCTGAATTATTGAATATCTGATAAAGTGCTAGATCTGGAATACTGGTGATTGAGGTTAAGGTGTAGAGTTGGATCTGAACAAATGAGGAACCTAAGCGCAAAGAAAAGGATAAGTTCTATTGATGGGTCAAAATCTTAAGGCTTGAGTAATAGTATCTTTGTATAGTTTTGATCTGTTATATGTGGCGCACGCTTGACCTATAAATCTGATAATCTAGGTTAACTAATGTATGAATATTTGAAGGAGTGAATTATCTTTATAGATATGTATGTAGGTTCAGTGAAGCGAAGGCACGTATACACGCTGTTTCTGTAAGTAAAAAGTGTTTATACGCAGGTTGGTCTTAACACAGAAGCGTATGCACGCAGGTTTCTGAATATTGAAGTAGCGTACGTCTCTTAAATTATGTTCTAGCTGCTTCTGTTGATTACTGTAGTGATCTGGGTTCAGAATTGGTGTATGGTTACTGTTACTGTGTTCTGGGTACAGCTGTCAAAGAAGTGTCTATTTGATTCAGTTTTAATTGGTGAAAAGGAGATTGTTTGATGCAGAAATTCTTGATGTTTGATTGATGTTATTCATGGATCCAGTCTAAAAATTTATGAAACGTGGTCCCTGGAAGAAAGAGAAGGTTGTAGCCTTCTGTAGGTCAGCACCTACGTACTAGTACCTCAGCTAGTACAAGAGCTAAGGGGGTTGTAGCTCCCTTCCAGGAGAGGCTGGAAAACGAGAGAAGGTTGTAGCCTTCTGCAGGTTGAAGCCTGCGTACTGGTATAAGTCTGCACCAATACAGAAACATTGTAAAAATAAGTTTCTAATTAAAAGAAGATAGAGACGAATTGCAGTAGGTGGTTTTCACCCACATTGGGTTTCCACCTTATATCTTGTGTTCTTTTGTATGATTGTCTTCTACTTTGTTTTATTGTTCCTGGTTACTGTTTATATGATTCTAATGCACAGATTAATGATCAACATCTGTAGAATAAATTAAATTATAAGACTGCATGGTATACGCTGTTTTCCTTATCTGTAGTTGCGTATATACGCAATTTTCTCTAACTGAAGTAGCATATATGATATGGGTGTGAAATAAAAATAATTGACTTGATAATACTGATTCACCCTCGCTCTCAGTGTTATTTCCAGCAATTGGTATCAGAGCCATGTTCTTCAGGAGAAGCTTGATCGCTTGAAGGAAGATCTATCATCATGAGCAACTATGAGAGAGAAGCATCGATCAGGCCACCAATTTTTGATGGGACTAACTTCGTCTATTGGAAGGTAAGAATTACAGCCTATCTTCAATCTCTTGGTACAGAAGTCTGGGATATCATAGATACAGGGTACACATTTCCATCAGCAACTCCTATAGATCCGGATGGTAAGAAGCAGTATGAAAAAAATGCAAAGGCTGTCAATACTCTATTAGGGAGTCTATCTCAAACAGAATTTGTCAAGGTTATGCAGCTCAAAACCGTAAAAGAAATATGGGACAAGATCGTTCTGAGCTATGAAGGAGATGAACAGGTAAAATGAGAAAAACTTCAAACCCTCGGAATTCAGTATGAAAATCTTAGAATGCACAATGATGAAAGTGTGGCTAACTATTTCCTTCATATAGATGAGATTGTTAATTGTATGAAAAACTTGGGTGAAGAAATAAAAGAGGTTGTTTTGGTTGAAATGGTTCTAAGATCTTTGTCTTCTAAGTTTGAAGCAAAAGTTTCTGCAATAGAATAAAAATAGAATCTACAGAGCCTTACCATGTCACAACTGCACGGAATTCTAATTGCCTATGAGATGAGGAAAGGAGGACCATTAGACAGGAGAGAAGCTGCATTCAAGGCTTTAGGCAAAGGAGATTACTATGAGTCAGGACATATGTCAGAAGAAGAGGAAGAATCAAATTTTGTCAAGAACCTTCAACTAGTAAGTGGAAGATTCAGAGGTAAGATGCCTTTCAAATGCTTTTCTTGTGGAAGAGTCGGTCATTATGCTGCAAAATGTCCTCATAAAGATAAAATAGACAAAGGTAAGGAACCTGTTAGATGAAACAAAAAACAGAATGTAAATAAGAATAGCTATTACACGCATGAAGACAGTGATGGATTATCAAATAGTGATGAAGATGAGAAAGGTAATGATAATAGAAATTTGATGGCTTTTGAAGATGATGATTTCTTGGATGCTATAAATGAAGAAGGTCTTTATGAAGAAATTTCTAAACTTAAAGTTTGTTTGGAAGAAAAGAATATGATTATAGATACTATAACATTCCAACTTGCTGAAAAGGATAAACACAATGAAGAGTTAGAATGTGAAATTGTGGGACTTAGAAAAGAAATTGAGAAAATAAAAGCCCTTAATCTCAGATTTGCTAAAGGATCTGAAATTTTAGATGAGATTATCAAAGTACAGCTTTCTCCTCTAATCAAGATAGGTCTCGGATATTCCGAAGAAGCATCTCAAGCTCAGAAGCAAGCACAGAAGCTATCCACCTCCAAAAGTTATATTGATGTAGCAAGGAGAGGTGAACAAGGTGACAATCGACAGCAAAAGCATAATGCAGATCACCAGGTAAATCAGGGAAAAATTGCTTCAAGAATGGTTATCAAGTAAATCGGGGGAAATCTACTTCAAGGGTGAACAGAAGTTTCAACAAACCATAGGTAAATCATTCTCAACTTGGCTCAAGAATGGATGGAAACTACAATCATATGGTTGGTCGATTTGATAATTGTAGGAATTTCTTCAATGGCCAATGTTTCACTTGTCATAACTTTGGTCATAAAGCTGCTCAATGTGTTGCCTACAAGACCATCATGACTAGGGAAGCTCAAAAACAAAGGAGTATGATAGGAATCATGAAAAGAACCTACAATGACTTCTCTGCTCTTGAAAATGAAATAGAATGTTCTATTTGCAACAACTTCGGTCATGTAGAGTCTGAATGTAGGAGTAGGTTCCGGAAAACAAATCAGAACGAGCAAGCTTCATTGAACACCAAAACATGGAGAAAGAAAGAACCACAACCAGAAATTTGTGGGATAGCCTTATATGCAGAAGGATAGGAAAATCAATGGTACATCGACAGTGGATGTTCAAAACATATGACAGGTGATAAAGAAAAACTCCAATCATATAGTGCCTTAGAAAAGGAAAAGAAGGTCTCATTTGGAAATGACACCCCTGCGTTCATAAAAGGTAAGGGTTCTGTTTAGTTGAAAGAAAAGGTCAAAGCTAGAAATGTTATGTATGTTTATGGTTTAAAGCATAATCTATTGAGTGTCAGTCAGATGTGCGATCAAGGAACTGAGGCAATATTTCGATCAAATGGATGTAGTGTTCATGACCATGATACAGGAAAAACAGTGATCAAAGGCATAAGAAATCCAAATAATTTATACATATTCAAAGAAGGACAACATCAACGCTATCTAAGCAAGAATGATGAACAATGGCTATGGCACATAAGATTGGGGCATCTTAGCTTCTCTCAGATAAGGAAATCATGCAAATATCAGGTGGTTTGTGATCTTCCTAACATCAGAATTCCAGACAATACAATATGCAAATCATGTCAGTTTGGTAAGCAAACCAGAACTAATTTCCCTAAGAATGAAGGATCGTCTAGCAGGCCACTTGAAATTGTCCATACTGATATATGTGGTCCAACTAGGAAAAGGTCACCTCGAGGTGAAGAGTAGTTCATATTGTTCATTGATGAATTTTCAAGGATGTGTTGGATAGGACTCATGAAGTACAAAGATGAAGCTTTTGAAAAGTTCAAATCATTCAAAGCCTTGGTTGAAAACAAATCAGATCGCAGAATCAAATGCCTCAGATCTGATCGAGGAGGACAATTTAACTCAGATGAATTTTTCGATTTTTGTGAAGAACATGGCATAAGAAAGGAATTTTCTGCTGCAAGGACACCTCAACAAAATGGAGTAGTGGAAAGGATGAACAAAATGGTTCAACAAATGGCTCGTGCTATGCTTGATGAATCTGAAACTCCCGCAACCTTCTAGGGTGAAGCCGCATTTGCTGCAGTAACTATTCTTAACAAGACAAATGTCCAGATAAACGACACTCAGACTCCTCATGAACTTTGGTATGGTAAGACTCCCATAATAAAATACTTCAAAATTTTTGGAAGCAAATGCTACATTAAAAGGACTGATGAAAATCTTGGCAAGTTTGAACCTAGAGCAGATGAAGTCATTCTCCTTGGTTACTCTCCCCATAGCAAAGCATATAAGTGTTACAATAAAAGACTTGGAAAAATTATTGAAAGTATTGATGTAGTGATTGATGAAGAAGGAAATACCTCTAGGCAAGAAAGATCTGAAGTTTTCGAAGATGATGAGGACTATCCCTCAACGTCAAATCAGATTCATGATGAAGAAGAAACCCATGAGGCACCAGAAGAACAAATAAGAATAGAATAAAAGACTCCATCCAGATACGTTTAGAAGAATCATCCAGAATCTCAAATTTCGGGGCAGAAAGAGGCAGGTGTACAAACAAGAAGAACCATTTCAGAAGCTTCAAGCTATCTAGCATTGCTTTCCTCCACTGAACCACAAAATGTAAGAGAGGCATGCAAAGTGTCAACACCCAGGTTGTTCCCTATGACTCCCAAGGGAATACGGCCGGGGTAACCACTAACCAATCTTTGGATCACAGTTTCTAGCCAAGCTGTGATCAGAGAGGGCTCTCTCTTTATGATTTGTCTCTGTTATGATGGTGTTTTAGGCTAGTTATTATACTCAGGTTTTGGTTTATATTTTGGTTGAAGGATTTCTTTCAGGTCTTATGACATAGTGTTTAGATGGTGAAATACCATTGGGCAATGGAGTCTGGAGTTGTGGAATGATCTGATACGCTGGATTGGTGGTGTTCAAACTGCAGGGCCTATTGTGTATTTTTAGACAAACAAAATTAGCTTAAATAGTGATGTATGTCAACCAACAGAAAGCAATTAAGAATTTTCTGTTAAATTGGTGAGGTGAAAGTGTAGCACGGTGCACAGGAGCAAAACTTGAATTCCTGGGACAAAGGCCAACATGAAAGATGTATTCTGAAAGTGCAGCAATTAAGAATTACACTTATCTAGATTACAGCCGAAGAAAACATTCATAAACAACATAGATTGAACTCAGGGTACTCAGTGAATAAATCCTGAAAGTTATTCTTTTTCCTTGTTGATTAGCATTGAAAATCAGATAACATATATGAATTTTAACAAACAACTAATTGACAGAGAGAGTTACAGAGACTTATTGTATGGTGAAATACACAGGAATCCAGCAGTTATCAACAGACACCAGAACGCATTCAACACTTCAGAAATCCGAGAAATTCCATCACTTTCTTTATTAAACTTCTGAAAGGATTACAGCATAAGAATTTCTTTAGGAGAAATCAACAACAACCCCTCAAGCTTATGCGAGGGGCAAATATATACTCTCGGTCTTTACAAAAATATCTGAGTTCTAAGTTATCTCAGATTTAATACTCTCACCAACTTCTAAGATATTAAAATCAGAAAGTTATTACAACATTGAATACAAAGTAAAGGTGTCTTTATGCTTTGTCAGAAGATATTCTGGCCTTTGGAGGCCACTGAGTCGGTTGGAATGCTTTGATTAAATGCTGGAGAACACGTCTTTATGCTTGCCGCGCTGTATTTTCTCGGGTTTGCCACCTGTGATTGTGATTGCTGCTGTGGTGACCGAATAGCCTTGCTGAGTTGGCTCAGCTTTTGTCTTTCCTTTGTATGCTTATCTACCAAAATTCTGCCTGTGCATGACTACTTATAAACTGGACAAAAATTAACATTACAGGTTCTGGCTTGATAATATTATCTGTGTCAAATTCTTCCAGACTTCTTGTGTGGGCAATTGGTGCTTCACAATTGCCTCTATGGTTTCATCTGCTTCTGTATACTTAAAGAAATTTGGAGGCACATCAAACAGATGATTGATCTCATTCATAATAAAAAATAGGTTGTCCACCCTATTGTACAAAATTTGCCCTGATGTTGGCCCTGATTCTGCTGAAGTGCTGGGCTGTCTTGCAATTTGTCCTGCAGCATGGGCATCAACCCTTTTGATGTAGTTTTCAAGGGTAAGCAGTCTTCCTACACTGCTTAATATACTGGGGAGGCCTCTGTTCTGTAATGCCTGAAATCTGTCCATGAACTTGTTGATTTCGGTCTGCATATCCTGGGTTCTCCTTTCCAGCGTTCCAACCAGGTTTCGTAGTGTCAGGACCCTTTTAACCATTGAGATTGTCTCAGTCCTGTGAGCAATTCCCATGGTGGCCAGTTGAGAGCTTGTCCTGTTATTTAAAATATTGATCATTCTGGTGGCAGCATCAGGCATGTTGCCAAGGCTTGCTCTAGCTCTGTGTATTTCCCTGTTTGCCTTTGCAATGAGTACTGATTGTTCATCCATAGTCTCAATATACTGCCACTGATTGGTGATAGACCGGCCAATATTGCCCCAGAGGACTGCTTTTAGCTCTGCTGTCACCTTTTCTAGTGTGAGCTCCTTCTCAAGCTCAGTTATCCTCTTCTTTAGAGCTTTTATTTCTCGTTCCTTTACAGCTTCACTCTGCTTGCTCTTATCATATCTCTCATTTACTTTAGCCAAAGATTCTTTGGCTGAATTGAGCTCCAACATTTGAGCTTCCAGGACTTGAATTTCATTTCGGAGCTTCTGCATATCCAGACTATGAGTCTGCTCTGTTGTTGGTGCAGTTGTTGATGTAGTTGGTGCTGTAGGCCCTGTCTGCTGAGGAGGAGGGGCAGTTGTTGGAGGAGCTTCCTCAAGATTGATTATTTCAGGAGGAGGCTGGGAGGTTTGACCCTCTTCTCTTTGCTTCAATGCTGTCTGTAGTGCTGCCTTTGCAGCCTCTGATTCTCCTAGTTTGTCTTGAGTCCGGATCAGCTCCTTGTACAGAGATATCATTAGATCTGTGGCATCTTTTTCAAGTCTTTGTTGGGCAACATCATCTGTCTGAGGGTGGATTGTGGCTGGGAGTTTGATTTTCCTCCTTAAGGCCGCCATGTCTGCATCCCTCAACTTCAATATTTCTTGGATACCCTTAACATCCTTGGGATCATGTCCCATCTCTATAATTATATCTTCCAAGGACCTGATTCTGTTGTCCTTAGCTTGTGATGATGCTCTCTCCAATTCCAGCTGAGAGGCTGTATTATCAAGGCTGCTTTTTAGTTTGTAATTTTCCAATGTTTCATCTGCCAAGGAGGCATACACCATCTCATCAGTCTGTTTGTGCAGTTCGATTTTGTCCATTGGGTGTATGTCTTTGGCCAGGACCTCCATGTTGGTCCTGAGGTAATCTGAGGCAAATTGGGGATGCAGAGTTGTGGGCATAAAGTGACTCATGATCATTTTGCCTTCACTTACATCGAAGGCAGACATGAGTCTTTGCTGATTGGTGGGAGCCAAGTTTAGCAGATGATTGTACAGCTGTATTTTGATAGGATCACTCCTCCTTTTGATGTCTATAAATTGCTGTTTGATGCTTACTTGTCCTTCTTTTTGCTGGCTGGAGGAGCTGACCTCTCCTCCTATAGCTCTGTCCTGTTCCTGCTGGAAGGAACTGGCTGAAACTTCTCTGCTGGGTGGGCCCATGCCCAATGCTTGCCTTATTGCTATGTCATCCTCAGAAGAGTCATTCAACCTCTGCCTTTTCTCTCCCTAGTTTATAGGTGATGTCAGGGGAGTTTCTCTATCCCTTTTCCTAAAAAAAAATGTATCCTCCTTTTGAGGAGTTTGGAGGACCGAGGCATCAAAGGTAGTCTCTGGCCTAGGAGGCACTATATTTTGAGCCTGTTGCTCAGTGGAGCTTGGAGTATCAACTACTCTTTCTTGCTGCAGGGGCTGTTGTCTGTCATGTTGCTCTCCTTCTTTCCGCTGCCCTTCTCCCTGCTGCTCCATCTCTTCTTGTTGCTACAACAATGTTTCCACTTGCTCTTCTGTCAAAAGAGGTGGCTGTTCCACCTGCTTTTCTTTGCCTTTGCTGGCTGTCTCTGCAGTATTCCCGGCAGCTTGCTAATGTGTTGTTGATGGTGAAGTAGCTGCTCCAAGTTGTTTTTTGTATGAGAGGGGAACCTGTCCACAAGTTTCTAAGTCAGCTTCCTTTTGAATATTTCTAGCCTCTCTCTCTAGCAGCTCTTCATTAGTAATTTCCTCTTCTAGGGTACCTTCTTCCCAGCTTAATGCATTGGCATGCTGCTCAATCTCAGGCTGCCTTACGTGTGAATAGCTGCCCAATTTGTATTGTATCCTCCTGAGGGAGACAAAGTGATTGGGGTCATAGGGTATCCATTCAAAGCTAGTTTGCAGTCTGAGGGCCTCTAGGATACTGTTTGCCTCTTTCCACCCCTCCTCTTTTCTGTTGTATAGGAAAGGGCCCAGCTGGCTCCTTACCTTTAACTGTGACTTCTTTTTCTTGCTTTGAAAGTGGAGGTAGTCGGCATTCCCAAACTGCCTGAAATATTCTAAGGCAAAAAGCCTCATGGGGACATACCTTGGCAACCTAAAAGGCTTCAACTCACAGCCATATATTCTGATGACTGTGTGGTTTTGGTAGAGGTACCAATTACCAATGCTGTAGGTTTTGTTCAGGTGGAGAATTCTCCTCATGTCATCAGTTAGCCTTGGAGGAGGAACACCATGCAATACTGTCATGGCTGGATGAATGAATAAGTCAATGAACTCCGAGTATGTGTAAGGTGATACAGAGGCACAATGAAAGACAGAGGTCCAAAACACAACTGACCTTGGATTTCCCTGGGCATTGACTTGTTTCAAGGGAATAGAGAAGCTGGTTGGCTGATAAAACAAGAATAGGTGGTATATGTATGAGGTATACCTGAACAGTCTTTCCCTCTTCAAATTCATAAACTGGTCATGGATCTTATCTACAATGTATGTAGCATAATCATAATGTACAGCTGGGGGCTTACCAGGAGAGAATAGAGACAGCATTGCCATTATGATTTCATCCACATCCTCCAGTCCCTTGAACCCTAGGACGTAGCTGATCAAATCCACTAACATCCTGCCCAATTCATTCAAGTACTGATATCCAATAGGAGGAGTTCTGATGGCTTCAGAGCCTGGTTTTACAAACAGCTGGTTGATTTTGATGAGTTGGTCATTTGACAACTTGCTCCCCTTCTTTATCAAGTTCTGCATGTGGAGGGGGGTCAATAGCTTTGCAGTATGGAAGTGCAGCATCTCATTTATACTCTCTGGGGTGATATGGAACAGGACTGAGCCTGTAGGGCTGATGACAGCTCTTTGGCTTGGGTCATAGCACTCCTGGCATCTGTAGACCAACTCTGGCATAGGATTTACCTGGGGGAGGTTGTAGATGGGCAAGTTTGAGTCCCAAATCCCCAAGATGTCTGCTCCACTAAGGTGTTGGGCTTTCAACTCATTCAGCATCTGAATATTATATTTGGAGCCCAATGGAAACCAGTCTATCATTTGATAATCCATATCTCCCAGGGCTTTCCATTCTAATTCCTGGTGAGGGGCATTGAGAGGCTTGATGTTCAGAGCAATGGGGGTGTCCATGGTCTTCTTTAAGCTTGTAAACTGTAAGTGAACTGCTTGAAGGGAGCAGCACAGCACAGAAGTGATTTTTATAATGACAGTTTGAGTTTCAGGTACCAAAGGGAGAATTGATGCAACAGCAATTGAAATACTGTTTAAATTAGGAATAGGACTACTGTCTGGTCTCACTTTGTCTTCCTTAGCAGGTGAATTCAGTGTAAATGAGTCTTTCGCGAATGCGCGAACAGAATACTACCTATTTGTGACAATGCGGGCAAACAAGGCTCAGCTGGTGTTTTGGAATTCACAATTGTAAATGGGGTGTTTGCAGAGGGAAATTGCTGGTGAAATTGTGAGTTTCGTCGTTCCTTAAGCCCTCTGAGTAATTTTATAGACAACTTCAGGCGTACGGAGGATAGAAGATGAAAAATACCTGGTAAACAGCGAGCAGAGGTCGCGTATGCGTGCAGGATTGGTACTCTGGAGGTCTCCTTGGTCGATTTAGCAGGTTGGCGGAGTTAAGAACGTAAAAACAGCATGCAAAGGAAACAGTAGCAAAATGAGCGAAAAGTACAAAAAATTGCGTTTTTTGGCTAAATATGGACTTTTTGCAATTTGGCGCTTTTTTGTGATGACGTCAGCATGACGTCATTGGTGGGGTCAAGGTCGGATGACGTCAGCTGACGTCATCGGGTGACGTGGCGAGATGTTGTTGGTCCATGGGGGATGGTGCGGTGGCAGCCACGTCGGCGGAGGGGCGGACAAAGGACTGATGCGATGGCAGGGTGGAGGTGACGTGGGCATGACGTGGGATAGTAACTTGGCGGTTAGGGCCGTAGCGGTTACGGTTAAGGATAGCTGCCACGGTTTCTCTGGGCGGTTAGGGTACGGCCCCGCAATTGTCAGAGTTTGCTCCGAGAGCCCTCAATGAGCGACGCGTGGCCGCGCCCTGACGTGACGCAACGTCATGTTCTCGGGCGCTAAACGTCCGCCGCGGGGGCTGCTCCGATATTGATACGGACCGTCGGATCTCTTGGATCTGATCCGACGGTGGACGGGGTAATGATGTGTTCGGGGGATATGCATACGGGCGGAAACCTTCGGATATGGGTTTTTTATAAGGTTTTCAATGTATTTTAACAAATCAAAATTGCGCGCTGATACTTTGGATAAATGCCAAAGGTGGGTTTTTGGACTTTGATAATTTGCAAAGGGGTTTATGGGTAAAGGGGATTTATAAAGGTTTTCAATGCGCAACAATGCAGGCCCGATACTTTGGATAAGAACAAAGTGGGTATTTAGGGGTTATCTTTGCAAATGAAGGGGTATAGGTAAAACAAGGTTAGTTATGAGGCTTCTTTTGGCAGATGAAGCTTTCCAAGGGGCTAAATGACTTCAGAAGAGGGGAGGGGTTTAGGGTTAGGTTCATCGAAGTGGCCAGATGCCATTTGATCCCTGACACAGAACTTATTGGCTATAATACCAAGGGGAGGGATATTTATACAAAATTTGGGGTTTATACACCATGGTGTTAGATACTAGTAGGGGAAAAGGTACTGTAGGGGATTTACATAGTAGTTTTAGAGTTAATATGGATGAAGGGGTAAATGGAGGGGAAACCACTAAGCTTATTTGAAGCTTACTTAGTTTAGAGAGTAGATCAAAATGAAAAGATTTTTAGACAAGAAATGTGGCTTTTGAATGAACAAGAACCGCCATGAAACCATGATCTTCTTCCATGAATCTCAGCTGATGAGGGGATGTTAGTAATGAACTGGAAGGGGGAAGGAGGGAGGTTAGTCATGCTCCTTGCTGTAACTTGATGGAGGTGAACACCTTGTCAATTAATTGACTTTACTCTGGTAAACACAGTTAACATATGTGCAATGGTAAAGATAACCTTTCTGCAACCCCAACTACTTACCCAGCTACTTACCTAGCATTTTTTATTTCTCCTTGGAGGGTGCACTTGGACTTGCAAACCCTTACTTGCCTTTTTCTTTTCTTTGGCTTTTTCTTTGTCTTTTCTATCTACTTCTACCCTTATCTCTTCCAAGGTCCCAGATTAAGCTGTTGGGAGCCTTTTCTTCTCTACCTGAACTACTTGTCTGCCAAGATTGAACAGTTTGGACAGACTCCTTTCTCTATTCTACAACTGCAAATTTAAACCATGGAATGATCCAGATTAGACTTTTGGACCATCCATCAAAACTTTGAGTCCATACCAAGCTATAAGCACAGATCAGACTTTCTAGGAAATATGTGATCTTTGAATCATCAAAGCAGAGCATATTTGGACCTTCCATAGCCAATCATGAAATATGAAACCTATTGGTATAGGTAGCTAACACAAAGATGAATGCTGGGTCAAGGCAATGGATGAAGAACTTGAGAAGATTGAAAAGAATAACACTTGGGAGTTGGTTCCTAGACTAAAAGATAAGAATGTCATAGGGACAAAATGGATATTCAAAAACAAGTTGAATGAAAATGGGGAAGTTATTAGAAACAAAGCCAGACTTGTTTGTAAAGGATATGCTCAACAAGAAGGAATCGACTTTGAAGAAACGTTTGCTCCTATTGCTAGACTTGAGGCCATCAGAATGTTCCTTGCTCTCTCTAGTTTTCAGAAGTTCAAAATATTTCAAATGGACGTGAAATCTGCTTTTCTAAATGGAGACTTGGATGAAGAAGTGTATATTGAGCAACTAGATGGGTTTATCCTTGGAAATGATCCAAAGCTTGTATGCAGACTCAAAAAGGCTCTCTATGGCCTTAAACAGGCTCCAAGGGCTTGGTATTATCGCTTGGATAAATACCTCCGTCAACAAGGTTTTATAAAAGGATCAACTGATAGCAATCTTTATATAAAAATTGACAATGATAAGTTGATAATACTTGTTGTGTATGTTGATGATATCATCTTTGGTAGCAATGAAGAAGACATGAGTCAAAATTTTGCCTTAGTAATGCAGAAAGTGTTTCAAATGTCTATGCTTGGTGAGCTCACATATTTTCTTGGTTTACAAGTCCAACAAAACAAAGATGGCATCTTTCTTTCACAAACCAAGTATCTCAAGCAGATCTTGAAGAAATATGGGATGGAGGATTCGAAACTAGTATGTACCCCTATGGTGACAGGATGTAGCCTCAGCGCAAATGATGAATCGACAGCAATACAACAACCAACGTAGAGATCCATGATTGGTAGTCTACTCTATCTAACAAGTACCCAACCAGACATTATGCATGCAGTGGGAATAGTTGGAAGGTTTCAGGCATATCCAAAGGAAACTCATCTTCAGGCAGTTAAGAGAATTTTCAAGTATCTTCAAGGAACTCAAAACTATGGCTTATGGTATCCTAGATATACAGATCTCACACTTCATGCATATACAGATGCAGATTGGGTAGGAAGCGTGGATGACAGAAAAAGCACTAGTGGTGGTGTATTCTTCATGGGTCCTAGATTAGTATCTTGGTTCAGCAAGAAACAAAGTTCTATTGCTTTATCTACAGCTGAAGCAGAATATGTAGCTGCTGCATCTTGCTGCACACAACTCCTTTGGATGATGCAAACATTGCAAGATCTTCAAATCACTTGTACTCCACCTATCTCCATTTTTTGTGATAATACAAGTGCTATTAGTATCTCAAAGAATCCTGTCATGCATTCAAAGACTAAGCACATACCGATCAAGTATCATTTTCTCTGGGAACAAGTGCTTGAACAAAAGGTCAAGTTGGAGTATGTTCCCTCTAAGGAACAAGTTGTTGATATACTCACCAAACCACTACCCAGGGAAACATTTGAATATCTCAGGTAGAAGCTGGGAGTAGTTGACGCATCAGCTTGCTGTTGAAACCTGTCTGTTTCAGAGAAATGTGGCTGTATGCGAGTTGCATGAGGAGGATCCGCATACATATGCCAATTTATGCAGACACAGTCATGTATATGGTGGTTTGAAGGAAATCAGTGGGGACAGACTCTGGTTGAAGAGAGTCTGATATGGGTTTGACAGAGACCATCTGGCACAGGTTCAGGGGAGCAGATAAACTTCTAATAATGCACTGTTGGCATTACATTAGAAGCTCTTGGTTTGAGTACATAAGCTGTTCTAGGTTCAGGTGGGTCAGCTGCAGAAGGAGAATAGGCAGAGAACATGGTTGCTGATCTAGATAGTGTTGTTGATATTAGTTATTGGTGACTTTCATAGTCTTGCTCTAGATATTTCGTCTCTATGTCATGTATATCTTTTATTATTATCAAGGTCATGTAACCGCCTAGTTTGGTTTCCCCACTATGCCTGGGATGAATGATGTAATGTACTTGGTTATCATATGTAAATTCTTATGTATTCCCACTTGGTTGGGTGGATGATCCCCACTTGGTTGGGTGATAGATGTATGTATAGAATCTTTGATGATAGGAAGGTCAGTTATGATGTATGAGTCATGGTTCTTCTTGGAGAACATCTTTTTGCAGATCTTGCCTACAGTTAGGGGGAGGATAGCCAGCACAGCAAAGCAGAGAATTCAGCATGTATTCAGGGGGAGAATAACCCTTTTCCCTTGATGACAAAGGGAGAGAATGACTTTGAGGATCTTGGGGTTGCCATCAAGTCCAAAAGGGGAGATTGTTGGCATTATGACACAGGGTTAGCGTTATGGCACAGGTGTTGTCCTTGATGGCAACTCACTCTGGTGCCAGATCTCAGTTCAGGCTCTCAGAATGAAGGAAAAATATATATATGTAGGTTCATCATGACCAAGCTGCATATACACACGGGTTAGACATTCCAAAGATGCGTATGCGTATACATGCACTTTCACGCAAGGAAAAGCACATACATGTGGGAGAACTTATGTTTGGTTCGTGGTATTTAGTCCTTGGTATTTGAACCTATGGTTTTGGACCATGGTACCTCGCCCGAAGTGTTGATCCCAAGTATTGGGTCCATGGTATTGATTTGTTATGGTTTTGGACCGTGGTATTGTGAAAGGCCTAAGACTATAAAAGAGGAAGGAGATCATTAGGCAAGGTCACGATCTGAATTATTGAATATCTGATAAAGTGCTAGATCTGGAATACTAGTGATTGAGGTTAAGGTGCAGAGCTGGATTTGAACGAAGGAGGAACCTAAGTGCAAAGAAAAGGATAATTTCTATTGATGGGTCAAAATCTTAAGGCTTGAGTAATAGTATCTTTGTATGGTTTTGATCTGTTATATGTGGCGTACACTTGACCTATAAATCTAATAATCCGGGTTAACTAATGTCTGAATATTTGGAGTGAATTATCTTTATAGATCTTTACGCAGGTTCAGTGAAGTGAAGGCGCGTATACATGTTGTTTCTGTAAGTAAAAAGTGTGTATACGCAGGTTGGTCTTAACACAGAAGTGTATGCATGCAGGTTTCTGAATATTGAAGTAGCGTACGTCTCTTAAATTATGTTCTAGCTGCTTCTGTTGATTACTATAATGATCTAGGTTCAGAATTGGTGTATGGTCACTGTTACTGTGTTCTGGGTACAGCTGTCAGAGAAGTTTCTATTTGATTCAGTTTTAATTGGTGAAAAGGAGATTGTTTGATGCAGAAATTCTTGATGTTTGAATGATGTTATTCATGGATCTAGTCTGAAAATTTATGAAACGTGGTCCCTGGAAGAATGAGAAGGTTGTAGCCTTCTGTAGGTCAGCACCTATGTACTAGTACCTCAGCTAGTACAAGAGCTAAGGGGGTTGTAGCTCCCTTCCAGGAGAGGCTAGAAAACGAGAGAAGGTTGTAGCCTTCTGCAGGTTGAAGCCTGTGTA
The DNA here is from genome assembly GCA_031772625.1 of Pinus tabuliformis. Classification (NCBI taxonomy): domain Eukaryota; kingdom Viridiplantae; phylum Streptophyta; class Pinopsida; order Pinales; family Pinaceae; genus Pinus; species Pinus tabuliformis. The sequence continues at coordinate 631,863,715 of CM062820.1, read as the reverse complement.
TTGGTATAAGTCTGCACCAGTATAGAAACATTGTAAAAATAAGTTTCTAATTAAAAGAAGATAGAGACGAATTGCAGCAGGTGGTTTTCACCCACATTGGGTTTCCACCTTATATCTTGTGTTCTTGTGTATGATTGTCTTCTGCTCTGTTTTACTGTTCCTGGTTACTGTTTATATGATTCTGATGCACAGATTAATGATCAACATCTATAGAATAAATTAAATTATAAGACTGCATGGTATACACTGGTTTCCTTATCTGCAGTTGCGTATATACGCGGTTTTCTCTAACTGAAGTAGCGTATATGATCTGGGTGTGAAATAAAAATAATTAACTTGATAATACTGATTCAACCCCCCTCTCAGTATTATTTCCAACAGGTACAACCAATCCATACCCAGAATCATATTGTACAACCCAAATGGAAGTACATTCAGATGTGTTGATGTAGGCATACTATTCAACTCAAATTCACAAGCTCTTACCCAATGATGAGCTCTTTTCTTAGTACCTGTAGCCAACTGCACCAACCAATAATTTGCATGCATTTCTTTTCTCAAACCACGATTATTTTCCATTTTAGGGTTAACATAACTATAGTTAGATCCAGGGTCAATCAAAATAGAAAAAACTCAATCACAAATCTGGTTTGCCTCCCTGTTATCCAATACAACATAGACCCGAGGAATACTCTATCCAACATCCCCAAATTTTTGCACCTCCTGAGCACTATATATTTCAGGCCTACCACCTTGATATGATGGATAGTCCTTCTTGATGTGCTCCTTGCCACATATCCAACACTGCAACTGTCTCCTACCATCACTTCTATTATGCTGCTCTCCAGGCTGAGATCCTTGTCCCTTCTCAACTGCATTAAACTTATTGTAAGGAACAACATTCTCTTTCTCACCTACATCCTAAGGTATTGTTTTCTTGAGTGGCCATTTACCTTTAGTATTTTCATTCCCTTTCCAACCCTACTTATATTTGGTCTTATGATTGGATTGTTCATAATAGTGCTTCAACTTTCCAATGACTTATTCCAGTGACCGGGGCTCATCATACTCAATCTAATCCTTAAAAGATACTGGTAATCCATAGAAAAATCTTTAAACTTTGGTTTTCTCATCCTTAAGATATGGCACATACCTCAACAACTCCAACAACTTAGTCATGTACTCCTCATATGTCATTGATCCCATCTTCAACTCATAGAACTCCTTGGCTTTTTTGTCATAGTACCTCTATGACAAGTACTTCTTCCTACAAAATCTCTTGAATTCATGCAAACTCAACTCCTTTGTCCTAATAGCTTTGACCCGCTTCACATCTTCCCACCAAATGTTTCCTTTCCATTTGAGACTGAAAATAATTATTCTAGCCTTCATGTTATCTGTATAGTCATGCAACTCAAAGAATTTCTTCATCCCAAGTAACCATGCCTTTGCATCTTTTGGTTTCTTCATCTCTCCAATAAATGTAGGTTGCTTGGCTTTCTTGAACTCATTTGGCAAGTATCCCTTGTCACTCTTCTTGTAAGGATGATAGTGATGATGACCATCATACATGTTTGAACTAGAACTAGAGTAGAACCTTTGTCTAATGCCTCTCCTATCAAGTATATCCAAGAACCTTCCATTTCTAACCGTTTCATCTTTGTCCGACCTGTGACCACCATGAGACTTTTTACTATATTCTCCATTATTCATGTCCTCCTATCCTAACTTATTCATGGATTTCCATTTCTCTACAATTATGAAAAACTATAAAGGATAATTTCATTGACCTCTACTCGTTTCTCTGTGCCCTGGAAAACCTCTCTTATAACTAAATAATTATGTCATTAGTCATGTCCTCCTATCCTAACTTATTCATGTATTTCCATGTCTCTACAATTATTAAACACTATAAAGGATAATCTCATTGACCTCTACTCATTTCTTTGTGCCCTGGCAAACCTCTCTTATAACTAAATAATTATGTCATTATATGCTTTGCAACTTCTGATAGTTTCCTTCAAACTTCTCAATGTGTCTTCTATGTTCGGAGACTACTCATCTTTTAGCTGCTCATCTGATCTGTAAGGGGAGTCTCATGAACTGTATTCCACCATTTTTCTAGTCATCTTTGATCCTCTTCTTCCCGAAAACATACCATTTCAGATAGCCAAATATAAACATAATCAACATACCTCAGTGAAGTTAAAGGGAGTCTATCTCGTTTGCAAAATCAATGCACATTAACATGATACATTTATATACATAATTATATCAATATATCGACATCATCTCAATCATCATCCCAATTACCATGCATGATATCACAAACTATAACACCGACTAGATACAATGCATGCATAATAAAAATATAGACAACTGACATGCATGCATGACAAATAAATTCCACCCATTCAGTCCAATTATTGAAAAATTCTCTGATACCAATCTATAACCACCCCTCCCATATCTACCCAGTTTCATCATCCTGCAAGGTTAAACTTGATATGGAGAGCTACTATGACATGACCCAACCTCCTATATCCCATTAAGGAAGTGAGGTCAACAACTGATGATAAACTGATCTTCCACAACATCCTATAGGTGCTACAGGACATCAGTGGCTGAAAAACCATCCCCAGTGGCCAAATCCTGAGTTGGACACCCTTTTCTCTGACCTGGGTCCCTAACCACTCCCACAACAAGCCCTCCATGCAGTTGGAAGCCTCCAACTGCATGCACAAGCTTGCATCCATGTGGTTGCACCCTAAAATGTCCAGTTCAAAGCATGCAGTCCTAGATTCTGAGCCTAAATTCCAGGTCAGCCTCCAAACCACTTCCCAGAACTCAATGAAACTTTCTAGAATCAATAATGATATTAAGACAAAGTCATCCATAGAAAACTTAATCAAATACTTGACCAAACCAAGCCTTACCATAACAGTCATTTCTTCAAACATATTGAGAACATGTAATCTGCAGGTCATTAATGCATATTTGAACATAGGGGTCTGAAACTTATCTGAGAATCACAAAGAAGATATAATTCCCCCTCATAATAGTTGCAATAAATTTTTTTAGCTTATGCATTCATCAACCATTCATCAATTAATCAAACATGTCAAGAGCCATAACTAGAACCTGTTATGAAACCATACTTATAACCACCATATAACCAAAATAAAAACTATGATAGAAAAACCATCAAAGCCACATAATAACAAGTACAATTACTCATAAAATACAAGAGGAAAATATATTTTATTAACATATGCAAAAGCCAACCATGTCAGGGACTTCCACGTACCACTAGACCATAAATTAAGCTAAACCAAATCTTTCTTTCAGCCAATCATCCCCATGCCATATTATAAGAATGAATGTGGGACTCAAGACAAAAACAATCATGTCTTCCCATAGATTACACCACCTCCACCTTTAGGATTTACCGAAATAATTCCAAAATGGGTCAAGGGATTCCTACACCCAAAGCAAGTACCTAAATAACCAGGTTTTACCACAATCCTGCCAAAACAGATCAAGGGGTCACTAGGCCCTAAAAAAGAACATAAACCACCAAGATTTACCACAATCCTACCAAAACCGATCAAGGGATAACTAGGCACTAAAACAGCTTGGATGTCTCAAAATTTCTTCACCAATTCCTTGAGGAATTTTCTTGTCTCCACCCTCAAACTTTACCACAACGCCTCCAAAACTAGTCAAGGGATTACTAGGCCCTTGGGAATTTTCCTGAGATCACCTCATCCGGTTCCAAAACCATCCAACAATCCAAAGCTCAACCAAATGAAATAACCCCATCACACCATGGCTATCCGAAAATGGAAAGCCAAGGATGAAACCATTATCACACCTAGAAAAATCCATGCCAATGACAACAAGAGAATGAAATACACACCTTCATGTACCATGAATTCACAAACCAATTAGGAAATAATACATGCACCCTGTTACCTACAAGTATTCATGTTGATGCTTCTTGATCCATCTTTTCCTTGCTTATCCTTCACTTTCCTTGTCCTTCCTTTTCTTTCCTTTACTTTCCTTTCTCCAATGCTAGAGTGCTCCAAGAATTCTCTAAGTGTGCAATAGTATGAGAGAATAGAGAGAGCTCCAAAACTAAACTAACAAAAATCTACAAACTGATGCTCATAAGCCATTTTATTGTTGAGGCCTCTATTTTGTTCAATTTCCTCTAATTTCCCTTCAATTTCCTCCTCATGCAATTTTTGTGACCTTTCACCTTCGTTTTCTCCTATTTTCCTTTATTTTCATAAATAAAATATCTATTAATGCCACTTTGCATTTTCAAAGTCTTTGCTAATTCCTTTGCCAATTTCCTTAGCCATAATAAACCAAAATGAACACCCCACTAGGATGGTTTTCCCAACAGTCATCTTGGAATATGTGTCCCATGACCTTTCTCTTATTTTTCCTTTATTAACTTTATTACATTAAATTTTAACCCGGGGTTGTTACAAAGGAGGAGGCATTAAGGCAGGAGGTTGGGCTACATGAGGCCTCCATCCTTGTGAAGGGATGCCCCATTAAGGAGGTTGAGGTTGATATGGCTGGAAGGGTGGATTAACAGGTTGAGGAGGATACTAAAGGGTATAGGACCAAGGAGATGAAATAGACCAATACGAGTGAGAGGGAGGATACCAAGGCTAAAAGGGTACATTCTGGTTTGGATTGAAAGAAGGAAAATTTGCACCTTGCATGCCTTGTTGGTATGGTTGAGGGAATTTGTAACAACCCTGTTCAAAATTCCATGTAATAAATTTAATAAAGGAAAAATAATAACCAAGGTCATGGGACACGTATTTCAAGCTGAATGTTGGGAAAAACATCCTAGTGGGTGTTCATTTCGGTTATTATGGTTAAGAGGAAATTGGCAAAGGCAATGGAAAATGTTTTCAAAAGGCAAGAGGCATTAATTAGCATTTTATTTATGAACATAAACAAAATTAGGAGAAAACGAAGGTGAAAGGTCATTGATTGCATGTGAGGAGGAAACTGAAGGAAAATAATGGAAAATGAAGAAAATAGAGGCATCATTAATAAAAAGGATTCTGAGGATCAGCTCACAAGATTTTGACAATTCTATGGTGGAAATCTCTCTCTATTCTCTCTCACACACACTCTTGGAGCACTTTAGATTTGGACCAAGGAAAGAAAAGAAGGAAAAGAGGAAGCAAGGATCGACAAGGGAAGAGTAGGATCAAGCAGGTACAATGGGATTACTTGCAGGTATTGATTTGCATGTGTGATTTCCTTGCTAGATTTGGCATGCATGGTACATGCGTGTGTGTATTTGGTTCTCTTGATGTCATTAGCATGGGTTTTACTAGGTGTGACAATGTTCTTCAGCCATGCCTTTCCATTTTTGGATAGCCATGCGATGATGGGTTCTTCTCTTGTATTTGGTTGACATGGATTTTCGGATGGTTTCGAAACTGAGTGAGGTGGTCTCTAAAAGAAATAACATATGGAATCCTTGACTAGTGAATGGTGGGATATACAATAAATCTTGGAGGGTGGAGTCTTGATTAGGCCTAGGAATCCTCGACCACTGTATCGTGGGATATACGGTAAATCCTAGAGACTAGGAGACATGAAAATTCCTCATGGTATAGGTGGAGAAATTTGGTGGCATCCATGTTTTTTTAGGGCCTAGTGATCCAATGGGGATTGTGGTAATGCATGAGGAAACCTTGTTTTGTTTGGTGAGTCCCACATTGATTTTTGGAATATGACACGGGGGTGATTGGATGAAGGAAAGATTTGGTTCAGCTAATCTATGGTCGGGTGGTTTGTGGAAGTCCCATACCTGGTTAGAATTTGCATTCATTAATAAGAGCTCTTTCTCCTTGGTATTTCATGTGTAAATGTATTGGCTTATGTACGGATTTTATGGATGTTATATCCATGTTATTTTTGTTGGTTATATGTTGGTTATGAGTATGTTTTATACAGACCTGATGTATGGCTCTCAACATGTTTTGAGTTGTAAATGAATGTACAATGAATGTATGACCCAATAGATGATAATGCATTTATTGTGATATGACAACAATGCTTCTTTATGAATCTCACATAATTATGAGACCCCTATGCTCAGATATGTTGTTATGACTTGTAGATTACATATTTGTGACATGTTTCACAAAACGTATGTCATGCATAGTAGGGGTCCAGTCAATTCATTAATCAAGTGTTTGCATTAGTACCTTTGTTTCAATGTCATTTATCATTCCTAAAATTTTCATGAAGTTACGGGCAGTGGTATGAAACTTGGCCCTGAAAATGTGGCACAAAATCCAAGGTTGATGGCTCAAAACTAGCTTGAATTCTACAGTCATTTGCATGCCCTTGTTGTGTGAGTGACTGGAAGGCATCAGTCACATGCATGGATTTTCATGGGAGCAGTTGGGGGTCCATATCAGTGAAATGTCAAGTTTCCTTAGGGGTTGGTCACCTAGAAGGGTTTGTTGGCCCCTGAAGTTTTTGTAGCATGTGTGGAAGGTCAGATTGGGTTGGTTTTGTCGGTTACACTTCCTTAACTGTACATGGGGATTTGAATCACATAATAGTAGCCTCTCGTCACATGCTTACCACAACGAACCTGTTAACTTGGGTAAATGTGGGAGGAGGATATTATATAGTGGTATTAAAGCATGGTTTCGTTCACTTTGGGTGGCGTCTGGTTTTTGTTCTCCTTGTGTGATATCTGATACCATAGAGTGGTATCATAGCTTGGTTTTTTTCTCTTTGGGTGGTGTCTTGTTTCCATTCTCCTTGTGTGACATCTGATACTACAAAGTGGTATCAGATCATGGTTCAACTCTTGGAATGGATGGGCAGAATCTATTTTTCGTGCATGCATGGTAGTGGTCATTATTACATTTGTGTTGACATGTAGGAATTGATGATGTTGTCATTAGGATGTGTTTTTCATGAATGCATAACGGTTGTATATGCATTGGTTATGCATGTCAGTGTCTATATGTTATTATGCATGCATTGTCATGGTTAAGATTGTTTTCCATGAGATCATTGTATGTAGTTATGTCATCATGATGATATTGGTATATTATGATGCTAATGTGTTGACTAAGATAGAACAGGAGATGCATATCATCAAAGCGAGGTTGCAACATTAGGCCTCTGGTTAAGAGCATATCGTCATATAGGTTTGTATGTTTGGCATGCATGTATGTGGTTAATGGTTGTTATAAGCATTAGGGTTACTTATATGTTTTTAATTCTATTGGTGTTATATTTACATGTATGATAGATGCTAGTTGATCAATGTAGTCATATACACATGTGTGAGATAGTCATGAATGATAGTAACATGTTGTTGCATGCATTGTGGTCATATGCCTGATGATTATGGTCATTGCAACTAAGGTCTTGATGTTATTCTGTTATGTGCTAATTGTGATTGACCTATGCAAATGATTATGGTTATGACATCGAGGTATGAGTTAATATATTGTGATATTATGTCATAGTAATTTAGACTAACTGTGCATATGTGATAGTTATGCATGAATGAAAATTGTTTATGAGTTTATGATGTGAACACATTAGCTAGTTACTGTTATGGATATCATGACCTTATTTATGTTTGAGATGATACCTTGTGAAGTTATATCATACTAATCTATATTGATTTCACAGAAAAGATAGACTCCCCTTAGATACATGAAGGTATGAGTTTACTTATGTCGGCTATTTGGTGTTTGAATGTTTGATTAGTTGCATGATATGAGTTTGTATATATAAGGTTGCATGAAGAAATGATCATGTTTTAAGATGATCGCGCTAACACATATGTGTTGATAAAAATTGATATGTACTTGAGTGTAAGTGGGTGCTAGTTGTAGTATTATGACTCGTGATTGTGAGTTGATTGTGATATGTTTGTTAGTCTTGGTAAAGGTTGATTTCAAATTAATAGACATGATGTCTCTATTTTTGGAACATGTGATTGACATGTATGAATAGTTTCAGGGCAACATGCTTGGCATTAGTATGACAAGGTAATAGTTGATTTGTCTATATAACTAACAACAAGGTGATGTGATAACATATAATAAGACTCAATTGCAGCAAGGTAAAAGGTAAGAGAAAGGAATTGGGTGAGAATTCCTTTGGCTATTTTGGAAACCACAATTCCAAATGAATGAATGCTTTAACTACAAGAAGTCTTCTTAACCTAGATTTTGTCTAATATTATGTGGATATATGTTATATTCCTAAACCTGTATTTGACAAATATATTAAGTTGGTTTTTGTCCATGGTTGGATTTGTCAACGGAATGGATTCCCTTGAGAGATGATATATGTACAAGTTCAATTACAGGTCAATCCGCTGGGTACAACAAGGTAAGGTAATCGATGTATTGTTATATCTATTTATACACTAATAGTTATGTCTTTATGGCAGTGTGATGCAATGATTGCATGGAAAAAAATACTTCCATGAAATATTGAAGAAGGCTCAGGTTTAATTTTGCTTGGAGGCATTGGGAACACATGGGGTTGAGTCATGATGTTTGTTGGTAGTTTTGTTCCTTCGGTATTTTGTGATTTGTTTGAGATTGATATATGGGTTGTGATTGTGTATGTTGCAAGGCCTTTCCACTTTGTTTTTGGTGGCACTTTGTTATTGTTATTTCATGGGTTTCTTCTTGTTTGTTTCTTGTTCTTTCCTTTATGTTTTGAGGGTCTTGGGATTTAGTTTGGAAAGAGGGAAGTTAGTGGAGTTCGGGGAATGTTGAATGAAGTCCAATAGGTAATGTAAGACCTGGATGAGGCTTGGTGCATGTATAAGGGCAACTGAAGACAAGAGTATGCCATTCAGTTGGATTGGTTGGGTCCATTGGGATAAATGGAAAATGGCAGGATAATCATGAGAAAGGTAACAAGAAAGGTTAAGTAAATGGTTACGAGGCATCATATTCCTTCACTATGTTGGGAATGATTATTCTCAGTGTTGTGCATGTTGTGCACTAATAAAAGGAGTTGTCTTAACCTTGACCTAATGGTATATGGTAATTACATTGTGATCATGATTGTGTTGATGTCTATATATGTATACATGTATGTATCTATGTATCTATGTCACTGTTTGACAGGGTTGTCAGGGATCATTCTTATGGAGGAATGATTGCTTATGCAGGTGAATGGCATGAAGAAATTCTTGGTCATCTGGGGAATAAAGTGGAAACATTAGTCCTCAGAAATCTACGACATTAGTATCATGTGGTTATGAGTTGATATTATGTGATTATACTATGTATATGTTATGGATAGGCTATGTTGAGGGATACATTAGCGGAATGAAAGCAGTGTGCTTTGTGGCATGTTGGGACAAGCATGTATAAGACAATAGAAGCAAGGTCATTTGTAAAGGATAGTGTGGTCTTAAGATGTGCAGTACTAGTGTTGTGTACATGTAGCATATGCAGTATTGTGTACATATGATGTTGTGTGCCCGTTGTATATATGGTTTTGTGTGTATATCGCATATGTAGTGTTGGGTATATATGGTACTATATACATGTTAGATATGTAGTGTTGTGTACATATCGTACTATGCGCATGTCGGATATGTGGTGTTGTGTACATATGGTGCTATGTACATGTTGTATATGTAGTGCTATGTACATATGTTGTTGTGTGCATGTTGTACATGTGGCGCTATGTACATATGGTGTTGTGTGTAGGTGGTGTTGTGTACATGTCATGCATGTGGTTCTATGTACATGTGGTGTCATGTACATGTAGTGCATGTTGTGTTGTGTACATGTTGTATGGGTGGTGTAGTGTACAGGTGGCATTGTGTACACATTGTGCAGGTGGTGCCGTGTACATGTGATGTTGTGTACATGTCATGTAGGTGATGTTGTGTACAAGTGGTATTGTGTACATGTTGTACAGGTGGTACTGGTGTACATGTGGTATTGTCTGCATGTCGTACATGTAGCGTTGTGTACATGCGGTACTACATATGTGCATTGTGTAGTTGTGGCATCGTGACAAGTGTACTTGTTGTGTTGTACTTTGTGTATGTATATTTATTGTGTTGTAAACTGGATGTAGGTGTATATGTTGTGTCATATGCTAGATCTGGTGTATGTATTGTGTGGTGTCATATGTTGTGTGTGGATGTATGTGTTGTGATGTACATTATTTATGTGTATGTGATTGAATAAAAAAAAAGGAACTAGGTGTTTTCTGGGTGTCGCAACTAATATGGTATGTGTATGAAACGGACAAAGGATAAAGGTAGAAGCAAAGGACCACTTAAAGGATTAGTATCATTATTTTATTTCAGTTTTATTATGCAAGTGATATATGATTATGATTTATGATGGTTACATGTGATCTATGATTCTAGTTTAAGATGATTGCATGTGATTCATGATTTTGATCTATGATGGTTGTGTTTTGAGCTAACTGGATGTGACAAGTTTATACATGATGATTTGATCAAATAGCTAGTTTGACTTGTGAAAAAATTTAAACATGATTGCAAGTGTACCTTATTGGAAGCTCATCAATGAGGTATGATTTGAATTTATTTGAATTTATTTTTAAGTCTAATGGAAATTATGTGCTTGGTACAGGAACACAGGGAAATTCCCTAGTTAGGTGGTTGGTATTGGCTTCCATAGAATATTAACATAAATATGACAAAGGAATTCGAAAATGTAATAGTATGTTGGTAGAGAACTTTAGGAGTAGGGCCATTATGGGACACTGGTACCCAATAGTGTCCACTGATTTCCATGAGCACATTATGACTAGTATTATGGCTTTGAGGTAGGTATATGCCTTGATTGTTTGACCTTATGATGTGAGGAAGCCTTGCCAAGGTATGGATCGCCTAGGAAAGGAGATGCCAGGGAACTTGGAAGGTCAGTGACTGCATGGAAGGGGGTGGTCAGATTTCCCGAGGGACTGTGTAGTATAGAAGGGAAGGACAGGGATGGATTTGTTTTGGTCATTAGCATTTCCATCTTGAATCAAATGCACATTGGGAGTGTGCCCTGGAATAATGAGTCGCTAATTTTTCACTAAGAGGACAAGTGGCGCAAGATTGTGGTGTTAGTCATTAGATGCATCTTTGACTTTGGAAGTGGATTTTGGACTTCCTGGGAAGGAGGTGAATCTTGGTACTACTTTTGAGGGTGGAGGTGTGAGCCTCTAGATTCCCTTATTGCTTATATGGGCATCATATCCTTTTATTTGTTGGTTGAGAAAATGTGCAAAAGTATATGTGTGGTTTTTATTGTAAATATTGTAATGAGTTGTGTTAAAAAGCTCCAGTAAACAGTATCATTGTCATGTTTTCAGTAGTGGTCATTGTAAATATTGCAACGAGCTGTGTTATAAATATCCATGGATAGTATGTTTTGCTTCTCAGCAATATTGTTGGTTGTAGGTGTCATTGAACACCGAGGGTAGTATTCCCCCAAGGGGGAGGGTTATGTAACAACCCTGATCAAAATTCCATGTAATAAAGTTAATAAATGAAAATAATAACCAAGGTCATGGCACACGTATTCCAAGTTTAATTTTGGGAAAAAAATCCTAGCGGGTGTTCATTTATGATATTATGGCTAAGAGAAAATTGGAAAAGGCAATCGAAAATGTTTTGAAAAGGAAAGAGACATTAATTGACATTTTATTTATGAAAATAAAGGAAATTAGGAGAAAATGAAGGTGAAAGGTCACTAGTTTTAGGTGAGGAGGAAATTGAAGAAAAATAATGGAAAATGAAGAAAATAGAGGCCTCATTAATAAAAAGGCTTATGAGGATCAGTTCACAAGTTTTTGATAGTTCCATGGTGGATCTCTCTCTATAATATTCTCTCTCTCTCTCTCTCTCTCTCTCTCTCTCTCTCTCTCTCTCTTGGACACTAGAGTTTTCTTTGAGCACTTTAGCTTTGGATCAAGGAAAGCAAAGAAGGAAATGAGGAAGCAAGAATCAACCAAGGAAGAACAGGATCAAGCCACTATAGCGGGATTACTTATGGTATCAATTTTCATGTGTGATTTCCTTGCTAGATTTGGCATGCATGGTACATGCATGTGTGTATTTGGTTCTCTTATTTTCATTAGCATGGGTTTTTCTAGGTGCGAGAGTGTTCTTCAGCCTTGCCTTTCCATTTTTGGATAGCCATGGTGTGATGGGTTCTCTTGTATATGGTTGAGCTGGATTTCCATATGGTTTTGAAACTAAGTGAAGTGGTCTCTGAAAGAAAGAACACTTGGCCAAGGAATCCCTTAACCAGACTAGGAATGTGGTAAAGACAGATTTTATGTGGCTGGTGGGCCTAGGAATTCTAAACCATTGTATGGCGGGATATACGTAAAGCCTAGAGATGTGTGCCCTCGATCAGGCCTATGAATCCTTGAGTAGTGAATGGAAGGATATATAGTAAATCTTGGAGGGTGGAGCCTTGATTAGGCCTATGAATCTTTGACCATTGTATGGCAGGATATATGGTAAATCTTAGAGACTATGAGACATGAAAATTCCTCACAATTTAGGTGGATAAATCTGGTGGCAACCATGCTTATTTATGGCCTAGTGATCCTGTGGGGATTTTGGTAAAGCATAAGGAAACTTGGTTTGGTTTGATTTGAGTCCCACATTCATTCTTGGAATATGACACAGGGGTGATTAGCTAAAAGAAAGATTTAGTTCAACCAATCTATGGTCGAGTGGTTTGTGGAAGTCCCATACCTGGTTGGATTTTTCATTCATTAATAAGAGTTATTTCTCCTTGGTATTTCATGTGTAAATGTATTAGCTTATATGTGGATTTTATGGTTCTTATATCCATGTTATTTCTGTTGGTTATATGTTGGTTATGAGAATGTTTTATGAAAAACCTAATGTATGGCTCTCAGCATGTTTTGAATTGTAAATGAATGTACAATGAGTATATAACCTAATAGATGATAGTGCAACTATTTTGATATGGAAACAATGATTCTTTATGAATCTCAGATAAGTATGAGACCCCTATGCTCATATATGTTGTTATGACCTGTAGATTACATAGTTGTGACATGTTTGATGAAATGCATGTCATGGCTAGTAGGGGTCCAGTTAATTCATTCATCAATTTTTTGCATTAATACCTTTGTTTCAATGTTATTTATCATTTGTGAAGTTTCATTAAGTTTTTGGCAGTGACCTAAGTCTTGGCCTTGAAAAAGTGGCACAGAATCCGGGGTCGCTGGCTCAGAACTAGCTGGAAAAGTCCACATTCGCTATCATACCCTTGTTGTGGGAGTGACTGGAAGGCCTCATTCGCATGCATGGATTTTCATGGGAATGGCTCAGGGTCCAAATCAGTGAAATGTCAAGTTGCCTCAGGGGTTGGTCACCTGGAAGGGTTGGTTGGTTCTTGAAGGTTTTGTAGCATGTGTGGAAGGTTAGTTTGGGTTGGTTTTATTGGTTTCACTTCCTTAACTGTACATTGGGATTTGAATCACATCATGGTAGCTTCTTTCCACATGTTTACCCCAGCGGACCGATTAACTTGGGTAAATGTGGGAGGAGGGTGTTACAGCCTTGTGGTCTCCTTTGGTTAATGAAGCAGAGCTAATATAATCCACTCTATGCCTTGTGATACAACCTATGGGCCTAGAAGAGAGGCACATTTATTAGTTGGATGGTTTTCCTCACAAATAGATAATATCTCTATGACATTTAGTGGGCACTCATTTATGGGGTGCCTCTTAGTGCATCTAGGGCAAAAGATAGCCAGTTCCATTCCTGATTCTTCCTTCTTCTTTTTTATCTACATAGTGTCCATTTGGAAGGAAAAGGTGTGCAACATCTCACTCTTAAATTCTTCTAGCATTCTCCCTATTTCATGTTTTATGGTTGAGGTATAAGGAGAAGAGTTGATTAGGCCTTGACTGGACCTACCCTCTTCCATGTAACCCTAGAATGATTCTTGAATACTATCATGATGTATTCATAGGTTAGTTGGTAAATATCTCCGCGAGACAACGTATTAAGGGTCTCCATAAACTCCTCCCTAATCCCTCATAGAAGTACAAGCTTCAAATTTTTTGTCAAGGGTACAGTTAGCTCTTCTGTAGTTGAGTTTAAATCTCTCTTGATAATCCTCTAAGGATTCATCTGGCCGTAAGGTCATCCTAAAGATATCTTGTTTTATTTCTCTTGAGCTATAGTATTCCATGTATTTTTTATTAAAGGCTTGCTGCATTTGAGCCCAGGTGGTGATGTTGCCTCCTAATTCCAAGCTCATGAACCAGCACAAGGTTTCATCCTTGAGGGTGGAAGGGAAAAACTTAAGCTTCTAATCATCAGAAGTGTAATCATAAGTTATGAAAACCACAACAAACTCGAACATGAATGTATTAGGGTATTTAGAGGCTAGTCCATGGAAGTGTGGGAGAGAAATGGGGATTATGTTTTTTATTTTGGCCTCCCCATTGGTTTCTCGAATAGGAGAAAGCTCATTCTACCTATTCTCAGCCATGTTATGGGTAGGTGATATGGGTTCTTCCTCCCCTATAGGTTCTTCAAAGGTTTATGGCTTCTCACCTAAAGGAATCTCTAACTCCTTTATGGCTAAAGTAGGAAGTTCATAATCACCAAAGAAGATTGATGGTTTACTGTTGGGAGTGGGATCCCCCAAGGGCTGTTTTGGGGCTAAAAGCCCATGTTTGAGTCAAATTTTGTAATAAAAATGTAAAGACTCTGAATTTTGTGGTCATAGAGCATGAAGGTGTCATGTGTCATAAAGGTTAGTCTGCCCTTAGTTTTGTAAAGTAAAGTCGGCTGTAAGAGATCTACCCATGGTCCGCGGACCATGGGATTGTATAAAAAGAGCTAAGCTCTAAGTAGTTTTAGAGACACACAATTATGAATTTTGTAAGAGAGTTGTAGCTCTAAAGAAGAAGTCTAAGTCTTGGGTTGTAGCGTAGGTAGAGGCTCTGTAGCTGAGTGCACAGAGGCCTAGGGTAGAAGTCTGCAGCTGAGTGCGTGGACCCCTGTAGCTGTGTGCGCAGGGTGGACAGAGTTTGTAAACACTTGGAAGATATCAATAAAGAGAGATATTCTGCAATTTTTGTGTCTTTGTTCTGTTGATGTATCTTGATATGTTATATATGAAATTCATTTGTTATGCTTATGTGACACGTGAATAAATGCAATTACATTGAATAGTTGAACGCATTTACGAATATTTGTTTATGCAGTGTTAACTATAATTTCCTAATAAGATAAGCAAGTCACTAAGATTAATTGGGGAACCTGCTCGGCATGCTGCCATAGCAGCGCGGAAGTACCTTTGTAGCTGGTTAGGGCTGCGCGAAGGTCAATCGTACTCTTTCACGGAGGTATTGAGGATTGGAATAGAGGGCTCATCTTGAAAGCCCTAGAGCGAAGAAACCTGTGCAAAGGCAGGGATAGAGGGAATCAAATGACATCACAACCATCTCAGGGTGTGGAAACTTGGTTCTAGCATCCCCCCATATTGCTTCAAGTGAGACTTCAGTTCGTGCTCCACAGGCTGATGCCAAAAGGGCGAGTAGTGTTGGGATTTGTTTGGCTAATTAATGTTGAACCTAGGTCAGGCCCCTTCAAGCCAACAAATGGTTTTGTTGCCAGAACTAGAATCTACATAAGAGATGTGTGATGTCGTATCACTGGAATCCTACTAAGAAGGATATCAGAGACTAGTTGGATAGGAAGATCCATGAATTCACGGCACAGGAGAACATAAACCCACAAATGACAAATGAATAGTGGTTGGACAGATACCTATATACAGAGATCCATGAGATATTTTTCTGCTCCTTCCCAATTTAGCTACATGAGTGGATCGCAAAGCTAGCAGATAGTCAAGGAAGGTGGAAACTTGATGGTCCTATTGTTTAGACCCCAGAGCTAATACAGAAATTGGGAGCATCTGAGGACAAGATTGCTCGCGCTGTTGATCATTGGATCGATTGCGTCATAGGAGGATTTGTGATTGAATTCGCGGTCGACACCTTAGTTAGCTACAGTGAGGCACAACGATGCTTTTTCAAAGTGTCGTGAGGCAAGTAAGTGAAATATTTGAATACTTGGATTAAAATTCTATTGTGCGAAAAATGGGTTATGCAGCTACCTTGATGTTCGGAACTATGCGAAGCGGAAAAACTTACAAGAACGAAGGAAAAAAGAGTCCAGAGTATAGTGCATTAATTTCACCTTCGCGAGGTGACGGGGAAGGGATAGTGAAGGTTTCTCCACGAAGTACTATTCAGTTAATAAGATAAGGATTCCCATGAATACCACCTCTGCCCACACCACCTCCAACTTCACCACCATCTCCTCAAACTTCACCCATACCACGTCCACCTCCACCGTAGTTCAGTATGGAAAATTCAGTGAAGTTGCCTTTGTTCAAAAGCTTGGGAAATGAGGGCCTGGACCAATTCTAGTTCGTTGTAAAATTTGTATGGGAAGCTCAAGGTGTTACAAATGATCATATAAATAAGGCAACATTGGTTAATGCTCTGCAAGATCGCGCGCTAACCTGGTATATCAAGTACTCTAATGATAACCCAAATGCTGGGGTGGCAGACATCTAGACAACACTAAATAAAGAGTTCAATAAGCCTAAATCTGAGGCATAGTCGATTGTGGGATTCAAGGAGATCATGATGCAACCAGGTGAGACGCATTGGGAACTAGATCAGAGGTTGAAATGTACAATCTGCAAAGTCAACATGAATTTGACAGATCGACAGCATCGTGAATGGTTTGTAGCTTCACTTTTGCCACACTTAAGGGTCGCACTATCACATCATAAGATAACGACGCAGGCAGAGGCCTTGGAGATTGCAATGAGACTGCATGAAACACTGATGCAAGATACAAACTTGGGGGTTCAACAGATCCATGCACATCTAAAGAATCTATGCGTTGAGATGCAAAGTCTGAAGCAAGACAGGACAGTTTGACCATAGGTGTGCAAGGAGGTATGGTGCTTGAAATGCAAGAGTCAGGGGCATGACAAGAACCATTTCCCAATATTTGCAAACTATATTGCAGGAGGAGGAATGATGCCTTTGATGCCAGAGGCTCAAGCAGGACCTAGCGTGGGGCCTACACTGTGGTGCACTATCTGTCAGGTAGCAGGGAAACATGCCACGGATAAATGTCATCTGCGGCAGAAGTTTGTACAAATGCCGCAACAGTTGTTCTGCAACTTCTGTAGGTCGATAGGGCATGATGAGCGTAATTACAAGAGTTATGAATTAATGATGGATAGAACTCCTGCCTATAGGGTTTAGGCAGAAACGCAGCCTCTTGAGCAAGGCGCAGGGATGGCACGGATAGGATTTCAAGGGCGCGAAAGAGGCTGAGGCGGAGTAGGACCTAGCAGAGGTCGAGGATAGTTGATTTTCTACAATTGTGGAGGACCAGGACACTATGCCCATGATTGTACTAACGCAACATGTTCGTCGTGCAAGTATTGCACACTGTTTGATCATGAAATGGAAGACTGGCTTACGTTGATAGCTAGGATATGAGACAAAGGGGTGCTACCACCTCCACCGACTTAGAACCTGTAGATGATGAGGTCTAAGCCACGCGAAGAAGATCCAAACGTAAATATAGTGCTTAGAAGTGGAATCGTGATGGGAGATGACAAGGGAAAATAGCCAGAAGAAAGTACACGGGTCCACAAAGCTCTGGCGAAGGAGGCTGAGTTCGATTTAGAGCGCATGCATGAAACCTTCAAGGAAGCTCAGAAGAGCTTTACTGAGGCCTCCACCTCAGGAAGCAAGGATAAGCCTGATCAGGAGATGGACCCCTCTATGCTCACAACTTTCCTGGAGACCTGTATGAAGTTACTACATGATAGTAAGGTTGTGAATTGGTTACAAAAGCTCATCAAAAGATGCGTTGGAACTGCATTGGGTGAGCCACGCGTAGTACGAAAGATTGGAAAGCATAAAACAAGGACGGGGCAAGAGATGAGACTGACAACATAAATAGGAGAGTATGAAATGGATCAGGTTATTTTGGACCAGGTGTCAGATGCGAATGTCCTACCGAAGCAGACTTGGGAACGAATGGGGAGACCCGCACTACAATGGTCTTCGATTTAGCTAACGATGGTGAATCAACAAAATATCATCCCCATGGGGCGGCTGCAAGGGGTGACTGTGGATATTGAAGGCACGAGCGCACTGGCTAATTTTGAAGCAATAAAGATAGTGGATGACAGCAATCCATATCCTGCACTCCTGGGAATTGACTGGGCTACTGATATGATCAGGGTAATCAACCTAAAGAAGAGAAAGATGATATTTGAGAAGAAATTGTTGCACATAATAATACCCCTAGATCCGGCTGAAGGATCGGGCTATATTGAACCAGTTCACGATTATGAGAGTGATGATGATATGGACTGTATACAACACAAGATCAAGATTGGGTGAATCCCACCACAGATTGATGAATTACATGGGATCATGAGAGTTCCTGCACTTTGGACTCTGATGAAATGTTAGAATGCTGGCAGATTTGGTTACATGAAGTGACTACGCTGAACAAAAATATGCTGACCCAATTATTGTGGTGTGTGTCCTTAGTGTTGTTGGGAAAAGTATCCAATTCGGAATGCCCCTATCCCACTCTAAGGTGTGATAGTGCCTTAGCAACAAACGAAGTAAACTAATTGAGTATTCTTCTTTATGAAATGTAAATGAGGAAGAAGGATTTAACTAACCTGTGTCTTCCACTAGTTTGTCGATCCAAATCACTCCTCTCTTCAGTAGCTCCCAGCTTCCTGCTCCTTCACCGGCCCAGCTTCACCGAATTCCTGCAAGATCACAAGAGAGAGAAACTACATGAAGATACAGATATACATTCATAAAAAGCTCAAGATCAGATTAAGCTAAACATGTAAGCATAGCAAAACATCATTGGTACACAACATGTAGGAGAAACTCAAATAGTTTATTGATATGATAATAAAGTCCAAGAGGAGATACAACCAAGTGGGTTCCGATCCAGCATCTACCTCCCAGCAAAGGAATCCCTTCCTCTCCTCCAACAAAGCATAAATCACCCAATGTACTAATCTCAATCTCAAACCAACAACAATTCTCTGCAAAGTACAAAATTCCAGCCTCCAACCTCTGGATCTCTGGGATGAGAGATCTATATATAGATATTTTCAGAGGTGTGAGTCAGCTCTGGGTTTTTGATTAGTGTCTTCTCTCTGATAGTTCTTGATGCCACTTGGAGATTTCATTGATCTCTTACTCATCCTTGGGCGATTTTGATAGGCAAGTGTCCCATGAGAAGTTTCTGGAAGATTCCATGATCATCCACCTCGCAAACTGTCTCCGCCACTTGTATTTTCCCGATCAGTGCACCCTCACAGTGTATTTAGGTGCACTGAAACGCAATTCCCGTGTGTACAAGGTGCGCTGCATAGCACCCTGGTAGTGTATTTAGGTGCGCTGATCCAGTTTTGACCAATTTTGAGTAGTTTCTGGTGGAGAACTTCTAGGAGAAGCTGTAATTTGTTGACCTTGTTCCTTTAGGGGTAGGAACAACACTTTTAGGGACTTTGGATCCCTTGGATTATGGAATTTTCATGCTCAAAGCTGTAAGGCACAAAAATGTCTATAACAGTTGCCCCCTAAAGTATGAGGCCGTTTATCGGGTGAAATGCTTTATTAGGAGGATCCGAAGTTCATTCAATGCTGGGAGGAGACCTGTAATAAGATACAATACAATACATTATTTTTCATATTGTTTTCATGATCTAGCTGAGGCGGGCATTCCCATGCTCAGCTTTATAAATTCATTATTATGTACATAGGACAGACAATTGTCTGATGATAGACTGATGATCCTGCTGAAATCATCATCCTTTGGTAGGATGATTGTCTGTGCTGCAATGCTGTACATGTCAATGTCTTTATTTTTCCTGAATATATATCGCAGCCCGGATGGATGAAACTAGATCCGGGGTCTTCAAACTCGTTCGATCTTCACTCTAAGTACAAGTCGATCCATGTGAGAAATGTTCTGAAGTCGAACATGGAAAGACATCGCTTGATTACCAGTCAATGAGGTAAACCGTTAACAAGCGCGAGAGGAATCACCGATAATGATAATGACCCTCAAGGTACTGCAGTACAATTCACGTGGTGTGAATAAAGGACTTGGCGTCGAACACCACGCAAAATCTTTCGGTCGAAGGTCATTGATGTATACCTGTCGCCGGAAGTGAGAAACTTGCCATTGAGGCATGCAAGCTTCAAAGTATTGAAGGGGTTGTCCCTAGATCAACTTCTTGGATAATGAGTTGATGTCGACAAGAAGCGATCCGTCAAAGGAGGGCCTTAATGTATCCCACATCAGTGACATGGAACGGAGCAAATGATTTTGATGGAGGTGAAAACGATCTGATGATATATAGTTCAGGGTGGCGGTCATGAAAGAATGAAGGATAATGTATGGTAGTGGATGGGACACGGTTGACTTCTCTGGATGACTTCTCTTGAACATATCGGCGACACTTATGTGATGGATTGGTAGCATTTAACCCAAAGGTGGATGGTATGGCGAGACCATGGTGATGTGACCGGTGAATGAAACAACCCAACCCAACTCAGGCACGGAGTGGAAGTGTCATGTTCAAGAGCGACTTGCTACCAATAAAGTTCTTTGAGTTTCTTCCCAATTTTTCCCCAGTCATTGCTGACCAGTACCTCTTTATTTTTGTCAAGCTTGAGGAGGATAACATGTGCTTGTTCTATAATTTGCCCTTCGGGCAAACCCATCGCTATGTTTTAACGAGCCTAGCGATAGTGAAACTCGTTCTCGTCTAAAGACAAGTTTGTCGCTATTTAATGTTTTTTAACGAGTCTAACGACAAAGATAACTCGGTCCTTTTCATTTTTAGAGAGTCTGAAAAGGTACGTAAAGATAACTCCAAAGTTCCTTTTTCGTCATCTAATCCCTTAAGTCCGAAAAAGTATAAAACAATACAGAAGGGATGAATTTTCGATAGTTTTAACGAGCCGAACAAAACAAGCGCTCGATCTTTTTGTGCAATAATCCCTCAGGTCCAAAAAGATTAAAATCTAGAGGAGGGATAGCACTTCCGGTCGCTTTAACGAGCTGGAAGGCCAAAACTCGGCAATCTTTTCATATTTTACGAGTCAAATGAAAAGAGCTTAAAAAAGACTCGTCTTTTGAGGAACGAGTGATGAAACGGGTTAGCAGCTGATTCCAGGTAAGGGTTGGAATTTTCCAATCACGGCAGTGTTACAAGGATGGCTAGTGAAATCACTCTTCGCAGCTATTCCTCAAAATGGGTAAACAATCAAATGGAGGTGAATGATCGGCCAATGGAAAAGTGGAGGTGACGGTGCAAACACGACCAAGGCTTTAATGGTTGATAATGTTACATTCATGGTGGTTATTTACCGGAGGGTAGTTCATTTTTTAACGAGCTTAAACGCGGGTTGAAACACTTGCTCGATCTTATGTTTATTTTTTAACGAGCATGAACTATGTGCTAAAACTGCTCGATGATAAGCTTGCATGCCCCTAAAAATGGAGGTGACGGTGCATGCCCCCCAAGCTTCATTGCATTCAAATCGGTGGTTGGAATGAAGGTTTACCTTTGAGATTTGAAAAGGGGATTCGTTTCATTTTTTAATGAGGTTGACACAGTAAAAGAACTATCCTCATGACTCCTTGTTTCATTTTTTAACGAGGTTGACACGAGATAAGAACCGTCCTCGGAGTCCAAATCCATTAGATATAGAAGGTTTCATATTCCACTGTGGCCACTTCCGCCAGATTACTCGGAGGTGGTAGGGCAAAAGTACCCATTAAGGCAGGGTCTTTTAGGAGACCTACTCCGATATTTTGGAGCAAATGATTGCTTCCATGGATCATTGGAATGCTTCCCGTAACTTGTGAGAAGTTGGGGAGAAATGTTTGTTGGTCGACGATTGTAATCCCTCCTTGAAAGGGAAATGCAATCTTTCTGAAATAGGTCGACACAACAGCTGCCATGGCATATATCCATGGTCTTCCCAATAGGATGTTGTAATCAAGGTTTCCGTCGATTACTTCAACATCAATTTCTACTGTTTTCCCTCCTAGTTCAACTTTCAAGTTATTTAGGATACCATACGGGGTATATGTCCTTCCGTCGAATGCTTTTAATGTCGTCGAAGATCGCGACAAGGTTGGAGATCCTAAAGTTTTCCAGCAACTCATCGACATAATGCATGTAGATGCCCCCTCATCAATAATTGTTCGATGAACAGTTTTGTTGAGGGCTTTCACTTGAATAAGGAAAGCTAGTTGAGCTGGTAACTGAGGGTCATATCCTTTATGATTAAAGGCCACAAGATTGGAATCCATTGGGTCAATCCCACCTATTGCTGATAATAAAGCTTTCTCTTGGGAGAGGCAATTTTGCGGTACCTCAAGTGTCGACATAGCGGATGGCGATTGGGCCAAGTCCTCTATTATATTATAATTCTGTGCTATTTTTGCACGAGGATTAAATGTCAATTTGTGCACTACTCCCTTTGGCGACTTTATCATTTGTTCAGGAATGATGGGTGGCACAACTTTGGTCAAAGTTGTTGTCGAACTACTAGGTTGTTCATTAGCCTTGTTATTCGACACCTGTGGATTCCCGTAATCTTTTTTCCTTGCCAAAGCATCATTTTGCTGCTTTGAGATAGACAACATAAGCACTTGGGATCGGGAAGCATTTTGATTAGCAACCAGTTTGGTTCCCGGGCTTGGAAACGGATCAGTCAATACTGCTGAGGTTTTTGAACTCTTAAAGAGTTTCTTAAGCTCAGCTTTGTATGGACATTCTCTCGTCCGATGATCCTCATCGCATATATGACACCCCGCAGGGGGTTTCCTTTGCCCAGAAGGGTTTGTAGAAGGCTTTTCAGGAGATGACTCATCCTGCTTCCTTTTTCTCCCTTTCTTTTTCTTCTTGCCCCCTGGTTGCTTCAGTTGTTTGCCCTTGTCAGTCGACACGGCATTTACTTCCGAGGCAAGAAGTTCCTCATTTGCATTTTGACTAGAAATCTTACAAGCCTTTTTAGATGTAGCCTTTGTCGATTTCGTGTCTGTCACGCCAATCACGCCATCATCGGCATGAGAGTCATTGTTTGATTTAGGAGGAGGAGGAATTGAGAATTCTGGTCTAGGGGCGTCAGGTATTTTGTCGTAGAGCGTGACAGACTGAGTATAGACCAAGTCTAGATATTGCGCACGAGCGATAACTTTCTCTTCCATTACGACTCCCCCCTTTGCCACATCTTCCGTTATGGCAGGAAGTAACGACTTGATAAACCATTCAGCTAATAGCTGATCAGGAACGTACGTTTTTACCATCCTACGACGACGTCGCCACTCATGTATATGATCAGATATGTGAGTGGCCGTTGTCTGTTTGAAGTTGGTTAGGATTTCCGTTCCCATTTCATACCTTATCGGTAATTGAAAATGGGTTAAGAAAGTCGTGGCTAAGGTGCTGAAATTGTTGAACGAAGCTCTAGGCAATTCAATATACCATTTTGCCGCTGGACCCGTTAATGTCCTCTGAAAAAGGCGAAGCCTTATCGAATCATCGTTTAGGGTTTTTGATGAACACCATAGATGAAATGTCATCACGTGATTCGACGGGTCTTCACCTGGATTTCCATTAAATTTAGGAATATCTGATGGAAGTTTGTGAGGAATCGCTGGCCACCAAGGGGCATAAGAAATTGGATCATTCGTCAGCCGGTTTAGATCTGGTAATTCTAGAGTTGCTACAAAGGGCAACTGTTGATTCAGGTTAGGCAAAGCATACCCAGGATAAGATGGAATCGCCTGAGCAGTGGGTCTTTGCATACCAACATAATGTATTTGATGCTGGCAACTTTGACAAGGTTGATGGGCATAACCATTATAATATGGTTGTTGGTAACCGCTTTGTAAATGCGATTGCCCATTACTTACAAAGACTTGTTGCTCAGGTCCTCGATATGATTGCTGGAATGGGGGTTGTTGAGTTTGAACCAGCTCTGGTTGTTGGACCATTTGTTGTTGTCCAATACTAGATGATTGACCAAGATGAGGAGTCATAGTACTTGTTTGAGCCTGAGTCGCTCCAGATAAGGAGGCACTAACCGGAGGTTGTGATTGAGTTGTCGAGACAAGGGGCTGTTGTATGGCAACCTGAGAAACTTGGGGTTGACATGCAACAGGTAGCGCTTGTACTTGCGACGCAATCACCATACTAGGTATAGTGGCAACATTCGACACAGGGTGGACTGGTTGCATTGAATATGCAACCCTTGGTTGCTGAGGCAGTATTGGTACCCATCCGCTGGATGTAATTCCAGTTTGACCTGAACTTTGTTGTAAACTCCCATATGGTTGTTCTCCGGGGGGGAACAATGAAAAGGCATACTGTCCTCCATATGGTGGCAATCCAGTACTTAAAGGGTAGATTGGCCTTTGAAGACACATTGGATCAACTTGTTGAGTTTCAACATAAGAAATACCAGATGATAATCCGGATGAAGAAATAGGAACTAACCATGTCGTCGAAACAGTCTCTGATTGGACTCCAGCTTGTTGTTGACAATTTGCCGGGACAGATGGTATACCAGCGAACATCGTTGGAGTAGCAGCAGGAGGTTCTGCCGCTGCTGCGTCGGATGACACAATCCTGGATGTCGACAGTTGTTCAGACATATTTAGTCTATCCAAAAGATTTCCTAGCGATTCTACAAGAACTTGCGATTAAGGGAGACTAACTTCGAAGATCAACGAGGGAAAGGTGATGATTATTCCGTTTAAAATAAATTTTAACGACGCTTTAGACACAACTTGCTTTTTCAATTTTAAAGAGTGGAGAAAAAGCTAAAGATGACTCTAGTCGCCTTCGATGTTTTAACGAGCCCGAAGTGACAAATGCTCGGATGGAATTTTTCCGTTATAGAGTCTGAAAAAAGGCCAAAAGGAACTGCTCTGGAGTTCTAGGTAGAGGGTGTGCCAAACTTTTCACAAAACCGCAGAATACTTTTTAAGGTACGGGCGGTCAATCTTCCCGAATGCTGTGTTTAGTGCATTGCGATCAGTAGGGCGGCCGACACAGCTTCCTAAGGATAAAGGCTTTATTCCTATAGGGGTCTCCCAATATATACTCGACGGTACGTGGGAGCACAATCCATACTGGCGCTATCGTCCCTCAGGAGGAATCACCCAACCATCAGTGAGATCGAAAGTCACCAGGTTTTACGACGCCGGAACACGTCTCTAGCCTAGACCTCTATGTTGTGCGTTAAGTTACAAAGCGTTGTTAAGTTCATTCAATTTATTTTAGGTTGATCTTTCTTAGAAGTTTGCCTTTTTGGATCACCACGAGATGTATGATACAATTCCTAAATGCAGTCTAAAGATGATAAGCAAGATTTTATATCTTTTCAAAAATGAAAATCCTAGCTACAAGGGGAAAAGGAAGACACAAACTTTTCTCAAAGAGCATAGAGCACACTGTAAATGCACTTTTCCTAAATCAAAGCATGCAAACTATCAAAATGCAAATGCACAAATGCATGTATTTGTTTTCGCTTCCTTAATATTGATGCCTAAAAAGAAAGTTGTTGTACAAATTTGAATTCGATTTCAAGTGAAAACATAAACAAGTTCCTTTTTCAAAATCAAAAAAGACGATTACGACACTTTATTATTTACTTGTTTCGACACTAGAAATACATAAATTCAAACCAAACGACAAAAGTAAAAGCTCAATCAACTGTGAATAGCAAACAAACTTACTCCTAAGATCAAAACGACACTTACGACAGGTCTAGATCTAAGGGCGACAGTATGACTAGTTTACTTTTGTAATGGGAAACTGCAAATGATGTAACAAATACACAAAGAACAAATACAGTTTCTTTATACAACTGAGGCAGAATTGAGGCAAAGAAAAGGGGTTTCAGATAGGTACACTGACTGATAACAGGCTGCAAAAAACAGAGATAAAACTGAGCAAAAGGAAGCAGGGAACCACAGCTGCACAAGGCAAAGGCTGATCAGCGCACCCTCAGCACAGAGAAACTGAACTTCAGCGCAGGTATCCTTCACGGGACCTGCTTTGAAATGCAGAACCTCTTCACAGAGTCTACGCTGAAGCAGAAACGAGAGTTGTTTCTGGGTTCTGGGTCACGGTTTGCAGTTAAATCTACAGTTTTTGGCCGGATCAAAGCTATCAATTAGGTACAATTAGGAGGATGATTTAAAGGAGGACTAAGATCTATCACAAAGGGTTGTTAGAGCACTTGTGGATCAGTTCGTTCAGATCATAAAAACAGGCCCAGTGAGTGGACTAGAATGGCAGATCTCTACTTTGCATTTGAAAATGGCAAATGCATTTCGATTCGGCACTCCTGAGTTTATGAGAAGAACAATAATAGAAACACAAATAAACTAACAAGATACTGTCCCCAGCGGAGTCGCCAATTTGTTGTTGGGAAAAGTATCCAATTCGGAATGCCCCTATCCCACTCTAAGGTGTGATAGTGCCTTAGCAACAAACGAAGTAAACTAATTGAGTATTCTTCTTTATGAAATGTAAATGAGGAAGAAGGATTAACTAACCTGTGTCTTCCGCTAGTTTTTCGATCCAAATCACTCCTCTCTTCAGTAGCTCCCAGCTTCCTGCTCCTTCACCGGCCCAGCTTCACCGAATTCCTGCAAGATCACAAGAGAGAGAAACTACACGAAGATACAGATATACATTCATAAAAAGCTCAAGATCAGATTAAGCTAAACATGTAAGCATAGCAAAACATCATTGGTACACAGCATGTAGGAGAAACTCAAATAGTTTATTGATATGATAATAAAGTCCAAGAGGAGATACAACCAAGTGGGTTCCGATCCAGCATCTACCTCCCAGCAAAGGAATCCCTTCCTCTCCTCCAACAAAGCATAAATCACCCAATGTACTAATCTCAATCTCAAACCAACAACAATTCTCTGCAAAGTACAAAATTCCAGCCTCCAACCTCTGGATCTCTGGGCTGAGAGATCTATATATAGATATTTTCAGAGGTGTGAGTCAGCTCTGGGTTTTTGATTAGTGTCTTCTCTCTAATAGTTCTTGATGCCACTTGGAGATTTCATTGATCTCTTACTCATCCTTGGGCGATTTTTATAGGCAAGTGTCCCATGAGAAGTTTCTGGAAGATTCCATGATCATCCACCTCGCAAACTGTCTCCGCCACTTGTCTTTTCCCGATCAGCGCACCCTCACAGTGTATTTAGGTGCACTGAAACGCAATTCCCGTGTGTACAAGGTGCGCTGCATAGCACCCTGGTAGTGTATTTAGGTGCGCTGATCCAATTTTGACCAATTTTGAGTAGTTTCTGGTGGAGAACTTCTGGGAGAAGCTGTAATTTGTTGACCTTGTTCCTTTAGGGGTAGGAACAACACTTTTAGGGACTTTGGATCCCTTGGATTATGGACTTTTCATGCTCAAAGCTGTAAGGCACAAAAATGTCTATAACACTTAGAGGTAAGAAACATTCCTACTTATGATGGCCTGAATGAGGTAGATATCTTTTTGGATGCATTTGAAAGGGAGGTACCAGAAAAGCAGTGCTTCCAGGCGTTAGACTAGGCACTACATGCTACACTTGCAAGATGGTGGGGTACGCATAAAGGAAGCTTTATTGATTGGTGTGAATGTAGGAGGATGATGAGAACACAATTCGGGAGGCCTAAGATGTGAATGACAGACAAGTATGATGGGCAGGATGATCCATGCATGCATTTTGCCAAATGGGCCCAAGCTTATGGAGAAAAGCCTCAACCTGAGTGGGTGCACTTATTCTTTCATACCCTAGATGTTGTCCCAATGAATTGGTACATAGAAACTAAGCTCCGCCATGGTACCGGTGAATGGGATGTTCTGCGCAAAGGCTTTGTGATGACATTTTTGAAGACGGGTTTGGTTGTATTGATGAGGCACTACAAGAAGTAAAAGAAGCTATCTTTCAGATACCACAGGATCCTTTAGACCTGATTCAGCCTGAGTGGGCTACTCAACTAAGTCACACGCTGGAATGCTATAACATGACCGCTGAAGGAGAAGACGAGGATCCGTGAAGGATTAACATTTCGGATACAGAAGGTTACTACGAGGTTAAAGGACCACAGATTGAGAACCCTGATATAACCGCGTCGTTGAAAACAAAACAAGTGAAAATTGGTATGAAGGCAGAACCCAAATTCATGGAGATTGGAGACTATTGGGACGACGCGATGGTAGATAAGGTCATTGAATTTCTCCGTGAATACCAGGATTTATTCCCTACCAATTTTACGGATCTAAATGGGATAATCGGGGACCTAGGAATGATGAAGATTACATTGAAGCCCGACGTGGAGCTGGTTAAGCAAAGACCTTATCATCTCAATCTGAAGTATAAGGTGAAGGTTTGCTTAGAGTTTGACAAGATTCTCGCGGCAGGCATCATTAAGCCTATGGAAGAATCTGATTGGGCAAGCCCAATGGTGGTACAGGAGAAAAAGAAGAAGGATGAAATAAGGATATGCGTGGATCTCAGAAATCTAAATGATGCTTGCGTACATGATCCTTTCCCGACTCTGTTCACTGATGAAGTGTTGGACAATGTAGGTGGCCACGAAGCATATTCCTTCACTGATGGGTTCTCAAGATAACACCATATCAAAATCGTGCCGGAGGATAGGAGCAAGACAACCTTCGCGACTGAGTGGGGTTATTTTTAGTACAGTGTAATGCCATTTGGATTGAAGAATGCGCCTGCGATCTTCTCGCGCGTAGTGGTTGTTGCATTCAAATAATTTATTCATAAGTTCTTGGAGGTATATTTTGATGACTAGATTGTATTTGGGCTGGTAAAACGCCATGTAGCAAGCTTGCGCCTGATGTTTGATACCTGTCGAAGATACCAAATCGCACTCAATCATAAGAAGTGTTTGTTTTTTGTTCCTTTTGGGAACCTATTGAGGCATGTGGTTTGTAAACAGGGACTGATGGTAGATCCTACAAAGATAGTAGTGATATTGAACTTGGAAGCACCAAGGAGTGTGAAGCAGATGTGCGCTACCTGGGACATACGGGATATTACAAAAAGTTTATCAAAGGATATGCCCAGATCACCGCGCATATGGATAAATTGTTGAAGAAGGATGTCACTTTCTGCTGGAACGATGATTGTAAGAAGAGCTTGGATATATTAAAAGAAAATATGGTCACCACGACGATTCTAGTCTTCTCGAATTGGAAGAAGGAGTTTCATGTACATTTCGACGCATCATGTATAGTGCTAGGAGTAGTACTAACACAGGATGGCAGAGAAGGCTTGGACCATCCCATCGCATTCGCAAGCTGAAGATTATCCAAAGTAGATAAGAACTATTCCACCAATGAGCATGAAGGGCTAGCTATGGTGTATGCACTCCAGAAGTTTAGGCACTACTTGCTGGGAGGCCATTTTAAGATGTATACGGATCACTTTGCGCTGAAGTACCTGGTCAATAAGCCTGTGTTGGGGGGGAGAATCTGTGGGTGGCTCTTATTGTTCCAAGAGTATGATTTTGAAGTTATTGTGAAGCCTAGATGACTCAACGCGGGACCAGACCATCTGTCGCACATCAAAACATGGGAAGAGCCCACTCATTTGGAGGAGGGATTTCCCGACGCATAGATATTTGTAGTGTGCATCGCGGATGGTCATTTCGAGGATATAATATACTTCCTAACAACAGGAATTTCTCTGGAAGGATACACTATCCATCAAAAGAAGGAATTAGTGGCGCATGTGTCAAATTTCTCTGTCGTTTCTAGGCATCTGTACAAGATGGGGACTGATGAGATATTGTGACAATATCTACTTGAGTTCAAAAGAAGTAGCATCCTCATGGATGCTCATGGAGGCACCATAGGAGGACATTATGCAGGAAGAGAAACTGCACAGAAGCTTCTACGCGCATGGTTATGGTGGCCAACCTCCATTAGGACTCAAAAGCATATTTCAAGGTGTGTAACATGTGTCAAAGGACTGGCATGCCACCATGGAGGGATGAGATGCCTTTGAACCCTTATGTGACATTGCAACCCTTTGAAAAGTGGGAGATAGATTTTGTAGGACCCATTCAGCCACAAGGAAAGATAGGAGCAAGGTACATTATCACCGCGGCCAAGTATTTGACTTGTTGGGTGGAGGCACAGCTTGTGGAGGATTGCATAAGCTTGATCGCTACAAAATTTCTCTTTGAGCATGTATTGACGCAATTTGGATGCCTGAGGATCTTGATGAGTGATTGCGATATGCACTTCCTGAATGAGACGATCAGTGCACTGATAGAGGAGTTTCAAGTATACCACCAGAAGAGCACACCTCATCACCCGCAGGCTAACAGGATGGTGCAAGCATTCAATAAGGTGCTCGAAAATGCGTTGACCAAGGTTTGCAATGCTCAAAAAAGTGATTGGGGCCTATGCATACCTACAATATTATGGGCTTATCGAACGACATGCAAGAAGTTGATTGGGCAAACCCCCTTGAGGCTCGTCTATGGGGTTGAAGTGGTAATGCCTATGGAATATATTGTGCATAGTCTATGCATACCAGTGCTCACAAGTATGACAGATCGTGGAGCCTTGGAGGAGAGGCTCGAACAGCTGGATGAACTAGAGGAAGAAATATTTCTAGCTGGATTTCACTAACAGGTCCAAAAGCGGCGCGAAAAGGCATGGCATGATCGAAACATTAAGTTGCGCACATTTAAGGTAAATGACCTGGTTTTTCTATACGATAGTAAGTTTGATAAATTTCTACGGAAATTCAGGATGCACTGGTTAGGGCCCTATGTCATCAAGGAAATTACCAATGGAGGAGTGCTACAACTAGTCAAATTAAATGGAGAACCCTTCCTAGGAAAGGTGAATGGCAGTCGCTTGAAGCCATACACCGGTGGTCCGGCCATGTGACTAGATGAATGTAGCATAGTCTTAGCACTCTAGGCAGCTGAAAGGAGGTGTGGGACTATAAACTACACTGCCGAGTTGGGGAGATGCTCGATTGGAAAAGCAAGGAAATGTCACAAGGTTTATGGCAGCGCGGAGGGAGTTGCGCTACCCAAGGAGAAGTCGTGCAGGTCGGCTGGAAAGTGACTGTTAAAGTCATTGTTCGTGATTTGATGGTAGAATTGAGGCCAAATGGAGCAGGTGGATGGCATTTAAGACGAAATTTATGGCTCAGATCCTTGAAAATATGTTGCCAATCCCGCATTAATGAACCGATTTTAGGGGAAACAGTTGGATTTGAATTCAAAATACCCTATAAATTACAAATGGCTTTCCAGCAAGAAACACTTGGCATTTTGAGAATTGAGTTGTTGAGCTCTCAGGCACATATGAATCGTGAGAAATGCGAGCTTCTAATAGCTACTAGGGTATTTGAGACTTTACAGATGAAAACACACGAATTCTTGCATAAGATCATGTCAGCATCCCTTGAACTTATAAATATTGAACAAGTAGTAGAGGAACCGGCACAGGAAATGGAAAGAGAGGCAGAAGTAGCTGCTATGGAAGTGGCCGAAGTATTGGTGGAGGTCCCTAAATCCCCGAGAACTCTGAGACCGAATCCAACCCCAACCAAGGAGACCATGAAGGACAAGAAGGGTAAACAACTTGCAAAACTAGTACATGCATCGCCAAGAAGAAACCCACCGAAGCCCACTGCACAAGTGAAAGGCAAGGCTATAAACCTAGAACCAGAGGAGGAAGATATTGAAGACATCCCGATGGACGATGAGGATGTGGGAATAGAAGTGGAGGAGGTTGAAGCCCAGGGTGCAGACCCTATTACGTGGTTGCCGGAGTATGTCCTTCCATGCAAGCCTAAGTCCAAGGTCCTAAAGGACATTGATGAGAGTAAGACTCCCCTGTAAACCCCTTTGTTGCTGGACGAAATTATTTTCAATGGTTCGCGCTTGGCATGAGTGTCGATACTGAAGCTAGAAGACTGGGACTTGGTGGACCATGAGAAGTTCCCACACCTAGTGACCGAGCAGCTCATGTGCTGCATCATAGACACGAATACGAGAATGACCACATTAGAGCCACAGAAGTGGCTCAAGGGAGTAGAAAAGGTAGGGTTTCTCAACCTTCTCTTGGTGTCGCACTACAACTGCACCCTGGTGATAGTTTTGGTCATCAAACAGTTGTTGTGCTTGGTGCATGATGGGCGTCCGTGGATGGAGGAGCCGATACCCATCACAGATAGGTTGATTCATAGAAAACCACACATTCCATATACAGGTGAGAATCTAGCAATGATCTTTGGTGGAAAGGGTGGAGAGCAAGCTCTCACAGAGTTAATGAAGGAAAAATTCAAGCTGGTAAAGAAGCTGCGCGAGTACACTATCTCCAGCATCTGTGACCCCACTGTGAAGGTAGCCACATAGATCCTCACAGGGAAAGTAATGAGGAAGTGCCACGCTAATGAGGTGTCAGTGTCTGTCACCGCGCTCGCACAACTACGCACGAAAGGAGTCCAATTTAACTGGTCGGACTACCTTCGCTGAGAGTTCCTGGCGAACTACCATGAAGCACAAGAGCTCAACAAGATGTTCCACCATGCATGGCTCTTGCTGTCGATTATGCTGGTAGCATGGAAGCTACCAGAGGACAGCCAGTTCCCTTCAGTATCGCCAGAGCTCCCGAAGGCAGTGAAGTACACTTTGTTGTGGGTGACCAAGTATGTGCAGTGAGTTAGGGACAATAATATCTTCTGGATCTTAATGGAGATGAACATCAGGATGGCCATCAATCGCAAGCTGCAATTGTCACCCACGGTGTACACCAACCTGCATAGCTATATCGAGTTCAAAGCTAATTTCCATTGAGTCCCCATCATGGCACAAAAGGACCCTACGCAAAAGTGGTATGAATTTCCATATCTGGCCACGGATGATGCCATTGATGCGATGCTTGATCAATGGCCGGCGGAGTGGTGCACTACCACAGACTTGGTGGTCGACGGGAATAAGTCCGCCACTCAGAAGAAGAAGTAGGAGGCCAGGCTGAAAATGGCGCAGCTCATCGAGAAGAGGAAAAAGGAGGCCACTGATAAGGCCCAGGTGGAGTAGGCAGGAATGTAGATAGGTGGAACAAAGTGTGGCTCTGAAAAAGGTGCGAGGTTTCCTTCACCTGAGACAAAAGAGGGAGAAACATAACAACACAGCACAAACCCTCAAGAGACGTCCACCCTCATCAAGCACCTAAGAGAGCTGGAGAAGGGGGGGTCCAGGAAGAAGTCAAAGGTGACCATGACCTTGTTGGACCCTATCACATTGACAGAGGGTGACTTACATGATATCGGTGACATGGTCAGGGATGTCACTGCGGAGACCCTGTAGCAATTTGAACAACAATAGCATATCATCCTAGGCGCCATCCAAACCAGGTTGCAGGAGTTGCAGACCCACGTGTTGTAGGCTGGTGCGGTGTCTACTAGCTTGGCTATTAGCACTTCAAAGGGTATCGATATGCTGCACATGAAGACTTCCAGTGCTATAGTGATGCTGGATGGAGCACTGACCACAGAAAATTAGGTTGACAGGCCCACTGTTAGTAGCCTAAAGGGATTTGGGCTGAACCTGGTAGCACTTCCACACGAAGCACTCTACCTCTTGCAGGATGGAGTAATTGCAAAACTAAGGGCCCATGAGCACCACGCCCTCTAGGTAATCAGCAAATAGTGGATTAACAACAAGAAGATGGCCCTACGGAGAAATGTTTCCATCATCATTGAGACTGAGGTGACCAATCAGAGTAAGAATATTATGCAAGTCTGAGGAGGCATGTAGAATGGTCCCAGAGTTAGCCATTATGGAGGACAAGCCAGTCTAGGTACGCATCTACAAGTTTTCCATACGGGTGCGTGAAACTCGGACTGAGATGGCGTAGGTTCAGTTGGAGTTGAACCTAAAATTACAGAGCTACAGTTGAGGGCCCAACCTTCAACATCGCTAGAAGTAAACGAACTGTTAGCGCTTGAAATTTCACCTCAGGCTGAGAAAGGTAAACTTCAAGGCAACATCAAACCACTTAGCCTCGTAGCTACCCCTACGGGGCAGGAGAGGGCTCTCTCTGGTCTATCTCAGTAAAGATCTTCAATGGGCGAGATGACCAATAGGAAAACACTGATTTTAGGCTAGTAAACTGATCAAGAGGTTTAAATTTGGGATTTTTAAAGTTTTGGTGGAAAATTGGGGAATGGCAATTTCGGGTGCGGGGATTGGACACAGTTTTCGCAGGGAGTTCTTTGGGGCGAGGTAGGAAATAGTATTGATGCCTTTGATAGAGATGGATGGATGAGAATGACTGGTGAGGAGTTAAGGAGAGCAAGCAATAACCTTGAATTCCCCTTAAACAGTTGAAAACATTGATATTAAGCAAACTTAAAAGCAGAGCATGACAGTCATGAATTCTACTTTAACACTTCATTTGCCTAATTTGCAGAAGGAAAAGTAAGGAAATGTTTCACATAACACACTTACAAGTACAAAGAGAAACACACCATCAATACATGTGACCACAAGAATCCCAAAAAGGACTGCAAAACCCTGGTCTTCCTTTGCCAAAACTTGCAGAGATACAGTGAATAATACAATAAGAGCTTCTCCCTCAAGAGTCCAACCCTGAAAATGAGCAAGAGAGTACATAATATAGATCATCTAACATGTTTCCCTGCCTCTAGGGGTCGAGCTCACTATCCTAGGAGCTGTTTCAACCAATTCTAAACTAAGCACTGAAAACTAGGCAGTCAAAACAACTTGCCTCTATAAACTAGGAAACCAATTCATTCATTTAATTTTCACCTATCTCATGAATGAATATTCCAGAAGAGATACATAAGTGTAAAAGTGTCATAAATTTACATCATTTACAACAAGAAGGATAAAAATCAACTCCAAAAATTCAAACACAGTCAAAACTGCGTTTTGCTGAGCTATAGGCTGAAATCCTGAGCAATTTGCTTGACGGGTCGCGCGCCAAATCCTGACGGGTCGCGCGCCTTTGAGAGAACTTTTGGGGCACTTTCAGGTGTCCAAATGAGGCAAGCGTATGCTTGTTGGAAAAGTCTGTAAGTCTACTTTCCAACCCAACTAGAATTTCTGAATTTGGTTCTCATTTGCTCCTCCAAAATTGCAATCTCCCAAGACTGCTTTCTGTGTGTCAAAAATGTTGCAGAAAGTCATTTTTTGCTTGTTTTTTTACTTTCAGGAGGCCCAAAACTTCATAAAATCTCTTGGAAATGGGTGAGAATGTGTAACTTTTCATGCCAAATCCATAAATGCTAAGTTTTTTGAAAATAGAGTTGCCAAGTGAAAGGGTCGCGCGGGGGGTGAGACCCGTCAAGCGGAAAAACCTGTTTTTTGCCTTAAAAACCAAAAATCACCCAAAATGCTCAAAATTTCTTGGAATTTGTGTTGGGGCTGAGCTATTTAGTGCCATGCTCCTTCAAGGAAGCCTCGGCCAAGATGTGGAGGGGATCGGGCCTTTTTCTCCGTTTTTGTGCTTTGACCAACCGCCTTTGGAGCACCTTCATCTTTGCCTTGCACACGTGCATCTGTGCCCAATAATGATTCTTCATGTTTCTCAGCAATTTCTTATCTTGGTTGGCCTTAGCCAACAACCTCTCTAAATGAGCATTGAGCTGGATAAGCATAGCCTCTCGCTCAACTGGCACTAAATCACCGGGTCTTCTTCGATTCAAGTTGCAGCCACTACGAATCCTCCACAACTCATCAAGAGTTTCCTCATCCTCCAACTGCTTTTTGCGCTGTTCTAGATATGAGATTGTCCATTGTGCCCCTTCTAATCTCTTCTGCAATGCATCATTTTCAACTCTAAGGTGCTGAATGATCTCCTTTGACTCTAGGCTAGGAGAACTGACATCAAGATCAACAAGCTCTATATCTGGAACACCTGATGGCCCCTCATCAATCCTGGGCTGTTCGCCCCTCTTTGATACCTGTGCTACTGTCAGAGACGAGGCCCCTTCCACCTGGTGTGGAGATAACACTCGTGGTGCTGATGAAGAAGGCGAGACCCCTTCCACCTGGTGTGGAGAAAATACTCGCCTAGCTGCTGCAAATAAGGCCCTGTGGCCTCTCTGATAAGTGACCAATGGAGAAGAGCTGACATGGCTAGTCCCGGGGATATCATGCTGCTGTGATGGTCCTCCCTCCTCATGAACAATCTCCGGATGTGGTGGTGGTGCTGTAAAGAACACACGAGAGATGAACTCCTCCCATGTGATTCCCTGCTGAGCCAACTGATGTCTGACCACAAGCTGAATCAAACCGTAATGATAGAGGCTCCTATACTGCTGTGCTGGGCTCTTCCTCTGCATCAAGGGCACCATCCTCCCAATGTTTTGGCACATGAAAACAGGGATGTTCATCATCCGTACCCGTGTGAAATGCATCATCAGGCGAATATGGTACGAATATATCTGTGAAAATCTGCCCTCACAGGTGAAAAAGAGCATGATAAGCCTCATCATGGGAGCATACCCACTCCTCAAAAATCTGAAGGGAAATACACCCGTCAAATGTCTCATGAATGCAGGTCTAATGAAAGGCTCAAACTGAACACTGTCCAACATCCTGCGCTTGTTCCACACCTCTCCGACATTCGGTATCCCTGTGGCTTGAGCAATCATCTCGGGTGTCAATGTAAAATCCACCCCAGCAAGGTTCACATGTCCATCATGCAAATGCAAAACAAATAAGCGAGCCAACTCCCTGTGATGCCGAATCCGAGAGATCCTCTCGAAAAACTCATAACAAGACATATAACGGAAACATGATACTGCCATTGGACAAGCCTGCAAATCGGTCAAAGAGGTGGGCTCCTCTCTCCTATGATGACTGCCCTTTCCACCCTTGTGAGGCCTCCTCTGTTCCTCAAACTTTGAAGCTGATGCATGGTCATCACTTTGCTCATAATTGGTTTCGGTTTCTGACATTGTTTTAGGAGCAAAGTGGCTGAAATGTACTGTTGTTTCTGCTTTGCAAACTGCTGATTAAAATGTTGTTTCAAGGGGACAAGGAGCACAAGGGAAATATTAGGGAAGGGATATTTTAAAGGGAAACTAGGAATAATAATGAAACAGGGAGTTTAGGGAAAGGATTATTGCATATACATTATTTTCCAAATTTATTTACAATAATGATATGGGAGGAAGGGCTAGGGTTTAATTTTTCTTTTGATTTCTTGAGAAGAAGGGTAGGGTTTAGGGCTCTTTAACAAATTTGGAAGGGAAATTTACATAAAATGATAAGGAAAATGTAATGGGAGGTGGAAAAAATGAGAACAATGGGATACCTCAAAACAGCATGTAAACCCTAGCAATTTTTACAACTTCAAGCCAAAGCATAATAGAGACTTCTACTTGCAAATGGAGACTTTTACAAATATAATCATGACCTTCTTGAACTGTAACAAGCAATAATTTTTTATGATGGAGGGCCTACCTTGCACAATTTAGCAATTTGTGGCTCCTTGGAAAATTTGCTGGCGGTTTTGCAGAGAGAGTGCTGATGGGTCACGCGCCTCACCCAACGGGTCGCGCGCCTCTGACGGGTCGCGCGCGTTGTAAATTAACACTGGCGGAGGGTGCCTGACGGGTCGCGCGCCTCTGACGGGTCGCGCGCCTGGTTCGACGGGTCGCGCGCCTTCCCAACTCACAAACTTCACTCAAACTCTCTTGCAATCAGTTGCTCTATCACTTGGATGCATAATGAGGCTTGATAGAGGGAGATTAGGGCTTTTATAGCCTTGTTTGAATTAATTTCATATCATAACCCACTTTATAATGTTTTTTCCATGACACTTTATAAACTTGACTTTTTGGTTTCCTTTTGTCCTGAAACTGATTGATTTGATGCTTTTCTTTGATAATTTTTTGCAGGGATAGGCTCTGAGGGATCTTGGCAAGGGAGCCAGGGTTATATGCTGTCCTTTGAATCATTTTGAATTTTTTACAATTTTCACAAAATTTTTGAGAAATGACTTTGGCTTTAAAAACAGGGTTTTTAAATCCAAGGTGAAAATTAACTGTACAAGATAGAATATTTTGAAAAAACACTTTAAAAATCATCCCTCTGGCTTGCTGAGTACTTATTGACCTTCAGAGACATGAGCTTGAAGACAAACTTGACCAAAAACCCTAGACCTAAAAATTTGATCTCAAGACAATAGACAAGTAACCTTGACAAAGTTTAATGACTGAAACAAGCTGATCCAGCAGTGCCCAGAGGGGGACAAAGACACTAGCTCCTCCATCAGGGTTATGGCATGCCTAACGGAATACAAAGAATGACACTGATGAGACACCTACCTATGCAAATGCAAAGAGCTTTGATCGTTGATGGAGGGCTATTAGACCGACTCTAACAGGAACAGTGAGCGATCGTTGTCATAGAGGCAGTAGCGGTGGTGGAGAGTGCAGTAGCAGATTGCATATAGCTGTTCGAGTAGTCATT
Organism: Pinus tabuliformis; assembly: GCA_031772625.1. Lineage (NCBI taxonomy): Eukaryota > Viridiplantae > Streptophyta > Pinopsida > Pinales > Pinaceae > Pinus > Pinus tabuliformis. The sequence goes on along the minus strand of CM062820.1, from coordinate 631,825,010 downwards.
TGAGGTCCTAACAAGATTGTAGGAGGACCCAAATATACAGAGGCTGGAGATGGAAGCGTACGATCTACCACAGCGCTACAATTAGGTTAAGGGCATAGTGTGGACCGTCGTGCTGACATAGAGACTAGCCAAGCTACAAGAGGCCAAGCAGTTGAAGGAACAGGTGGACGTAGCACTGCACAAGGAAGCAGTGCTGAAAGCGAGGCTAAAGCCCTGCTGGAGGAAGCTTACGTAGTCACAGGAAATATTGAAGGCAATCTTGCAACTCTGCAAGAGATGCAACAAAAGTTTCAGGCTCACAGGGCAGGAGCAGTGACTGAGAAGACAGTGGAAGATGTGAAGCAGGCGACAGCTCATTGCATGGCTAAGGTTGCGGTCATATGGGTCGAGCTAGACGGGCTTCATGTAAAGATCTTCGTGCCTATCGAGTGACTTGAGGGCGTGTCACGATGTTTGTGTTTGGGGCCTGTTGGGAGCGGGATCCCTCAAGGGCATTTTTGGGGCTAAAAGCCCATGTTTGAGTCAAATTTTGTAATAAAAATGTAAAGACTCCACATTTTGTGTTCACGGAGATCAAAGGTGTCATGTGTCATAAAGGGTAGTCTGCCCTTAGTTTTGTAAAGTAAATTTGGCTGTAAGAGATCTACCCATGGTCCATGGACCATGGGATTGTATAAAAAGAGATAAGCTCTAAGTAGTTTTAGAGACACACAATGATGAATTATGTAAGAGAGTCATAGCTTTGAAGAAGAATTATAAGTCTTGGGTCATAGCATAGGTAGAGGCTCTACAGCTGAGTGCACAGAGGCCTAGGGTAGAAGTCTGTTGCTGAGTGCGCAGACCCCTACAGCTGTGTGCGTAGGGTGGACAGAGTTTGTAAACACTTGGAAGTTATCAATAAAGAGAGATATTCTACAATTTCTGTGTCTTTGTTCTATTGATGTATCTTGATATGTTATGTATGAATTTCCTTTATTATGCTTATGTGATGCGCAAATAAATGCAATTACATTGAATAGTTGAACGCATTTACGAATATCTGTTTACATGGTGTTAACTATAATTTCCTGATAAGATAAGCAAGTCACATAGATTAATTGGAGAACTTAATCGGCACACTGCCATAGCAGCGTGGAAGTACCTGGGTAGCTGGTTAGGGTTGCGCGAAGGTTGATCGTACTCTTTCACAGAGGTATTGAGGGTTGGAATAGAGGGATCATCTTGAAATACCTAGAGCGAAGCAACCTGTGTGAAGGCAAGGATAAGGGAAACAAACAACATCACAACCATCTCAGGGTGTAGAAACTTGGTTCCAGCATCCCCCCATACTGCTTCGCGTGAGACTTTAGTCTGCACTCCGCGGGCTAATGTCGAAAGGGCCAGTAATGTAGGGATTTGTTTGGATAATTAATGCTGAACCTAGGTCAGGCCCCCTCAAGCCAACATTTACTACTAGAAGGGGTGGGGGTCTTTGGTAGGAATTTTCCTAGATTATCCCTAATCCTATGAGGCATGAAATAGTTTGTGTTTTTTTTATGTTTTTCTCTTCTTTTTTTAATTATTTCAGGTCAAGAAAAATTGATGCAAAGCAAAATGTAAAATGGAAAATACATAAGCTATAAGCATAAACAACACCTACTTATACACCTCCCCAAAAATGACACAAAACGTGATGAGACTTTGTTTGGCCAATTTAATTCCTTTAAATTTTCAATCATAAATTGTCAACCAAGGTACATATACTAATGAAGTACAGGTGCACTCTATGTGCTAGAAGCTATTCCTTATGTCGTTATGTTCTTGTTAGTGTCTAAACTTAATATTAGTATGGAGATGGTGTCATTGATTATATTAATGTCTCAATCCCTAAAGTTATCAGCTAATTTCTTAGGAGTTATTCTCTATTGAATCAGTTTAGGAGAAGACGCTCACACTTTTACTTATTCAATTTCATTCAAACAAGATATTTTGAACAGTATCTACATTATGAAGTAAACATTATTGGAATACACTAGATAAAAAGAAAATGAAATAACCATGTTGTACCAGATAAAAATCAATGAAAATAGCATATTAAACTAGGTATAAAGCAAAGGGAAGTGCTCATGCATATAATGGTTCATTGGTGAACTCATCATACTGCATTTCTTCACCCAAAAACCGAGTATTCAAGGAATGAAAAGAAATCTAATTGCAATTGGTTAAATATTTGTCACTGGTCGTAGGGACCCTCCACAGATCAATCCATAATCTCCAATCAATGCAGTGCATACACACACAAAACCAATTCTATTGCTTGCAAACGAAATTTAACAAACTGTTTCAAAAATTACATCATCCGGTGTGCACCAAATCACAGTGCGACCATAGTTTTTATAATGAGTCTTTGACACAACAACATGAGTATTTTAAGCCTAAATATCTTTATTCCAACTAAACTATATCGCTAAACCTTTGATTTTCTATTTCGAAAGCAAATTTATAAGGTTTTGATGAAACTCGGATTCTGTTTCGATGACAATCCTGTGGTTGACTTTGGGGTTTGACCGTGATATCTTGTGATCATATTGATGAACCGGTTCAAGGGGATATGAAGGGATCCACTAAGGGACCATTCCTTATCCATATGTATCCTTCGTCACTGACCTGGAGCTTCTGAACCTTACAAACAATGGAGGCAGCTGCAGAAATATAGATTAGTTGCAGAAACAGACCAATTATGTAGCCAAATGCATTCTTTAACAAACAATAGGGTATATAGTCAAACATGAAGAAGAAAACATGTTATTTCTTACCTGTAACAAAACCTTGTGTCTATGGCATTATTCAGGTGGTAAATATATGAAAAGAGAGGAAACATATGCAAAAAGGGATGTCATGGTAAGACAATATTTGGACTCTACATTCCCCCAGGCTAGAGGTTTTGTATGTCCTCATACACTTCATCATTGTCAGTCACTTGTGGCTTCTGTTCATCACCTCCAAGTTTCACTGTTTTCTTCTTTTTGGTAGCTACTGGCATCCTAGGTTTTCTCATGAGAATTTTGTATTTTAAGCTGATAATCTCTCTTTGCATTGTCATGTTTTCCTTCTTTTGATTTTTGTTCTTTTTATACCACAAGATCAAATGAAGGATGAGATTGTCACTTTTTGCAATCTGGATCCCACTTTGTGCCTTTAAAGCTTGATTCTCATTCTTGAGATACCTGTTCAATGTTTCTAATTCAAAAATATCCTTCTTTAAAATGTTTGAGGCTGAGTGTTCCTGTGGTTCATTTAACTGATTGCTCCCTTCTCTAGGAATTTGAATTGTTTCTTTAGTCCTTATCTCTTTTCTTTCCAATGACTCTATATAGTCATATATCTCCTATTGAATAGGGTCAACACCCGGACTATGTACTGGGCTTCTTAGAGGTGAGCTGCAAAGTGGTGGTGATACTCTTGGTGATGATTTTGGTGACCCTTTTGGAGAACTTTCAGGGTTTTCAGTTGGCTCGTTCTCAATTGGATCGTTCTCAATTGGCTCATTCTTAGTTGGCTCATTCTCAGTTGGCTCGTTTCCCTCGAGATCAATGTATTATATAGCTTTCGAGATTGTCTGTTGGACTGTGCTCAACCTTGTCCTCCTCCTCAGTCTTGAGGTTTGTAATCCCTGTACTTTCCTTCTTTTAGTCTCTAATTTTTCTTCTTGAGGAAGGGTCCTAGTTTGTGGTATTTCCTTTGCTCTTTTGCTAAATTTCTTCCTTCTAAGATTCCCCTTGTTCATTCTCTGCAATATGTCTACTATGGGAAGCTCTTCTTCTGATAATTCTGGGTGAGTCTGGGGTTCCTATTCTTTTACCCCTTCTATTGTTATCTTCCTTCCTCTAAGGGTCCTACTACTGCTGGCTTGTTCTGGGGATCTTTCTTCAAAATGGTTCCACACCAGGAAACTCTCCCAGTAATCCCCTATACTCTGAAGATGGAACTCAACAAATATCTTTATTAGGCCATGATGATACATGGTGTTTTCTATAAAATGAATTCTCTTTTGAACGTTTGTTGACATTTTCTTGAGACTATTTAAGAGAAAATAAGGAAGACTCATCTGGTGATATTCAAGAAAATGCATCATCATCCTAACATGGTAAAATACATACACCGAAACAGACCCTCATAGGTGAAAAATCTATGAAGTATAAGCAATAAATTTCTCCATTTACTCTTAAGGGTTATGCAGGGAATACCTCTCTTGAAGACAGTGGTGTCCATATTTGGATTTTTGAGGAAGACCTTCCAATCTTCTCCAGTAATTCCCCTGTTCTTGAACCATTTTTCCCCCTCCTTGGTAATTTAGTAGCCTCTGGTGATCATTGACTTTGTTATGGTGATCTTGATGTCTCCTATTTCGGCTTTAGTTCCATCAAACGAGCGTTCAAATGTCTTGGTCACTTCCCTATGAAAGCCGTTGAATTTTTCAATGAACTGCAACCATTTTTTCTTTTGTAGCAACTCCTTGGTTTGAGGGTATCCCTCCAATAATTTCTTCCCTGCTAGCTCAGTTTGAAAAATTATCCCCATTATGGAGGTTGCTTTGCCTTAAAGACTGGTTACCTTGACAAGAGAATGATGTTGGTAGGGTTTTGCTAAGTGGTGGAAGGATGGAGTGGCTATGAAAGTTCAGAGGAGTGTAAGAACAGGTGGATTATAATAAGGGTTATAGGAATGAATCAGACCATTAGGCACATTTAAAATGATGATTTGGTAATTACTTCGGTGGATTTGGAATGAGGATGTGACATGACTTTTAAGTGGTGGCTTATGATATTTTGTTAGGCGGCCATCACCCTTAAGTTATAATGATTTCGTTTTAATTTTCAGTAGTACTATGTCTTCTTAGTCATATATGCAATATATCAATCCCTATTGCTAAATTAAAGTAGCACATACCTTTGATCCACTTTTTCTAACCTTGTTTGTTGTTATGAGATCTCCTGCAGGTACTTTGCTTTGTCAATTGTCTTTCAATTCAAATCACCAAGTGTCCTTGTAGGCTAAAAAAAATTATTAGGCTGCAAAAACTTGTCGTAGCTATGGAAACTTGTCCGAGCTGCAGAAAGTTGCTGATTCTGTAGCTAAGAAAGAAAAACTTTTTAATAAAGGAACTTTATTATTTTCCTTTTGAAAGGAAAATTTGAAGTGCCAAATAAAATTGGTTTTCACTCTACAATTTCTATATAAACCTGCCAACAACATGTTGGTTTTCATGTTTATACTCTTTTTTTATGTATATATAGGTATATATATATAAATATAATTTACTTTTTTTTTTTTTTTTTTTTTAGAGAGTAAACTAAGTAAAAATTTCTAAGGTGGAAAAGAAGAATAATTCTTCTTTATCATTTTCAGTTCTGAATTATCTTGGAACATTTTAACAAACTCCTCTTTTGTCAATGGCTTCTGGTACAAGCTGTGTCAATGTCCATTTACTAATAGAGGAATTTTCTCTTCATCAATAGTCATGATTCTAACTGCACCATTGTCAAAAATACTTTCAACTTAATAAGGTCCAAGCCAGTGGGTTTGGAATCTCCCTTGAAAATTCTTGAATTTTGAATTAAAGAGTTATGCCCAATCTCCCAGATGAAATTTCCTTTCCTTAATGTACTTATCATGCCATATAGATCTCTATTGTTGAACTAGGCTAGTTCTCCGGAGGGCTTCTTCTCTGATTTCATCAAGTTCATTTAGTTGTTTCATCCTTTGCTTCTATGCTTCTGATAAGTCAAGATCTAACTAGACTGTTTTCTTATAGTTCTGGATCTGGAACTCTATCGGAAGTAAGACTTGCTTCCCATAAACAATTTCATAGGGAGTATGTCCTGTAGTATTTCTCCATTTAGTTCTGTAGACCCATAAAGCTTCTGGAAGCTTTTCCACCCAGTCCTTCCTGTGTAGATGTACAGTCTTGGTAAGGATTGCTTCAATCACCTTATTTGTGGACTCAACTTTTCCATTGTCTTGTGGATAGTATGGAGTGGACTTCCGATGTTTGATTTTGTATTGATCCACAAGCTTTTGCACTAATATGGATGTGAACTGTGTTCCTTGATCCGTTACAATTTCTCTTGGAACACCAAAATGAGTAAAAATATCCTCAAAAAGAAATTAAACTACAACATTTTTAGTAGCAAAAGGAAGTGCTTTAGCTTCTACCCATTTAGTGACATAATCAATACATACCAGAATATTCTTATTTTTCTTTGAAGGTGGGATGATTGGTCCAAAAAAATCTAGTGCCCACTTCTCAAATGGTTCGATGGGTACCTGTGGTTGCAGTGGAATTTCATTTGAAAGAGTGGGTTTGCCCATTCTTTGACCATTGTCGCATCTTTTAACATATTATTTGGTGTCCCTAAAAATGGAAGGCCAATAATATCCTAAAAGAAAGATTTTGTAAGCAGTCCTTCTATCAGAAAAATGTCCCCCACATGGCTCATCGTGGCAAGATTTAGTTTTTTCTGGTATTTCGTCCTCTCAAACACATCTTCTGATGATGAGATATGTTCCTGTTTTGTATAACTCTTCATTTATCCATGAATAAGATGTGTTATTGTGAACTATTATTCTCTTTTCTCTAAGAGATAAATGAAATGGCATTTTTCCTGTAGCTAAATAGTTAGCAATACCTGCATACCAAGGTGATTTAGTAGAGACTGCAAAAAGATATTCATCGGGAAATTTATCCTATATGGGTTGATCATTATTTTCATTTTGTATTCTAGATAAAAAGCTGGCAATTGTATTTTGCTTTCCTGGCATATCTAGAATGGTTATGTTGAATTCTTGTAACAGTAAGAGCCACCTAGTTAGTCTTCCATTAGTGACTGGTTTATTCATTAGGTATCTAATGGCAGAATGGTATGTGTGAACAAAAGTTTCATAGCCAGTTATGTAATGTCTGAATTTGTTAATGGCATGAACTATAGCTAAAAACCCTTTTCCGTTACAGTATAATTCAACTCTGTAGGAGTTAAATTTTTACTGGTATAATAGATTGCATAAGGAGTAAGATCTTTTTGTCCCAACACAGATCCTAAGGCTAAATCTAAAGCATCTATTGAGATATGGAAAGACAATTTCCATTTAGATCCTTTTAAGATAGGTGCTTCAGAAATTCTCTTTTTCAAAGTTTCAAAGGTAGCTTGACATTCAAAATCCCAATTGAATTCACAGTCCTTGGTGAAAAAATTTAAAGAGTGGGGATGCAATTTTTGTGAATTTTTCTTTGAATCTCCTATAATATCTAGTAAAACTGAGAAAACTTCTAACATATTTTTGAAAACTTGGCACTGATAACTTAGAAATGACTTCAAATTTAGATGAGTCTACCTTGATTCCATCTCCTGAAATATGATGACCAAAAACAATTCCTTCGTTAAACATCATGAAACATTTTTTATGTCTTAACGAGAGATTTGTTTCTTTACATCTTATTAATACTTTTTCCAAATTTTCTAGTGCTTCATTGAAAGAATCTCCATAAATTGTGAAATTATCCATGTACACTTCTACACAATCATGAATAAGATCAGAGAAAATTCTGAGGATTGCTCTTTGGAATGTTGTTGGAGAATTTCATAATCCAAATGGAAGTACTCAGTAAGCATAAGTTCCCCATGGACAAGTGAACGTGTTTTTATCTTGATCTTCAGGGGCTACCTAAATCTGGTTATATCCACTGATCCCATCCAAGAAGGAAAAATATTTTTTTCCTGCTAATGTGTCTAAGGCCTGATCTATAAAAGGTAGTGGAAAGTGGTCTTTTAATGTTGCTTTATTTAGTTCCCTATAATCGATGCATACTCTCCATTTTTCTTTTTTCTTAGGAATGATTACTAGGGGTAAAACCCACTAACTGTCATATATTGGATAGATGAAATTTACATTTAACAATTTCTGCAACTCCTCCTTAACAATTTCTTTTAAATTTGGGTTCGTTCTCCATTGAGGTTGTCTAACCAGTCTTTCATTTAGTTCAATATAGATATGATATATGCAAATTTTAGGATCAATCCCTCTCATGTCAGTGTGATCCCATGCAAAAGAAGAAGAATGTTTCTATAAAATTTCTATCAATTGATTCTTTTGCACTTCTTCTAGGTTTCCATTGACATTCAAGGTTTTTCCTGGAAAGATTTCTATCGAGGAATTCCCAAATTTTTCCATGGAGAGCAATAATACCTGTTTAGATGAGAGATACTCATTGCGACTATGATCATAATGTGAGGAAGATTCATTATTTTCCAATAGATTTAGAATTTGGTCTTCCTCTTTTACTTGTTCAATAGTAAAAATAGGTTGTATATCTTCTTCATCTTCTATCCATTATTCAATTTTTGTATCAATTGTTGTTCTTCCAAGAGGCTATAATGTAAATTTCTTTGTAGAATTTCCATCTGAGATAAACATGTCACTTGATCTACAATCGATGAAAGCATTAGTTGTAGCTAACCAAGGTCTTCCTAGAATTAATGTATGTCCTCCTAAATTATTCTTGGGCATTAAGACCGCAAAATCAACAGGATATTCCAAAGAATATAAGGATACACAAACATCTTCTAACACACAATCAGGTTTAATCACAGACTTATCTGCTAATTGCAATAAAGGTTGGTGTGTATTGAAGGTTAGGAAGCCTAAGTGTGTCCATAACTTGTTTTTTCATTATGTTTATGGCTGCTCCTAGATCAATCAGTGTGTTTGCAGTTTCAGTTCCATTGATGTGAATTTTTACAATGGGGCTTCCTGGATCTAAGTATTTTTGAATTGTCGTCTTCCCCATCATAATGTTTGCAATTTTTCCAACTAACCAAATTCTTTTTATGTATTTTCTTTTTCTCCCTGATCTTTGTGTACTTAGTTCATTAATTGTTTTTGCAAAAAATGGTATTTCCTTTATGGCTTGTAATAAAGGAATCTTAATACAAACATTTCTCAATTCATCCATCATATTGTAATCAGGCAAGATAAATTTTTTTTCTACTCCTTCATCAATTTTCAACCGTTTGGGGAAAGGTGGTCTAATTGATACCGAGGGTTGTTCTATGATGGGAGTGTTTATCAGAACTTCTTCTGTTTGTTTATTCTCCTTCTGAGGGAGAGAGGTCTCCCCTTCTTCTGATTGGTTTTTATGTTTTTGAAGATCAGATCTTGTTTCTTGAATGACAAGGGGTTTTATTGGTAACACTCTTCCATACCTTAATTGGACATTATTTAGGTCTAGTGGAGTTATTACATAAGTTTGAGGATTTTTCTTCTCCATGTTGTACATCGGTTGTTGTGGTATTTTATTATTAGGATTCGGAAGTGGTTGAGAGGGCAATTGATTTGGTTTTTGTGGAAATGGTAGGGAGAGTTGTGGGTTTTGATTCTGAACTGGAATTTGTGGTAATTAGTTAGCTTGGGGAATTTGATTAGATGGTGGTAGAAATTGTGGTGGAAGGTAAGATGGCGAGTATTGTTGATATTGAGCATAGGCTCCATAAGGATTTTTCCATCCTTGATTCCAAGGTTGTGACTGTGGTTGAGCCCAAGGCTGTCAGGCTGAATTCTAATTATTTTGTGAAGACTGGGAAAATTGTTGTGGTCTAAATCCTTGTGATTGATTTGGTTGGGGATTTTGTGATGGTATTTTGGCGATAAAGTAGAGAGGGTCTATTGGTTCTGATACCCCCCCCCCCCCCCCCATCATTAAATACAACCTTGAGACCTAGTAAGGATGGACATTCCTTCGTATCATGATTATCTGCACATATGACCCAATTTCTTGTGGCTTTTGAATCTAAGGGACATTCTCTTAGAGCATGTTTCTTTCAAAACTTGGGATAGAAGATGGATAATGCAAAATTTTTAGAATTTTTCTTGTTTTGTATTTTAAGGGTGTCTATCTACTCACTTAGGCTCCCTAAAATATCTGTTTTACAAATTTCCTAATTCTGCCCTGCTGACTGTCCTAGCTATAGATTTATTAATTCTTGACAAGAGAGGTTCTCTAGGACTCCTTCCAACTCGTGCTTTACTCCTTGTGATATGTACACATAAATCACAAATATCTGCAAATGATAGTTGGGAAATATCTCCCTTCCCAGTTAGGTTAAGGAGGTCAATCCACTCATATTTAATAGCTCTGACAAGACGGATTTTAAGGTTTCTTCATCCAAATTATCCATTTTTGCTCTTTTAACATTGTAAACAAACCTTTATACTAAATATTCAATATTTTCGTCTTCTTTTTGTGTCATTTTGAAGACTTCATCTTTAAGGTTACTAGGCATACAATAATCTCTATATTTGCCTAAGAAAGCCTCTTTCATTTGTCCCCATGTTGTTATAGAATGCACTCCTAGACTCATGAACCATTTTAATGCTGAGTCTTTTAATGTAGCACGGAACAATTTTAACTTTTTAGCATCATGCAGATAGTCATACGATCTGCATAATACTTCAAATTCGAAGAGAAATGTCTTTGGGTCTTCGTTTCTTTTTCCGTGGAAATTAGGAAGAATTGAAAGTGACATATTTTTCATTGTGAGGGTTGTATCTTCATCAAGAATATGAAATCCAAAAGGATCTTGGTTTCCTCTGCCTCTACCCCCTCCTCTATTCCTATCTCCACCTCTACCTCTACCTCTACCCCTTCCTCCAATCCTATTTTCCTCGCCATGGACATTATTTTCCTCTCCTTCCCCTTCTTCAGCCATGATAGATTCTTTGGAACTAATATAATGTTCTTCTAATCTCTCGGGTTCCTTTATCAATGGTTGTTCAAAGTAACTTTTCGATTCCTCTTCTTCACTAGGAACTTCTAATTTTTATCCCAAAATTTTCTCACCAGTGGAGGATAGAAAAATTACTCTTGTAGTTGGGGATGTAGGATTTTCTTTAATTACAGCTTCAGTAGAGGAAGTGGGTGAAGTTCTGGATTGGATTTCTAATCTTGAGATTTCTAGAAGCCTTTGTTGACCTCTAAAAGGAATTCAGGTTTGAGTAGGTGGTGTGGATTCTTGAAATCTAGGTGAAGTGAGTGGATTTGTGGGAATTAAACTTTTTCCTCGCCCTACAAATATACCTCTAGAGTCTCTATCCCTACGCATATCATGTTTTGATTTTTTTTTTTTCTTAAATTCTATTTGTACTTCCCCGGCAATGGTGCCAAAATGTTTGACCAATTTAATGTCTTTAAATTGTCAATCATAAATTGTCAACCAGGGTATGTGTACTGATGAAGTACAAGTGCACTATATGTGCTAGAAGTTATTCCTTATTTCGTTATGCTCGTGTTAGGTTCTAAAATTAAGATTAGTATGGAGATGATGTCGTTGATTATATTAATGTCTCAATCCCTAAAGTTATCAGCTAATTTCTTAGGAGTTATTCTCTATTGAATCAGTTTATGGATGATATGAGAGTGATTCTAAATTCTACTTGTGTTAGACTATTTTGGATTTTTGTCTTGAATCTTTATGCTATAGCTCTAATTCACTAAGTGAAAGAGAAATCTATTCTATCAAATTGTAAAGAAGTACTGTCTAAATTCAATTGTTAAGGAGAAGACTCTCACACTTTTACTTATTCAATTTCATTCAAACAAGATATTTTGAACAACATCTACACTATGAAGTAAACACAGTTGGACTACACTAGATAAAAAGAAAATGAAATAGTAGATTAAACTAGGTATAAATCAAAGGGAAGTGCTCATGCATACAATGATTCATTGGTGAACTCATCATGCTGCATTTCTTCACACAAAAACAGAGTATTCAAGGAATGAAAAGAAATATAATTGCAATTGGTTAAAGACCTGTCACTGGTCCTAGTGGCCCTCCATGAATCAGTCCATAATCTCCAATCAACGCAATGCATACACATACAAAACCAATTCTATTGCTTGCAAACGAAATTTAACAAACTGTTTCAAAAATTACATCATCCGCGCACACCAAATCATAGTGCGATCATAGTTTTTGTAATGAGTCTTCGGCATAACAACATGACTATTTTAAGCCTAAATATCTTTATTCCAACTAAACTATATCGCTAAACCTTCGATTTTCTATTTTGAAAGAAAATCGATAAGGTTTTGATGAATCTCGGATTCTATTCCGGTGACAATCTTGTGGTTGACTTTGGGGTTTGACCGTGATATCCTACGATCATCTTGATGAACTGGTTCAAGGGGATAAGAAGGGATCCACTGGGGGACCATTCCTTATCCATCTGTATCATTCGTTGCTAACCTGGAGCTTCTAAACCTTGCAAACAATGGAGGCAGTTGTAGAAATCTAGATTAGCTGCGGAAACAGACCAATTATATAGCCAAATGCATTCTTTAACAAAACAATAGGATATATAGTCAAACATGAAGAAGAAGACATGTTATTGCTTACCTGTAACAAAACATTGTGTCTATGGAATTAATTATTTAGGTGGTAAATATAGGAAAAGAGAGGAAACATAGGCAAAAAGGGATGTCATGGTAAGACAATATTTGGACTGTACAGACTCAGTATTGTAACAAGAGTGTTGCAACTCCCAAGACTACCAACTTTAATTATCAACCTGTGGTTCATACAAACTTAAGAGGTGACAATGTTATCTGCACAATAAACTAAGCTCCACTCAGTCACTTTGAATCAATGGACCAAACTAAGATATACAGAGACCACTCTATCAATTGAATGACTAGTTTTGAAAGGAAATAAATTGCATGAAAGGAAAGTTCTAATCTACTTTTCGGAAATGGAAATGTTACTCTATTTGAAAAAGTGGAAATGATACTTGCTCAAATGTAAATGTTAACCTATTTGCATAAATGTAAGGGATACACTACTTGCAGTAATGCAAAGGCTACAATACTTGTAAAAATGTAAACATTAAACTATTTGTAGAATGTAATTGTTGCATTAGAAGGAAACTTAACTTGTGGAATGGACTAGACATAGAAACCCTAGCTTAAGAAGCATAGAACAAAGACAACCAACCTAATCTACCTTGGATAAAGAAAATAGCAATAAATGAATCTTCAAACACTACATTCCAAAGATATTAGATCTAGTGACATATTTCATTAGATGCTTCAGGAGGAAATCAAGAAAATCATTATTATGTTATCCAATTCATAATTTTGTCCATTGACCCTAATTATTAAAATGTGTTGCAGTGGTAAAAGGGAAAGTCCTAAGTGGTATTTAGTCTTCCTCAATCATGGTTTTAGGGCCTAAGGGACATTACTCGAGGACAAGAGGAAAAAATCAAGCTTGAAGGGAAAATTTGGTCAATTTTACATGGTGCTACAAGATGCTACAACATTGCTTCAGGATTTCTACAAGATATTATAGATTGTCCTATTTTTCTATAAGATTGGATCCATGAGAATTCTAAGGGCGTAAAAGGTGACCCTAAGGTAGGAAAGGGTAATAGAGGGAGATGAAGGTTATATGATGTCCTTTCCAAGCTTAATACCCTTCAAGGGCCCATCTTGCACAAGAACCAATGCACATGGTGACATTTAATAACCCATAAATGTACTCTTGGTGAAAAGTGCTTTGAGGGAGTTTTTGAGGTTAAATAAAGGGATATTGTGGTGGTTTAAGGAGTTTGAATGAAAATTCCAACCCTACAGATCAACAGTAGTTCCTGCACACCATAGAAAGTTACACAAATTTTCTAAACAACTAAAGCATGTTAACAATGTAAATTGCAGAAAATTGAAATAGTGGAGAAATGATGAGTTGAATTTTATTGGGAATCTAATTATTGCATTTGAAGACAACCTATCTGGAAATATACACAATTCCTACATCCACCAGAGGTTATACTTCATGTGCTCAAAGAAAACTACTAAACCAATCACTAGGTTGTAGAAAACAGAGATGCAAGAAAAACGACTAATCTGAGGTCTAACTACTGCAAAGGAAAGCAAACATATATTTTTGTCTTGCCAATACATTATCCTCAACCACACTTCCCACAAGAGAGGAGGTAGATAGACTTGAAAAAGAAATTTTCATACACAAAAGCTACTAATAAAGGAACAAAATGTTGCTAGGAAAGAAAATGCATAAGTAAAATACATATGAGAGAGACTAGAGGCTATGGATTGGGCCCTAACCAAAACGGACTCAACCCTATATAACAAGCTCATATGGAAAATAACAACAAACTTCTCATTGGTAGGAAATTGTGTTCAAGTACATGATGAAAAGAAATAAAAATGACATGCTCGATCTCCTAGCTCTTTGTAGTCCCTATCCACTACAAAAGTTTGAATCTTATTGAGCCCTTGGGCTTCCTTATATATACAAAAATGACTAAGGGGAAGCCTCCTTGGAAATAGGCTTTCATCCCTCCAAAAATACCTAGAAATATGAGTCTAGGTCCCTAAGATCATCGTAATCCTTGAGTGCATCAGTAATTAGTGGATATTTAGAGTATGGGTGAGTAAATTTAGGGAGAAAGTCAAGTTGTAGGTGAGTAAATGTAGGGGAAAAGCCTCCTACATGTTCTCTAACTTCCTCCAATATATCTCTTCATATTAAATGCACTCAAATGCACTATTTTCCTACACATGAATTGTAATGCCCCACTTAAATCTTATCCTGCAAATTTTATTAATGTTTACATTATCTGAAAATATTGAGAAATATTGGTCTAATATAAAATCCATGGTTTCTATTATTCAAATTCCCAAATTACTTTCTCAAATTGAATCTTAGGTAGGATATGGTCTCCTTCCATTATTTCAAATAATATATGTATTCATCTCACATTCCCCAATGTACCCTCACATTTACTAGGGAGAAGACATGGTCCTCTCCATGTAAGTACATCTCACATTCCCCAACGTACCCTCACATTTACTAGGGAGAAGACATGGTCCTCTCCAACTCATTATTAATATATATATTCATTTCACATCCCCCAATGTACCCTCACATTTACTAGGGTGAAGACATGGTCCTCTCCATGTAATTACATCTCACATTCCCCAATGTACCCTCACATTTACTTGGGAGAAGACATAGTCCTCTCCATTTAATCATCAATATATATATTCATCTCACATTCCCAAATGTACTTTTCAGATTTACTTGGGAGAAGAAATGGTCCTTTCCCATTAAATTCCCAAATTTTATATTCATGTCACAATTCCAAATGTACTCCCAGCTTTACTTGGGAGAAGATAAGTCAACTGTAAGGATGGATGAGAAGTTAATGACATTAATGAGAGGTGGTTGAGGAGGAGAAGGGAAGGAGGGTATAAAAATGGAAGGGGGGGTCTTACTTAGGGGGAGAGGGGTTAGTTGTGATTTTTTGGACTTGTTGTGTTTTTGGAGACCTTAGGAACTTGTGGAGGTTTCTTGGGTTGTTGAGAGGAGGGAAGTATTGTTATCTTGGTATGGATCTTTCATCTTGGACACACACACTACATATGGTTGGACTTGGGCTCGTAGGGCTAGGGAACCTGTGGAGGTTTCCTGGGCTAGGGATTATTTCCTAGTTGACTGGGAGGTAAATCTGGTTGTGTCCATCAAGAGGAGCATTCAGCAGGAGAAGCAGGACAAAGGTATCTCCATCAGCCACCGGTATAGGTATTCCTCCATAGACTACTCTTATAAAGTTTATTAGAATGAAATATTCACCTTAATTTATGTTGATTATAATGTAAATGATAAAATTTTATTTGTTTAAAAGCCGTGTAAGTAAGTATGTTATCTCCTCTTATCGCATTTAATTTCAGAAGAAATTAGATCTGTTACCAGACCCTAGAATAGGGCTCTTACATGAATCACATTAGGCCACGAGATAAAACAATCATCCTTTATTCTTTCTAATAAACACATAATAGTAAAAAATATGTCATTAAATGTGAGGAAAGAGGTAAATAGAGTTTGAAGGAAGGCTAGATGGACCTTATTATTTACCTGTTAACGAGGCCCATTAGAAACGACACCAAAAATTCCGACCACTACAATTGTCTGCGTGAGGAAACTATAGCAATTCACATTTACTTTGTCAAACCCAGATTCGTCTCATTGTTTTAGGGTTGTGTGCAAGGTATATGCAGAAGGATGATTTATATTGTTGGTTTTCCAATGGCTATGTAGTTAAGAAATCACACACAAATACAGACACATGAAATTAAATAAAGGCAGGAACTTGGAATAACTAATGTGGCAACTGAATTAACCACAAACTTCACACTGAGAAAGGAATAGAAAAATCACCACACATGAATTCGTCTTATCTTAATAGGTCAATCTTCTGCAAGTAACAACTACAATGATTATCAATAATTCTATGAGTAATAGGAGTTCATAATCAATGTAGCCCAATCACTCATACAGTAAATGATATTAAATGAACCAACAGCTAAATTGAGTTACAAATAATAAGAAACAACATCAAGAGGAATAAGAAATAAACCCAACTATGCTACAAGTATCAGCTTACACCATTACAAGAATTCAAAATATCCTCCAAATAATAAGTGCATATACCAACTCCTATAAATGGCAATTGTTATATAATCAAAGCATAATGCACTCAAATATATTTAACTAATCTAACTATCGACAAATTTGCAGCACCTAATCAGTGAAGGGGGGCCTTCCTTCACCAATCAGGGCTGAAGAAATTATTCACA
The DNA here is from genome assembly GCA_031772625.1 of Pinus tabuliformis. Taxonomy (NCBI): domain Eukaryota; kingdom Viridiplantae; phylum Streptophyta; class Pinopsida; order Pinales; family Pinaceae; genus Pinus; species Pinus tabuliformis. Next base: position 631,808,320 of record CM062820.1, on the reverse strand, counting down.
TGACTAAGACTTCAGAAAGGAAAAGGTTGCATAATATATTATATCAAAATGGTACAACAATATGTGATACAATACCCTATTTTGGAAAATGTTCAATAGTCCTCACAGCCTCTAAGGCACTTAAATTTATACAAATCAGATGAGTAACAAACCCACCGAAAATCAAAACTAATTTGTACATATTAAGACAATAGTTTGTTATAGATTTTATGTTGTTAAATTCATAGTTAAAAAGGAGAGTGATTTGTTACAATACACTCCAACTGTCATAGTGGCTTCAGATCCCATGCTACTTTGGCCTTTGTTTCTTTTCCGCTTCAGCATCAGTCAAAGACCAAATTCTCAAGCTCCAATAACATAATAAAAGAACTATATCATGGTCTCACAAGTAACAACATACCAAAAATCATGCACTCTTTGTGAATCTGTAATCATTCAAACATATGTCTCCAAACCAACACATAAACAACCCAAAACTAGGCAGAGACTACTTAAAAATATACATTGTCACTTGAATAACTTGGTTCTATAAGCACAACTAATTCTTATTCAAAACATGATAATGAATAGGATATTTTCACAAAAAGGGATAACATAAAATAGTTAATGTAGTCTCAGATTTGGGGAAAAGGCGTAACAAAAGGAACAGTTTGAGGGCTCCACATATTCGTAAGTCAAAATGGAAATACTGTAATTTCATAGCCCCCATATATAGCTATGAAAGTTATTTGAGGAATATCATCCTCTTTAATCCTTAATTGATGGTATCCATACCTTAAATCTACTTTAGAAAAAATAGTGGCTACCCTCACTTGGTAAAATAAATCATCGATTCTATGCACTAGATATTTATTCTTAATTGTTAATTTATTCAGCTACATGTAATCAATGCATAATGTTAATGTACCATCCTTATTTTTAACAAATAAGACCGATGCTCCCCATGGAAAAACAATCAGTTTGATATACCCTTTATTTAGTAGCTCTTGAAGTTGCATTTTTAACCCCATTAATTCTAGAACACTCATCCTATAAGGTGCTTTAGATATTGGTGCAACCCATGATACTAGTTGAATAGAGAAATCAATGTTTCTTTGAAGTGGAAACCCAGGAATCTCATCTAGGAACACATCCTTGTAATCTTGTATTACTTCTAAGTTGTCTAGGGTTCTGTTTTTAATTGCTTCAGAATGAACCTCTACTTGAATAGAAAACAACTCACACCATTTTTTCAATTATAAGGCAGATATTTGTCAAACATAAATGGGTTTGGATATACCTCTTACAATATGTATTTCTATGTTATCCATGTTACATGTAACAATTTTATCTAAACAATTAGCAATAGCTCTATGTATTTACAATCAATCTATCCCAATTATTATATCATAAAAACCCAAAGGCATGATATTTAAGTTTATAGTGGTTTTACTTCCATTTAAATAAATAGGACAAGTCTTCACCCAATTAGTAACTCTCGTCTTTATGTTGGTAGCCAACTAAACCAACCAAGAGTTTTTGTATTTTTCCAAGTTTAATTTACATTTCTCTACTAATTGGGGACTAATATAACTAAAACTGCCACCAAGATCTATCAAAAAAGAAGCAGGTAGGTTCAAAATTTCACCTTCTATATCCACTATTATGGGTTGATGATTAGCCTGAAATTCCTCTAGTGTTGTGTTAATCCAGGGAATTTTTCTAGCCACATCGTTTATTGTGGACACCTCTTGAATATTTTGCATATTATGAGTATATTTTGTGTTATAATGGTGGTTTAGTAGGATGTGAGGCTCCCCATAGCCCCAACACTTTAATGGTTCCATTTCCTTCCCATTGAAACCTTTATTGTTAAAATCTATCTATCTAGATCCAGTTTGAGTCTTTTGTGTTTGATTAGTGTTTCTGCTAAATTCTAACTTTGGTTTCCCATACCAAAATTTTTAAAAGAACTAGATTTTACTCCTTTTCCCTCCCTATCCAAATCTATATTTTGTTTTATTAGGACCAAAATTTTACATTTCCATTTCTCTTTTAGCCTATTGGTAGCATATTCTTTCCTTTAGAAAGGCCCCATCCATCATTTTGGGGTTATTGTATTCAATTCTCTCTTTAAAATAGAAAGGAAGGAAATTAATGAAATGTTGTACCATAGCTTTCTCTTCTCAAATATAAGGAAAATATCTTAAAAGGTGAGTAAATTTCATCACCAATTCATCCATGGTCATTTGGTTGAGTTTCAATTCGTGAAATTCTTTTGCCTAATCATCATCAATCTTTTAGTTAAGTATTTTTCCTTGTAAAATCTTTGAAATTCTTCCCAGTTAATATTCTTATCTTCCAAATTGTGTACAGTTATAACTTATTCCCACCATAATGAATTATATGAATTAGATCATTATATTTTTTTTTCCATCTCGATAAATTTGGAGTGGAAAAAGTGGAGGAATCAACTCACATGACCATTTTTACGGTTGAGAACCAATTTGGTGAAACAGGGTCTCAAACCTTCTGGGAGCGTTTTGAGGCATAAAACAACGTGTTTTGGGAGTAAATTTTTTTCACTCTAGTGTGCACCTTTTCATGCTATAATACATAGAGATATCTTTCCAACAACGCAAGAAGTGCGTCAATCAGAGTCTGTATGCAAATGTTATGTCACTCAAAAGTTGACCTTCCTTTTTTCACACCTATAGTTTGAGAGGATGTCGAGTCAGCCCCCATTGTTCATAGAAAAGGGGATTTCGAAGTGATTATGATGTAAAATGCTCTAGAAGAGTTTATATTGTAACTCTAGTTAAGAGTTGATGTAGTCCAAATTAACCACTAGTAGGCTATCGGGCTATGTTATAACTGCGCCACTAGGGGGAAGAGGCATTCCATTCTTTCGAGAGAATTTTGTTCCATAGCTGAGCAAAGACAGATAGGAGAGATAGGAGCTAGATCACACATAGATGATATGTTCACTATAGCAACCCACGGGCCACAGACATTACTTCTTTGTACCTTCAACCATATTTCCAAACATAAAATGAGAGCAAAGTGGCCTCACCTTCCAGTTGGGTTTCCTCCCAAAAGGGTTTCCTAGAGAACAAATCTTGTGTCTTGTGTGTGTGTGCTTATTTTTTTGTTCTCTACTTTTCTACATAATTTCAATTCGCATGCATGTACTAATTACAGTTAAATCCACATATCTTAAAGTTTAATGAACTATAATAGTGTAGAATTTTAAGAGTTTTAATATATATTATTAGATTTGTTGTGGCAAACTGTCCAGTGGAATATCCACAACATTTTATGGATCATTTGGTATTGGAGCCAAGTTTCTTTGGGTATTTTTTGAGATTGCAAGGATCTATATTAGTGGGGCTGAAAATTGTAAAACCCTAATCATGGTTGACGAATTTGTAAATGAACCTCGTGATCCTGTAGAGGTGACGTTTTCGTGGGTCGAACAGCAAGTCTATGACATAAAATGAAATGTAAACCTCCTCATGGCGGCCCTAAGAAATAAGTTGGGGTTATTTGGAGAAGATGGGGGTTCGAATGTAGAGGAAAAATCATAAGGGGGGTCAGGAGATTGGGAAGACATGAAGAACCAGACAAAGAAAGAACCTAGAAAAGATCAACCCAGTTCGAGCGTTGTGAATCAATCCTTGTTAAAAATGGAAGCAAAATTCAATATAAAGTCATACCAAGGTGAGATCAATGCTCTGAAGATGAACTATTAGTTGTAGCAACTAAAAGTTTATTTTAGTGTCCATCAGATCGAGGAAGGGAAAAATATCTCGTTCCAACTACTGAAATTAGGGGGCCATGCACTGACTTGTTGGGAGAGCCACACAAAAAACTTGAGGTTGGAGGGAGAACCTTCAATGACTAAGTGGGAGGATTTCAAAACCCTCATTAAGTCACAATTTTATCCCATTGGGTACGTGGAGGACCAGTGGATCCAGTGGCATTACTTCAGGAAAAATCTAGGCCAAAGCGTGCAGGAGTACAACACAGAATTTAGAAAGATGGATATAATGTTGGGTATCTCTCCAAAGAACCCAGATGTACTCCTCAAGTATTTGGGGGGTCCGCGCCACCATCTGCGTGAGAAAGTGATGTTTTTCAATCCCAAATCAATGGATGAGGCTTGTGTAAAGGCACAATACCTAGAGAATATAGGCGTGAAAAGAGCACAATCAAGTGGATCGAACCAAAAGGAGAAATAGGAAGCTTCTAAGGAGGGTAAGAATAAGAAAAAATGGGGAAAATATAAAAGTACGGTAGCCACAACACACCAGTGCAAAGGTCATAGCAACCACTACACACATTGATGGCCATATAGAGGAGAAGTGCTAGAAGTTCCATCCAGAGCTAAACCCCAAGAACAAGAAGAAAGATAATAAGAAGAAGAATCTCATGGCCACTGATTCAAGAAACCAAGTTGAAAGAATCTGAAATGTGGATGAGAAGATCGATTGTACATCAGTGAAAAAGGAGGTGAATCTGAGTAGCCTTTAGCAACAGGAAGAGAAAGAAATGACCAAACTCTTCCATATAAAGATACAGGTCAAGAAGACAAAGATTGATGCTCTGTTTGACTTAGGATCACAGGAAAATCTCATTGCAGCAGATTTAGTCAAGAAGTTGGGGCTAGAAGTTTGTGATCATCCAAACCCATATCCACTAGATGGGTAAATAAGGATTTAGAGCTGAAGGTAACAAAATAGTGCAAAATTAGATTTTCTATCAATGCTGATTTTATTGATGAAGTAGATCTGGATGTGGTTCCCCTTGATGTATGTGAAGTCATGTTTGGGAGTCCATACATGTACATGTGTGATACAATATTCATGAGGAGATCTAACCAGTACCAGCTCATCAAGGATGGAAAATCATTCATCATCAACGCGCACAAAGGCAAGTAAAAAATTTCACTGGTAAGTGCCAACCAAGCCAAGAAATTGATCAGTTCCAACAAGAAGTATGTTTTATTATTTTTAAGAGAAAGTCAGTCTGAAGAGGATTCAATAAGAGGAAAGGCATCCCTGGAGGGGTGTACTAAGAAAAAAAAAATTGGAGTTGTTACAGGCATACAAGGATGTGTTTCGGGAGCCTAAAGGGTTACCACCTAAGAGAGAAGTGGAGCATGAGATTTAGCTATTGGCAAACTCCCAATTGAAAAATATTGGGTAGTATAGGCAGTCTCTTATAAAATCAAGTGAGATGAAGAACCAGTTGCAGTATCTGCTGGAACAGGGTGTCATTCGACCGAGTACATCACTAGTTAGATCACCCATCATCATTGTTTCGAAGAAGGATGGGACTTGGCAGATGTGTATAGATTACATGTCATTAAACAAAATCACGCTTAAGAATAGATACCTCGTGATTAGGATATATGATCTTCTGGATCAATTGCAGCAAGAAAAATACTTCACCAAGCTAGACTTGAAGTGTGGATATCACCAAATTTGAGTTAAAGAAGAAGATACATGGAAGACCGCATTCAAAACCAAGTAAGGTTTATATGAGTGGTTAGTCAAGCCATTTGGCCTATGTAATGCACTAGATACATTTATGAGATTAATGAATGATGTACTGCATACTTTTATAGACTCATTTTTTATTGTCTATTTGGATGATATACCGGTATATAATGCTACCTGGGAGGATCATATTTCACATTTGACATAGGTGTTGCAGACATTGAAGAAGCACCAACTATTAGCGAATCTCATTAAGTGCGAGTTGTGCAGCAGTCCTTGGTGTATTTGGGGTATGTTATCGGTGGACGAGAGTTTAAGATAGATCCTTCTAAGATGGAGGCAATCATGAAATGGTCAGTGCCTACTAATGTTTCTGAGGTCAGAAGTTTCATTGGGGAATCACAGTACCTAAGGAAATTCATAGACTCATTTTCAGGAGTAGCAACACTACTCCATGCCATAACAGCAAGTGGAAAGAGTTTCCAGTGGGGAAAAAGTAAGTAGAGGGCTTTCGAGGATTTAAAGAAGAATATTAGTCAAGAACTAGTTCTAGCATTACCAAACTTGCAGCGTCCCTTTGAAGTGGAGAGAGATGTGAGTGGGTATGTTATGAGAGTTGTCTTGATGCAAGGAGGAAGGCTCGTTTGCTACCATTCTGAAGTATTTTATGGGGCAGTTATTCTACCTATGATAAGGAGCTTTATGTCATGGTGCAAGCTGTGAAGAAGTGGAAGCACTATCTCATGGGAAAGGAGATAGTAATTCACACAAATCATTAATTTTTACAGTACTTGCAGGCCCAGAGTAAGTTACGAAAAACTAGGCATTACAAGTGGATTGGGTTTTTTCAGTAGTTTCATTTAGTGATTAAGTATAAGAAGGGAAACACAAAAAATTTGGATGATATGATTTCAAGGCCACCCACATAAAAGATTACAACTTTGGGGACTCTTATGCACATGGAGCCATTCACCCATGATGCATACATAGAGGCATATTCAAAATATGAGGACTTCAACGAGGTGTATCAACAATTGCAAAGTCAAATTCATGTGCACAATGGCGACAACATTATTGACTACCATCTCTAGGATGGGTTACTCTACAGGCTACATAAGATATGTGTTCCTAAAGGTGAGAATTTGTAGCTGATTAGAGAGGATCACACCTCCTAGGTTGCAAGTCACTTTGGTGTAGGGAAGACCATGGCTAACTTGCAGAGCTATGTGTATTATCCCAAGATGCAAGAGAAAGTAACTAGGTTCATAAGAGTATTAATGCTTTGTTATACCAACAAGCCTAGCAATACGAAATAGGGTCTATAACATCCCTTACTTGTACAAACTCGTCCTTGGGAAAGAATTTCCATTGACTTTGTGGGAGGTTTATTGACGGCTAGGAAGGGACATGACTACCTGTTTGTGGTAGTTGATACGTTCAACAATATGTGTGTTCTAATGCCCCGTAAAAGGACCATCAACATACAAGAAGTAACAAACTTGTTCTTTGGACAGGTCTAGGTGCACTTTGGGATACTAAGGAGCATCATTCCAGGTAGGGACATAATATTTTTCACTACATTCTAGAATACAATGTGGGAGAAGATGGACACAAAGTTGAATATATCTGCAACATTCTATCCACAGGCAGATGGGCAGACATAAGTAGTCAACAAGACTTTGGTGCATCTTTTGAGGGGATACAACCAGAAGCATCTGAATTCCTGGGATGAAAATCTGGTATATCTACAACAGAGCAATCCACACTTCTATAGGAAAGTCCCCATTTGAGACTTGTTTTCGATATTTTCTACCTTAACCATTAGATATTGCATATCGGCAGCAAGGAGGAGTGAGGAAAGATCTTATAAGAGATGCTTTGAGGGATGAAAAAATTATAGAGAATATCCGGTGGATACATCTATAGGTACAAGAAACACTGCAGAAGTTGCAGGAGAAGTATAAGGCCAGGCATGATCAAAATAGAATAGAGAAATCATTCAAGGTGGGAGACAGAGTATGGCTACAATTGAACAAGGAGAGGCTACAGGGGCCTGGTAAGAAAATCAAGGCTCTAAGGTATGGTCCCTTCGAGATACTGGAAAAGGTGGGTGATAATGCCTATCAACTTACTTTACCATAATATATATGCATTTTCTTAGTTGTGAATGTAGAGAATTTGAAACTTTATGAGCCTTCCATGCTAGACCAAGAAAAGGAACAGGTCCTACCTATTGTGGAGGATTTGGCATCAAATACTCAAGCATATTTGACATAAGATATCATTTTATAGAAAAGGTCAAAAACTACAAGACAGGGGAATCATGACCTTTAGCATATTGGACTGGAGGGACAACTTCCAGGCAAAGCTAAATGGTACACCAGAGAGAAGGTGGAGGAAAAATTTCCTCACCTCATTCAATAAAATATTTCAGGGACCAAAATCCTCCCAAAATGGGGAGGTGTGATCTGAATTGGATCATTATATTGTTTTTCATCCATCTCGAGGCATTTGGAGTGGAAAAAGTGGAGGAATCATCTCACGGGACCATTTTTACTGGTGATACCCAATTTGACGAAACAGGATCGGAAACCTTTCAGGAGAATTTTGAGGCATCAAACGACGTTTTTTGGGGGTAAAACTTTTCCACTTTGGCATGCATCTATTCATGATATTCTACACATAGATGTCTTTCCAACGGTGCAAGAAGCACGTCAATTAGAGTTTGTATGCAAATGTTATGCCACTCATAAGTTGACCTTCTTTTTTTAACACCTATAGTTTGGGAGGAGGTCGTGTCAGCCCCCATTATTCATGGAAAAGGGGATAGCCACATGATTATGATGTAAAATATTCTAGAAGAATTTATATTGTAACTCTAGTTAAGAGTTGATGTAGTCAAAATTAACCACTAGTAGGCTATTAGGTTTTGTTATAACCAGGCCACTAGGAGGAAGAGGCATTCCATTCTTTCAAGAGAATTTTTTTCCATAGTTGAGGAAAGATAGCTAGGAGAGATAGGAGGAAGAGCACACAGAGAGGATTTGTGCACTACAGCAGCCCACAGGCCACAAACGTTACTTATTTGTACCTGCAACTATATTTCCAGAAAAAGAAAGAGAGTGAAGCGGCCTCACCTTCCACCTGGGTCTTCTCAAGAAAGAGTTTACCAGAGAGCATATCTTGTGTCTTGTTTGTGCATGTGTGCTTATTTTGTCATTCTCTACTTTTCTGCAAAATTTCCATTCACGTGCATGCACTAAGTATAGTTAAATCCATAGATCTTAAAGTTTAATGAACTATAATAGTGTAGAATTTTTAGAGTTTTAATATAATATTATTAGCTCTATTGTGATGAAATATCAAGTGGAATATCCATGATAGTTTACAAATCAATGAATCTTTTCCCTGTAGCTAATATGTAGCTAATTTAGCCTTTAAATTTCTAGGGTAATGATAAAATTTAAAATACCGATTAATATTAAGCAACCATGCCTATGTTGCTTCCTCTAATTCCCCATGATAGGTTGTGATGAGCTCCAGTATTGCAGCAATAATGTTGCAACTCCTGGGGCTCCCTACTTTACTTTTATCAACCCGGTAATTCGTAACAAACTTGGAAGTGACGGTGTTGTATGCACAAGTACTAGCTCTTACTGCAGGCTGTCACTTGATCACCTGGTGCAAGTTCGCCAGGAGCTTAAGCCAACTTCTATGAATTCTCAGAAGAAGCTTTTAACTGTGATGAAATAAATATAACTCGAAAGAGGCTATTCTACTTGCAGAAAGAAAAGGAAAACTGAAATGTAACGCAAACCCTAGAAAAACCTAGAAAACCCTAATCTACCCACTAACCCTACTGTTGCAGGAAAAGAGATGGAAACTGATGAAATGAGTGCCATTGACTACTGAAAAGTTAAATTGCATTTATTCAAGCTACTTCTGAAAATAAATGAGAAGAAAACATCTTTTTGTATTTTTGAGTGTTTTTATGTAAAATGATTATGCTTGTGATTTATTTGGCTATGACTATGTAGAGGTTTGGTGGCAAAGGAAGATGGAGTTGGATTTTTCAAAGGATGAGGAAGGTGTGGAGAGGTCCTAAGAAGCCCCTAGTACCCTTCTGAAGACTTCCATTGTGATTAGACTTCGAAAAATTACTCACAGGAAATTCTATAGGAGGTTGCAGGGGATCTACAGGAGGATCTACAAGAGGATGCCGAAAGCTATTTTTGGAGTTTTGAAAGTTGAAAAATGATGGGAAAGGGAAAATGAAGGCGAGATGAAGGTGTTGAGAGGTCTAGAACTTGTTAAGGAAGTTCAGGGATGAATGAGATGGTTGGATTTGTTCAACGGGAAAGAAAGAAACTTTATGGAAAAACGCAGAAATTAGGGCAGATTGGCGAAATGTGGCGAATGAGTTGGGAAATCTTGGAGAAGAGAGTTGGTGCTAGCTGTTTGATGGAGGGATGGTGAGTTGAGATGTCCTACAATATATCTCCACATGCACTTAGCAAAAATGACCATAGAAAGAACTAAAAACAAAGTTTTGTCTAACTTAACCTAATTTCTAACCTAAAAACTAGAAAATGTTGAACAATACCTTATGAACAGAAAAGCATGCGAGAGAATTATGGAAAAAGGACATGAACATCTAAGTAAGTGAATCTGAACAAATATCAACTTTTCCAAATCAAAGTACCACACTAGCAGTTGCATGAAAGAGCAAAACTGTGTTTTTAGTGGCAGTAGTAGTGCCTTGACCTCAAATCATGGTCCCAAGAAGGGAGAAAGGAGATCAAGGCCTTTTGTTGGCCTTTTTGGATCTTTTTCTGTAACTGCAGCAACTTACTTAAGAAACTTGAAGCAAAAACAACTTATTCTAACCATCAAAAGCAACCTAATTTAACAAAGCAAGATTAACCTAAACAATAGAAATTATCTCAAGAATGAAAGCAAAAGCATCTAAATACACAAAAGAGGTGCTGGGCAGCTTGGGTTGGGCCCTAACCCAAGAGCTTCAGCCCTATAGAAAAGATCAGTGCTGGTTCAAAACTTGGTTCATCTTCATTTATTAAAAAATAGCAGTTACATCACAAAATTGTATTAAAAAAGAGCTCGAAAATGAGTTGAGTACAATGCTACACAAAAGTGCGAAAATATATCAAGAACTAGCTAACCTACTGAGGCTTGAAGCCTTCTTATTTATACAAGTGGGGAAGCCCAACAGTCCTCTTAAACTTAAGGAACTTGGCTGCCTAGAACTGAAGATAACAACAACCCTACTTGACTTGCTTGGCTGCCCCTTGGAATCATCAATGTGGGTCTTTGTACTCCGAGCTACTGGTGGAGAATTCAAGGAAGGGGTCATTAATGAAGGAGAAACCCCTCCTACAAGTCCTCATCCCTATTTCCTCGAGTTTGGCTGCCATTTTGCTCATAAATTCCTGGTCCTTGTCCAAAATTGTCCAAAAAATCTGCAATAAATACTCATTAGACTACATGGAAAAGTGACTATCCCCATCCACTCCCTTGACATAAATATATTCAAAAACATGCACAAAACTATTGAGAATGGTGGATTAAATGAAAATAATAGGCAGAATGAGCCCATATAGTACCCATTTCTAGGGCTTATCATCACCCCCCTGCTGAATGGGTTGCTCATCCAGCAAATAATAATGCAACTCCTGTGGCTCCCTACTTTACTTTTATCAACCCGGTAGTTCATAACAAACTTGGAAGCAATGGTGTTGTATGCAAAAGTACTAGCTCTTACTGCAAGCTGTCACTTGATCAGCTGACACAATTTCGCTAGGAGCTTAAGCCAACTTCTATGAATTCTCAGAAGAAGCTTTTAGCTGTGATGAAAGAAAGCTAACTCGAAAGAGGCTATTCTACTTGCAGAAAGAGAAGGAAAACTGAAATGTAACGCAAACACTAGAAAAACCTAGCAAACCCTAATCTACCCACTAACCCTATTGTTGCAGGAAAAGAGATGGAAACTGATGAAATGAGTGCCATTGACTAAGTAAAAGGTAAATTGCATTTATTCAAGCTACTTCTAAAAATAAATGAGAGGAAAACATCTTTTTGTATTTTTTAGTGTTTTTACGTGAAATGATTATGCTCGTGATTTATCTGGCTATGAATGTGTAGAGGTTTGGTGGCAAAGGAAGATTGAGTTGGCTTTTGCAGAGGGTGAGGAAGGTGTGGAGAGGTCCTAAGAATCCCCTAGTACCCTTCTGAAGACTTCCATTGTGATCAAACTTCGAAAAATCACTCACAGGAGCTTGCAGGGGATCTACAGGAGGAGGCCAAAAGTTGTTTTTGGAGTTTTGGAAGTGGAAAAATGATGAGAAAAGGGAAATGAAGGCTAGATGAAGGTGTGGAGGTGTCTATAACTTATCGAGGAAGATCAGGGATGAACGTGATGGTTGGATTTGTTTAAATGATAGGAAAACAGCTTTATGGAAAAACGCGGAAATTAGGGCAGATTGGCAAAATGTTGCGAATGAGCTGGGAAATCTATGAGGAGTGAGCTAGTGCTAGTTTTTGCATGGATGGATGGTGAGCTGGAAGGTCCTGCAATGGATCTGCACAAAAATTGATCAAAGGAAGAACTACTATACCATGAAAACAGAGCTTTTTCTATCTTGACCTAATTTCTGACCTACAAACAAAAAAATGTTGAAAAATCACTTATGAACAGAAAAGCATGTGGAGAACTTATGGTAAAGGAACAGAAAATGATCTAAGCAAGTTAATCTGAACTAATATCAACTTTTCCAAATCAGGTTATCACACTAGCAGTTGCATGGAAGAGCAAAAACTATGTTTTTGGTGGTAATAGTCGTGCCTTGACCTCAAATCATAGTCCCAAGAAGGGAGAAAGGAGATCAGGGCCTACTATGGCCTTTTTGAATCTTGATTTGTCACTGCAGCAACCTACTTGAGCAACTGAAACAAAAACAACTATGCTAACCATAAAAAGCAACCTACTCTAACAAAGCAAAATTAATCTATGCAACAGAAATTAACTCATGAATGGAAGCAAAAAAACATATAAATACACACAGGAGGTGCTGAGAAACTTGGGTTGGGTCCTAATCCAAGACCTTCAGCCCTCTGAAAGAGATCAGTGCTGGCTCAAAAACTGTTTCATCTTCATTTATCAAAAAATAGCAGTTACATCACATAAACTGTTCAAAAAAAGAACTCGAAAATAAGCCGAACAAAGCATTGCACAAAAGTGTGAAAATATACTACGAACTAGCTAAAATCCAACTAAAAAAACTGAGCACCTAAGCCCTCCTAAAATCAAGGAGGTCAGCTTCCCAAAACTGCAGATAAACAGCAATCCTTCTTTACTTGCTCGGCTGCCCCTTGGATGCACTAATGTGGTTGCTTGTGCTCCGAGTTTCTAATGGAGAATTCGAGGTAAGGGTTCATAAATGAAGGGGACACCCTCTTACAAATCCTCTCCCCTATTCTTCCTCAAATTTGGCTGCCAAATGCTCATTAAACCTATGATTTTGTCTCAAAATTGACCAAAAATCTACATAAAGCACACATTAGACTTTTTGGCATAATGACTAACCCAATTCACTCTATTAGCATAAATATAATCAAAAACATGCAATAAACTAATGAGAATGGTGGATTAAGCTGAGTTAGGAGGCTAAATGAGCCCATATAATTACCCATTTCTGGGGCTCATCATCACCCCCCTACTGAATGGGTTGCTCATCCTCTGAGAAACTAGTCTATCTCTTCATCCATGATGGCTCTGATGGATTCCCTGACATCCCATGCTTTTGATGTGATATCCTCCTCTTTATCATGGAATCCTGCTTTTCTATCCACCTCCTCCCACTGTTGTCTTTCTTCTTCCTCTTTTTCCTCTTCTTTTGTCTTCTTTGCCTCTATTAGCTTTACTTCCTCAAGCTCTGTTTTGGTTTCCTTCTCATTTTGTTTAGTTTCTGCCTTCTCTACTTTAGTCTTTTTCTTCTCTCGTTTAGTCTTTTTATTTTCTGTTTTAGTATTTTCCTTTTCTGTTCTGTGTTTCCTCATCTCTTCTCTAGTCTTTTTCTTCTCTGTTTCAGGTTCTTCCTTCTCATCTTCTGTTTTGATTTCCTCCTCTGTTTCAAGTTCTTCTTTCTCTATTTTGGTTGTTTCCTCTTTTTCTATTTCCTCCTCATCTTCCACTGCCATATTTCTAAAAATCTCCCAGACTATAGGGATTGTGTATGTGTGGAGGGCATCCTCCACCAGCAATTTAATGAGCCCATGTTGAGCCAATTGGTCTGGAACCCCTGCATTCAATTTGGTTCCACACTCTATCAAGGATTGGAGGAGAAAGTATGGAAGACTGAGTTTTCTAGATGCAGGCAGGTCCATGCCATATCTTAGTTCATGTAACAGTCTGAAATGATAACCATAGAATATATTGCATCTTCCTTCATAGGAGATATACTTCATGATGTGATAGCTGACCTCACCCCATGGATAAGGTATGCTTTTCCTTCTGATCCCATTCTTATCCTCCACAGGATGTTCATCGGGCTGGAAAAAGGTCTTTTTAGCAACCTGTCCCAGTGGTTTTTCTTCTTTGCTCCACGAGAGCCCAAGTGGAAGACCTGTGATTCTGTTGATGAATTCAGGTGTAAACTCTATGGTTAGACCCCTAAAACTGACTATAGCTTGGGTTTTTGAATGGGGTCTTAAAGACATTAAAAATTCCTCTGTCACTTCCTCATCATACCCATGAATTCTCTCAAAGAAAGGCATCCAAATTTCCCTGGTAAAAAGGGCTACCACTTCTGGGTGTTCATGCAATTTGGTGGAATTCAGAGGCTCTTTTCTCATAAAACCCACTCTCATGATGTTTAGTGACTGCTGGAAATTCTCAGTGAGGAGGAAGGCAACAAATTTTCAAGACTGAAAACAGAGGAACATCTGAGGTTTGTCTTTCTGGAACGAGAGAGGGAATTTTTCGTGTTCTTTTTTCACAATAGAAATTTGTAACTTCCCTCCTTCAAACCCTGTTCTCAACTTGAATTTACTTCTCGGGCTCTTTTTTTTTAAGGAAATCAAGATTTTGACAAAATAGAGAGTATATAAACCAGTGCTCTTCTTTCCCACAAGATAAACAGACTTACCAAATGCAAATTCACCTCTTTTTTTAACATGCTTTCTTTTTTATGGTTGCATCCCTTCTTTACAGGAGACTACAAGAAAGAAAAAGACAGACATTTAGTAAAATGGAGAGACTGTATATAATTCAGAAAAACACAAGTAGACTTTTGTTTTCACTTTCCCTTCCTTTTTCAACCCAGTACTTTGCTTCAAATCCCACCACCTTTTGTAGATACATCACATGCAGAGTGGGTTTCTGAGCCTACCTTGTTTCGAGCTTGAATTTGGCAAAAAATTTGAATTCTCCCTCTACAGAGTTGCTCTCTGGGCTTCCTGTAGAAAGGCTCCTGTAGACTGTGTTTCCGCTCCTGTAGAATGCGATAATGCTATTGTAGAGCCCAATAAGTAGGAGGGTTTTGAAAACTGGCAGAGAGTGATTGTTTCAATGTTCTGAAGGTGGTAGGTGATTTGTTGCAGCCAAGAACTCATCAATGCCAATGAAAAAAAAGGTGGTGGAGGCTTCTACCGCAGTGTACTTAAGCTGATGGTTTGATCTGCGGTGACAAGGTGAGGTCACAGGATGGGTACGTTATCCCCATCTGGACCGTTGGTCCCTACTCCAGTGCCATTATGAAACTTCATGTTTTCTGCCTGTAATCACTTCCATCATTCGCGTTGGACGCTGCCACTACCTTCTCTGAGATTTCTACGAGTTGACTGAACACACGTGCCGAGTGCACCCACTGAGCACTGTTTGAACTAGCCGAAGGTGGCCAGTTAGCTGGCCGCCAATTTCGCTTAATCATAACCATCTCATTTTTCCATGCAGTTTTCAAATCATACGATGCAACAGAGGAATGGATTTAGACACTTACCTAGAAGTCGAATGCGTTTTCCATGAGGTGCTATAGGTTTTCCTTCTGTTGCATGCCTTTGTTTTTGTGGACGCATGCTTGTCTGGTTGCTAATATGTGGTTGTGCTTTGTGTAAGTTCCTTTCTGGCTGGATTCGATCTTCAAGAGTCTGCTTCAACCTTCAGATTTGCACCCTCATGCTGCTAATGCTAAACTTTTGCAGGACAGTGACTTGTTTTGTCCATAGCTCCCAAACGGTAGACTGGATTGAGCTAAAATTTTTGGATCATGTTTCCATCATCATTATGCACCTCCCATAGAAAAATTTTGGTCAATGGATGCACGGATTTCGAGAAAAACTGAAAATGGCTGAAGGTGATGGAGGTTGATTCCTTGGAAACCGTGCACCAGAATTGGCTGAAATTGCTTGGGCATGTTACTATCACCCATATGCATCTCCCCATGAAACAGGTTTTTAAATGGATGCACAAATATGGTGAAAATGAAAAAATGGCTGAAGGTGATGGAGGGTGATTTCTTGGAAACTGTGCACTGGAATTGGCTGAAATTGCTTAGGCATGTTTCCATCATCCCTATAAAACTCTCCATGAAGCAATTTTTTAAATGGATGCACGGTTTTCAAGTTAGGGAAAAAAACAAATTTCTGCTCTATGTATTTTTTTATCAGAGCATTTTGTAGTTTTTTGGACAGTAAGAAAAAATGAACTTGGGCTATAATGCAGATTTGGAAATGATGGAAGAGAGGTTTGAAGACTGTATGGGGGATTTATAAACCCTTTATGAAGCTTCCCTATTCCCCAAATTGCTTTTAAAATCCATTTCTAGCTCTCTATAATTTCTACAGGAGCTTCCTGTAGAAAACACAGTTTTCAGAAACAAGCATAGTGAGGTGAAAAGAATGTCAAGAATGACAAAGAAGCGTGAGGGAAGGTAGGATAGGTGTTGTTATTGGTTTCAGAGCTTTCTTCGCACCTGTTGTTGTTTCCTGAAGTCCTCCTACAAACCTGTAATACAACTAGAAATTCATTTTTCTTTTTTCTTTTTCTCTTTTTATTTTTATTTTTTTTATTTTGAAAACAACTAGGGCGCTTCAAGGAGGTTTTCATGCTAATTGCCTGCCCTAGGCACCTCCAAGGGAGGTTTTAACCCAAGGATCTTATTCCCTTTTTCTTTTCTCTTATTTCTAACCCATTGACTACCTATGGAGGTTTTCAATCAATAAGCCAATCTGAGGCGCCTCCGAGGAGGTTTTCACCTTAGATTTTTATTTTTTCCTCTTATTTTTCATTTTTTCCTTTTTCTCTTTTTTCTTTTTTCTTCTCTACTCTACCCTAATTCAAAAACAAAATCATTTTCAAGTATAAGAATACTTCCAATGGAGCCATATGCACAGCGAGATTATAGACAAATTGATGTGGAGGCTTGAAATGTATGCTTTGACATATATCCGAATTTCAGAGACCAAATGATTTGACTTTGAAGGGATCAAGCATAGTTGAGGAAGAGAGTGATGTTGCACCTTAGTGACCGTCTAGAACCATATATCAATATAGCTGTGATTTCCTTGGCCTTTCTAGTGATCTAGATCATTCTTCATGTCTTCTTCTACCATGACCTTCATATCTTCCTCTTTTTGTTGATTCTTCTCTTGAATACATGGAGGATTTGATAGTAACCATGAGGGAGCTCTCTCGATCT
Source organism: Pinus tabuliformis (assembly GCA_031772625.1). Taxonomy (NCBI): domain Eukaryota; kingdom Viridiplantae; phylum Streptophyta; class Pinopsida; order Pinales; family Pinaceae; genus Pinus; species Pinus tabuliformis. The sequence goes on along the minus strand of CM062820.1, from coordinate 631,791,129 downwards.
CTGATTTTAATGTCCTCTCTTCATCAAGTGCAGCTAATGGTTCTTTGACCTTCTCTTTTACATCTTCTTCTGCTGGATGTGGTCCGTTAATGATATCAATATAATCTTTGTTTTGCACTACTATTCCTGAGCTATGGTGAATATCATTGAGCTCAAGAGGAGTTGTTTGGAAATTTTGTGTCTCGACATTGTAATTGGGTTGAGCTACTCCAATGTGCAGGTTTGGAAATGGTGGTTCCCCACTATATACTTGTTGATCCTTTATGTTATTCGGGTTCAGGCTCAGTTGAGCAGGAATTTGGCCCTGCCTTGGTGGAGCAGGAGGTGATGGTTGCAGTTGAGCAGGTGGTGGAGGAAAAAGAGTGGGAGGAGTGTTGTACTGGGGCCTCCACCCCTGATGAGGTGTATTCCACTGAGGTTGTGGCTGAGCATAGGAGTGAAATGAATGAGTAGCTAGTTGAGCATGATATTGAGGAGGATATGACCAAGGAGGGGGTGTGGACCAGGAAGGATGAGCAGGGGGACCCCAAGAAGGTATGAATGTGACTTGGTTGGGGTTGTAGTATGCCTGAGATGTCCCTTGCATCCCCTATTGGTATGGTCTGGGTCCATGTGGCCTCCTTTGGTTCATGAAATAGAGTGGTTCAGTGGCGCCTTCGGCCCCCTGATATGCAGCTTTAATTCCGGGAAAGGAAGGGCACTGATTTGTAGGATGGTCTTCTTCACATACTAAACACACTTCTATAGAGTGCAATGGACATTCTTTCCTAGGATGCTTTCTAGTGCACCTGGGACAAAATATGGCCAAAGCCCTCTCTGCTTCCTCTTGTTTTCTTTTGATATACATGGCAAGCATCTACCTCATCTCGCTCTTGAAATCTTCTAGCAGATTTTCAAATTCACCTCTAAGGGATGAGTTGGAAGAAAAGGTACTGCTCCCAACATTTCTGTTTTCAGCCATGGGCTCCAGAGGAATGTTTTCTTCTTCTTCTCCCCTATAGGTTCTTCAAATATGTCTTGTTGTCCACCTAAGGGTTCTTCTTTATCACAGCCAACGAAGAAGAGAGAAGGTTGGCTCTGTGAAGCAGTGGGGGTTTTGGGAAAAAAATTTCGTGAATTATCTCTATTCCTACGAGGCATGAAAGGAAATATTTTTGGTTGATTTTTGTTTTTTTTTTTGCTTGTACCTGCAAAACTGAAATTGATTGAACAAAAAATTACAACTAGCTGAAATGAACTTATTGAAATGAAATTGCAGAATTGAAATGATAGCAAGGAAATGACTAATCCACTTTTCTAGAATGGAAATTGCAGAATTGAAATGAAAGCAGGAAATGACTAATATACATTTGCTGAAATGGAAATTGCAGAATTGAAATCAAAGTAGGAAATGACTAATCTACGTTTGCTGAAATGGAAATTGCATAATTGAAATGAAAGAAAGAAATGCCTAATCTACACTTTCTGAAATGGAAATTTCAGAATTGAAATGAAAGCAAAGAATTTCTAATCTACGCTTACTGAAATGAAAATTGCAGAATTTGAAATGAAACAAACTAATTAGCATAATGTTGCAGTAAAAAATAGAAGAAAGAAGTAATCACAAGTACTCTGATGCTTCCTCGGCAATGGCACCAAAAATATGGTGAGCTCCAGTATTGCAGCAATAATGTTGCAACTCCTGGGCCTCCCTACTTTACTTTTATCAACCCCGGTAGTTCGTAACAAACTTGGAAGCGACGGTGTTGTATGCACAAGTACTAGCTCTTACTGCAGGCTATCACTTAATCAATTGGCGCAAGTTCGCTAGGAGCTTAAGCCAACTTCTGTGAATTCTCAGAAGAAACTTTTAATTGTGATGAAAGAAAGCTAACTTGAAAGAGGCTATTCTACTTGCAGAAAGAGAAGGAAAACTGAAATGTAACACAAACCCTAGCAAAACCTAGAAAACCCTAATCTACCCACTAACCCTATTGTTACAGTAAAAGAGATGGAAACTGATGAAATGAGTGTCATTGACTACGGAAAAGGTAAATTTCATTTATTCAAGCTACTTCTGAAAAATAAATGAGAAGAAAACATATTTTTGTATTTTTGAGTGTTTTTATGTGAAATGATTATGCTTGTGATTTATCGGCTATAACTGTGTAGAGGTTTGGTGGCAAAGGAAGATGAAGCTAGATTTTGCAGAGGGTGAGGAAGGTGTGGAGAGGTCTTAAGAAGCCCTTAGTACCCTTCTGAAGACTTCCATTGCGATCAGACTTCGAAAACTCACTCACAGGAAATTCTACAAGAGACTACAAGGGATCTATAGGAGGAGGCCGAAAGTTGTTTTTGGAGTTTTGAAAGTGGAAAAATGATGGGAAAGGGAAATGAAGGCTATATGAAGGTGTGGAGGTGTCTAGAACTTATCAAGAAAGATCAGGGATGAACATGATGGCTGGATTTGTTCAAATGGTAAGAAAACAACTTTATGGAAAAACGCAGAAATTAGGGCAGATTGGCGAAATGTTGCGAATGAGTAGGGAAATCTATGAGAAGTGAGATAGTGCTAGTTGTTGCATGGATGAATGATGAGTTGGAAGGTCTTGCAATGGATCTGCACAAAAACTGATCAAAGGAATAACTATTATACCATGAAAACAGAGCTTTTTCTATCTTGACCTAATTTCTGACCTACAAACAGAAAAATGTTGAACAATCACTTATGAACAGAAAAGCATGTGCAGAAATTATTGTAAAAGAACAGAAAATGACCTAAGCAAGTGAATCTGAACTAATATCGACTTTTCCAAATCAAGTTATCACACTAGCAGTTGCATGGAAGAGCAAAAATTGTGTTTTTAGTGGCAGCAGTAGTGCCTTGACCTTAAATCATAGTCCCAAGAAGGGAGAATGGAGATCAGGGTCTGTTGTGGCCTTTTTGAATCTTACTTTGTCACTGTAGCAACCTGCTTGAGCAACTGAAACAAAAATAACTATGCTAACCATCAAAATCAACCTATTCTAACAAAGCAAAATGAATCTATGCAACAGAAATTAACTCATGAATGGAAGCAAGAAAACATATAAATACACAAAGGAGGTGATGGGAAACTTGGGTTGGGCCCTAACCCAAGAGCCCAAAAACAGGCAACAAACTATTGAGAATGATGGATTAAATGAAAATAATAAGCAGAATGAGCCCATATAGTTACCCATTTCTGGGGTTCATCATCACCCCCCTGTTGAATGTGTTAGACTCCGTCTCATGTCAGAGATTGATTCTTCTTCAAAACCCTGTTTTGAAGAAGAAATCATTTAAATGTTGCTTTTTAGATTATGTAATTTGTTCTTCAGCTCTTCAACTGGCAGCAGCGACTTCAAGCTCCTATCCCTGCACAAGCACAATTCAAAACATCAATCAGAGGCAAAAAGCTATTTGGAGAAAGTCTCACTGGAAATCCCGAACAAACTTCATTGTCACAGCTATTGAATTAAATGATTGTGTTAGCGCTGGTGCAATGCTGCTGTTCAAGAAATTTGATATTGGACCCTTTGAAATAGGCGATTACCTTGCCATTGGAACTATTTTCTCTGCAACAGACTCAGTTTGCACTCTTCAGATTCTGAGTCAGGATGAGATACCTTTGCTTTATAGTCTGGTATTTGGTGAAGGTGTTGTGAATGATGCCACAGCTGTTGTCCTTTTCAATGCAATTTGTAACTTTGACCTTACTCATATTGATGGCAGCACTGCTCTGCAACTGTTTGGTAACTTTGTTTATCTCTTTCTGACAAGCACTGCATTGGGGATTGGAGCTGGGCTTCTAGGTGCATACATCATCAAAGCTTTGTACTTTGGAAGGCACTCTACTGATCGTGAATTAGCAATTATGATACTCATGTCGTATCTCTCATACATGCTCACTGAGCTGTGTTCCCTGAGTGGGATATTCACTGTTTTCTTCTGTGGCATCGTTATGTCTCACTACACTTGGCATAATGTGACTGAAAGCTCAAGGATTACCACCAAGCATGCGTTTGCAACAATGTCATTTATTGCTGAAACATTTATCTTCCTTTATGTGGGAATGGATGCTCTGGACATTGAAAAATGGAAAATGGTGAAAAGAAGCCTTGGCACATCTGTTGGCCTCAGCAGTGTCCTCCTGGGTTTGATCTTAGTTGGAAGGGCAGCTTTTGTGTTCCCACTTTCTTTCTTGTCAAATTGCTTAACAAAGAGTCCAAATTCTAGAATTGGGTTTCGGCAGCAATTTGTCATATGGTGGGCTGGTCTTATGAGAGGTGCAGTTTCAATGGCCCTTGCTTACCATAAGTTCACAAGTTCTGGTCTTACAAAGTTGACTGAAAACGCAATCATGATCACAAGCACTATCTCAGTGGTCCTTTTTCAGCACAGTGGTATTTGGATTGATTACAAAGCCTTTGATTAGACTATTATTGCCTCAAAGCTTGAAGCCAGGACAGGATAATACATCGGATCCATCAAGTCCAAAGGGCTTTCATATCCCACTTCTAGGTAATGGTGAGGTAGGGGACATTGATGGGCGTAGTGTCCGAAGGCCAAGCAGTTTACGCATGCTGCTGTAAGCTCCATCATTTACAGTGCACCATTACTGGCGAAAGTTTGATGATTCATTCATGCGTCCTGTGTTTGGGGGCCGAGGTTTTGTTCCCTTTGTTCCCAATTCACCAGCTGAAGCTAGAAATGGCGATGCATGGGCACGGTAATTCTAACAGAGTGTTGATGATCTGCCGTTTTCTGGTTGAAACTGTATATCTGAAATGAGCTGAGACATACAAGTTACAACAGGCATGAGTTTGCTAACTGTGTGTCGTAAGGGCGCTCGAATGAGACTCAACATTAGGTGTTCTATAACCTCAGTGAAAATACTTAAGTGCATATATCACTTTGACTTTGTCTTTTTATGTTTGGAACGAAAGTATGGTTTTTCTTGCAAGGAAATGGACAATTAATTGGAGTGGATGAACCAGTTGATAATTTCAACTTAGTGAATGATGGAGAAGCCTATCCTATGTTAAGCGCGGTGAATGACCTTGGGGTTACAACATCAATACTTTCATAATCAACCTACAGGCGTACAAAGTGATCCCTGTTACTGAAACATTCATATTAAGGTGGTATAAATCAGTTGTAGTATGCTGATCAGAGTGACTTGTTGCATTCCGGGGTTCACCATTTCTCTTTTGCAGGACAGAGATCTGTTTGTTGAACAAATCAACCAGATTTCACACCTCAAATTAATAGAAATAAGATGCCAAGAGATGTGACAACTGATTCCCTTTCGAATTTCAGATTCTGTTCAAGATATGAATAGAAATTTGTGCTTTTATTACTTCACTTCTGACGTCATATTCGGATGTGTGAGAATATAATTTGCAGATTGTGCAAAGCTTAGAGCATGGCGAAATGGCGAGATGGCGGCAGGAAGCTCTGGTGGTGTTGATGTGCCTCTTAGTAGTGGATCATTTCTCTCAAATATTGAGCGGAGGCACAAACTTATGAGCAAGGAGGACTCGGGCACGCTACAGAGGGACTGCTTTACGATTAGTATTGCAAAATGTAGGTATATATTTTGGTTATCTTGCAGTGAAGATATTCAGTGGTCAAAGCTGCTTGCAAATCTGCCTTTGCGCAGCTTATTGCTCTATATGGAGGATCACTGGATGGCATATGAACATTTATTTCCACAGTGGACTCAAAAGAACAAATACGAGTTTCAAAGGGCAGAATGGCTTCTGTTGTGAATACAGTGCCGTTGTATCAATCGACAGCAATATAAGCAGGGTATTTCGTTTTTGGGAACCTCGACCAAGGCTTCTAATGTTGTGGGGATCAACAGGTAATTAATTGAAAGAGGTTCAAAGACTGAGCTGAGTACATATTGAATTTTGTTCATGGCCTCAAAGATGGTGTTATGACTCTTGAAGAAATTCGATCCGGTGTTGAATTAAGAGAGACAGAGCTTGCTGGCCGTGACAGCATAGTTTTCATCCGGGCTCTTAAGTTGCTAGAGCAACATGGGAAAGCTGCGATTTAAGGAACATCCACAGATTCCACAGATGATGAATAGAATCTCGAGGAGAGCGAAAGGTTTGGGAAAATATCCAAAAAGGATTTTTTCCACTGGAAAACTTTGGTGCACATCCTTGACACCTGGCCTTCACTTCAGCCAAAAAATAAACAAAGACACTTGTTGCCAGAAGAATAGGATTCGTATTCTTATCTATTAGTCAGACAATGGGGTCTGCGCTCCAATTTTTAGTCTTTTGGTTAGAGAATTTTGAGGAGAAAGTTGTTTTTTGTTTTATTTATGTAACTTTAGGTGAAACAGCGCCCAGGTTTTTGGGTCGATCTGTTTTCTCCTACAATAATCTTATTTAATGTATTAAAAATTCATTTGGAAAAAAAATTTAGAGGGAGGAGGGGAGAGTTCTGAGTGTTGAGAGTGCTGGAGAACATAGCTTTCAATGTACAGTTTTTGGCAGAGAGTTTAATGAAATTTCACAGCTCTGACTTCTGAGATTCCTGTGGCATGATAATTTAGCATAAGTTTTTCTCTTGTTTCATATGTAATCTGTTATGTTTCATTTCACTACATGATCATTTCTAACTGAACAAATGAAGTGTTTAGGTAAGAATTCATGCCTGCCATGCTCTGCCTATAAGTTTGTTCATGTTTAAATGTTTTCTACTGTTTAAGGAGGATTCAAAGTTATTGTTTGCCCTCCTTAGCTCCTCACCAGTCTTGCCATCCCATATAAAATCTCGATTTGATGCTAAATTTCTTGCCTACCTTGCCTCAGTCGATAACCTGTGTTGTTCATTATATTTCTCTGTTTCAAGCTGTGATTTTGCTCATGCAGCCCAGAAAAACCCCGTTATTTAATTAAAAACCCCAAATCAATCTTTCAAATCAGTTTACTAGCCTAATATCAGTGTTACCCGTTTGGTCATCTCATCAATTGAAGATCTACCGAGATTGACCGGAGAGAGCCTTCTCCTGCCCCGTAGGGCTAGCTACGGGGCTGAATGGTTTGATGTTGCCTTGAGGTTTACCTTTCTCAGCCTGAGGTGAAATTTCAAGCACTAACATATTGGTGACCATACTGGGGAGAACATTCAATTTGTTGGTTGTCTTATCCCAGTACATGCAATCAAGGTGCAGATTTGATGTTGATGGTGGACAGCAGTCAGACACTTATGCAGGCTGAACCATTCACCTGGCGACTCCAACTCGATCCAGACATTCTAACGCTTGCTGATCTATTCATGCAATGGAAGGGTATGTGGCAAACCCTACCTTGTGTGAAGCTGTAGAAGAAATAAGAAAGCTGTTAGCAGATAATGAATTTGATGAAAATGTTTTCAATGCCTTGCTTCAATGGATGAAATCTCCGCGGTTCCCTGGATTCAAAACTAAAGTGTATGAGTTAATTGTTGAAAGAATCGAAAAGGAGATTCAGTGTCTCGATGAGCAGATTCAGTCATATGATTTCCAAGACCCTAAAAAGTTCTTGGAAATCCTTCCTCATTCAAAACCAGATATCATAGAATTGCCTACAGTCGTTTACATTGACAGTGTGCAGCTGGAAGTATGTGTTGCAGAGTTGGGGCAGCCAACAGAGTCTAGCTTACGTGATCCTATTGCGGCATATATGGACATGTTTTTTAGTTTGAGTGATAGATCAGGCTGTCTTGTACGTGACCAGGCTCAGTACGTGCATGAAGGGTTGCCAGCAATTACATCGGTGACCTGGTGGAAGCTTTCTCAACCGGCGTCATTCTCAGGTTTACTTGAATGGTTAATTTGGCATTTTAGTATTACCTGATCTAGTGTTTGTACAGCAGAGTAGAGTAGATTATGTAAATAAATAAGCAGCCATAAGGGCAGCATCTTGTTTTAGTTTGCTTGAAGATTGTTTGAGTTCAGTTTCAGTTTGAAAATGAGTCAAGAGTTGTGTTGATGATGACTCCATTGCCCAATGGGTGGAGGCACTGTCTGCTCTCCCAAAGTTCTGTGGTTCTTGGCACCTCCACGAAGCGGCAGCTGCCATCCCAAGTGGAGCCGATGTTAGACTCCGTCTCATGTCAGAGATTGATTCTTCTTCAAAACCCTGTTTTGAAGAAGAAATCATTTAAATGTTGCTTTTTAGATTATGTAATTTGTTCTTCAGCTCTTCAACTGGCAGTAGCGACTTCAAGCTCCTATCCTTGCACAAGCACAATTCAAAACATCAATCAGAGGCAAAAAGCTATTTGGAGAAAGTCTCACTGGAAATCCCGAACAAACTTCATTGTCACGGCTATTGAATTAAATGATTGTGTTAGCGCTGGTGCAATGCTGCTGTTCAAGAAATTTGATATTGGACCCTTTGAAATAGGCGATTACCTTGCCATTGGAACTATTTTCTCTGCAACAGACTCAGTTTGCACTCTTCAGATTCTGAGTCAGGATGAGATACCTTTGCTTTATAGTCTGGTATTTGGTGAAGGTGTTGTGAATGATGCCACATCTTTGTCCTTTTCAATGCAATTCGTAACTTTGACCTTACTCATATTGATGGCAGCACTGCTCTACAACTGTTTGGTAACTTTGTTTATCTCTTTCTGACAAGCACTGCATTGGGGATTGGAGCTGGGCTTCTAGGTGCATACATCATCAAAGCTTTGTACTTTGGAAGGCACTCTACTGATCATGAAGTAGCAATTATGATACTCATGTAGTATCTCTCATACATGCTCGCTGAGTTGTGTTCCCTGAGTGGGATCTTCACTGTTTTCTTCTGTGGCATCGTTATGTCTCACTACACTTGGCATAATGTGACTGAAAGCTCAAGGATTACCACCAAGCATGCGTTTGCAACAATGTCATTTATTGCTGAAACATTTATCTTCCTTTATGTGGGAATGGATGCTCTGGACATTGAAAAATGGAAAATGGTGAAAAGAAGCCTTGGCACATCTGTTGGCCTCAGCAGTGTCCTCCTGGGTTTGATCTTAGTTGGAAGGGCAGATTTTGTGTTCCCACTTTCTTTCTTGTCAAATTGCTTAACAAAGAGTCCAAATTCTAGAATTGGGTTTCGGCAGCAGTTTGTCATATGGTGGGTTGGTCTTATGAGAGGTGCAGTTTCAATGGCCCTTGCTTACCATAAGTTCACAAGTTCTGGTCTTACAAAGTTGACTGAAGACGCAATCATGATCACAAGCACTATCTCAGTGGTCCTTTTTCAGCACAGTGTTATTTGGATTGATTACAAAGCCTTTGATTAGATTATTATTGCCTCAAAGCTTGAAGCCAGGACAGGATAATACATCGGATCCATCAAGTCCAAAGGGCTTTCATATCCCACTTCTAGGTAATGGTGAGGTAGGGGACATTGATGGGCGTAGTGTCCGAAGGCCAAGCAGTTTACGCATGCTGCTGTAAGCTCCATCATTTACAGTGCACCATTACTGGCGCAAGTTTGATGATTCATTCATGCGTCCTGTGTTTGGGGGCCGAGGTTTTGTTCCCTTTGTTCCCAGTTCACCAGCTGAAGCTAGAAATGGCGATGCATGGGCACGGTAATTCTAACAGAGTGTTGATGATCTGCCGTTTTCTGGTTGAAACTGTATATCTGAAATGAGCTGAGACATACAAGTTACAACAGGCATGAGTTTGCTAACTGTGTATCGTAAGGGCGCTCGAATGAGACTCAACATTAGGTGTTCTATAACCTCAGTGAAAATACTTAAGTGCATATATCTCTTTGACTTTGCCTTTTTATGTTTGGAACGAAAGTATGGTTTTTCTTGCAAGGAAATGGACAATTAATTGGAGTGGATGAACCAGTTGATAATTTCAACTTAGTGAATGATGGAGAAGACTATCCTATGTTAAGCGCGGTGAATGACCTTGGGGTTACAACATCAATACTTTCAGAATCAACCTACAGGCGTACAAAGTGATCGCTGTTACTGAAACATTCATATTAAGGTGGTATAAATCAGTTGTAGTATGCTGATCAGAGTGACTTGTTGCATTCCGGGGTTCACCATTTCTATTTTGCAGGACAGAGATCTGTTTGTTGAACAAATCAACCAGATTGCACACCTCAAATTAATAGAAATAAGATGCCAAGAGATGTGACAACTGATTCCCTTTCGAATTTCAGATTCTGTTCAAGATATGAATAGAAATTTGTGCTTTTATTACTTCACTTCTGACGTCATATTCGGATGTGTGAGAATATAATTTGCAGATTGTGCAAAGCTTAGAGCGTGGCGAAATGGCGAGATGGCGGCAGGAAGCTCTGGTGGTGTTGATGTGCCTCTTAGTAGTGGATCATTTCTCTCAAATATTGAGCGGAGGCACAAACTTATGAGCAAGGAGGACTCGGGCACACTATAGAGGGACTGCTTTACGATTAGTATTGCAAAATGCAGGTATATATTTTGGTTATCTTGCAGTGAAGATATTCAGTGGTCAAAGCTGCTTGCAAATCTGCCTTTGCGCAGCTTATTGCTCTATATGGAGGATCACTGGATGGCATATGAACATTTATTTCCACAGTGGACTCAAAAGAACAAATACAAGTTTCAAAGGGCAGAATGGCTTCTGTTGTGAAGACAGTGTCGTTGTATCAGTCGACAGCAATATAAGCAGGGTATTTCGTTTTTGGGAACCTCGACCAAGGCTTCTAATGTTCTGGGGATCAACAGGTAATTAATTGAAAGAGGTTCAAAGACTGGGCTGAGTACATATTGAATTTTGTTCATGGCCTCAAAGATGGTGTTATGACTCTTGAAGAAATTCGATCCGGTGTTGAATTAAGAGGGACAGAGCTTGCTGGCCGTGACAGCATAGTTTTCATCCGGGCTCTTAAGTTGCTAGAGCAACATGGGAAAGCTGCGATTTAAGGAACATCCACAGATTCCACAGATGATGAATAGAATCTCGAGGAGAGCGAAAGGTTTGGGAAAATATCCAAAAAGGATTTTTTCCACTGGAAAACTTTGGTGCACATCCTTGACACCTGGCCTTCACTTCAGCCAAAAAATAAACAAAGACACCTGTTGTCAGAAGAATAGGATTCGTATTCTTATCTATTAGTCATACAATGGGGTCTGTGCTCCAATTTTTAGTCTTTTGGTTAGAGAATTTTGAGGAGAAAGTTGTTTTTTGTTTTATTTATGTAACTTTAGGTGAAACAGCGCCCAGGTTTTTGGGTCGATCTGTTTTCTCCTACAATAATCTTATTTAATGTATTAAAAATTCATTTGGAAAAAAATTTTAGAGGGAGGAGGGGAGAGTTCTGAGTGCTGAGAGTGCTGGAGAACAGAGCTTTCAATGTACAGTTTTTGGCAGAGAGTTTAATGAAATTTCATAGCTCTAACTTCTGAGATTCCTGTGGCATGATAATTTAGCATAAGTTTTTCTCTTGTTTCATATGTAATCTGTTATGTTTCATTTCACTACATGATCATTTCTAACTGAACAAATGAAGTGTTTAGGTAAGAATTCATGCCTGCCATGCTCTGCCTATAAGTTTGTTCATGTTTAAATGTTTTCTACTGTTTAAGGAGGATTCAAAGTTATTGTTTGCCCTCCTTAGCTCCTCACCAGTCTTGCCATCCCATATAAAATCTAGATTTGATGCTAAATTTCTTGCCTACCTTGCCTCAGTCGATAACCTGTGTTGTTCATTATATTTCTCTGTTTCAAGCTGTGATTTTGCTCATGCAGCCCAGAAAAACCCCGTTATTTAATTAAAACCCCAAATCAATCTTTCAAATCAGTTTACTAGCCTAATATCAGTGTTACCCGTTTGGTCATCTCATCAATTGAAGATCTACCGAGATTGACCGGAGAGAGCCTTCTCCTGCCCCGTAGGGCTAGCTACGGGGCTGAATGGTTTGATGTTGCCTTGAGGTTTACCTTTCTCAGCCTGAGGTGAAATTTCAAGCGCTAACAGAATGGGTTGTTCATCCTCTGAGTAATTAATCTAGTTCTTCATCTTTAATAGTTGTAACAGATTCCCTGACATTCCAAGCCTGTGATTTGATGTCTTCCTCTCTGTCAGGAAACCTGCTTTCCTATCCACTTCCTCCCATTGTTTATGTTCTTCCTCCTCCTTAACTCCTTCCAACAGTCCTAACAACAGTGGAGGACTGAATTTAAGACCAATCCAGTTGGCTTTTAGGTTTTGCATTGATTGCTTATATATGGGCACTCTCCTCATGGCTTCCCTCATTCTGATTGGGGAGTGATACTCCTTGATCTTTAGGCTATGTGACAATGTATTCCACCTTCTCATGCAGGCATGAAGGCAGTCATCACGAAACCCAAGTTTCTGAAGGGCCCAACCCAAGTTTCCCAAGGGCCCTGCAGTTTATACAACTCGAGCCTCCAACAACTCTCCTAAAATCAAGGAGATCAGCTTCCCAAAACTGCAGATAAACAACAGTCCTTCTTTACTTGCTCGGTTGCCGCTTAGATGCACTAATGTGGTTGCTTGTGCTCTGAGTTTCTGATGGAGAATTCGAGGTAAGGGTTCATAAATGAAGAGGACACCCTCCTACAAATCCTCTCCCTTTTTCTTCCTCGAATTTGGCTGCCAAATGCTCATTAAACCTGTGATTTTGTCTCAAAATTGACCAGAAATCTGCATAAAGCACACATTAGACTTTTTGGCATAATGACTAACCCAATTCACTATATTAGCATAAATATAATAAAAAACATGCAACAAAAAGAGGGACCCCAGACAAATAGTGAAGCAGCGGAGAAACAGTAACAAGAAGAAGAAACACAAACAGATAGTGAGACACTGATGAAACAGTAGCAAGAAAAAGAATCTCAGGCAGCAATTGAAGTGCTTATTTTTAAAAGGCAGTTGCAGGAAAAGGAAGCCCGGTTAGCTTGCATGGCCAGCTGGGAAATGGAGGCCTTGCAGTGCAGACAACTAGCTAGATCATATGCACTGTATCTCAAAGATCAGTGGCTCAAGTTTCAGATTAATGCACTGGCCTAGAGGGGCAAAATACCATTTCAAAATTATGGCCAATTTATACATTTATGTGATCACAGCTCAGCTGAGGATAAAGAAAAGCTAGCAAAATTTTACCTACACAACATGGCACTTCCTGACATGAATTTATGGGATCCAAATGCTACATTGGGAGACTTACAGCTCATGGCTATGGCTTCTTGGTTGAGCCATGAAGAAAAGAGAGCAGTGGAAATTCAAAAAATAATGGCAAAAGAGCTAAGTGAACCCCTGATGATAAGGGCAGAACCAGAATACCCCTAGGCTCTCATCTCTGCCCACCAACACCTTGCAGCCAATCCTCAAGTTGCCCCTGACTATGTTGACAGGCAAGCACAGACTATTGTTCACTTTGAAGATATGGAGAGATTGTTTGGTGATGACTGCCTTCATGCCTGCATGAGAAGGTGGAATACATTGTCACATAGCCTAAAGATCAGGGAGTATCACTCCCCAATCAGAATGAGGGAAGCCATGAGGAGAGTGCCCCTATATAAGCAATCAATGCAAAACCTAAAAGCCAACTGGATTGGTCTTAAATTCAGTCCTCCACTGTTGTTAGGACTGCTGGAAGGAGTTAAGGAGGAGGAAGAACATAAACAATGGGAGGAAGTGGATAGGAAATCAGGTTTCCTGATAGAGAGGAAGACATCACATCACAGGTTTGGAATGTCAGGGAATCTGTTACAACTATTAAAGATGAAGAACTAGATTAATTACTCAGAGGATGAACAACCCATTCAACAGGGGGTGATGATGAACCCCAGAAATGGGTAACTATATGGGCTCATTCTACCTATTATTTTCATTTAATACATCATTCTCAATAGTTTTGTGCATGTTTTTGAATATATTTATGTCAATAGAGTGGATGGGGATAATCACTTTTCCATGTAATCTAATGAGTATTTATTGCAGATTTTTTGGACAATTTTGGACAAGGACCAGGAATTTATGAGCAAAATGGCAGCCAAACTCAAGGAAACATGGATGAGGACTTATAGCAGGGGTGTCTCCTTCATTAATGACCCCTTCCTCGAATTCTCCACCAGCAACTCGGAGTACAAAGGCCCACATTGATGATTCCAAGGGGCAGCCGAGCAAGTCAAGTAGGGTTGTTGTTATCTTCAATTCTAGGCAGCTGAGTTCCTTAAGTTTAGGAGGATTGTTGGGAGTCCCCACTTGTATAAATAAGAAGGCTTCAAGCCTTAGTAAGTTAGCCAGTTCTTGATATATTTTCACACTTTTGTGCAACATTGTACTCAGCTCATTTTTGAGCTCTTTTTGAAGACAGTTTTGTGATGTAACTGCTATTTTTTTATAAATGAAGATGAACCAAGTTTTGAGCCAGTACTGATCTTTTCTAGAGGGTTGAAGCTCTTGGGTTAGGGCCCAACCCAAGTTGTCTAGCACCTCCTTTGTGTATTTATATGCTTTTGCTTTCATTCATGAGATAATTTATGTTGTTTAGGTTAATCTTGCTTTGTTAAATTAGGTTGTTTTTTATGGTTAGAATAGTTGTTTTTGCTTCAAGTTGCTTAAGTAAGTTGCTCCAATGATAGAAAAAGATCCAAAAAGGCCAACAACAGGTCTTGATCTCCTTTCTCACTTCTTGGGACCATGATTTGAGGTCAAGACACTACTGTTGCCACCAAAAACAAAGTTTTTGCTCTTTCATGCAACTGCTAGTGTGATACTTTGATTTGGAAAAGTTGATATTTGTTCAGATTCACTTGCTTAGATCAGTTCATGTCCTTTTTCCATATTTCTCTCACATGCTTTTCTGTTCATAAGGTATTGTTCAGCATTTTCTAGTTTTTAGGTCATAAATTAGGTTAAGTTAGACAAAACTCTGTTTTTAGTTCTTTCTATGGTCAGTTTTGCTAAGTGCATGTGCAGATCTCTTGTAGGACATCTCATCTCACCATCCCTCCATCAAACAGCTAGCACCAACTCTCTTCTCCAAGATTTCCCAACTCATTCACCACATTTCGCCAATCTGCCTTAATTTCTGTGTTTTCCCATAAAGTTTCTTTCTTGCCCTTTGAACAAATCCAACCATCTCATTCATTCCTGACCTTCCTTGACAAGTTCTAGACCTCTCAACACCTTCATCCAGCCTTCATTTCCCCTTTCCCATCATTTTTCCACCTTCAAACCTCCAAAAACCACTTTTGGCCTCCTCCTATAGATCCCATGCAGCCTCCTGTAGAATTTCCTGTGAGTAATTTTTCGAAGTCTGATCGCAATGGAAGTCTTTAGAAGGGTACTAGGGACCTCTTAGGACCTCTCCACACCTTCCTCACCTTATGCAAAAGCCAACTCCATCTTCCTTTGCCAAAAACACTCTGCACAGTCAGAACCAGTCAAATCACAAGCATAATAATTCCACATAAAAATGTTCAAAAGTACAAAAAGATGATTCTTCTCATTTGTTTTCAAAAGTAGCTTGAATAAATGTAATTTACCTTTTCAGTACTCAATGGCACCCATTTCAGTAGTTTCCATCTCTTTTCTTACAAAAGTAGGGTTAGTGGGTAAAATAGGGTTTGCTAGGGTTTGCATTTCATTTCAGTTTTCCGTCTCTTTCTGCACGTAGAATAGCCCCTGTAGAGTTAGCTTTCTTCCATAAAAGTTAAAAGCTTCTTTTGAGAACTCATAGAAGTTGGCTTAAGCTCCTAGCGAACTTGCGCCAGCTGATCAAGTGACAGCCTGCAATAAGAGCTAGTACTTGTGCATACAGCACCATCACTTCCAAGTTTGTTACGAACTACGGGGTTGATAAAAGTAAAGAAGGTAGCCCCAGGAGTTGCAGCATTATTGTTGCAATACTGGAGCTCACCACTCTTTTTGATACCTTTTTGTTTGAATTTGTTGTTCTCTATCGAACCTATGACTATGAAGAAGACGAGCAGAAGTTGAAACTATTTCCTTCTACCTTCAACAATGCAGCCTTGCGCTGGTTCATGGGTGTTATCGGGAAAAGTGTCTATTCAGAACGACCCTATCCCACTGAGTTGTGACAGTGACCTTAGAAACAAACAGGGAAAACTACTCTTGTATTCTCCTTTATGAACTATAAACGAAGAGGAATAGGATGAACCAACCTGTGTCTTGCGCTAGTCCTTTGATCCAATCTCTCTCCTCTTTGACAGCTTCCAGCTACCTGCTCCCTTACTTGCCCAGCGTCACCAAGTTCCTGCAAGATCACAGAAGAAGGAAACTACACAAAGACATGGATTTATGTTCATAAAAATCTTAGGATCAGATTTAAGCTAAACATACAAATATAACAAACATCAATGATATACAAGCATGTAGGAGAAACTCAAATAGTTTTATTGATAAAACAAGAAGATCCAAGAGGAGTTACAACCGATGATTCTTGATCCAGCATCAACCCCCCAGCATAGAATCCCCTCTTCACCTCCAACAAAGCATAAATCACCCAATACTCTGATATCTATCTCAAAACCAACAACAATTCTCTGCAATGTACAAAATTCCAGCCTCCGGATCTCTTGGTGAGGGATCCATATATAGATGTATGCAAAGAGGATGAGTCAGCTCATGAATTGATTAGTGGCCTCTCTCTGTCAGTTCTTGCTTCCACTTGGAGACTGAGAGCCTATTACTCATCACTGGTCGAATTCAGTGAGGCAAGTGTCATTGGAGAAGATTCTGGAAGCTTCCATTGTCTCTCCACCTCGTGGAATGACTCTGCCACTTGTCATTTCCCGCTCAACGCACCCTGGTAGTGCATTCAAGTGCATTGCAACGCACCTAGCCAGTGTATTTGGGTGATTTGCAACGCAGCTAGCTAGTGGAGCAGCTGAAATGATCCTAATTTGACTAGTTCTGAGCAGTTTCTGGTGGAGAACTTCTGGGAGAAGCTGTAATTTGTTGACCTTGTTTCTTTAGGAGCTGGAACAACACTTTTAGGGACTTAGGATCCCTTGGTTTATGGACATTTCATGCTTATAGTTGTAAGGCACAAAAATTTCTATAACAGTTTCCCCCTAAAGTATGAGGCCGTTTAGCGGGTGAAATGCTTTATTAGGAGGATCCGAAGTTCTTTCAATGCTGGGAGGAGACCTGTAATAAGATAAAATACAATACATTATCTTCATACTGCTTTCATGATCTAGCTGAGGCGGGCATTCCCATGCTTAGCTTTATAAATTCATTTTCATGTACATAGGACAGACAATCGTCTGATGGTAGACTGATGATTCTGATGAAGTCATCATCCTTTTGGTAGGATGATTATCTGTGCTGCAATGTTGTACATTTCAATGTCTTTATTTTTCCTGAATATATATCGCAACCCAGATGGATGAAACTAGATCCGGGGTCTTCAATCTCGTCCGATCTTCACTCGAAGTACAAGTCGATCCATGTGAGAAATGTTTTGAAGTCGAACATGGAAAGACATCGCTTGATTACCAGTCAATGATGTAAGTTGTTAACAAGCGCAAGAGGAATCACTGATAATGATAATGACCCTCAAGGTACTGCAGTACAATTCACGTGGTGTGAATAAAGGACTTGGCGTCGAACACCACGCAAAATCTTTCGGTCGAAGGTCATTGATGTATACCTGTCGCCGGAAGTGAGAAACTTGCCATTGAGGCATGCAAGCTTCAAAGTACGAAGGGGTTGTTCCTAGATCAACTTCTTGGATAATGAGCTAATGTCGACAAGAAGCGATCCGTCAAAGGAGGGCCTTAATGAATCCCACATCAATGACATGGAACAGAGCAAATGATTTTGATGGAGGTGAAAACGATCTGGTGATATATGGTTCAGGGTGGCGGTCATGAAAGAATGAAGTATAATGTATGGTAGTGGATGGGACACGGGTGACTTCTCTGGATGACTTCTCTTGAACATGTCGGAGACACTTATGTGATGGATCGGTAGCATTTACCCCAAATGTGGATGGTATGGCGTGACCATGGTGATGTGACCGATGAATGAAACAACCCAACCTCACTCAGGCACGGAGTGGAAGTGTCATGTTCAAGAGCGACTTGCTACCAATAAAGTTTCTTTGAGTTTTCTTCCCAATTTTTCCCCAGTCATTGCTGACCAGTACCCCTTTATTTTTGTCAAGCTTGAGGAGGATAACATATGCTTGTTCTATAATTTGCCCTTCGGGCAAACCCATCGCTATGCTTTAACGAGCCTAGCGATAGTGAAACTCGTTCTCGCCTAAAGACAAGTTTGTCGATATTAATCTTTTTAACGAGTTTAACGACAAAGATAACTCGGTCCTTTTCATTTTTAGAGAGTCTGAAAAGGTACGTAAAGGTAACTCCAAAGTTCCTTTTTCGTCATCTAATCCCTTAAGTCCGAAAAAGTATAAAACAATACAGAAGGGATGAGTTTTCGATAGTTTTAACGAGCCGAACAAAACAAGCGCTCGATCTTTTTGTGCAATAATCCCTCAGGTCCAAAAAGATTAAAATCTAGAGGAGGGATAGCACTTCCCGTCGCTTTAACGAGCTGGAAGGCCAAAACTCGACAATATTTTCATATTTTACGAGTCAGATGAAAAGAGCTTAAAGAAGACTCATCTTTTGAGGAACGAGTGATAAAATAGGTAGCAGCTGATTCCAGGTAAGGTTTGGAATTTTCCAATCACGGCAGTGTCACAAGGATGGCTAGTGAAATCACTCTTCGCAGCTGTTCCTCAAAATGGGTAAACAATCAAATGGAGGTGAATGATCGGCCAATGGAAAAGTGGAGGTGACGGTGCAAACACGACCAAGGCTTTAATGGCTGAAAAATGCTTCATTCATGGTGGTTATTTACCGGGGGATTAGTTCATTTTTTAACGAGCTTAAACGCGGGTGGAAACATTTGCTCGGTCTTATGTTTATTTTTTAACGAGCTTGAACTATGCGCTAAAACTACTCGATATTATGGTCTTGCTTTGATTTTTTACCATAAATAGCTTTGTCCTTCCAAATATAGTACTGTATTTTTTAACTGCTTCATCAAACTAGTTAGAAATGAACAATATTTGTTTTGAAAACGAGATTAAAACGCTAATACTTTACTTCGAACTACGTAAAAGTAATTAAAAAGTGTTTTTTACCTCTCATTTTACCATTTCATTTGAACTTGGTTTGTTGGAGCTTTGGAGGTGTTTTCCCCCTCGATTTTCATCAGCTGATTTCGGGAGATTCTGTGGACGATTCTCGGCGCCGTCTGGACCAGGTAGGAGCTAAACCTGAGCTCTTTCATTTCATGGTTTCCTTTTTGCATTCTGTGCTTTATTCCCTGCTTTTCTGAGCCCCTGGGGTTTGATGGGTTCGTTCTGCCATCAACGCACCCTGAGCACATCGAAACCTGCGTTGAATGTTGGCCTGTATGAAGGCAGTTTGACATTCAATGCACCTGTAACACTGCTGCAGGTGCGTTGGGCGCAGAAAGAGGATTTGTTGCACAGTTTTTGGTGGAATTTTTGCCTGTTTCTCATCAAAATCAGGATCTAATCTCCTCTCTTGTTTGTTTTTTCAGAGATCTTGGAGCAAAATGACCCTTACATGGCGAGAACGAGAACATGAAGAAGAGGACATGATTGCCCTACATGATCCTGTTACAGTGAACGCGCTGCGAAATTGTGGCTTGTTGAAGTTCTTCCGCATCTCTAGCATGAGACAGCAGATTAACTTACTGAAGTATTTGCTTGACTCCTGGGATCCTATCAACCAGGTTTTCCAGAATAGGGGCAAATCTATCCCCTTGACTGCAGTAGACATCTATTTCTTGACCGGCTTGTCGAGGCGGGGTGCCCCCATCTCTTTGTCAGGTTCGGCCCGAGGAGGCGGTTCTGTGAGAGATTATGTTCGCCAGTATTGCAGGGAAGGATCTCAGCCGAGTAAAGACAGCAAGATCATCATCTGTGATGTCACTGATAGGTCCCTTAGGACTATCCTATTTACTTTTAGTAGGATGGCCGGTAGCGCGTCTCTTCATGTAGCCAATAGATCCTATATGCAGCATGCCTTGGAATGCCTCCAACCGAAGGTGTTCAACTGGTGCGACGCAGTACTTCTTGTAATGAAAGAACAGTTGACCAAGATAAAGAACGGGAGGTTGAAGAACTTTGGGTTCGATTCTATTTTGACCGCCTTTGCCTTGGAGAAGATACCACTGATGCAGCCGCAGTACATTGCACTCGATTTACCTTCTCCTACTGAACCACGTATGCATATATGGGTTGACCATATGTCTAGGCATGCTAGTCAATCTCAGATTTCATTTTCTGATACCTTCTTCAGGTGGTTTGATCGTCAGGAGATGGTTTATTCCGAGTATCCATATGCTGGCATGGACTTCCGGGGTGATCCAGATTTGGTACTGCCGGATGGCGAGCAGTGGGGTGCTATTGGTAAAATCTCTGACCATATTGTTGTTTACTATTTTTGTTTATAATTTCCTTGTGCTTTGTTCTCTCAAGACTCTAATCAAACTCATGTGTACATGCAGATGTTGGTCCTGTTCGTCCAGTAGTTCGCCTGAGAGTACCAGCTGTTTCCCCAGCAGGAGAGGCCACCGGAAGGGTTATTCTTCACAACCTCGATGTGGCCGAGACTCTTACAGCTGTGCAGGAGCAGGTTGAGAGCCTTACCCTCGGTATTCCAGATGTAAGGATCGATGAGCTACCTTTGCAGTTACAGCGGCATACTACTGGTGTGTCCAGATGATGGACTCGTCTCTTACGCATGATCGCACAGGCTGTGACTTGCTATCACGAGCATCATTAGACTAGGGTGCCCCCTAGCATTTTGAGTTTTTGGGTCGTGTGACCGATTTTGTCTTGGTTACAGAACATTATGTGTAAATCATAAACAACTATATATATATTTTTGATTTCGGATTTTTATTCTGGTTGAGTTATGTGATCCACATGTAAAACATTGATGATGTGTTTCTTTTTATAAATGTTGCAAATGTCTATCTAACACATAGTTTGCTAATGAGTCAGTTAATGTGTTTAAGTTTCTGGAAATATGTTGGTATTGAATAAGATCAAATTGTCTTTCCAAAATCTTAACCCTTAGGAACATGCGATAAATAGCTGGGTTTCGGACGGAATATATACCATTGAGTTGTAGTATTACGAGCTGTGAGTCTAGCCTGACGATTAGTCGGCGTATACCATGAGTGATGGCATCAGAGAGAAGTTCTATCAACGCGCTATATTCAGCGATATTGTTCGTTGATCGACCAATACATACACCTCTGAAACTTACTAACTCACCGCTTGGATAAAAAATGGCACAGGCTGCGGAGGAAAGGTTCCGCGAACTACGACTCGCTTCGTCGGCGTATCCAACACATGGCTCCAATAGGTTTGACATCTGTAATAAATGTAAAAAGTGGATTACTCGACCAAAACAAACACTCTAGCGAAAACAAAAATATAACAAAAGCATATTGGTTACTACTAGGCGTAGTAACGCTTGAGGTACAACCCGTTACGAGGTTGCGCCAGTGGAATTCCATCGTAATCCATCAACTCGTAGGCTCCTTTTGCTAACACTCATTTAACAATATAGGGGCCCATCCATAAAGACTTAAATTTACCTGCTCCCAACTTATCGGATTCTTGGTCGTAAAGCAGGACCAAGTCACCTTCCGAGAAGACACGGGGTTTGACATTTTTGTCGAACTGCGCCTTGACTCGTTTCTTATGGGCTTCGTTAGCCAATGCGGCGTCACGACAGGTTTCATCCAATTGGATTAATTCCAAGAAACGAGCTTCTTCTTCTGAGGTTCCAGGGAGGAGATCGATTGCGAGTTTGAGAGACGAGATTTCACACTGGACTGGTAAGACTGCTTCCAGGCCATATACCAGTTGGAAGGGTGTGAACCCGATTACATTCCTTACCGATGTTCGGTAAGCCCACAAAGCTGAGTACAGGATTAGGTGCCATCTTCTTTTGTGAACTCCGATCATCCTTTGCAGCATGCGCTTCAGGACCTTGTTGATCACTTCAACTTGTCCGTTGGCCTGCGGATAATATGGAGTAGAGCTGTCGTGAGACAGCCCTAGTTTGGCAGCTAATTCAACCATCATGTGATTGCGAAAATTCGATCCATGATCTATGACTATAGCCTGTGGTACGCCGAATCTGGCGACTACATGATTGAAAAAGAAAAGGGCAGTTGTTTCACCAGTATTATCTAATGTAGGCATCGCCTCGGCCCATTTGGTAAAATAGTCAACTACGACTATAATATACCCATGCCCCCCGGTCGAGGTGGGGTTACATGTCATGAAATCGATGCCCCATTTGGCGAATGGCCCAACAGCAACTATTGGCTGTAAAGGTGCGGGTGGTCTTCTGGTTTTGCTATCAAAAATTTGACAAGCATGGCAACTTCTCACTGCAGTTATGCAATCTTTGAACGTTGTTGGCCAGATGTATCCTGCTCGTAAGATTTTTTGTGCTATAGCATATCCAGATTGATGCCCCCCACATGCGCCTGAATGACACTCATTCAGGCATTTTTCGGCTTCCTCATGGGTGAGGCACCTCCTCAGAACTGTATCAATACCACGACGGTAAAGTGTATCACCGACGATCATGTAGTCTTTTGCTTGGTATCGAATACGTTTTTGTTCAGAGTGAGAGGTATTTGGCCTGAACTTTTGGGTTTGGAGATAAATGATTATATCCCCATACCACTCATTGCTTGTAGATATCAGAAACAAACTTTCATCCACGATTGATTCTTCAGATGTTTCATCGTTGGACGACGATGGGAGATCGCATAATAATTCTACGAAAACTAGAGCTTTCTTTGACTTGGATTTCACAAATTCCAGATCAAACTCTTGAAGGATTGCTATCCATTTTGAATATTTGCCCCCCAGCAACTGTCGCGACAATATGTAAGTCATGGGGTTGCAATCTGACAGAATGGTAGTTTTCCGAAAGAGGACATAGTGTCGAAATCTTTGTATCGCTTGAACCGCTGCAAGCGCTAGTTTTTCAACATAAGAATATTTGCTTTCTGTATCATTTAAGTTCTTACTTAAATAATAAATAGGATGTTCAATTCCATCGACTTGTTGAACTAAAACCATTGCGATGGTCGTATCTGCTGCAGCCAGATACAGGTTAAAGTCTCTTTGATAATCAGGGGCGTACATTAATGATGCTTTCATTAGGGAATCTTTTAAAGCATCAAAGGAAGCTTGCGCGACCTGATCCCAGACAAAGGGTACCCCCTTTTTCAAAAGACGTGTATAACCTTTAGCAAGTTCGGCGTAATTTGGAATGAACCTCCTCAGAAAGTTTGCTTTCCCTTGGAGTTTCTGAATCTGAAGCAAATTCGAAGGTGGAGGCAAATTTATGCTTGCCTGGACCTTACAAGGGTCGAGACAAATCCCATCCTCGGAGACTACAAAGCCAAGTAAACGACCAGAGCTGACGCAAAATACACATTTGTGCGGATTGAGTCGTATCTTGTAGTGTCGGCAACGTAGAAATATCTCTCTTAAATGTTGTGGATGATCAGTCTGCTTTCGCGAATGAGCCGGAAGGTCGTCGAGATAAGGTTGAACGATGTTTTTGATGTCATGGAAGGCATAATTCATTGCCCTCTGAAACGTCGCCCCTGCGTTCTTTAAACCAAAGGGTAATTTTCGATATGCGAATGTGCCCCATGGACAAATGAATGCAGTCTTTGACTGGTCCTGTGGGCGGATATTTATTTGATTATACCCGGAGAATCCATCCATGAATGAAAAGATTTCGCATCTGGCGCATTCATCAATTATCTGGTCAATGAAGGGTTTAGGGTAGTTGTCTTTTGGACAAGCTTGATTTACATCCCTATAATCGACGCACACTCTAATTGTCCCCTGTTTTTCCATAACCGGGACAATGTTCGATACCCAATCAGTTAGCGGAACCGGCTAGATGAAACCAGCATGGAGGAGTTTTTCAACTTTTGCCTTAATGGCAGCTAGTTTCTTGGGGTGCACCTGCCTCAGCCGTTGCCGTACCGGTTTAACATCTGGATACATCTTGATTTCGTGTTCAACGATACTCGAGTTGATGCCTGGCATTTCACTGTATGACCAATCAAAGACATCTCTGAATTCATGAAAGAGAGCATTATATATTTCCAGTTCTGAAGGAGAACAACATTTGCCGACATAAATATTCTCTATGACATCTGTTTTGGTCGAGATATTTATGGCTACAGTCTCTTCTATGTTGGATAAGTTTCGCTCGGAATCCACCGTATTTACAGTATTTGATAGAAAATCAACTACTGAAGGATGGTAGAGGTCATTTTGAGTATCTTCTTCATAATTCGGAAGAAGAGAACGATGGTGGGAATCATTCCATGTTGCTCCTTCAACCACCATAGCTTGGAGAATTCCTTCGTCGTTGTCATGCACTTGCGACCAAGGATCTGAAGGAGTACCATGTTCTCTAGACCTATCCATCCAAACGCTTGATGAGCGTTGATTTGGGTTTGCCTCCCATGCCAGAAACATTGATTGCTATAATATTTCTATTGGGCTCGGGGGCAAAACCATTGCATGATCGATGTTGATATCATTTTCTGAGATCTTTGTGGAAGATATCATGTTGCAGGTTCCTATCGACGCTACTTCCGCCAGATTGATTGGAGGTGGAAGAGCGAAAGTCCCCATTAGTATAGGATCTTTTAGTAGGCCTACTCCGATATTCTGAAGCGAATGGGCGCTTCCATGGATCATGGGAATGCTTCCTGTAACTTGAGAACCATTGGGGAGGAAGTTTTGTTGGTCGACGATTGTAATCCCTCCCTGAAATGGAAATGCAATCTTTCTAAAATAGGTCGACACAACAGCTACCATGGCATATATCCATGTTCGTCCTAGTAGGATGTTGTAATCAAGATTCCCATCGATGACTTCAACATCTATTTCTACTGTTTTCCCTCCTAGTTCAACTTTCAAGTTATTTAGGATACTGTATGGGGTATATGTCCTTCCGTCGAATGCTTTTAATGCTGTCGCAGATCGCGACAAGGTTGGAGATCCTAAAGTTTTCCAACAACTCATCGACATAATACATGTAGATGCCCCCTCATCAATAATTGTTCAGTGAACAGTTTTGTTGAGGGCTTTCACTTGAACAAGGAAAGTTAATTGAGCTGGTAACTGAGGATCGTACCCTTTGTGGTCGAAGGATACAAGATTGGAATCCTTTGGATCAATCCCACCAATGGCTGATAACAAAGCCTGCCTTTGGGATGGGCAATTTTGTAGTACTTCAAGAGTCGACATAGCGGATGGCGATTGGGCCAAATCTTCCACTATGTTATAATGTTTCACCGCTCTAGCGCGGGGATTAAATGTCGACTTGTGTACTACTCCCTTCGGCGGTTTTATTGTCAATTCAGGGATGGTGGGTGGTACAACTTCTGTCGAAGTTGTTGTCGAACTACTTGGTTGATCTTTATCCTTGTTGTTCGGTAGCTGTGGATTCCCGTAATCTTTGTTCCTTGTCGAAATCAAAGCATCATTCTGTTGTTTTGAAATCGAAAACATTAGCACTTGAGACGGGGAAGCATTTCCACTTTCAACTAGATTTGTTCCTGGATTCACAAACGGATCAGTTAACACTGCTGAGGTTTTCGAACTTTTAAAGAATTTCTTAAGCTCAGCTTTGTATGGACATTCTAAGGTCCAATGATCCTCATCGCATATATAGCATGGAGTCTTTGGTTTCCTATTTCCAGGAGGGTTTGAAGAAGATTTGTCAGGAGATGACTCATCCTGTTTCTTCTTCTTCCCTTTGCCTTTCTTCTTGCTTCCTGGTTGTTTGGTTTCTTTGCCTTTATCTATCGATACAGCATTTACTTCCGAAGCAAGAAGTTCGTCTTTTGCATTTTGACCTGAAATCTTATGGGCCTTCTTGGATGTAGCCTTTGTCGATTTCGTGTCTGTCGTGCCAATCACGCCATCGCCGGCATGAGAGTCATTGTTCGATTTAGGAGGAGGAGGAATTGAGAATTCCAGTCTAGGGGCGTCAGGTATTTTGTCGTAGAGCGTGTCGGACTGAGTGTAAATCAAGTCCAGATATTGTGCATGAGCGATCACTTGCTTTTCCGTTACGACTCCCCCCTTTGCCACATCTTCCGTGATATAAGGCAGTAATGACTTGATAAACCATTTAGCTAATAGCTGATCGGGAACGTACGTTTTTACCATCCTACGACGACGTCGCCACTCATGTATATGATCAGATATGTGAGTGGCCGTCGTCTGTTTGAAGTTGGTAAGCAGTTCTGTTCCCGTTTCATACCTTATTGGTAATTGAAAATGGGTTAAAAAGGTTGTGGCTAAGGTGCTGAAGTTGTCGAACGAAGCTCTAGGAAATTCAATGTACCATTTTGCCGCTGGACCCGTTAACGTCCTCTGAAAAAGGCGAAGTCTTATCAAATCATCATTTAAAGTGTTTGATGAAAACCATAGATGAAATTTCATCACGTGATTCGATGGATCTTCACCCGGATTTCCATTAAATTTAGGAATATCTGATGGAAGTTTATGCAGAATCGTTGGCCACCAAGGGGCGTAAGCAATTGGATCGTTTGTTAACCGGTTTAAATCAGGTAACTCTAAAGTTGCCACGAATGGTAACTGTTGATTCAGGTTAGGTGAAGCATACCCAGGATACGATGGAATCGCCTGAGCAGTTGGTCTTTGCATACCGGCATAATGCATTTGATGTTGGTATGTTTGGTAAGGTTGGTGGACTTGACCATTATAAAATGGTTGGTTTTGACCGTTTTGAATGCACAGCTGTCCACTATTCGCAAAGATTTGCTGCTCAGTACCTTGGTATACTTGTTGGGATTGCGGTTGTTGGTATTGCACCAGCCACGGTTGTGAAGCCATGTGTTGTTGCCCGATACTAACCGTTTGACCAAGGTGAGGGGTAATTGTACCCGTCTGGGCCTGTGTCACCCCACTAGTTGGCGATTGTGGTTGAGTCGCAGGGTCAAGGGGCTGTTGCATTACAACCTGAGAAACTTGAGGTTGACATACAACAAGCAGCGCTTGAACTTGCGACACCGTCATAATAGCTGGCGTAGTCGGTATGTTCGACACAGGTACGCATTGTTGCATCGAATATACAACTCTTGGTTGTTGAGGTAGTATAGGTACCCAACCACTTGAGGTAATTCCAGTATAACCTGAATGCTGTTGTGAACTCCCGTATGGATATCCTCCCGGAGGTGGTAATGAAAAGGCGTACTGCCCCCCATACGGTGGTAATCCAGAACTCAAGGGAATTGTTTGCCCTTGGGGACCGGACTGCCCAAATTGACCTCCAAATGGATCAATTTGTTGAGACTCAACATAAGAGTTTCCGGATATAATTCCGGATGAACAAACAGGAACGGACCAGACTGTCGAAATAGCCCCTGGATGGGCTCCTTCTAGCGGTTGTGAGCTAGTCAAGACAGATGGTATGACGGCGAACATTGTCAGAGTGACAGCAGGGAGTTCTGCCGTCGCTGTGTCAGAAGACACAGTCCTAGATGTTGACGGTTGTTCAGACATTTGTAGTCTATCCAAAAGATTACCTAGTGATTCTACAAGAACTTCCGCTGGTGGTAGACTAACTTCTGATGTCAAAGGAAATAGAGTGATCCCGACTCCAAAATGCGTTGGAGTACTTGCTTGAGGATCTTCTACAATTTCTTCTATCGCAATCACACCATGTGGAAGGGGAAGACCGTCAGGTCCGTAAAATATTTCTGGTGCCGAAGAGACAGCGACAGATGTTTGAAGAGTAAGACTCTCTGAACCGGTTATAGATGGAACTGGTTCAGTAACACAAGTGTTTGTTCTCAAACTAGGATCAGTACCACTGTCCTTATGTGGCTATTGAACTTCTTCTGTTGAGGCAGGGATTCCAGAAATGTTTGGAGTAACCGGAGTCTCTAATGTCGTTGGAACACTTGTTCTAACTTTGATAGGAGACTTGGATCCGGTCAAACGAGTTCGCTTTGTCCGTACTGGTTTCGCTTCCGGAGACAAAGACGGTTGACTCGTAAGCCTCCGCGAACGACAGGGTTTCAATTGACTTTCTTCCACGATTGCGGATTACTCGATCAACTAAAATAAAAGGGAAAGTATGTTTCCGTATTAAATGAATTTTAGACGCTTTTGACAAAACTTGTTTTTTCAGTTTTTAAGAGTCGAGAAAAAACAAAAGATGACTCTAGTCTCCTTCGATTTTTAATGAGCTTGAAGTGACAAGTGCTCAGATGGACCTTTTCCGTTAAGGAGTCTGAAAAGGAACGAAAGGGACTGCTCTGGAGGTCTAGGTAGAGGGAGTACCAAACCAATCGCAAAACTGCAGAATACTTTTTACGGTACAGCAGTCAATCTTCCCGAATGTTGTGTTCGGTGCATTGCTATCAGTAGGGCGGCCGACACAGCTTCCTATGGATAAAGGTTTTATGCCTATAGGGGTCTCCCAATATATACTCGACGGTACGTGGGAGCACAAGTCCGTACTGGCACTTATCGTCTCAAAGTGGAGGAATCACCCAACCATCAGTGAGGACAACAGTTACCAGGCTTTACGACGCCGGAATAAGTCTCTAGCCTAGACCTCTAAATGTTGTGTGTTAAGTTACAAAGCGTTGTTAAGTTCATTGAATTTATTTTAGGTTGATCTTTCTTATGAAGTTTGCCTTTTGATTTCACCATGAGATGTAGATGTAATTCCTAAAATGCAATCTAAAGATGATAAGCAAGCTTTTATCTCTTTTCAGCAATGAAAATCCTAGCTACAAGGGGAAAATAAAGACACAATCTTTTCTCAAAGAGCAAAGAGCACACTGTAAATGCACTTTTCCTAAATCAAGCCAAACAGACTGTCAATATGCAAATGCACATGTGCATGTATTTGTTTTTCACTTTCTTAATATTGATGCCTAAAAAGAAAGTTGTTGTACAAATTTGAATTCGCTTTCAAGTGAAAAACACAAACAAGTTTCTTTTCGAAATGAAAAGGTAGAGACGATTACGACACTTTATGATTTTGAAGTAAACACTTGTTTCGACACTAGAAATTCACAAATTCAAGCCAAAGGAAAAAGTAAAAGCATAATCGACTGTCAACAGCAAATAAACTTTCTCCTAAGATCAAAATCGACACTTACGACAGATCTAAATCCAAGGACAACAATATGACTAGTCTACTTTTGCAATGGGAAACTGTAAATGACGTAACAAACACACAAAAACAAATACAGTTTCTTTTATACAACTAAGGTGGAATTAAGGCAAAGAAAAGGGGCTTTTAAACAGACACACACACACTGATCATAGGCTGCAAAAATCAGAGGCAAAACTGGAAAAAATGAGCAAAGAACCTCAGCTACACAAGGCTAAGCTGATCAACGCACCTAGTACACAGAGAAACTGGATTGCAACGCAGGTTGCCCTCTCGGGAACTGCGCTGAAATGCAGGAACTCTTCACAGCACCTGCGCTGGGGCAGAAACGAGAATTATATCCGGGTTCTGGGTCACGGTTTGCAGTTTAATCTATGGTTTTTGGCCAAGTAAAAGCAATCAATAATGCACAATCAGAGGGTTGATTTAAAAGAGGTTTAAGAGCTATCACAAAGGGTAATCAGATCATTTGTGAATCAGCTGTTCAGATCATAAACAGATCCAGTGAATGGATTGAAGTAGCAGATGTCTACTTTGCATTTGTAAATGGCAAATGCAGTTCGATTCGCTACTTCTAAGTTTATGAGATGAACAACAAGAGAAACACAAACAAACTAACTAGACACGATCCCCAGCGGAGTCGCCATTTTGTTATCGGGAAAAGTGTCTATTCAGAACGACCCTATCCCACTGAGTTGTGACAGTGACCTCAGAAACAAATAGGGAAAACTACTCTTGTATTCTCCTTTATGAACTATAAACGAAGAGGAATAGGATGAACCAACCTGTGTCTTGCGCTAGTCCTTTGATCCAATCTCTCTCCTCTTTGACAGCTTCCAGCTACCTGCTCCCTTACTTGCCCAGCGTCACCAAGTTCCTGCAAGATCACAGAAGAAGGAAACTACACAAAGACATGGATTTATGTTCATAAAAAGCTTAGGATCATATTTAAGCTAAACATACAAATATAACAAACATCAATGATGTACAAGCATGTAGGAGAAACTCAAATAGTTTTATTGATAAAACAAGAAGATCCAGGAGGAGTTACAACCGATGATTCCTGATCCAGCATCAACCTCCCAGCATAGAATCCCCTCTTCACCTCCAACAAAGCATAAATCACCCAATACTCTGATATCTATCTCAAAACCAACAGCAATTCTCTGCAATGTACAAAATTCCAGCCTCCGGATCTCTTGGTGAGGGATCCATATATAGATGTATGAAAAGAGGATGAGTCAGCTCATGAATTGATTAGTGGCCTCTCTCTGTCAGTTCTTGCTTCCACTTGGAGACTGAGGGCCTCTTACTCATCACTGGTCGAATTCAGTGAGGCAAGTGTCATTGGAGAAGATTCTGGAAGCTTCCATTGTCTCTCCACCTCGTGGAATGACTCTGCCACTTGTCATTTCCCGCTCAACACACCCTGGTAGTGCATTCAAGTGCGTTGCAATGCACCTAGCCAGTGTATTTGGGTGCTTTGCAACGCAGCTAGCTAGTGGAGCAGCTGAAATGATCCTAATTTGACTAGTTCTGAGCAGTTTCTGGTGGAGAACTTCTGGGAGAAGCTGTAATTTGTTGACCTTGTTTCTTTAGGAGCTGGAACAACACTTTTAGGGACTTAGGATCCCTTGTTTTATGGACATTTCATGCTTATAGCTGTAAGGCACAAAAATGTCTATAACAATGGGGTTACTTGGAAACAGCATCACAACTTGGGATCAGATGCAGCAAGCCTTTAACAACAAATACCTGGGCTACTGTAGGTCAAAGGATACTAAGGAAGAAATCTTCTGAATGATCATGGGAAGTGATGAATCTGTAGAAGACTATGAAGAGAGGTTTCAACTCAGTTATAAAAGGGCCAGGTGCACACTTGACTACGAATCTCTGAAGTTGGTCTTGCTCAAAGGAGTCCCTGAAGACCTTCTAGATACCCTCCATTCTCTGGTTGGGGAAGACATCTACCAATTTCCATATGATTACATAAAGGCTGTGTTTAGAAACCATTCCAGGTCAGCTAGAAAGAGAGGTAGGGGAAGTCAACCTTTAGCTAGTACATCCTCATCTAGTTCATCCCTTAGAAATGAACTTGAGAATCGGCTGGAAAATGTCAAGAGCGAGGTGAGGCAGACTCTTGCCATGCAAATGGATACCTTGCAAATCAAAAGGAAACAAGAGGAAGCCGAGAGGGCTTTGGCCATGTTTTGTCCCAGGTGCACTAGAAAGCATCCTAGGAACAAATGTCCATTACACTCTATAGAAGTGTGTTTAGTCTGTGAAGAAGACCATCCTACGAATCAATGCCCTTCCTTGCCCGGAATTAAATATGCATATTAGGGGACCGAAGGAGCCACTGAACGACTCTATTTCATGAACTAAATGAGGCCACATGGACCCAGACCATACCAACAAGGGATGCAAGGGACATCTCAAGCTTACTACAACCCCAACCAAGTCACATTCATACCTTCTTGGGGTCCCCCTGCTCATCCTTCCTGGTCCACACCCCCCCTTGGTCATATCCTCCTTAATATCATGCTTAACCAGCTACTCATTCATTTCACTCCTATGCTCAGCCACAGCCTCAGTGGAATACACCTCATCAGGGGTGGAGGCCCCAGTACAATACTCCTCCCGCTCTATTTCCTCCACCACCTACTCAACCACAACCATCGTCTCCTGCTCCACCAAGGCACCCCAAATGCCTACTCAACCAAACCCGAACCCGAA
Source organism: Pinus tabuliformis (assembly GCA_031772625.1). Taxonomy (NCBI): domain Eukaryota; kingdom Viridiplantae; phylum Streptophyta; class Pinopsida; order Pinales; family Pinaceae; genus Pinus; species Pinus tabuliformis. The sequence goes on along the minus strand of CM062820.1, from coordinate 631,759,114 downwards.
TAACAGAAAAGCTCAACAAGTATATAGTGGGGAACCACCATTTCCAAACCCGCACATTGGAGTAGCTCATCCCAATTACAATGCTGAGGCACAACATTTCCAAACAACTCATCTTGATCTCAATGATATTCACCATAGCTCAGGAAGAGTAGTGCAAAACAAAGATTATATTGATATCATTGAAGGACCACATCCAGCAGAAGAAGATGCAAAAGAGAAGGTCAAAGAACCATTGGCTGCACTTGATGAAGAGAGGACATCAAATTCAGAGATCGAGAGAGCTCCCTCATGGTCACCATCAAATCCTCCATGTATTCAAGAGACGAATCAGCAAAAAGAGGAAGATATAAGGTCATGGTAGAAGAAGACATGAAGAATGATCCAAATCAGCAGAAAGGCCAAGGACATCATAGCTATATTGAGATATGGTTCCAGACGGTCACTAAGGTGTAGCATCACTCTCTTCCTCAACTATGCTTGATCCCTTCAAAGTCAAATCATTTGGTCTCTGAAATCCGGATATATGTCAAAGCATACATTTCAAGCCTCCACATCAATTTGTCTATCATCTCGCTGTGCACATGGCTCCATTGGAAGTATTCTTATACTTGAAAATGATTTTGTTTTTCAAGTAGGGTAGGGTAGAGAAAAAAAGAAAAAAGAGAAAAATGAAAAAATGAAAAATAAGAGGAAAAAATAAAAATCTAAGGTGAAAACCTCCTCGGAGGCGCCTCAGATTGGCTCATTGATTGAAAACCTCCATGAGGCAGTCAATGGGTTAGAAAGAAAAGAAAAGAAAAAGGTAATAAGATCCCTGGGTGAAAACCTCCTTTGGAGGTACCCAAGGTAGGCAATTAGGGTGAAAACCTCCTTGAGGCGCCCTAGTTGTTTTCAAAAAAAAAAAAAAAAATGAATTTCCAGTTGTATTGCAGGTTTGCAGGAGGACTTCAGGAAACAGCAGCAGGTGCCAAGAAAGCTCTAAAACCAATAAAAACACCTATCCTACCTTCCCTCACCCTTCTCCATCATTCTTTATATTCTTTCCACCTCGCTGTGCTTCTTTCTGAAAACTGTGTTTTCTACAAGAGGCTCTTGTAGAAATTACAGAGAGCTAGAAATGGATTTTAAAAGCAGTTTGGGGAACAGGGAAGCTTCATAAAGGGTTTATAAATCCCCCTACAATCTTCAAACCTCTCTTCCATCATTTCCAAGTCTGCATTACAGCCCAAGCTCATTTTTTCTTATTGTCCAAAAAATTGCAGAATGCTCTGATACAAAAATACATAGAGCAGAAATTTGTTTTTTCCCTAACTTGAAAACCATGCATCCATTTAAAAAATTGTTTCATGGGGAGTTGTATAGGGATGATGGCAACATGCCCAAGCAATTTCAGCTAATTCCAGTGCACGGTTTCCAAGAAATCAGCCTCCATCACCTTCAGCCATTTTTGCATTTTCTCCATATCCGTGCATCCATTTAAAAACCTGTTTCATGGGGAGATGCATATGGGTGATAGTAACATGCCCAACCCAAGAGCTTCAGCCCTCTATAAAAGATTAGTGCTGGTTCAAAACGTCATTCATCTTCATTTATAAAAAAATAGCAGTTACATCACAAAAATGTCTTCAAAAAGAGCTCAAAAATGAGCTGAGTACAATGCCGCACAAAAGTGTGAAAATATATCAAGAACTGGCTAAAATCCAACTAAAAAACTGAGCACCTAAGCCCTACTATTTATACAACTCGAGCCTCCAACAGCTCTCCTAAAATCAAGGAGCTCAACTTCCCAAAACTGCAGATAAACAACAGTCCTTCTTTACTTGCTCGGCTGCCCCTTGGATGCACTAATGTGGTTGCTTGTGCTCTGAGATTCTGATGGAGAATTCGAGGTAAGGATTCATAAATGAAGAGGACACCCTCCTACAAATCCTCTCCCTTTTTCTTCCTCGAATTTGGCTGCCAAATGCTCATTAAACCTGTGATTTTGTCTCAAAATTGACCAAAAATCTGCATAAAGCACACATTAGACTTTTTGGCATAATGACTAACCCAATTCACTATATTAGCATAAATATAATAAAAAACATGCAATAAAATAATGAGAATGGTGGAATAAGCTGAGTTAGGAGGCTAAATGAGCCCATATAATTACCCATTTCTGGGGATCATCATCATCCCCCTGCTGAATGGATCTAAGCAAGTGAATCTGAACTAATAACAACTTTTCCAAATCAGGTTATCACACTAGCAGTTGCATGGAAGAGCAAAAACTATGTTTTTGGTTGCAGCAGTAGTGCCTTGACCTCAAATCATAGTCCCAAGAAGGGAGAAAGGAGATTAGGGCCTGTTGTGGCCTTTTTGAATCTTACTTTGTCATTGCAGCAACCTACTTGAGCAACTGAAACAAAAACAACTATGCTAACCATCAAAATCAACCTATTCTAACAAAGCAAAATGAATCTATACAACAGAAATTAACTCATGAATGGAAGCAAGAAAACATATAAATACAAAAAGGAGGTGTTGGGAAACTTGGGTTGGGCCCTAACCCAAGAGCTTTAGCGCTCTGAAAGAGATCAGTGCTAGCTTAAAAACTGTTTCATCTTCATTTATCAAAAAATAGCAGTTACATCACATAAACTGTTCTAAAAAAGAACTTGAAAATAAGCTAAACCAAGTGTTGCACAAAAGTGCGAAAATCTACTAAGAACTGGCTAAAATCCAACTAAAAAAACTGAGCACCTAAGCCCTGCTATTTATACAACTCGAGCCTCAAACAACTCTCCTAAAATCAAGGAGCTCAGCTTCCCAAAACTGTAGATAAACAACAGTCCTTCTTTACTTGCTCGGCTACCCCTTGGATGCACTAATGTGGTTGCTTGTGCTCTAAGTTTCTGATGGAGAATTTGAGGTAAGAGTTCATAAATGAAGGGGACACCCTCCTACAAATCCCCCCCCCCCCCTTGTTCTTCCTCGAATTTGGCTGCCAAATGCTCATTAAACCTGTGATTTTGTATCAAAATTTACCAAAAATCTGCATAAAGCACACATTAGAATTTTTGGCATAATGACTAACCCAATTCACTCTATTAGCATAAATATAATTAAAAACATGTAATAAACTAATAAGAATGGTGGATTAAGCTGAGTTAGGAGGCTAAATGAGCCCATATAATTACCCATTTCTAGGGCTCATCATCACCCATGTGCTGAATGGGTTGCTCATCCTCTGAGCAACTAGTCTATCTCCTCATCCATGATTGCTCTGATGGATTCCCTGACATCCCATGCTTCTGATGTGATATCCTCCTCTTTATCATGGAATTCTGCCTTTCTATCCACCTCCTCCCACTGTTGTCTTTCTTCTTCCTCTTTTTCCTCTTCTTTTGTCTTCTCTGCCTCTGTTAGCTTTGCTTCCTCAAGCTCTGTTTTTGTTTCCTTCTCATCTTTTTTAGTTTCTGCCTTCTCTAATTTAGTCTTTTTCTTCGTTGGTTTATTCTTTTTCTTTTCTATTTTAGTCTTTTCCTTTTCTATTCTGGGTTTCCTCCTCTCTGCTCTGGTCTTTTTCTTCTCCGTTTCAGGTTCTTCCTTCTCATCTTCTGTTTTGATTTCCTCCTCTGTTCCAAGTTCTTCTTTCTCTATTTTGGTCATTTCCTCTTTTTTTGTTTCCTCCTCATATTCCCTTCCCATATTTCTAAAATTCTCCCAGGGTATAGGGATTGTGTATGTGTGGAGGGCATCCTCCACCAACAATTTAATGAGCCCATGGTGAGCCAGTTGGTCTGGAACCCCTGCATTCAATTTAGTGCCACACTCTATCAAGGATTGGAGGAGAAAGTATGGAAGACTGAGTTTTCTAGATGCGGGCAGGTCCATGCCATATCTTAGTTCATGTAACAGTCTAAAATGACAACCATAGACTATATTGTATCTTCCTTCACAAGAGATATACTTCATGATGTGATAGCTGACCTCACCCCATGGATAAGGTATGCTTGTCCTTCTGATCCCACTCGTATCCTCCACAGGATGTTCATCAGGCTAGAAAAATGTCATTTTAGCAACCTGTCCCAGTGGTTTTTTTTCTTTGCTCCAGGGGATCTCAAGTGGAAGACTTGTGATTCCGCTGATGAATTCAGGTGTAAGCTCTATGGTTAGACCCCCGAAACTGATTGTAGCACGGGTTTTTGAATGGGGTCTTAAAGACATTAAAAATTCCTTTGTCACTTCCTCATCATACCCATGAATTCTCTCAAAGAAAGGCATCCAATTTGCCCTGGTAAAGAGGACTACCACTTCTGTGTGTTCATGCAATTTGTTGGAATTCAGAGGCTCTTTTCTCATAAAACCCCCTGTCATGATGTTTAGTGATTGCTAAAAATTCTTAGGTGAGGAGGAAGGCAACAAATTTTCAAGACCGAAAACAGAGGAACAACTGAGGTTTGTCTTTCTAGAACCAGAGAGGGAATTTTTCATGTTCTTTTTTCACAACAGCAATTTGCAACTTCCATCCTTCAAACCCTTTTCTCAACCTGAATTTACTTCTCGGGCTCTTTTTTTTTTAAGGAAATCAAGATTTTGACAAAACAGAGAGTATATAAACCAGTGCTCTTCTTTCCCACAAGATAAACAGACTTCCCAAATGTAAATTCACCTCTTTTTTTAATAGGCTTGATATTCTATGGTTGCATCCCTTCTTTACAGGAGAATACGGGAAGAAAAAGACAGACTTTTAGTATAGAGAGTAAAATGGAGAGACTATATGTAATTCCGAAAAACACAGGTAGACTTTTGTTTTCACTTTCCCTTCCTTTTTCAACCCAGTACTTTGCTTCAAATCCCACCACCTTTTGTAGATATATCACATGAAGAGTGGGTTTCTGAGGTTACCTTGTTTCGAGCTCGAATTTGGAAAAAAATTTGAATTTTCCCTCTGCAGAGCTGCTCTCTAGGCTTCCTATAGAAAGGCTCCTATAGAATGCGATAATGCTCCTGTAGAGCCTGATAAATGGGAGGGTTTTGAAAACTAGCAGACAGCGACTGTTTCAATGTTCTGAAGGTGGTAGGTGAGTTGTTGCAGCCGAGAACTCATTGATGCCAATGAAAACAAAAGGTGGTGGAGGCTTCTAGCGCAGTGTACTTAAGCTGATGGCATGATCTGCGGTGATGAGGTGAGGTGGCAGGATGGGTACATTATCCCCATTCGGACCATTGGTCCCTACTCCAGTGCCATTATGAAACTTCATGTTTTTTGCCTGTAATCACTTCCATCATTCACGTTGGACAATGCCACTACCTTCTCTGAGATTTCTGCGAGTTGACTGAACACATGTGTCGAGTGCACCCACTGAGCATTGTTTGAACTGGCCGAAGGTGGCCAGTTAGCTGGCTGCCAATTTCGCTTAATCGTAACCATCTCATTTGTCCATGCAGTTTTCAAATCATATGATGCAACAGAGGAATGGGTTTAGACACTTACCTGGAAGTCAAATGTGTTTGTCGTGAGGTGTTGTGGCCTTTCCTTCTGTTGTATGCTTTTGTTTTTGTGGATGCATGCTTGTCTGGTTGTTGATGTGTGGTTGTGCTTTTTGCAGGTTCCTTTCTGGCTAGATTCGATCTTCAAGAGTCTGCTTCAACCTTCAAATTTGCACCCTCATGTTGTTGATGCTAGACTTTTACAGGACAATGACTTGTTTTGTCCATAGCTCCCAAACGGTAGACTGGATTGACCTGAAATTTTTTGAGCATGTTTCCATTATCATTATGCACCTCCCACAGAAAAATTGTGGTATATGGATGCACGTATTTTGAAAAAAAATGAAAATGGCTGAAGGTGATGGAGGCGATTTCATGAAAACCGTGCACTAGAATTGGCTAAAATTGCTTGGGCATGTTACTATCACCCATATGCATCTCCCCATGAAACAGGTTTTTAAATGGATGCACGGATATGGAGAAAATGCAAAAATGGTTGAAGGTGATGAAGACTTATTTCTTGGAAACCGTGCACTGGAATTGGCTAAAATTTCTTAGGCATGTTGCCATCATCCCTATACAACTCCCCATGAAACAGTTTTTTAAATGGATGCACGGTTTTCAAGTTAGGGAAAAAAACAAATGTCTGCTCTATGTATTTTTGTATTAGAGCATTCTGTAGTTTTTTGGACAGTAAGAAAAAATGAGCTTGGGCAGTAATGTAGACTTGGAAATGATGGAAGAGAGGTTTCAAGACTGCAAGGGGATTTATAAACCTTTTATGAAGCTTCCCTGTTCCCCAAACTACTTTTAAAATCCATTTCTAGCTCTTTGTAATTTCTACAGGAGCCCCCTGTAGAAAACACAGCTTTCAGAAAGAAGCACAGTGAGATGGAAAGAACGTCAAAAATGATGGAGAACGGTGAGGGAAGGTAGGATAGGTGTTGTTATTGGTTTCAGAGCTTTCTTGACACCTATTGTTGTTTCCTAAAGTCCTCCTACAAACCTGCAATACAACTAGAAATTCATTTTTCTTTTTTTTCTTTTTTCTTTCTTTTGGAAAACAACTAGGGCGCTTCAAGGAGGTTTTCACCCTAATTTCCTGCCCTGAGTGCCTCTAAGGGAGGTTTTCACCTAGGGATCTTATTCCCTTTTTATTTTCTCTTCTTTCTAACCCATTGACCACCTCATGGAGGCTTTCAATCAATGAGCCAATCTGAGGCGCCTCCGAGAAGGTTTTCACCTTAGATTTTTATTTTTTCCTCTTATTTTTAATTTTTTTCCTTTTTCTCTTTTTTCTTTTTTTCTCTACCCTACCCTACTTGAAAAACAAAATCATTTTCAAGTATAAGAATACTTCCAATGGAGCCATGTGCACAATGAGATGATAGACAAATTGATGTGGAGGCTTGAAATGTATGCTTTGACATATATCTGGATTTTAGAGACCAAATGATTTGACTTTGAAGGAATCAAACATAGTTGAGGAAGAAAGTGATGTTGCACCTTAGTGACCATCTGAAACCATAGCTCAATATAGTTGTGATGTCCTTGGCCTTTCTGCTGATCTAGATCATTCTTCCTGTCTTTTTCTACCATGACCTTCATATCTTCCTCTTTTTACTGATTCTTCTCTTTAATACATGCAGGATTTGATGGTAACCATGAGGGAGCTCTCTCGATCTTTGATTTTGATGTCCTCTCTTCATCAAGTGTAGCCAATGGTTCTTTGACCTTCTCTTTTGCATCTTCTTCTGCTGGATGTGCTCCTTCAATGATATCAATATAATCTCTGTTTTGCACTACTCTTCCTGAGCAATGGTGAATATCATTGAGATCAAGAGGAGTTGTTTGGAAATTTCGTGCCTCAGCATTGTAATTGGGTTGAGCTACTCCAATGTGCGGCTTTGGAAATGGTGGTTCCCCACTATATACTTGTTGAGCCTTTCTGTTATTCAGGTTTGGGTTTGGTTGAGCAGGCATTTTGGGCTGCCTTGGAGGAGCAGGAGGCGATGGTTGCGGTTGAGCAGGTGGTGGAGGAAAAAGAGTGGGAAGATTGTTGTACTAGAGCCTCCACCCCTGATGAGGTGTATTCCACTGAGGCTATGGCTGAGCATAGGAGTGAAATGAATGAGTAGTTGGTTGAGCATGATATTGTGGAGGATATGACCAAAGAGGGGGTGTGGACCAGCAAGGATGAGCAGGGGGACCCCAAGAAGGTATGAATGTGACTTGGTTGGGGTTGTAGTATGCCTCAGATGTCCCTTGCATCCCCTGTTGGTATGGTCTGGGTCCATGTGGCCTCCTTTGGTTCATGAAATAGAGTGGTTCAGTGGCGCCTTCGGCCCCCTGATATGCAGCTTTAATTCCGGGCAAGGAAGGGCACTGATTCGTAGGATGGTCTTATTCACAGACTAAACACACTTCTATAGAGTGCAATGGACACTCGTTCTTAGGATGCTTTCTAGTGCACCTGGGACAAAAGATGGCCAAAGCCCTCTTTGCTTCCTCTTGTTTTCTTTTGATATGAATGGCAAGCATCTACCTCATCTTGCTCTTGGAATATTTGAGCAGATTTTCAAATTCACCTCTAAGGGATGAGTTGGAAGAAAAGGTACTGCTCCCAACATTTCTGTTTTCAGCTATGGGCTCCAGAGGAATTTTTTCTTCTTCTTCTTCCCTATAGGTTCTTCAAATATGTCTTGCTATCCACATAAGGGTTCTCTATTCCTATGAGGCATGAAAGGAAATATTTTTTGTTGATTTTTGTTTTTTTCTGTTTGTACCTGCAAAACTGAAATTGATTGAACAACAAATTGCGACTAGCTGAAATAAACTTGCTGAAATGAAATTGCAAAACTGAAATGAAAGCAAGGAAATGACTAATCTACTTTGCTGGAATGGAAATTGCAGAATTGAAATGAAAGCAGGAAATGACTAATCTATGTTTGCTGAATTGGAAATTGCAGAATTGAAATGAAAGCAGGAAATGACTAATCTACGTTTACTGAAATGGAAAGTGCTGAATTGAAATGAAAGCAGGAAATGCCTAATCTACACTTGCTGAAATGGAAATTGCAGAAATGAAATGAAAGCAGGAAATGTCCAATCTACCCTTGCTGAAATGAAAATTGCAGAATTTGAAATGAAATAAACTACTTAGCAGAATGTTGTAGTAAAAAAAAAAGAAGAAAGCAGTAATCACAAAGTACTCTGACGCTTCCCCGACAACGGCGCCAAAAAGATGGTGAGCTCCAGTATTGCAGCAATAATGCTGCAACTCCTGGGGCTCCCTACTTTACTTTTATCAACCCGATAGTTCGTAACAAACTTGGAAGCGGCAGTGTTGTATGCACAAGTACTAGCTCTTACTGCAAGCTGTCACTTGATCAACTGGCACAAGTTCGCTAGGAGCTTAAGCCAACTTCTATGAATTCTCAGAATAAGCTTTTAACTATGATGAAAGAAATCTAACTCGAAAGAGGTTATTCTACGTGCAGAAAGAGAAGGAAAACTGAAATGTAACGCAAACCATAGCAAAACCTAGCAAACCCTAATCTACCCACTAACCCTACTGTTGCAGGAAAATAGATGGACACTGATGAAATGAGTGCCATTGACTACTGAAAAGTTAAATTGCATTTATTCAAGCTACTTCTGAAAAGAAATGAGAAGAAAACATCTTTTTGTATTTTTAAGTGTATTATGTGAAATGATTATGCTTGTGATTTATCTGGCTATGACTGTGTAGAGGTTTGGTGGTAAAGGAAGATGGATTTGGCTTTTGCAGAGGGTGAGGAAGGTGTGGAGAGGTCCTAAGAAGCCCCTAGTACCCTTCTAAAGACTTCCATTGTGATCAGACTTCGAAAAATCACTCATAGGAAATTCTACAGGAGGTTGCAAGGGATCTATAGGAGGAGACCGAACGCTGTTTTTGGAGTTTTGAAAGTGGAAAAATGATGAGAAAAAGGAAATGAAGGCTATATGAAGGTGTGGAGGTGTCTAGAACTTATCAAGGAAGATCATGAATGAACATGATGGTTGGAATTGTTCAAATGGTAAGAAAACAGCTTTATGGAAAAATGCAGAAATTAGGGAAGATTGGCGAAATGTTGTGAATGAGCTGGGAAATCTATGAGGAGTGAGCTAGTGCTGGTTGTTGCATGGATGGATGGTGAGTTGGAAGGTCTTGCAATGGATATGCACAAAAATTGATCAAAGGAAGAACTATTATACCATGAAAACAGATCTTTTTCTATCTTGACCTAATTTCTGACTACAAACAAAAAAATGTTGAACAATCACTTATGAATAAAAAAGCATGTGGAGAAATTATGGTAAAAGAATAGAAAATGATCTAAGCAAGTGAATCTGAACTAATATCAATTTTTCCAAATCAAAATATCACACTAGCAGTTGCATGAAAGAGTAAAAATGGTGTTTTTGGTGGCAGCAGTGGTGCCTTGACCTCAAATCATGGTCCCAAGAAGGGAGAAAGGAGATTAAGAACTGTTTTTTGCCTTTTTGGATCTTTTTCTGTCACTGTAGCAACTTACTTAAGTAACTTGAAGCAAAAACAATTTATTCTAACCATCAAAAGCAACCTAATTTAACAAAGCAAGATTAACCTAAACAATATAAATTATCTCATGAATGAAAGAAAAAGCATATAAATACAAAAAGGAGGTGTTGGGAAGCTAGGGTTGGACCCTAACCTAAGAGCTTCAGCCCTCTATAAAAGATCAATGCTGGTTCAAAACTTGGTTCATCTTCATTTATCAAAAAATAGTAGTTACATCACAAAACTGTCTTCAAAAAGAGCTCGAAAATGAGCTGAGTACAACACTGCACAAAAGTGAAAAAATATATCAAGAACTGGCTAACCTTTGAGGCTTGAAGCCTTCTTATTTATACAAGTGGGGACTCCCAACAATCCTCCTAAACTTAAGGAACTTGGTTGCCTAGAACTGAAGATAACAGCAGCCCTACTTGACTTGCTCGGCTGCCCCTTGGAATCATCAATGTGGGCCTTTGTACTTCGAGCTACTGGTGGAAAATTCGAGGAAGGGGTCATTAATGAAGGAGACACCCCTCCTACAAGTCCTCATCCCTGTTTCCTCGAGTTTGGCTGCCATTTTGGTCATAAATTCCTAGTCCTTGTCCGAAATTGTCCAAAAAATCTGCAATAAATACTCATTAGACTACATGACAAAGTGACTATCCCCATCCACTCTATTGACATAAATATATTCAAAAACATGCACAAAACTATTGAGAATGGTGGATTAAATGAAAATAATAGGCAGAATGATCCCATATAGTTACCCATTTCTGGGGCTCATCAGGTTGAGAGTCTAAATTTCTTGAATTCCCCTTGCATCTCTATTTTTGGTTTTTTTCCATGATTTAGATATGATTTTGTTGAATTGTGCTCTTCCAAATTATCATATTTATCTTCTTTACTCTTAGCTACATCATCAGAATTCTTCCATTTGGAAGTGTCTGCTTTGTCTTCCTATTCCATTAGTGGTTCCACGATTTTAGGATTTGACCTATCTACTATATTTTTAACGAGTAGTTCCTATTCAGCACCAAACTTTAATAAATTTTCATTGTCTACATGGAGACTTACTAACTCAGTCTAAGTGTAACCAGATCTTATCTTTGCCTATGTGTATCCCTTCCATTGGATCTACCATTACTACTTATCTTCTTTACTCTCTCTCTATGTAAAACAAAGCATTTATTTTTTCAAATAAAATCATGATTGCGCTCATAGGTCACATTGTTGCAACTTGTTGTTATGAAACCAAATGTAACATGTCTCAAAATTATGTAGATTCAAGTTAAAGTGACATTCAAAATTTATAGTCAATGGCAATAATTTTTTTTTAAGTTATATCACCTTCTTTTATTATTATCCTTAACCATTCCTCTATTAACATAATAAAGATCATTTGCATTTAAAAACTCAGGTTCACTCTTCATATTACGAGACAATGTTTAGTATTCCTTTTAAAGGATTACCATGCTTCAAACTTCTTGTTTAGCTATGGCGCTTGGACCATTTTTGTTTCAATCCATATGATCAACATAAGTGTTCATATCAATTTGTAATAGTAAGAGGTCATTCTCATAATATATATATATATATATATATATATATATATATATATATATATATATATATATATATATATAGATATATATATATATATAGATATTATGTCTAACAAGGCTAGTGCCAAGGTCATATTTCATTAAGTCCTTCAATATGTCAAACTTGCATACACTATACTTTGGCTTGTTATATGAGTATTTATGTTACTCTGGGGGGGTACCCATGACACCATTGTGTATTTACTAAGGGGGTTCAAGTTGTATTCCCCACCATGTGATGAAAACCACATGGCCTAGAATCTTCAAGGCAGTCCATCCCCTATCACATGGAGGATGAGAGTGGACAGTGTAAATTATTTTGATGAATCCAATAGTGGAAATGTGATAACCAATAGTTAGGGTAACTACCCTCCTCACCCTCTACCACTGCCTCTATGATTTGCACCCATGATTCTTAAGAGAAAAGCTCTACAACTATGAGAACTTTTGAGACATCAAGGTTTCTCCTCTGCCCAAGCAAAGCTACTATGGAATTTTTTTGTCAAAAAGGAATTCTCTTCTTTGAATACTATGCCAAATGCTATACTCACTCTCAAGTTCTTTTCATTCCATGTAATAAATAGGATTATAGTCCTTCCTCTCATTATTTTCTTGCCTCATTAGTTTTAGTAACAAATTTCTCCTCTGGTGACTAATTTTTCTTACTGTTGTGTTTTACATTCTTTTATTTGCTTAAGTCAACTTCTTCCTTCTTGACTCTACATGGATCTTTAATTACCTTTCTTTATCATGGCACTCATATTTCAACTCCATGGCTAGACTTTTACTACCATCTCAGGTTGCTCAAGTATGTGCATTTTCATTGGTTCTTTGAACCCTATTAATTTTTATAATTCTCCTCCATTTTCCTGTGAATTGGGTTACTAAATAAAAACCCCTTGTCATTTCATGACAAGAGCAAGGAATTTTTCCTCGTCATTTCCAAGTAATTGTCAGTTCATACCCTAATACTTTTATCTTTAATTTTTATTCGAGTTATCTTCCCTCCCATTTCTAACAACAATGGCATTGCAAGTTGGTTCCATTCTACCGCTTGAAAGCTCAAGAAGGAGAATTTTTTTCATGGGATTCCTTTCTTTCTTTCCCTGTCAACGTCTTCCAAGTACTCATTTTTCGCGCTATGTTTTTTGTCACGAGTCTTTCTTTTCAAAAAATTATACCAACTAGCTAAGCCAAGTCAGTCTGGTTAGGTTATTTACTTTTGTATTTCGTATATACACAGGGTTAAACCCTTAACACTGAACAAATGTTTTGAGTTGTTTATTAACGGTCTTCACTCAAACAATGTAATATCTCTTTGATTTAGTTACGACCGTAAGGAAAAAATGGCCAAAAATTTATGTGTAAATTGTAAATGTTCAATATGAATTTTATGTTATTATTGGCTCCATTTGATATATCGGAATATAGTGAATAGTACTTTCATCATGTTGGCTTGGAAATTATGTCCATTTGTTTCCATTTATACACAAATTTATTTTATGATATGTTCATTATATTTATAATGGTTTCTACAAACTTGCTTCTCAATGTCATATAGTTCTTGTTCTATTAACTATGGATTTTATACATATACGAACACTAAATGTATATATAACTATAGATATATCTATAGTTCAGGGTAACTCTATAGACTCATGTAACTGAGTTTCTACAAATGGTTCCCGCAAATCCATTAGTAAAATAAGCAACGACTGCATGCATTCATAGGTTGGTGTGAAACTATTTTTCTTGCTACCATCCTGTATGCATGCTAACCTTGTCTAGGACTTTGATACATACTTTATTTATAGATTATTTTCTACAATTTTTATGAAGATTAGCATAAATTTTTATGACTATAAAAAAGTTTTCCCTTGTACACATGTGTATACATATATTTTAGATTTCATTCCAATACAACTAGGCCCTTTTCTTTTGCTTTTATGTTAATACAAATAACTCACTCTCTTTGTACTACGAGTAATTGAAGTTGGGCTCTTGGTCTTGGGGTTTCCTCATCAGTTTTTCTTCAATAGAGAGACACTTAGGGTCTACAAGGGTTCAAGAAGGTAACCTTAAGGTTCCCTTTTTAACACTTCTCTATTCCTTCCATCCCTATTTAAACACACACACACACACAACATATAGAGAGATATTAATAGTCATAAAACAATTTGACCGTAATCTATTGATATATAACATATATAATAATACCAATCTTGGCATTTATATACTAAATATTTCTTTTCATATTCTCATTATTATCCGTACTTCAATCATAAATTGATCTTGAACTCACATACTTAGCACATAATCACAAATAACCCAGATATTTATTTGAATTTATGTAAATAAAATAGGAGTCTCCATGCTCCTACCAACCATTGAACAATTGTCTCCATAGTCCCCCCCCCCCCCGAGCTCTAGACTCCTTTCCTATCAGGAAACAAATCAACAACCTTTCACAAATTTTCCTCCTCTATCCCTAGCAGTGTCCAACTAATTTTGGGCTAAATTATTTTTCTACATAGGTCCATTCTTTACCTCCCACCAGTACCTTGCTTTTAAATTCATATTGCCTTTATCTCTCGTAATAATATTCTTAAATCATCTTCCACCCATGACATCTATCTCTAATCATGATAACTCTGGTGATGAAATCAAAAGGAATCATCCCTTTTCCAAAATGGAGGATTTTCTTTTTCTGTGTTTTTGTCCTTTCTAGGACCATAATTGATTTTAACTATTTCCTAACAATTAGGAGTCTAACTACTCACGTGGTGGCTCCTCCTGTATTTTCAGAAATAGAAATAAGAAAAAAAACAACATTATTTTATTAATAGTAAATAAATATTTACAAATCTCATAAAAATGTTCACTTTTACCTTTCACCCTCTCAGGCATTTTCACTTTTTTCAAAATCAATAAAGTCTAAATAAAAATTGATTCCACCAAGGGTACTGCGATTATGGGTGATGATATTAGGATTCTCACTTTTATGCTCTATTTTTCAAAATAGATAAAGTCTAAATAAAAATTGATTCCACCAAGGGTACTATGATTATGGGTGATGATACTAGGATTCTCATTTTTATGCTAGAGCATTGCACGATGCATGAGTTAGCAAGTTCATGGTGTTGGCCATTGAAATCTAATCAAGGATAAGGTTATTAAAAAAAGGATAGATGGTGGAACCCTATTATATGATTTTTTTGTAGAGTTAGAGTCAAAGAAATGGAAAGGAGAAAGAAGTTGCAAGGAGAGAGGATGAAAGTCGGGATAACAAAAATCAAAGAACTAAAAAATAATGGAGTTAAATTTTAAAATTGCATGTAAATGGGCATACTGTTGTAAGACCTTATAAGGCATGTGTACCCCAGGAAAATTGTCAATAAAGTCTGGTCTTAGATCTAGGTGATACGAGGAATATGGGGATAACATATACCTTAGGTATAACCTTTGAGTAGGGTAAGGGCTAAAGTGAGCAGGGCTAACTCACTTGGAAAGTTTGGCTAGATTTAGTCAAGGAATCTCCATGTCCAATTTTATGGGGGATGTTAGGTAAACTTGAATCGAGGGAAAGAGTCAAAGTTTACTAGGTCATTAGTAGTGGTTTTGGGCACATGGTTTTTTGTACTCATGTTTTTTTTCCCATTTGATTGCATGTAATGAGGCCTTTAAAAGGCTTGGAAGAATTCATTGTAATTCAATCGAGAAATGTGAGCGAGAAATGTTCACTTGGCCAAGGTTTTGGCTAAGGATTAATGGAATTCCATTGGCTTTGTTTTCCTTGGAGTTGGGGTTTCCATGCTTTATTATTGTTGCTAGTTATTGTTAATGTTCCTCTCAAAGAGTTTATGTTCCTCTCATTAATTATATTTTTTCTCTTCATTATTTTTTACAAATATTAGGATGTAGTTGATGCCACAACCCATAAACATTTGGAGGTACTTAAAACACTCCTTAAGATTATGATGTAGTTGAATTTAAAGAAATGTGAATTTTCCAAGCAATATCTTATTAGCCATTGCCAAGTTAGGACTCTATTTTCTTATTGACCACTATTAGTTTTGAATTGACCAATGAAAATTATAATGTTTGACTTTGAAAAATAAATATTTATTTTAAATATTATTGAAAAACCTAATTTTCAAACATTTGGTTGGACCATAACTTGAAGGTATTATTGCAACCTTTGCACAAGATAATGGCATGTGAATATTTGTCTTACACATTTTCTGCAATAATTTATGGATATGGTTGCAATATTCATGCATTATTTTTAGACATTTGTGTAGTGATTTTGTATTCTTAAGCTTTGAAGGAAGTAAATAACATATTTACCACTAGTTACTTCCCACCATAATCTAAGCAAGTCTTTGCATAAAAAATGGATAGAAATAAGTTGTAGATAAATACATTTAGCTTAAGTTACTTCTCACAATTATTTACATTTTCCTCGACACTTTTCCATATCTTAATTTTTAGCTTGCGTGGTAGGGATTAAGTTACCCTGCAACACTTATTTATCTAGGATTTGTGGTTGGAGGTAATGAACTCAAGAATGATGTACCTGAAATGCAAATGATATCAAGCTAGTCATGAAACAATTCTTTTCAAAGTTAACTAAGATATGGTTTTTCTTTAATAACATCCAAAATTAAGAAGAAAAAAATTCTCATTTCTATATAAATGAAGTTCAATTGAGAAAAAGGTCACTAAAATCGATAAATACTTTAAAGGTAAAAAAAAATGGTGTATATTTTGGAATTGGAAGGGAGCTTTGAGATTGAACAATGGGGTTGAGGATGAAGAGACCGGGAGTGACGTAAAACGAATAAACTAGGGTTTGAAGGTTGTTGCAGGGGCAGTTCTCCATGTAAGGGCACAAAATAGGGAGCTCCACTCCCTCCTACAAACAGGCTGTGACCAGCAGAGGTAAAAAACCAATGGAATATGACAGAGGCCCTTCAAAGGGAAGGAATAGGAATAGTGAAGAGGAACAAGATGGACAGAAGTCAAAGGAGAACAACATCACTAAAGAAAATGAGGAAGAAGACAAGGAACAGGGAACAAAAAACAAAGCACACATGGGTCCATGTAAACCCAAAGCTACTGTTACTCCCAGAGTTGTTTTAAATGAGCCTGCTCTGCAGGCGCATAGGGACCATATGCAAACTTATGCTATCATTTGCAAATTCATGGGTTTATGGCCCACTGAAAAAGCCTTACAAATGTGGATAAAATATCATTGGAAACCAAAAGGAAGCATTGACCTACACCTTAGGTCAAAGGGTTTCTTCACTGTGGTATTTGCAAACATCGAAGATAAGGATAGAGTTCTTGAAGACGGGCCCTACTTCTATGTTGCAGCAGGTCTCTATATGAGACCATGGATCATGGATTTTGTCCTGGAACGTGAGACCTTTACTTCGGTCCCAGTTTGGGTAAGACTCTATTCTCTTTTACTTGATTATTGGAAAATAGAGTCCTTGTCGACCATAGGAAATAAGTTAGGACGTTTTGTCAAAGCTTCTGAAGCCACTAGGAGGGGAAAGTACACTTTCTTTGCTAGAATATGTGTGGAGATGGATCTCTCTAGAGCTCTATCAGATGAGGTAATCTTGGAAGTATTTGATGAAGAATGGGTGCAAACTGTGGATTACGAACATATTCCATTCAGATGTCACAAATGCCATGAGCATGGGCACCTATTTAGGGACTGCCCTCTCACTAAAATAGAGAATAAGAGTAAAACTAACGCAATGAAAGACTCTGAAAGCTTTCACAAAGTGGAAAGCAAAGGAAAAGGAAGCAAGAGGGGGTCAAAGATACAAAAACCTAAAGGGCAACAAGCCAATAAAAATAGGTTCCAAGTTCTGGAAGAGGAAGAAGGGATAACAACTGTAGACCAGACGAAGGGAGAAGGTTTAATGGAGGAAGGGAAAGAAGAGGACAGGGAACAAACACCAGATAAAAATCAGCAGACAGAAACGATGGTGAGTGATGCAGAAACAGAAATGGATCATGAAATGACCCAAAGTGAGATGGAAATGGAGGACCAAGAACTTCAAGAGATTATTGAGAAAGAGAATCTAGATCTGGAAGATTTCTTGATTCAAGGAACCAAGGAAGGGATAGACTCTTTACCTCCAGAAGAGTTCAGTAGAGTCCAGCAGTTATTTATATGGAAAACCCAAAACAAAGGGCCAGAGAGGCAAAGAAACAAGGAAAAGCAGAGTAGCGAAGGGGTAAAAACGGTGAAAACCACACCAGGATTAGCACCTAGAAACCCAGGAAAGAAAAGAGGCAGGAAAAGGCAGAATGAACTATTGATGGAATGTGGAAAGCTAATGATAGACTCAGGTAAGATGAAAGACCTAACTAGCTACTCTTTTACCAATCTTTAATAATGAAGTTTACTTCTTGGAATATTAGAGGTCTAGGTAGTAAAAGAAAACAGAGACTGATTAGTAACAGAATGAAACAAACAACACCGGATGTGATCTTCATCTAGGAAACCAAATGTTCCATTCAAAAAATAAAAGAAATTCATACCAAATGGCTCAATTGTTATGAGTTTCTGGAAGTCAAAGTAGAGAATACAACAGGAGGTATACTCACCCTTTGGAATCCAAAAAAAATAGACATCTTAGATGTTGAGGCATCTAGAGAATATTTATCAGTGGTCATACAGCCTGTAGGAGATAAGGAAACCTACTTGGTCACAAATGTTTATGGCCCCCAAAGACTGGAGGGTAAACTCAAATTTCTAGATTCTCTGGTCGGAGATAGACATTTAGGCATTCCATGGATATTGGGAGGGGATTTCAACATGATCAAATCACTTTCAGAGAAAAAAAGTGGAACCGTAGTTCTAAGCAAAGACTCTCTGAAGCTTCAGACTTTTATAGATATTATGAAGTTAGTAGATATTGTAACGAGTAATGGCATATTTACTTGGAACAACAAAAGAGGAGGAGAGTCTCAAGTGGCTTCAAAATTCGACAGATTCATGATATCAGAAGACCTTATGCTCAATGACAAGGAAATATCAGCAATAATTCTACCCTTTGGAGGCTCAGATCAGCGGCCGGTTCATCTGTAGGTGCAGAGTATTAGTACACCCCAGAACGGACCTTTTCGATTTGAAACCATCTGGCTTTCCCATCCAGATTTCACTAGCAACATAGCCATCTGGTGGTCAGAACATTTGAACATTCAGGGCACAAGAATGTTCCTTCTTCAGAAAAGACTAAAACACATCAAGCTCCCGCTCAAAGAATGGAATAAGAATGAATATGGCAATAATTTTTAGGCTAAAATGTTGTGGACGGTAAAATGCAGGAACTCAACCAGGCCCTTATCATAGATGGCTTCGATGAAGCCAGAAATGATCAGGCT
Organism: Pinus tabuliformis; assembly: GCA_031772625.1. Classification (NCBI taxonomy): domain Eukaryota; kingdom Viridiplantae; phylum Streptophyta; class Pinopsida; order Pinales; family Pinaceae; genus Pinus; species Pinus tabuliformis. Next base: position 631,740,073 of record CM062820.1, on the reverse strand, counting down.
ACCAAATATAATCAAGATTGGGAGAATTTATGCAAACAAGAGGAAATATTTTGGAGGCAAAAATCTAGGGTTCAATGGCTCAAAGAAGGAGAACGCAATACTAGATTTTTCCACAGATCCACTATGGCGAACAGAGTACACAATAGAATTTCATTGACCAAGGACAAGGGAGGTAATCTTCACAACTCTCATGCAGAGATAGAAGTAGTTCTTGTTAATCACTTTCGAGGCATAGCCAAGGAAACCTGTTATGACAGAGAAAATTGAGTTAACTCCATCATGAACTTCACCAGAGATATACCTAGGCTGGTGTCTAGTGAGGAAAATTTCAACCTTAACAATCCAGTAACTGAAGAAGATGTCAATGATGTGCTCAAAGAAATGAAAAATGGTAAAGCACCTGGCCCAAACGGTTTCAATGTAGATTTCTTCAAGGCTTGTTGAAATATTGTAAAACAGGGTATTCTGAATGTAGTAGAAGATTCTAGGATGAATAGAACTATTTTGAAAGCACTAAATACCTCCTTCATCGCCATGATACCTAAATAGGAGGCAGCCCAAACTCCTGACAAGTTTAGACTGATAGCTTTATGCAATGTGGTTTACAATATTATATCAAAAGTGGTGGCCAATAGACTCAAACCTCTCTTTCCTACCCTTGTCTCTATGGAACAATCTGGGCATGTGGAAGGAAGCCAAATTATTAATAATATTATTCAAGCTCATTACACTCTCTGACTAGCAATAGAAAGGTTGGTATGATCATGCAATTGGACATTGCCAAGGCCTATGATAAATTGAACAGGAATTATATCAAGAAAATTTTTATTGCTTTTGGGTTTGATCACAACTGGGTGAGATGGGTCTTGGCCCTGGTCACTTCCTCCAGCTTCTCAATTTTGGTTAGTGGCTCCCCATCTGAAACTTTTCTTCCTTCTAGAGGTCTCAGACAGGGGGACCCACTCTCTCCCTTTCTCTCCATCCTCATGTTGGAAGGATTGGGTCGGTCTATCAAGCATGCTAAAGAAGTTGGTAAGATCAAAGGTCTCCAACTTTCTGATAGGGGACAGGCTTGGATTCATCAAAATTTTGTCGACGACACCATGCTGCAGGGAATCCCCACAGTCAAAGAAGCTCTCGCATACAAACAAATTCTAAATGACTTTGCTAGGGCTTCAGGTATGGAAGTTAATCTCTCCAAATCTAAGATTTTTTTCTTCAATACTAATATTGCCATTCAGAGGAACATTGCTAAAATTATGGTCTTTCAAAGGGACTCTCTCCCCTAAAAATATTTGGGGGTTCCTCTAACTGCTAAGTCATTACACAAGAGCATCTAGGAGCCAGTGATTAATAAATTGCAAGACAAAATAAGGAAATGGACTATGAGGTCCTTAAAATTTGCTGGCAGGTTGGTGCTCACAAAGGTTGTTCTTCAATCAATCCCAGTTTTCATGCTTTCCACTCTCCTTGCTCCTAAAGGAGTCTTGCATCTATTCAGAACCATATAAAGAGACTTTCTCTGGGGCAAGGGGTAGAAAAGAAGAAATGGGCCTTGGTATCTTGGGAAAGAAACTGCAAACCTAGAAATCATGGGGGTCTTGGTTTGGATGATCTAGAAATTTTAAGCAAAGCTTTAGGGGCTAAATTATGGTGGCGCTGGATAAAAGAACCAAAGGCTCAGTGGGATATAATATGTAAAGAAAAATATGCCAGATCGTGGCAAAGTAATGACCATATACGAATGGATGGAAATATTAAGAGATCACACATTTGGAACAAGGCCTGGGATAATAGAGGCCTAGTCCAAGATAACAGCTTCTGGGAAATTAGAGAGGGAAACTTAGCTCTGTTCTGGGAGGACAAATGGAAACAAGAACCCATTCTATTAAAAGAGGAATTGAAGGAGCTTAAGGCAAAGGCAGATGCTAAAGGATTATCCAAAGTAAAGGATTTCTGGGATAAAACCATAGTATAGGAAAATGGAGAATATGGAGGAAATTTGATTTCAGGGATGACAACCCCTTAAAAGCTAGAGCTGAAATGATAATGCAAGAGTTAGATCAAAGGAAAATTTTAGTGTTAGGAGGGAATGACCAGCTGATATGGGGCAACAAAAATGAGGGCACCTTTAATCTTAAGGAAGCTAAACTCATTCTCCTTGGTTTGGCCTCCTAGGCTTCGGACAAAGCGTGGAAAAGACTATGGAGGCATCAAGGTTGGATGAAAATTAAACTCTTCATGTGGTTGGTCCAGCATAGGAAGATTTTGACTTGGGATAACATTCAGAAAAGGGGTGTTTTGGGGCCTTCCAAATGCCAGCTATGTGAAGCTCAAGAGGAAACAATGGAGCACCTTCTCAACAACTGCACCTTTACCTCCAGGTTGTGGGATTCTTTTGCCACCATTTTCCAACAGTCAGATAGGGACAAAGGGAGCATCATCAACACCCTAAACAAGTGGAGAAGTAATTTTTCGAATAATGAAGTCCTTAGCTCAGCTTGGGCTCTAACGCCAAGCTTCATTATCTGGAATATTTGGAAAGAAAGGAATAACAGAATTTTCAAGGATGTAAAAAAACCATCCCTTTACCTTTTGGATCAAATCTTAAAATAGCTTCAGGAGACAGTGGGTACTATTGTCCGAAATCTCCCTAAGAATCCACCTTTGGTACCAGATTTGAGGATTCTCTGTCAACTAGGGTTACAGGGTCTCATTCCTTAGGGCTTGGAAAGGAAGATTCTCATTAGAGAAACTAAGCTTGATTTTTGGCACCCCCGCAAATGGTTTTTTGAAATTCAATATTGACAGTGCCTCAAAGGGCAACCCGGGTATTGCGGGTCATGGCGGGGTTTTAAGAGATGAAAGAGGAAATATTCTATTCATTTTCTATGGTCACCTAGGGAGAACCACCAATAATATGGAAGAAGTTATGGCTATGGAGCAATGTTTAGAATTCCTGATTCAGGATAATTGACACAATGTGATTGTTGAAGCAAATTCTGAGTTAATCATTAACTCGGTCAAGAGAATTAGCTGGGGTACGGTGCCGGAAAAGGCCTCAAGGAACTGGAGGCTGATCCAGATCTTTCAATGGATCCACAACCACCTTCTGTGCCTCCACACAGTTAATTTTAAACATGTGCGAAGATCAGCCAATAAACTGGCGGATCTTCTGGCCAATCAAGGAGTGAACTACACAGAAAATAGGTTTGCAATGAAATGGCAAGAGCTACCTCAGCATAGACTAAAGGCGAAGTGCCACGACCAGGTTGAGGAAGATTGGTTGGTGTTTCGGAGCAGGGCCATGGAGGGAAGCATAGATGACTCAGAAGTGTTATGATCAGCGGAGTGTACATAATTGAATATACATTGAGTGATGTGCTTCGGCAGGCCTTTATAGTTCGGAGTAATACGCTCAAACAGGTTATCAGTGGTTGTAGAGTGGGAGTTTTATTTCTCAGGGTTTCAGGCAAGCTAGTGGAAGCCTCTTCTCACAATGACACTGGTAGAGTAGATATGGCAAGAGATCAGAATCCAGGAACACGTGGCATCCCTGAAAACTTGAATCTTTCGCCTTTGATTGGAATACCAAGGCCAGGGCACTTTTGGGGTGATCGCAAGCCTCGTGAGCGGGAAGAAGTTTTACCTTTTTTGCAACGATCCCATTCAATGAACACCATGTGGCAGTGGGGTTAGATGAAATACCACCCTAATCACACGCTAATGTTCGGCGATGTTGATCAGAGTGATATGAACCTCAACCATATGATTTCGCAAGGAGGATCTACTGTTCGTATGGATCGAGCAAGTTGGTGGGTCCATAGGGGTAAATGTCAGAAGTCCAAGCACAATGAAATGTCCACATCCGTAGGATCGAGAATGATGTTTCGACGGTCTAGATCAAAGATGTTGTTCAGGAAAATGGTGGGAGATGTTAGGATTCATTACTCTAGGTGGAAAGCAACACGGCATTTTGGTCCCAAGTTTCAAAAACTTACAGGTTGTGAGTATGCGGGCTCGAAATATTGAGGAAAGGCTCATTTGTTCAACTCTTTCTTGGACTTCCTTTGTGCGACCTAAGGTTTAGGTGTAGGCTTCGAGGCTTTGGCCTTGGGCTCATTTTTAGTTTTTGTTGAATTTCCTCCTTGTTCTATTTCCTTCCAAGGAGTGATGTATCTTATGTATTTAAACTAATTAATGAAAAAGAAGGTCCAACTCTTGCTTTAGCAAAAAAAGAGATTGAACAATGGGGTTGCATTTAATCATCATCCACCTTTTTAATCATCTCTGTCCAATTTTTAACTCACATAAAAATTAACAATATCAATAATCCTCTTACCTAAATTTTGTGCAAACACTTTCATAAATTTTTGTGGCTACTAACCTTAGGCATATTTACATTTTTACTCATTACTAAATTTATGCAAAGAATTGCATATATTATAGTGGGTAATTATTCTTATTAAATATGTTTATTTACATTTTTACTTCTACTTAAATTTATGCAAAGAATTGCATAAATTATTGTGAGCAGTAACTCTTGGTAAATATGTTTAATTAACTAATAATAAAGAATTTCCAAAGTAACTCTTTGATGCTTATCAAGGTTTACTAACCATTTAATTTATATGGATATGCTAATATATATTTTGGCTAAAAAACTTCCTATCTTTTTTTAATAACATTTCAAATTTAAATTAGAATGATCATAAACAAATTACAAATAACAATACATAAAGAGTAAATGTAGAATCATACTATATTTCTCCAACAACCAATGATGGGCTTGTTGGCTCTAGATTTCATTTATCACATAAGAGTGTTGCAAATGTAGGCTCATAACAATTGACTTCTGCAAATACCTCCATCTTAGTAGTCCAAAATATGAGTTCGTTATGCTAGCCATTTCATTTAATGCAGAGTGAAAATCTTGGATGGCGGAGTTATCATGCCAATGGAATTAGGTTTTGAATACCATTTAAATTGGACTAACACACTCTAACATGTAAAATTTTATCCACTTGTTCAATTTTACAGACACTAGTTAAATTGGTATGGTGATAGTGGAATTACTATGAAAAATTCTTCTTAATGCACCTCGAAGACTTAGAAGACATCTTAACTCTAATTTGGGCACTTCTAGGTCACTTCTTTTAGGGAGATATATGCGACTACTTATTTTACAGTTTCCATTGTTGGAGAGGTAAATCCCCTCTGCAGACAGAGGCGATCCCACTAGCCCAAAATGGGTCTAGCAACAATCAAATCACGCTACTATGCAAGTTCCTAGTTGCATACTGAAAGTGGATTACGAGAACCAACCTGGAGTCCAACGCTAATGTCGAAGAAGAGTTGATACTCCTGTTCCCTTGCTCCGGCAAGTCACAATCCTTGCGATCCCCGCGTATGGATACCTGCACATGCAAAGAACGAAGCGAATACAAGCATAAAATCCACTAAAATACAACTATATTTCAGTCAGAAAGGAAATAAATCAAACATTATCATGATGAACAATGAGATTGGAACCATAACAGTAGTCGTTTATTAATGAATAATCAACAGAGAAAGATACAACCAAGGTTCTGACGTTGAACCTCTCCTCTGGCTGGGCGAGCAGCTATGTATGTCTTGCAATAGACCTTCTCTCTCTCAGACTTCCGGCAGCATAACCTCCCTATGCTTCAAGACGCTTACTATCACTCAAGACAAGCATAATCACAACTAGCATTACTCAGAAAACTAGCTTGTCTAATGCATGAGGACAGACTTTTATAGATGGAGAAGGGAGGAAGATACAATGCATCAGGACACCCATTGTGGATTGGCATTATCTCCGAAAAGCCGCTGTGGATAGATGTCAAGGATAGATGATGACTCTCGACCTCTATCAGATAAACTTTATCCTCAAAAGACTTCGTGATCTGAAGGGAAAAAACATCTGGGTGCGCGTTTGTCAAAAATCATTACCAAACTTGGTTGGCGCGGGTGTTGTTCTGAGACAGAGTGCCAATGGTCGCACCCTCTTTTGAGGATCTCAGTGATTGGCATGGGTAAGACATTGTGGACCCGCGCTAATGGGACAAGGGCACTTTTCAGGGATATTTTGCAGAAGGTGTCTTCAAGGAACATGAAGTACATACTCAGGGGAACATAATGCAAGTGTTTTTAGGTTATGTCACTGTTCACAGGTCCCGGAATGCGTCCTCCAACGTACGGAAACAGGGATAACAGGGACGGTGACCAATGGTGACAAATTACTGTGTAACAGATGCCCCCTAAAGTATGAGGCCCGAGAGAGAGAGGGGTGAAATGCTTTACAAGAACACATGTAGCTGCCGCCGAGAATCTGCATTGAGAGATACAACTGATAGCTCAAATACATGATGTATGTGGTATGGTCGCAGCCATCCATAAGAAAGTACATGATAATCTAGATCCATAGTATGGACGCAGCCATCTGGTTAGGATCAATGAATCGACTCAGGTATGGTCGCAGCCATCCAGTGAATGAGTCATGTATCAAGAATCATGCCTGGATTACAACAGACACAATCCAGGGTCTTGCGCTCCATCTCGACCCGAACAAAAGTACAAGTTCAAGCATGCGAATATATGAGTTGAAGTCGAACATGCATGAACATCGTCTGATTACCAGTCAATATTGGAAACTGTTTACAGACGCGAGAGGTACCACCAATAATGACAATGGCCCTCAAGGTACTATAGGTACAATCTACGGCGTGCGAATTAGTGATCTGATGTCGAACACCCATAGAATCATTCGATCGGAGGCCAATGATGAAAACCTCACGTCGAACACGAAGAACCTGCCATTGAAGCATGCAGGCTCCAAGGCACCGGAAGGGAGTCTCTAGATCAACTTCCTGGATAATGAGCTGAAGTCGACAGGAAGTGACCTTGATCGAAGGTGGGCCATAATGTTTCCCACATCATCGACACGAGACAGAGAGATAATGTTGTGAATCAAGATTGTGCGAGCTATCAGAGGGAGGTTGTTTCTTTGCAGAGGTCAACTTCTCTTGAACATATCGGCGGCACGACCGTGGAATTGGCAGTATTTGACATCAACGTATCAGAGGTCATGGTGACGAGGCAATGAGCAGATGAGCGGTCAAACAGGATTACCCAAATCCACGGAGGCAAGTGAAAAATGAGATGAGATATCCCCACCTAGACACGAAAGCAGAGAAGTGCCATGTTCAAGAGCGACATACGACACGACGGTAATTATGGTTCCTTTTTTCCCCCGCCATTTCTGGAGAGTACCCCAATTATTTTTAACAAGCTTGATGGAGATAGCATATGCTTGTGGTGCGTCAACTTGACAAAATCCGATGTCATTAGGTTTTAACGAGTCTGACAAAGGAAGAACTCGGCGTCTTTTCATGTTTAGAGAGTTTGAAAAGACAGCAGAAAAGGAAACTCCAAGGGTGTCCTTTTTCGTAAAGTTGTGTCTCTCGAGCCCGAAAAAGTATAAAACAATGATCGAAAGAACCGCCCGACCATTACGATCGAGGAGTACTTTTCATAAATAGTGATTTCGACCTGAAAAAGTAAAAAAGCGATCAAAACCACGTCGTTTCGTAACCATTAACGAGTTTGAAACGACAAAAACCCGGTAATCTTTTTATGTTTTAACGGTCGACAAAAAGAACTTAAAACGACCGCCCCTTATTAACGTTTAACGAGTCAAGAGGAGTAACTCGGCAATCTTTTCCTCTTTAAACGGTCAGAAAAGAGCTGAAAGCAGACCTTAAAAATAACCTTTTCACATGTTTTACTGAGCCTGAAAAAGTAGAAAAAGGAGCTCATTTCGTTGCTTGAGTTGCACCAATCCCTGTCATCATACAAAAAACAGCGTAAAACCCACTTCGACATAAATATATTCCAAAAATACTCAAAAAATATCATTTTTAATGTATTTTTAGGTCAAAAAATGCTATAAATAGTGAAATGGTAAAAAATAAATTTACTTTTCACTTTTTACCTTGTGAGTTTACCATTGGAGGGTTTTGGGTACAAACTTCAACTGCTGATTGCGATCAATCCAGGAGATCATTCGAGCCGCCGTCTGAAGCAGGTAAGAGGCCTCATCCTTAGCTTTGTTTTCATTCCATTCTTTCAGTTTTTCATCCATAGATTAGTCCCCTGCCAGAGGATTTGCAAATTCATAGGGTTGCGCCATTGGCGCGAGTTTCCCGCACGGGATCGCGCCAATGGGATTTTCTGCCCAAAGGGGGCGCGACCTTGGCGCGACTGTTTTGAAAACAGTCGCGCCAACCGCGCGACCTAAATTTGCCTCAAATTTGACCGTTGAAATTGCAAATTTTTCTCAATTTTGATTTCACCAATGATCTAATGATGAAAATTTCGACTCTATGGTTGCAGGGATTCGTCAGAATGGCTGTAGAATGGAGAGAAAGAGAGCATGATGCCATAGATGCCATGGCAATGGAGGATGATGCATGCATGGATGCTTTGAGAGACTGTGGCTTGAAGAAATTCTTCCTCACCTCATATTTACGTGCACAACCTGAGTTGCTGCGATTTATTGTGGATGCTTGGGATACGGAGGATCAGGTATTCCGCCTGAAAGATCAGACATTGGAGTTAGATGTTTCCGATGTCTACTTCATCACTGGACTATCGCGGAGAGGTGCACGGCCCATCTTGACTGGTAGTAGGCCTTCCGGGGAGAAGATGGGAGAGGTGATGGAACGAGTTTGTCCTGGGGCACAGTTTGGATCAAACAGTGCCAAAGTAGATATTATCACGGTTCCCGACCTGGTGCTACGAGTGATATTATTCACTATCACACGGACGGCTGGGGTACAGGCGCCCCACGAGGCCAGCAAGAATCATTTGCTGCTGGCCACCGAGTGTCTCCAACCTACACTGTTTGATTGGGCCACGGCAGTGACGACAAATATCAAGAGGCAGCTTACCAAATGTAAGCGTGGCAACAAACAGTTCGGATACGGATCTATCATAGTATCTTTCTTCCTGGAGCGACTGTCGATATTCCGGATCCAGGGCAGTATAGTGGCAGATCCAGTGCCCCGGGAGCCGAGGTTGACTCGATGGGCAGAACTCATGCCCAGAGGAGGAGGGGGCCAGCAGATGGCCTGGAGGCCCGAGTTCTTCATTTGGCTCTGTCACCAGATGATCGTCATAGAAGACTGGCCCTATGCGGGCACGGATTTTACTGGAGATCCAGATCTCCCATTGCCTGCGGGAGAAGACTGGGACGAGGAGCTAGGTAAGAACTCTTTGTGTTTTTGATGTTTTTATGTATTTAATTTTTTTTTGTAATACATGCCAGTCTCTTACAACAGATATATATATGTATGCAGATGTTGGTGCAGAGCGACCAGCTGACTTGTCTCACATTGCACGGAGGGCACAACCTGCAGCCGACCCTCAAGTAGAGGGTGATGCGGATGATGATCTAGTACAGAATCTTGAGGCACTTACTCGAGGGATTCCAGACTATGGCAGATTGGCAGACGTGCCCAGAGCGTATCAGAGGCACACGGTGGGAGTATCTACTCGTGTCCACCGTTTGTTGAGACGTTTGGTGCGAGCGGTGACATGCTATCACGAGCATCACCGTGATTAGACGCCTAGGTTTCATTTTTGCATGTTTTTGAGAGACATGTTGTCAGCGGCCGTATGAGTTTTGGACATGTATTATTTTTTGGACTATGTAATGCGCGTGGCGCAAACATTATGACACACACGTATATATATACATATGCCTATGGTTTATTATTGTGTTTTCATGTGCTTGCTTGTATACTGTTTTGGTTACAAATTACGCAAATGTCTATCTAATACATGATTGGCCAATGCATCAAATAATGTGTTTAATTGTCGTGGAATATGTTGATATGTGATAAAATCAAAGTTCCTTTCTAACAATCTCACACGTAAATACAACCTTAGAATGTGATGGTCTCTGACGGAATATTGCCCGTTGAGCTGGTGGACGACAAGTTGAGAGTCCAGGTTCACTACCAATGCATGAATGCCGAGATTAACTGCTTCAGCAAGTAGCTCGATTACAGCACAGTATTCGGCGACATTGTTAGTAGTACGACCCAAACAGACACCCTGACAATCTATCAGCTCGCCATGAGGATCGTAGATCACCCACGCCGCAGAGGACAAGTTGCGAGTACTGCGGTAGGCACCATCAGCGAAACCAACATAAGGTGCATCAAACATCTGCACAAGAAGCGCAAAAACACAATAAGTGGCAGTTACGCCTTTGAAAACTGACACACACACACACACAACACACTTGCTAGAGTACATGTATGTACAAAATAAAATGTACCAGCATCACGCATAGTACTTTTTCAGATATAGCCCGTTTCGGGGCTTCCCAAGAGGGTTCCCTTCATGATCAATTAGCTCGTAGGCTCCTTTCTGCAAAACTTTCTTGACAATGTAAGGGCCTAGCCACATCGACTCGAGCTTTCCTGCTCCTAGCTTATCCTTTGCCTGATCGTAGAGCAGAAGTAAATCTCATTCAACAAAAGAACGTGGACGTACGGTCTGATCGAAGTGAGTCTTGACTCGCTTCTTTTGTGTTTCGATGGCCAAAGAGGCCAGGCGACGAGTCTCATCTAGCCGCTCTAAGTAAAGAAGGCATTCTTCTAACGGAGTGGTGTTGGGAAGTAGCTCGACAGCTAATTTTAATGAAGGGATTTCACATTCAATTGGAAGGGTAGCCTCTAGTCCATAAACTAGTTGAAATGGAGTGAAACCAGTGGCATCCTTCACAGAGGTTAGGTAGGCCCACAAGGCAGGGAACAACATCAAATGCCAGTTAGACTTAGGCATGCCAACCGTACGTTGAAGCATCGTAACCAAGATCTTATTGATAGCTTCAACTTGGCCATTGGACTGAGGGTAGTATGGAGTTGAACTATCGTGCTGCAAGCCTAGCTGGGTTGTTAATTCCGACATCATATGATTACGGAAATGCTTCCCGTGATAAGTGACGATGGCTTGAGGGACGCCAAATCGCAAAATAACATGATTAAATAAAAATTGCGCCGTTGTGTGACCGTCTTCAGTTAATGTAGGCATCGCCTCGGCCCATTTAGTAAAGTAATCGACGGCAACGATAATAAACCCATGCCCCCCGGCCGAGCGAGGGTTACAGGTCATATAATCAATGCCCCATTTGGCAAAAGGGCTGACGGAAACAACAGGGTGAAATGGAGCAGGAGGCGCTCGCATTTTCCATTGGTATATCTGGCACTCATGACAAGAGCGGACGGCAAGGATGCAATCCTTGAAGATAGAGGGCCAAAAGTAGCCAGCGCGGAGGATTTTTTGGGCAGTAGCATATCCGAACATATGACCGCCACAGGCACCGGAGTGGCAGTCGTTCAAGACCCGCTCAGCGTCCTCAAGAGTAAGACAACGGCGGAGAACAGAGTCGGCGCCGAGACGATATAATGTATCGCCAATGATATGGTATGGTTGAGATTGATGACGAATCCTTCGCCGAGCGTCTTTGGACATGCCCGTACGAAAGGAGGACGTTTGCATATATATAATGATATCTCTGTACCATGGATCGAGGGTGCTAATGAGGAATAAGGTCTCATCCGGAATTTGATCCTCTATGTGAGAGGAATTTGATCCGGAAGAAGATGGCAAAGAGCAAATTAACTCAGCAAACACAAGGGATTTCTTGGACTTGGCAGTGGTAAATTCCAAGTCAAACTCTTGGAGGATAACAATCCACTTTGAGTACTTGCCCCCCAGCAACTGGCGTGATAATATATACGTCATGGGGTTGCAGTCAGAAATCACAGTGGTAGTACGCAGCAGAATATAATGACGGAAACGTTGGACAGCACAAACAACGGCCAAAGCCAACTTCTCGACGTAAGCATATCGAGTTTCCGTATCTAAAAGGTTGCGGCTGAGATAATAGATAACATGCTCAGTGTCATCATCGTCAGTTTGGACAAGAACCATGCCGATGGTGGTGTCGGCGGCGGCCAAATACAGAGTGTAGTCGCGATAATAATTCGGAGGACGGAGCAATGGAGCAGAAACAAGGAGGCCCTTGAGACGCTCAAAAGATTCCTGAGCAGTGGTATCCCAATGAAAAGGGACATCGCGCTTTAGTAATCGTGTAAAACCTTTGGCCACCTCGGCATAGTTTGGAACGAAATGATGTAAAAAATTTGCTTTACCCTGCAAGCTTTGCAATTGCTGTAAAGAAGCAGGGGGAGGAAGATTCACTATAGCCTTGACTTTAAGGGGATCCAAACGGATGCCCTCTCGGGAAACAAAAAACCCGAGAAGTCGGCCAGATTCAACGCAGAAGACACATTTGTGAGGATTAAGCCTAATTCGGTAGTATCGACAGCGAAGAAAGATTTCGCGAAGGTGCTTAGGGTGGTCCTGACGTTTGGCTGAATGAGTAGGGAGATCATCCAGGTAAGGCTGTACAATGTGTCGAATGTCATGGAACGCATAAGACATTGCACGCTGGAAGGTAGCACCGGCATTTTTAAGACCGAACGGGAGCTTCTTATAGGCAAAAGTGCCCCATGGACAGATAAAGGCAGTTTTGTGTTGATCACTAGGAGCAATATTGATCTGGTTATAGCCAGAAAAACCGTCCATAAAAGAATACATTTCACTTCCGGCACACTCGTCAATAATTTGATCAATGAATGGTGTGGGAAAATTATCTTTAGGACAGGCCCGATTTATATCACGATAATCAACACAAACACGGATTGTACCCTATTTTTTAGTCACAGGGACGATATTTGAAACCCAATCTGTGAGCGGAATAGGATAAATAAAACCGGCTTTAAGAAGCTTCTCTACCTCGGCCTTAATCGCTGCAGCCTTTCGGGGGTGTACAGGGCGTAAACGTTGGCGAACAGGCTTAGCACCTGGGTAGGTGATTATCTCATGCACCACTATACTAGGATCAATGCCGGGCATTTCTTCATAGGACCACGCGAAGACATCACGAAATTCGCGAAAAAGATTAGAATACAGTTGAATCTCCTCCGGAGTACAAGTGACTCCAATGTGAAGATGCTCGACAATCCCTGGTTTCACAGAGATGTCGATGGGCTGGGTTTGCGTAATGTTTGCCATATTCCCTTCAGAAGACACCTGATAAATCTGAATAGGTGTTTGTAATGGGAGGCAAGGAGCAAACCGCTCAAGGCAAGTGAGAATATCCTGAGGGGTAGGGAGAAACGAGGAACGATGGTGAGAATCATGCCAAGGCAGTTCCTTGAGAGACATAGTCTCAATAATGGCTTCATTGGAAGAGAATGTTTCTTGTAAAGGATCCGAAGAAGTTTTATCTACAAGCCCTGAGGATGGATCAAATGAATGGAGAATCGTGCTCGAAGGAGCAAGTTCAGAAGAAGGAGTCGATGCAGCAATAATTTCAACATAGTTGAGTTCAGCAGGACTCAACGGCATCTGGTCGCCCCAAGAATCTACTTGGTCGGTGGGAAGAATGATCCACAGATCAGAACAAGTAGTAATCATATTAACAGAGGCGACGTTAGGAGGTGGGAGCGGAAAAACACCCATAAGAGCGGGATCTTTGAAAAGTCCGGCTCCCAGACTCTCAGATAATTGCAAGGTATGCTCTACAAAAGGGATGTTACCTTCAGAAGAGGAAGCGAAGAATGATAGCTGGTCTACGGTAACAATCTTCCCTTGATGAGGGAATCGGATGATACGAAACAGAGATGAAGCAATAGCTTTCATCGCGTAGATCCAGCTACGTCCGAGAAGGAGGTTGTAGGTAAGAGTAGCGTCAACAACTTCAACTTCCATTTCGACCGTCTTCCCTTCCAAAGTGATGGGAAAACGTTGGAGTATACCATAAGGACGGGATGCTCTTCCATCAAAGGCTTCCAAGGTTGTGGGAGACTGGCTCAGCGTCGGGGATCCGATAGCTTTCCAACAGGTAACAGACATGATGCAAGTAGAAGCACCTTCATCAATGATTGTTCGATGAATTGTTTTGGAATCAATGATAACCTGTATAAGGAAAGCAATTTGGGGAGGCAGTCTCTGCGTATGGCGTTCTAAGTCAAAAGTAATTAAATCTGAATCAGCCGGGTCTATGCCACCAATAGCGGATAGCAAGGACTTCCTCTGAGAAGGGCAGCTCTGGAGAACTTCTAAAGCGGACATAGCCGACGGAGTCTGTGCTAAGTCCTCAACGATATTGTAGTGCTGTGCAGCACGAGCATTTGGGTTGTAAGAAGATTTCCGGAGTACTCCTTTTGGAGGGGGTCGAAGAGGCGTCTCAGTAGTAGGTCTCTCAATGTGGAGCGGACCCAAACTGAACGGTGAAGCACTAGAGCGTGTCTCAGGCTCCTTCCCGGCAGATGGCGGATAATCTTTTGTTCGAGTACTGATATTAACAGGTATCGTTCCAGCCATAAACACTTGAGAACCGAAGGAAGAGGGAGGCTGAGAAGGGTCAGCCACCATCTGAGTTTTTTGAGTTTGTTGTGAGGGAAAGGGTTCTTTAAGCACCGCAGGAGTCCCAGGGGCGCCTTTCAACAAACGACTAACTTCGGACCGCCTCGGGCAGTCCTTGGTATAGTGATCCTCATCGCAGATAAGACAAGGATACTTGGGTTTGCGTTTAGCACCGTCCTCGGGCGGAGGTTTAGGGGCTTCCTGTTTAGGTGGATCTGGTTTATTTTTCGCTTTCCCTTTCTTCTTTCCTTTCGAGGCTTTGTCTGCCGTGGTGGATTGGACGGCATTAACCTCGGAAGTAACATTCGAAATGGGTGCTACCTAGGAAGGTTGTTCATTCGAAGTAGTCGATTTTTGCTTCCCAGGGTTCGCGGGATTCTTTTTTGAGGATGAACTAACCGAACCAATAATACCGTCAACAGTTGGTGTTGGCGGGGCTTTAGATGTTCCTGGTCTTGGGGCATCAGGCAGATAATCATACAATGTACCTGACTGAGAGTAAACCAAGTCAAGGTACTGAGCGCGCGCGATAGCTTGCTCTTCAGTGACACGCACCCCCATGGCAATGTCCCGAGCTATTGGAGGAACGAACGAAGTCGTAAACCAATCGGTAAGAAGCTGGTCGGGAATCCAAAATTTGATCATACGTCTACACCGTCTCCATTCATGGATATGATCAAAGATATGCATAGCCGTCGTTTTTCTTAAGGATGTGAGGAGGTGTGTACCCGTTTCATATCGAATGGGTAACTGAAAATGCGTGAGAAATGCCATAGCCAAGGAGTTAAAATCCTGAAAGGATCCGCGATTGAGCTCAATATACCACTTAGCTGCGGAGCCAGTGAGAGTCCGCTGAAAAAGGTGAAGCCGAATTGAATCATCAAGCCATGAATTGGATGAGCACCAAAGGTGATAAGTCATGACATGGGCTTGTGGATCTTCATTATCTTTACCATCAAATTTTGGACAGTATGGGTTATGAAGAATAGGATCATTGGTCAATTTAGACACATCCGATAATTCTAAAGTTGCTAAGAAAGGTAATTGAGGATTAAAGGACATCTGGGGCTACTGTTGGGATGGAGCACCAGGGTTCCAACCAGCTTGCGGTTGCCCCCAAGGGTTTGGTCCGGACAGATTTGGCCCCATAGGGTTTTGTCCATAGGGACTTGGGTTCTGCCCCCCAGCGTTCCATGGATTACCAAACTATCCTGCAGAAGCACCATATGGTTGCGAATAAGTCTGATAAGGATTCGTCTGCAGTTGTTGGTAATTTTGATATGGGGCAAACAACGGTTGCCCTTGAGGTTGCTGGTGACGATAAGGTGGCTGGACTCCAAACTGAGTTTGAGAAATAGGCTGAGTTTGATAGGTCTGTTGAGATTGAACTCCAGCTTGCATTTGAAAACTAGATGGGGTCTAGGGTCCAGCCTGGGGGAAAAAACCAGGTTGAGCAGTGCCAGAAGGATGTCCTGTAGGTTGGGCTATCTGGCCGGAAGGATAACCTTGTTGATATTGAGGTTGACCTCCCTTCCCAGAAGGTTGTACCTGCTGGGAAAGGAGTTGTTGTTGCCCAACTGAAGGTTGTCCCAACGGACCAGATGGCTGAGTGGGCTGGGCAGTTGGTTGGCCTGATTGGATTTGAGGCTGACCGATTTGCCCAGAAGGTTGACTATACTGGACGGTGGGCTGACCATGTGGTTGAACAGCTTGTCCAGGTATTGGACCATACTGGACATTGGGTTGGTTTGGGTTAATAGATGATTGACCAATTTTTCCAGTAGGATAACCTTGCTGGATACCAAGTTGGACTTGTTGAACAGAAGATTGACCTGAGTTACCAGAAGGCTGAACATAAGAAGAGAAAAACGGACACCAGAAGCAAAAGGGTTTCCATGGAAGGACTGCCCTTGTTGGTCTTGAGGAGGTTGTCTGGGAGATTGTGCAGATGACACTTGGCCACCATGAAAAAAGGTGGAACCCCAGTTAATTGACAATGGAACTGATACTTCAACAATCGGTTGAGACGGCAAATACTGATCGTATGGCCCCTCTGTTGGGACATTTAACGTAGGATCAAAGACTCCGAATAGAGAAGCCGAAGGACAACTAAAAATAGGAGTCGAAGAGGCTGCACATACCGTTGGAGCGATTGTGATTGAGGTAACAGACGCATTGCAACTTTGCGGAGTAAAAGGCTCCGTGGTGGGAAAAGTGAGTGGTGACCAAATAGAACCTGTGAAAGGAGTTCCAGAGGGCATAGTATCCCTTAATGCTTTATACCCTGGTGGTAGGTCGCCAGTAGTAGGAGTACTACTGATAGGTGTAGGGTCCGTTGCGGTGGGAATTTCACCGCTCGTCGCAACGGACTCGTCAGTCGTAGCAGGGGACAAGTCTTCCATGTCAGAAGAAGAAGGTGGGACTGAAACACGAGGAGAATTATAGTCCCAAAAAGGGACACTGTCCTCAAAAGGTTCCCAAATAGGGTTCCAATGAAACTCGTAAGTCTCGTCGCCGAGGGCGCGAGAACTAATTGGTTGTATACTTGGAACCAGAGAAAGAGTTGCACTCACAATCGGTATCTCGAAAGACAAAATTGGTAATTCCGCCAGGATGAAACTTCACAAAACCTAGGGAATCTACTGAGACACAATCCCTACTCAAACTAACGCAAACAAAGTCTAATCGGGTAAATGTTATCGAGGCCGAATAAATTTTAGGACGCAAAGACACAACTTGACCTTTTCATGTTTTAAGAGTCGAGAAAAGGACAAAAAGATGACTCTAGTCTCCTTCGAATGTTTAATGAGCACGAAGTGACAAGACGCTCACTGGCACCTTTTCTTTTAAGGAGTCTGAAAAGGATCAAAAGTGACTACTCTGGAGACTCTAGGCAAAGGGTTTACCAAAGAATCCGTAAAACTGCTTATACACCTTGGCAATCAGATGAAAACTAAGGACTTCCCGTACTGCAGTCAATCTTCCCGAATGTTGTGCTCAGTGCATTACGGCTTGTAAGGCGGCAGACTCGGCTTCCTATGGATAAAGGATGATAACCTAGTGGGGTCTCCATTTTATACGCGACGGTACATGGGAGCTCAGTCCGTGCTAGACCACTATCGAGTCGCAAGAGGAGGAATCACCCAACCTTAGTGTGAAACAATAGTGACTAGGTTTAACGACGCTGGAACACGTCTCTAGCCTAGACCTCTAGAATATGTGCGTTAGGTTCCAATGCGTTGTTAGATTCATTCGGTTTATTTTACAGTTGATCTTCAATTAAGTTTCAGTTTTTTGGTCCTACCGTATGTGATCTCTCAAAACTTCCTAAATGCAAACTATATGCCAAAATTATATCATTTCGTTCAATGAATTCTAACTATAGGAGAGTTGAAATTTTCAAACAAACAAAATGAACAAAAAACAATCAACAAAGATCCTAATGCAGCTAATAACAAGAAATGAAACTTTTTCTTTTCTTTTCTTTTTAAAAGCAACAAATAACAATAAATGCTAACTAATATAATGCAAAAAGATCTTTTGTTTTTTCTTCTTTTAAAATGGCATAATGCATTTAAACAAATCTCAAGAGATATTAACAAGCATGAACAAACAAAATTCACTCAATGCAAATAGAACCAACTCTAAAACACCAAGATGAACTGTCAAAACAAGGAAAAGCGCAAAGACTTTCAATGAACCGTGTGATCTAAGTTCAAATGAAGTTAAGCAAAATCCAAACAAGCTAGAGGTGAATTGCTCGAAGCATAGAATAACAATCTTTAACAACCACTAGACAAGTGTGGAAAACCACCAAAAAGTTGACTGGACAATCACAAAACCACAACTCCCCACAGAAGGCTCGACATGCAAAGCCACTAGGTACTCTAGGGCTAAGATACAAAATCGATAGAAATAAGCAAACAACTGAAGGATAAAGGTAAAACCCAGTCAAACAGAGGTCCAACACACTTCCAGAGGCTGCAAAGGATATAAAAAGACAAAAATCTGAGTTTAAAGAGCTTCCAACAAACAGACTGGCAAAATTCACAGGACTGGCGTGACTGTCAGCCTGAAACTTGCGCTATTAAGGAATTGGCACGAGTTGCTGCTGTGCAACATGCGCCAACTGGCGCGACTGTCAAGGAAAAAAACGCGCCAACACAGTTTGCTGGCCCAAAAAATAAATAAAACAGCCCAGGGTCTGGTCAACAGTACTCAGACAGATCTAACAGCAAGAAACAACTTTAACGCTGACACAGAAAGCTCATTTATGCAAGCAGGCAAGAGAAAACTAACATGCAAGACAAACTCCAATTCGTTCGGTTCATAAACCAAACCAGAGATTGACTAAAGTGGCGTTGATCTACTCCGCTAATGCAAAGCAATAGCGTTTCAAAGGCTGCCTGGCCGTGCTTCAGACTCCGTCCAAGGTTTATGAATCAAAAAACAAATAGCTCCTCCCCAGTGGAGTCGCCAAATTGTTGGAGAGGTAAATCCCCTCTGCGGACAGAGGTGATCCCACTAGCCCAAAATGGGTCTAGCAACAATCAAATCACGCTACTATGCAAGTTCCTAGTTGCATACTGAAAGTGGATTACGAGAACCAACCTGGAGTCCAACGCTAATGTCGAAGAAGAGTTGATACTCCCGTTCCCTTGCTCCGGCAGGTCACAATCCTTGCGATCCCCGTGTATGGATACCTGCACATGCAAAGAACGAAGCGAATACAAGCATAAAATCCACTAAAATACAACTATATTTCAGTCAGAAAGGAAATAAATCAAACATTATCATGATGAACAATGAGATTGGAACCATAACAGTAGTCGTTTATTAATGAATAATCAACAGAGAAAGATACAACCAAGGTTCTGACGTTGAACCTCTCCTCTGGCTGGGCGAGCAGCTATGTATGTCTTGCAATAGACCTTCTCTCTCTAAGACTTCCGGCAGCATAACCTCCCTATGCTTCAAGACGCTTACTATCACTCAAGACAAGCATAATCACAACTAGCATTACTTAGAAAACTAGCTTGTCTAATGCATGAGGACAGACTTTTATAGATGGAGAAGGGAGGAAGATACAATGCATCAGGACACCCATTGTGGATTGGCATTATCTCCGAAAAGCCGTTGTGGATAGATGTCAAGGATAGATGATGACTCTCGACCTCTATCAGATAAACTTTATCCTCAAAAGACTTCGTGATCTGAAGGGAAAAAACATCTGGGCGCGCGTTTGTCAAAAATCATTACCAAACTTGGTTGGCGCGGGTGTTGTTCTGAGACAGAGCGCCAATGGTCACACCCTCTTTTGAGGATCTCAGTGATTGGCGCGGGTAAGACATTGTGGACCCGTGCTAATGGGAAAAGGGCACTTTTTAGGGATATTTTGCAGAAGGTGTCTTCAGGGAACATGAAGTACATACTCAGGGGAACATAATGCAAGTGTTTTTAGGTTATGTCACTATTCACAGGTCCCAGAATGCGTCCTCCAACGTACGGAAACAGGGGTAACAGGGACGGTGACCAATGGTGACAAATTACTGTGTAACATCCATCATACATGGCACAGCATATCAAAGACCTTGTGGTAGATCTTTTTAGGCACATAGAAACTTAAAAGAGTGTAGGGTTGAAAAATTAATTAATCGCTTATCTTCACCATGCTAGTGGATTTGACTGTTCCAAATCTTGGACAATTTATTGATTTACTAGTAACTAAGTAGTAATTATGGACATATAAAAAGATGGTGGAACACCCACTTACTTATATAAATATTTAGTGAGCATTCCTATTATTACAATAATAAAAACGCATAACAATTTGTCTCAAAATAAAATTTCCATGTTAGGTATGGGTAAATGTCACATACCCCATGTCACATATCCAAATTTTTTTGTTATCTTTAAATGGTTTGTTTAATCAAATCATTAACATAACTATATTAAGTGTCATTTTCTCACCTCATGCTTATCACTTATGTTTTTCTTATGTGAATATACATAACTTAATATCATTACTGTGTTTTCGACCACTCTTAAGGTTAGGGATTGCTAAGTAAATGCATTATAAAGTTCACTTGGCCAGTATTCCTTTGTAGTGCTCGGTCATGTGAAACGGTCGATTACTTTATGGTTTAGGGATGAATGGAGTCACAACATTAAATTACATCTAAAATATAGTAGATCATAATTGAATAGTATGAAACTTGTATGATTGTCTGCCACATGGCATGGTTTGGTTCTTAGGATGCATATAAAATCAAGGGTCTTGAGCACTTGACTCTCAATCAATGGGTAGATGGACTAAGGGAATTTATAGGGTAACTACCCTCTTCTCTTTAGCACCATGTGAGGCTCATTTTCCTTGGTCCCTCCCTGTCAACCCAACTCTGCGACTCAGCTAGGGTTTTGAGGCCTATGAAGTTTTCACCCCCTTATTGTCAACACTCTTCATTTCTTCAAGCAAATCTCTTCCCCTACAACCGAGAGTTTACAATATCCCTGGAAACCATTTGTTCTATGGAGTTTTTCAAAGGGTACACGTCAAGTCTCGACTCTAACCTTCAAGGTAATCCAGGTATTCTCCCTCTTTATTGTTTCCAATATTTTTCTGTTTCTTTCCAGCAATATATAAGTTTCATTATAAAATCATGGATTGTTGTGTAGGGTGATGACAAGGTGATTTCAACATCTCTCTAATATGGTGCAGGACCTTTCCAGGTGGATTTTTTTTTCTACAAGTCTTTCTGTGAATTAATTTTCTATATTGTCATCTAGCTATTAACAAAGATTCTGACTCCTAGGGTTTTTTGTGGGAAGTTCTTTAGCCCAGCCCGACCCAATTAATTAATCCCAAGGTGTGCTGTTGTTGATTCCTTACATTCTCCTTCTCTTAGAGTAGTCGGATTGATGTTACAGTCTTAATGTATAGAACTGCTCTACACGCTCTACGATAAGATTCCAAATGCACCTCGACCAGCTTTCACTGTTCCTCCTCCTCCACAATCGAGTAAGGACTCTCATGCTAGCGACGATGTGATTCGTTCTTCGAGCAAGCAAATGGTAGGTAGACCATCTGGTCAAACACTTTCCATTTCCAATCAAACTTCCAATGCATCAGAAAACACTCTTTCTTCTGAATTCAATGTCGTGTCATCTGGAAAAGCCAAGAATCAAAAGCAACCAGGAGGCAAGAAGAAGGGGAAAAACAAGAAGAAACAAGATAATCCCCCTCAAGAGAAATCATCTGATTCCTCTACTTCGGCAATGAAACCTCGTTATTCATGTCTAATCTATAATGATGATCATTTTACAAGAGATTGTCCACACTGCTCGGAAGTCTCTAAGATTTTCAAGACTTCTAACACATCTGCAGTGTTGACTGATCCGTTTCCAAACCTAGAGACACATTTGGTTGCGACAAACCATGCTTCCACATCCCAAGTACTTATGCTATCAGTTGCAAATCCTAAAAACGAAGTTTTTGTGTCGACGCGAAATAAAGATTATGGAAATCCGCCATCGTCGTTGAATAATCAGGCCACTGATCAACCTAACCCTTCGACTTTGACTTATCAAAAAATATTCCACCACCTATTGTGCCATAATTGACAATAAAACCACCAAAGGGAGTTGTGCATAAATCGACATTTAACCCTAGAGCTCGAGCAGCTCATAACTATAACATAGTAGAAGATATTTCTCAATCACCTTATGCTATGTCAATGCTTGAGGTGTTAAAAAACTATTCCTCCCAGAAGCAGGCTTTACTGTCATCAATTGGTGGAATAGACCCTACAGATTCCAATCTTATGGTTTTTAACCATGTGGGATATACACCACAGTTACTGGCACATTTAGCTTTCCTAATTCAAGTAAAGGCTCTCAATAAGAATGTTCACCGAACTATTTTGATGAGGGGGCATCTACTTGCATTATGTCAATGAGCTACTGGAAAACACTTGGTTCACAACCGTTGTCATGATCACCAACAACGTTAAAGGCTTTCGACGGACGAACATATATGCCTTGTGGGATTTTAAGTAACCTGCAAATTGAACTAGGGGTAAAAACAGTTAATGATGAAGTTGAGGTAGTTGATAGACCCCTCAACTACAACATTTTACTAGGAAGGCCATGGTTATATGATATGGCTATTGTGATTTCCACATACTTTCGTATGATTGCATTCCCTCATAAAGGTGGAATCACAGTATTTGATCAGCTTGCCTTCTTTGCATCTAGTTCTCAGGCTATTGGAAGCATTCCATTGGTACACGGACCCCTGTTGTCACTTCAAAGTGTTGGTGTAGGTCTCTTTAAAGATCCTTCCCTAATGGGTACTTTTACGCTATCGTCACCATATGATTTGGTGGAAGTGGCAAGAGTAGAGACTTGCAACATGATTTCCTCCACTTCATCTGATTTAAGGAGGATTACCAACAATTCTAAAGTTGATAGTAATACTGAAGTTATGCCGCTAAGCCCCATTGAGGTTGCATAGCAATCAATTTTTCTGGCTTGTGCGGCAAACCCAAATCCACTTTCACCAATTGTATGGGTAGACCGTTCATTAGAATATGGTACTTCTTCGGATCCTTTTTCACGTATATTTTCTATGGATGAAGGAATCATCCAATCAATGATGATAGAAGAACCTTGGGAATGTTATCATCATCATTCCCATCTTCTAGATGACATTAAAGATTATTCAAATGAACTTAACCACCCTTCAGTTGTTCATTTTCTTTCAATTTTTGTTTTCATAGACACAGTAGATTCCGAGCGAAACCTGTCAAATATTGAAGAAACAATTTCTATTAATATTTCGACCAAACCTAATGTTGTAGAAAACATTCATGTCAGCAAATCGTGTTCTCCATCAAAACTTGATAGTTACCGTACTCTCTTTCGTGAATTTTGAGATATATTTGCATGGTCATACAAGGATATGCCAAGTATAAACTCTAGAATTGTTGAACATGAAATCAAAATATATCCTGATGTCAAACCAGTACGACAGCGGCTTCGACCTATTCATCCAAAGAAATTCTCTGCCATAGAAGTAGAAGTTGAAAATCTTTTGCGTGATGGCTTCATTTACCCCGTACCTCTTACTGACTAGGTTTCCAACATTGTTCATGTCATGAAAAAACAAGGGACAATTCGAGTGTGCCTCGATTATAGGGATGTAAACCAGGCATGTCTGAAAGACAATTATCCTACTCCTTTTATCGACCATATTATTAATGAATGTGCAGGATGCGAAATATTATCATTTATGGATGGTTTTTCCGGTTACAATCAAATCAATATCTGCCCATAGGACCAATCTAAAACGTCTTTTATTTGTCCATGGGGCACATTGGCATATAGAAAACTCCCTTTCGGTTTAAAGAATGCAGGGGCCACATTTTAGAGGGCAGTGAATTATGCCTTCCATGACATCAAGCACATTGTTCAACCTTACCTTGACGACTTACCTTCTCATTCACGAAAGCGAACTGATCACCTGCAACATTCGAGAGCAATATTTTTACGGTGCCGACACTACAAGATATGATTCAATCAACACAAATGTGTGTTTTTTGTTGGTTCTGGTCAATTGCTTGGATTCATAGTGTCTAGAGATGGAATTCAACTCGATCCATCAAAGATTCAGGCAATTCTTGACTTGCGTCCACCTTCAAATCTTTTACAGTTACAGAGACTCCAAGGGAAGGCTAACTTTCTGAGGAGGTTCATTCCCAATTATGTTGAAATGGCTAAAGGTTTTACACGTCTTTTGAAAAATGGGATACCCTTCCATTGGGATCAGGTTGTGCAAGCTTCTTTTGATGCTCTTAAAGATACCTTGATTAGAGCATCATTAATGTATTCTTCGAATTATCAAAATGACTATTACTTGTATCTCGCCATTGCATATACAACCATTGGCATGGTTTTAGTCCAAGAGGAAAATGGGATTGAACATATGATATATTATTTGAGCTGCAATCTCAATGATACAAAAAGTAAGTACTCTTATGTCGAGAAGTTAGCTTTGGCAGCTGTGCAAGCTGTTCAGATATTTCGCCACTACATTCTGCTCCGGCAAACCACTGTCATTTCGGACTGCAACCCTATGACATATATTTTGTCACATCAATTGTTGGGGGGAAAATACTCAAAATGGATAGTCATTTTGCAGAAATTTGATCTGGAATTCATCAAGTCCAAATCAAAGAAATCTCTCATTTTCGCTAGGCTACTTTATGACCTTCCCTTAACCTCCATTGATTCAACATTTGAACCATTGATTTTGGATGAGTCTTTGTTCCTGATATCGTCATCTGACCCATGGTATGGAGATATACTAATCTATCTCCAGACCCAAACTTTCTGACCTGATACCTCTCACTCGCAACAATGACATATTCGATACCAAGCCAAATATTATCTGATCATTGGCGACACTCTTTACCGTCGTGGTATCGATATGATTTTACAAAGGTGCCTCACACATGAGGAAATCTAGAAAGCATTGAATAATTACCATTCAAGTGTTTGTGGTGAACACTTATATGGATATGCAACCGCATAGATAATTCTCCATGCATGTTACTTCTGGCCAACTATATTCAAAGATTGTATTATTGCCGTCAGAAGCTGTCATGCATGCTAGATCTATGACCGTGGAACTATATTACCACCTGCACCATTGCATCCAATCGTTGTTGTTGGACCATTCGCAAAATGGGGCATTGACTTCATGACATGTAACCCCACCTCAGCCGAGGGGCATGGGGGCATGGGTATATTATAGTCGTCGTTGACTATTTTACCAAATGCGCTAAGGCGATGCCAACATTAAACAACAGTGGCGAAATGACTGCTCTTTTCTTTTTTAACCATGTGGTTGCCTGGTTTGGTGTACCACAAGCCATAGTTATATATCATGGGTCGCATTTTCACAATCACATGATGGCTGAGTTGACTGCTAAGTTAGGACTGTCGCACGATAGTTCTACCCCTTATTATCCACAAGTGAATGGACAAGTTGAGGCTATCAATGAAGTCGTGAAGCGGATGTTGCAAAGAATGATAGGGGTTCATAAATGAAACTGGCATTTAATCTTGTACTCTGCCTTGTGGGCATATCGAACCTCGGTGAGAAATGCAACTGGATTCACACCCTTTTAGTTGGTGTATGGTCTAGAAGTAATATTACCTGTTACACAAAAATATCATCACCATGATTATTTGCAGTTAGTATGGGTCTATCATCACTTGTACTGTCCTCCTAAGCAAGTCTTAGACCTCAGCTCTTCAAGTCAAGCTTTGAAAATGAGAGAAAGTCATTAAAAATCAATGAAATTCTGGTTCCGCACTTTCTCTCACTGTCACCTGCGGTCCCGCACCTTTTGTTTACAAAAAATGAGGACCTGCCCGCTCTGTCCCTAAAGGTGTGGGTGCGGACCACTCTGAAAGTCAAAAGGCACAAGTTTTATCTTAAAAAACTCACTTTGGGTTAATTCTAGATGATTCTAGAAGGAATTTTGACGTGGATTTTCTGCTCTTAGGTGGTTCATGCATCCCAAAAGAGAAGCTAATCCCTTGATGAGAGGAGCTATCCCTTTGAAGGAGGACTTTATCCCTTTGAAGGAGGACCTAGTAACCTCCCTCCATTGCACTATAAATTCAAGCATTGGGCTGGTTGCTGGAGAGGTTAGAAGCTGAACATTTTTTAGGGTAAATGCTGGTGAAATCAAGACTTCCTAGTTGAGCTTAAGAGGAGAGATCAAATACCTTTTTGGCTTCATTGGGGAGTGAGTGAAACTTGTCAAAGTAGAGGAGACTTCTTGCTGGACCCTGGGAGGAGCTTGTACAGCGTCAAGGCACAGGTTGTAAAGTTCTCCTTCTTTTGAATTAATACAATCAAACTCATTTTTGTCAACAAGTATCTCATGTTATTTGTTTCATGAACTCCTTGACTTTCATGTTAAATATGTTTTATGATATTGGCTTTTCAGGTGCAATTTAATTTGTTTGCCTTGTTTGTGTTTGCAGATTCGCGACAAAGGAGCTCATTTGGATCGAAGGAGTGAGGGCATCCACAAACTTGCGTTGGACCTAAGGTAGGCCCTCAAACACTTGTTTGCTGTTGTTTATTAAAGCATATTTAGAGAAAGATAGTGTCTGGTTGGTTTGCTTGTCATTAGGTCTTCTTTAGATTCTAGGAAGGTCTATCTTGTCCGCAATATCGACTTATTCTGTGTGACAAAATGGCGACTCCGATGAGGACTTGATTGTTTTCCTTGTTTTTACTTTGACCTGAGAAACTGTGTTTTTGTTTCTGTTTTTGGCTTGTTGTGTGTAAAATTGGGTAGAGTTTGTAGATCCAGGGTTATTTTTCGTTTTTCATAGCTTTGAGAGAGGACCGCACCCTAGCCTTTTGACACAGTGCGTACCTATCCGCACCTTTCCTTTTAGCACAGAGCGGGACCGCACCTATGTTAACTGTGGGCCTGCGGACCCTGTCAAAATTTTGAAAAACCTAAGATTTCCTCTGTTAGTCAGCTTATTTTTTTGTTTAGAAATTGTTATCCACTGCCCAAACTTGCATATAACCTGTCAGAAGCTTTCCTTAGATTGATTTCATTAGTGTTAGGGTTTTAGGTGAAATTCCTAGGAGTTTTGCTTGTTGGGTTTGTTTTTCATTTTGGTTGTGTAGTGGCTCTAAGCTTAGAAGCTGTAGGGACTTCAGATCACCTTAGTATCTACCAGCCTTCTTATGAGTCTGACCATTTATGAAATCTCCCCTTGTTGAGGAATCCGCTTTGAGTTTTCTCTTTACAAAACTTCGAAAAGCTTGTGTTTAAAATTTTGGATTTTCATTTTCAAAAAGAAAACAAAATTGATTGTTCTTGACTGATTTGTGATTCTCCATAAATTGGTCCTTAGCTTACATCTAGCTAAGTAAAACATCCTTAAAAAGACATCTAGTAGGATTTGACTTCAAATAGGTTTTTATAATTTATAGATCTCAAAGTTAGTCATTTTCATAGTTTTGAGTGTTTTATAAATAAAAAAAAATCTCTTTTGAAAAAAGTTTGTTTTTGTAGTGGTTGAGTTCTTTGAAACGAAAAAGGGAAATTTTTGTGAAATAACTAGTTGTCTCGTTTTGAGTGCATTGGAAAGGACAAAAGCCCTTCTTTTAATTTGTTTCTTAATAAGGATTTGTGTTTACAAAGTATTTTCATTCTCAAACTCTTTCTTAGTTTAGAAGTTCATTGAAGAGAAAAAGATTGTTGAAATCATCTTAGGTGCATTTTTAGTGATTTTGAGTCGAGTCTTCATAACACGAGTTTCATCTTTGCACCTTTTGACTTAAACAAAAACCAATAAAAAATAACGCTTAAAGTAAAATTCATCTAGTAACATTTTTATTTCTAGGGCTCTGATACACCAACTTAGCTTATGCTAGTGTCTTGGAGTAGGAGAGTAATTAACTCTCCAAGATAGTAAAAACAAACAAGTAGGTGTATCTTGTGGTAGGGAAGAAATCCAATTGTTGCATTTATGCTCTGGGAAAGCTCCTCTTAAAGGAGAAGCACGAGATCATGTCCGAACCAGTGTGGGAATCAATCCTTCCTCATTGGGAACGACGCCAGATATTCACGTATTAAAAACAGTAAACCTCGGATTAACCATTGTCGAGGAGCCTGGGGTCACTTGTTGGTAAACCTTGGATTATGTCAAGGAGCCTTCAAGGGGATTGAGCTTGCTACTCTGCCCTTGCGTGCGTATCGGATCGTAGACTGTTCCCACAGGTATATTTGTTTCAGTTGGTAACCTTAGTGGCCATATTCTTTAGGATTCTTCCTGAGGTGACAGTGGTGGAAAATCCCACTGTACCTGGAGCAGACGTCGGCTAGACTCACTTGGATTTTCTGGGGGGTTCTCTTCACTCGAGACTGTTAAGTGGAGGAACTTCTACCAGTCTATTCATTAAGCAGGTTGTCGGGGTAACTGTTCCAACTGCCATTTTTTGTATTGAACTCTTCGACGTTGGATTTCATCACCAACTAGTGTTTTCAGTACGGAAAGTTACTGTTTGTGTGTGTTTGATCTCCTAGATTCTTTAAGCGTGTGATTCAAATTTGTTTGGTTCTTTAGAGGCTTTAGGTGGTTTTCATTGATATTTTACTTTGTTTGCGTGTGAAGTAGTTAAAAGTTTTTAACTGTGGCTGAATTATCGAGGAAGTCCCGTAGACTTCAGGGCCAACCTCCTGAGTTTTTAACCGTGGCTAAATTACTGAGGAAGTCCCGTAAACTTCGGGGCCAACCTCCTGAGGAAGTCCCGAGCAGCTTGAAGGCTTGAAAGTCCTCGTAACTCCTAGAGACAGTAGAGTTGGGTCACCTGAAGAAGGAGAATCTTCTTTGATAGTACATCCTGTTTTCAAACGTTAGTGGCAGATTATAATCCACAGTCATTGTCTGTTTCCGAAGTGACTGGTAGCTTTTCATCTACTAGTGATATAGGTGAGGAACCTGAAATATCCGAGCCTAAAAGTGAATTTGCTGCTACTCTGACATCGGGGTTTGTTTCTCCAGCTTCTAGTGGTCCTGGTTCACCTAGGGTAGAAAGAGTAATCACCCAAGATCTTCCTTCTGAAAATCAACCTGTTATTGAGCTAAGGGAGCGTGAATCAATTTTTTACAGTCCACCTAGGAGCAGTACTTGGTATCTTTCTTTGAGTAATTTCTTAGGAAACTCAGGGTTAAGTTTTTCACCACCTCGCGCTCCTTATCACCCAACACCTAGAGGTTATTATCCTCCGTTAAATATGTCAAAGCAGTCGTCCATGTTTACTCAATCCCCTGAATCATTTTTGTACGGCGGTCCTTCTGTTCCCTCTAGGTATCAGTCACTTTCTGGTACTTTTTCAGGAGCATCTCCTCAACCCATTGAGCAAGGGTTATTAACTGGAAGCAATGGTACTAAGCCGTTGAGAGTAGAATAAATTCTCAGGATGTCAGGTTCTATTCCCAATCCTCAACCTCAAGGTGGCCAGTTACCGCCTGGGGGGCAGCCTCAATTATCGCCTGGGGGGCAACCTCAAGGACAGTACATACCTACAGGACAGTACGTTCCTCAAGGTCAACCCCAGACTCAATATGTACCCCAAGGTCAACCCCAGTATCAGTTTATACCTCAAGGTCAACCCCAGTATCAATACATGCCTCAAGGGTATCAACCCCAAGGTCAGTCCTCGAACCAAGGTTTCCAACCACCCTCCGGTCAAGCGTATATGCAAAGAATGGGAAATGTACCTTTAAATTATCAATCCTACCCTCAACCCGGTTATGGTCCTCAATATTCTCAACCTGTTATGGGTCAGTACCCCGGAATGAATATAGTGTGGGATCCATCGCAAACTCAACAGGTGTTGCAGCCAAATGTACAGTTGTCATCTCAAACTGGACAATCCTTAGTTTCCGGTACACCCCAGCAACCAGTCCAGTCTAACATTCAAACTTATGTACCTTCGGTAGTTTCTCAGTCTGGGCCTAGTACACCTCGTACTCCGCCTCAAACCGCTGCTACAACTGCCGCAACATCTGTTCAATCTACCCCACCTACTTCTGGAGTATCGACAGCTCCGGTTTCTACTGTTCCTGTATCTACTCCTCGGACATCTTTACCACCGTCTGGATCTACGATTCAAACTTTTGTTCAGATGCCTGTAGGACAACCTGGTTCAAGTACGGTTGTCACAAGTCAACCACAATTTACTTATCAACCGTACCAGGGACAGTACCAATTCGGTCCTGCTGTGCAGCAGCCAGTCTATCAGTATCAACCATACCCTAGGTATACTTATCAACAACCTCAACAACCCCAGTACGATCTGGTTAATCCTAGTTTTTCGGGAGGATACAATATCCCAAATGCAATTCCTATTCCTAGTTATCCTGGATATCCTCCTCCTGGGGCTGGTCTCATGACCCAAAGTTTTAGGGACCCTAATCGTCAGTTACCGTTTATCGCAACTTTGGACTTACCTGACTTGTCGCACCTAACGAACGATCCCATTAATTATCTTTCGTTTTGGCCGCCAATGCCGAATAAGTTGCCCAGTGACATTCCTAAGTTCGAAGGTAAATCAGGAGAGGACCCGTCGAACCATGTGATGACTTACCACCTCTGGTGTGCGTCTAACTCCATTTCAGATGATTCAATCCATCTTAGACTTTTCCAGCGCACTCTAATTGGTCTCGCAGCCAAGTGGTACATTGAGTTACCGCGAGGCACTTTTTATAATTTTAGTCAGTTAGCTACCTCGTTTTTAACTCATTTTCAGTTGCCAGTCCGATATGACAATGGCACGGAATTGTTAACTTCGTTAAAACAATCGACATCCACTTACATTTCAGATCATATTCATGAGTGGAGACGTCGATGGCGTTTAGTGAAGGTGTTTATTCCGGATCAAATCTTGGCCGAGTGGTTTGTAAAATCTTTGTTGCCAAAGATCACTGAAGATGTAGCTAAAGCCGGAGTTGTTACTGAGGAGCAAGTAATTGCTCAAGCACAGTACCTTGACTTGGTCTATACTCAGTCAAGTACGTTACACGAGAAAATCCTCGATCTTCCCAAGCAAAATCAAATCGCTGTAGCTCCTTCGGGATCTCATGCCGCCGATGGTATGATTGGTACGGTTAACACTAAAAGTAAGAAGAAATCCTCCAAGAATTCTTCTCCTATCATAACCTTGCCTGATTCCCCAACAGGAGATTCTTCTGTAGATATTTCCGCCGATATTCACGTTGTAGAGTCATCTACAGCCAAATCAAAATCTGGTGGGAAGAAGAAAGGAAAGAAGAAGAATAAAACGGACAAAAATTCAAAGGAGAAACCTGAAAAATTGGAATCCAATGATGAAAAGCGCAAACCTCGTTATCCTTGTCTCATTTGTGATGATGAACATTTTACAAGAGACTGCCCTCATCGTGCAAAGGTTCCGAAGATTGTCAAAGGTTCCCAAACTCCTGCTGTTTTAAAGGATCCTTTTCCAGCTTAAGACGGTAAGATGATAGGTTCGTCCTCGAGCGCTAATGAAGAACCCATACTGATGATGTCCCATGTTAGGATTGCGACTCGATCGCAAGATTATGGTAGTAAAAGTCTTGTTGATGGTAAAGAATCAGAATCTTCTCATTCTAATCCATCAACCTCAGCTCCCGGTTCTGATCCACTACAGGTCGAGAAACCTAATCCAGACTTGGTAATCAAACCGCCCACCAAGGGTATACTTCGAAAGTCAGCTTTCAATCCACATGCGAGAGCAGCTCAGAATTATAACATTGTTGAGGATGTTAGCGCTTGAATTTGGCCTCAGGCTGAAAAAGACAAAATCCAAGGCAACATCAAACCACTTAGCCTCGTAGCTAGCCCTACGGGGCAGGAGAGGGCTCTCTCCGGGTCTATCTCGGCAAAAGGTTTTCAAAGGGCGGAGATGACCAATAAAGAACACTGATTTTAGGCTAGTAAACTGATTGAGAAAGTTTGATTTCAGATTTTTAGGGTTTTGGTGGAAAACAGGAGGAGAGCAATTTTGGGTGCGGGGATGGGACACAGCTTTTGCAGAGGTCTCTTTGGGGCAAGGTAGGAGATTGTCTTGATGCCTTTGATTTAAATGAATGAATAGGAATGACCGGTGAGGAGCTAAAGAGAGCAAGAAACTTTCGAGAGTTCTCTTTAGACAGAGGAAAACATAGATATTAAGCAAACTTAAAGGTAGAGCATACAAATTATGCATTCTACCTTAACACTTCATTTACTTAATGTGCAGAAAAGCAAAGTGGGAAAATGATACACATAACACACTTACAAGTACATGAGATAAGCACACCATCAACACAAATAACCACAGGAATCCCAAAAAGTGCTGCAAAACCCTGGTCTTTCCTTTGCCAAAATTGCAGAGATACAAAGTGTAATACAATATAAGCTTATCCCTCAAGAGTCCAACCATGAAAATGACTAAGAAAATACATAATATAGGAAAGCTAACACCTTTCCTTGCCTCTAGGGGTCGAGCTCATCATCCTAAGAGCTGTTTCAACCAATTCTAAACTGAGCACTACAATCTAGGCAATCAAAACAACTTGCCTCTATAAGCTAGGAAACCAATTCATTCATTAAATTTTTGACTTTTTATGAATGAATCTTCTGGAAGAGATAAATAAGTGCCATGACATCATAAAATTACATCAATTACATCAAGGAGGATGAAAAATCACTCCAAAAAGACAAAACTAGTCGAATCTGCGTTTTGCTGAGCTGTAGGTGAAAATCTGGCAAACTTCCCTGATGCGTAGCCCCCCAATCCTCAACACGTAGCGCGCCTTTGAGCCAACTTTTGAGGCACTTCCCGGCATCCAAATGAGGCAAAAGTAGGCTTGTTGGAAAGGTCTGGATGTCTACTTTCCAGCCCAAGTGGAATTTCTCAATTTGGTGGTCATTTTCCCATCCAAAATTTCAATCTCCCAAGACTGCTCCCTGTGTGTCCAAAAAGTGGCAGAAAGTCATTTTTTGCATGTTTTTTGACCTTCTGAGGGCTCAAAACCTGATGAAATATCTTGGTAATTGCTGAGCAAGTGTAATTTGTCATGAAAAATCCAAAAATACTGAGTTTGTGAGGAATGGACTTGCGCATCTTCAAGGTAGCGCGCGGCGCGCTACGCGTTGAGAGTAAAAACCTATGTGTGGCACAAAAAAGTCAAAATTGACCAAAATTGCTCAAAATTTCCTGAAATTTGAGCTGGAAGTGCATCATTGAGCACCATGCTCCTCCAAGGAAGCCTTAGCCAAAATATGAAGGGGATCGGGCCTTTTCCTCTGTTTTAGTGCCTTGGCCAACCGTCCTTTGAGCACCTTCATTGTTGCTTTACACACATGCATTCGAGCCCAATAGTGATTCTTCATGTGTCGGAGCATGTCTTTTTCCGTGTTTGCCTTCACTAGAAACTTTTCCAAATGAGTATTGACCCGGATGAGCATAGCCTCTTGCTCAATGGGCGTCAAATCACCGAGTCTCTTGCGAGCCAAGTTGCGGTCTTCATGGATACTCTGCAACTCATCAAGAGAGTGTTCATCCTCTAATTGCTTGTTGCGCTGCTCTAAATAAGTAATTGTCCAATTTGCCATCTCCAATTTTTGCTGCAACAAGTCATTTTCAGCTCTTAGCTGCTGGATGATCTCCTCTGACTCTAGGCTAGGAGAAATGATATCAAGGTCAACAACATCTATGCCTGGAACACCTGATGGCCCCTCATCAATCTTGGGCTGCTTGCCTCTCTCTGGTACCTGTGCTGCTGTCGAAAGTGAGGCCCCTTCCACCTAATGTGGAGATAACACTCGCTGTGTTGATGAAGAAGGCGACACCCCTTCCACCTGATGTGGAGATAATACTCGCCGTGCAGATGCTAATAAGACCCTGTGGCCTCTCTGATATGTAACATAAGGAGGAGTGCTGACATGCTCGGGCTCTGGAATATCAAACTGATGTGAAGGCCCTCTCTCATCACGGACAACCTCAGGAGGTGGTTGTGGCACTGTGAACAAGTCACGAGAAATGAAATCCTCCCATGGAATACCCTGTTGTGCCAACTGATGCATGACCACAATCTTGATCAGTGCATAATGATAGATGCTCTTGTGTTGCTGTGCTGGGCTCTTTCTTTGCACCAAGGGCACCATCCTCTCTATATTTCGGCACATGAAAAATGGAATGTTCATCATTCGTACCCGTGTGAAATGCATCAACAAACGGATATGGTATGAATACAAACGTGAAAATCTGCCCTCACAAGTGAAATAGCGAATGATGATCCTCATCAAAGGTGCATACTCGTCTCTTAAGAATCTGAAGCGAAAAAAACCAGTTAGGTACCTCATATATGCAGGTTTGATATATGGATCATAATGAAATCTGTCCAACTGCTGGCGCTTGTTCCATTCTTCTCCAATATTGGGTATCCCTGTTGCTTGAGCAACAATCTCAGGTGACAATGTGAAATCCACTCCTGCAAGATTCACATGCCCATTGTGCAAATGTAGGACAAACAAGCGGGCCAATTCCTTGTGGTGTTGAATTTGGGAGATTCTCTCACAATATTCATAGCATGATAGATACCGGAAACATGACACTACAAGTGGACAAGCTTGTAGATAAGCCAAAGAGGTGGGTTCCTCTCTGACATGCTGACCACCCTTACCACCCCTGTGATGCCTCCTTGGCACCTCTACCTCTGGTGTTGATTCACGGTCATCACTTTGCTCATAATTTGTTTCGGTTTCTGACATGGTTTTGGAGGCAAGTGACTGAAAAATAATGCTGACTGTGCACCCAATGAACTGCTGTTTTGACTTGTTTAAATGTTGTTACCAAGGGGACAAACACACATGGGAAATGTTAGGGAAAAGGGAAAATTGAGGGGATTAGGGAAAGCAAATGTGAAAGGAAATTTTAGGAAAGGAACATGGAACATATACAATCATAATTTGTAGGATTGTAATGGGAAGTGGGGTTTAGGAAATTTACATAGGATTTTAGGAATTAGTAGCGTTTAGGGATTTTAATGATTTTTAGTTGGGAAATTATATGATTTGCATGGAAAATGTCAAGGAAAATGGTGAGGAAAATATGGGGAAAGAGGAACGGGAAAATGGGTAACCTTGGGCAGCAAATTTCAATGAAACCCTAGCACATTTGCATTTTTAATATTTGATACAGCAAGGTAGGGTTTTACTCCATATTAGCATGGCATTTTTGCATTTTCATTGCTCATTCATCTTAGCCAAACCAAAAATCACCATGATTAGAGGCCTACCTGAAAAGATTTGGAGAGAGAAGCAGTTTTGATGGCTTGCTGGCAATTTCCTGAGCAAGAAACCCAACGCGTAGCGCGCCTTCAACGCGTAGCGCCTGAGTTAAATTGAACTGGAAAATGTGCGCTGATGCGTAGCGCGCCTCCTCTGATGCGTAGCGCGCTGCTGCAACTACTCAATTCGCCCAATGAACTTTGAAACCGTCTTGACAAGTATTCTCTTGGAGTGTTGAGAGGCAAATGAATTACCAATGAGGGATGGCATGCTTTTATAGGCTTCCTTTTAATTTTTTACTTGCCTAAAACCCACTTTGTAATGTTTGAATGTTGACACTTTTTGCTTTAATTGGCTCTAACCTTTAATTTCATTTCTTTGAAAAATTGGTTGAAATGATGATTTCTTCTAAAAAAATTTGTAGGGATAGCTTCTGGGATGCTTTGGCAAAGGAGACCAAGGCTGCACTTCGACATTTGAAGAATTTGAAATTTTGAGAATTTTTACAAAAATGAGATAATGACCTTGTTTTCAAAAACAGAGTTTTTGAGAACAAGGTAAAAATTTAGCTGTACAATGATGAGAAATGTTTAATGAAGGACATCCCTCTGGCCTGCTGGTCCTTGATGACCTCTCAAGGAAAAATTAGACTCAACCCTAGACCTAAAACCTAAAAACTTAAAGCAAAATGAATGACCCTTTGAGGACTTTATTTATTTGAACAAACCTGAACCAGCAGTGCCAAACAAGAGGGGAATAACGACATAAACTCCTTCCACCGAGATTATGGCATGCCTAACGGAATGCGACATGATCACACTGATGAGACACCTAACTATGAAATGCAAAGAGCTTTTGATCTCTGGTGGAGGGCTACTAGACCGACTCTAACAGAGGATTTAGCTGTTTCACCCTCAGCAATGTCGGCTTTGGAAGTGCTGCAATCATGTCCAGCACAACGTAAATTACTTTTGTTGGCTATAGGAGCTGTTGACGTTCAGGACTCAAACCTAATAATTTTCAATCTAGAAAATAGTACACTGCGTCTGCCTCATCAAATGGCTTTCCAGATTCCAATGATAGTCAAAAACAGGCCTATTCATCGGACTGTAATTGATGAGGGAGCCTCAACGTGTATTATGTCGATACAGTGTTGGAGATCACTTGGTTCTCCTTCGCTAAATCAATCCTCGAGGATTCTAAAGGCCTTTGATGGCCGTGGGTTTCATCCTTTTGGCATTCTAGAGGATTTGCCTATAGGGGTTGAAGGAAAAACTGTTAGTCTAGATGTGGAGGTGGTTGATGCCCCTCTAGATTACAACCTTCTCTTGGGTCGAAGTTGGTCTTACGCTATGACAGCGGTCGTTTCATCGGTCTTTCGGGTTATAAAGTTTCCTCATAATGGAAAGATTGTAACAATAGACCGGCTGGCTTACTTTTCATCCGACCCAGCCTCTTCTGAGAGTATTCAGCATGTCGGTAAAACGACTATCCCATATAAGGATGTTGGAGTAGGACTAGTTAAAGATGTCGGTTTACTGGGAACTTTTCCTTTTCCTCCGATCAACGCATCGTCTTCATTTGCAACCATTCATATGATCACATCAGACACCATTATTTATGATGATCCTTGGATCATTCCTTCTGAATCTGAGATAGACTCATTTGGTGATGTCATGCCTTTGATTCCATATGAAATTGCGTATGAGGCTGTGCAATCATTTACCGACCCATCTTCAACCAAAATTGACTTCATGAATGTGGTCCGTGAGGAATCGCTTTTCACATCAACCTCGGATTTAATCACGTTTTCCGAACGTGTTCACTCTGACGAGCAAATTCGTGAAATCCTATGTGTAGATGATTTACCATGGGAAAATCTCCATCACAGATCTTCGTTTTTACCCGAGAATGATTGTTTTGAAAATGATTTCTCATCAATTTTTACGACTGAATATGTCAAGGAACCTCAGAATCCAATGAAACATCCTGATTCCGAGTTAAATTTGGGAAACATCTCTCGAACTATTTCTATTGACATTTCGGTTAAGCCTGGAATTGTTGAGAACATTCATATAGGTGCCTCGTGTATAGATGACGAAATTCGAGATATATAAGGCCCTATTTCAAGAATTTTGCGATGTGTTTTCCTGGTCCTATGAGGAAATGCCAGGAATTGATCCCGCAATTGTTGTTCATGAGATCAAGACTTACCCGGACGCTAAACCCGTCTGGCAACGTTTGCGTCAGATTCACCCAAGAAAAGTTGCTGCAATTAAAGCAGAAGTTGAAAAATTACTCAAAGCAGGTTTCATTTATCTAATCCCGTTAATGGATTGGGTATCGAATATTGTTCCGGTTAACAAAAAGCAGGGAACAATAAGAATATGTATCGATTATAGGGACATTAATCGAGCCTGTCTAAAGGACAATTACCCAACTCCCTATATCGATCAAATTATTGATGATTGTGTCGGCAGCAAAATATTCTCCTTCATGGATGGTTTTTCCGGATACAATCAAATCAATATTCTACCTGCCGATCAACCAAAAACGGCTTTCATTTGTCCATGGGGTACATTTTCTTATTGCAAGTTACCTTTTGGGCTCAAGAATGCCGGAGCAACTTTTCAAATGGCCATGTCATATGCGTTTCATGACATCAAGCACATTGTGCAACCGTATCTCGATGACTTGCCTGCTCATTCATTACATCGAGCTGCTCACCTCGTCCATTTACGAACAATCTTTATGAGGTGTAGGAATTATCGGATTCGGTTGAACCCACACAAATGTGTTTTCTGTATAGAAACGGGTTGATTACTGGGGTTTGTAGTTTCGAAAGCCGGCATTTGTGTCGATCCCTCGAAGGTCGAAGCTATCGTCAGATTGCCTCCTCCTTCGAGTCTTCGCCAACTCCAAAGTTTGCAAGGGAAAGCAAATTTTTTACGACGATTCATTCCTAACTACGCTGAGGTTACAAAGGGTTTTACCCAGTTGTTGAAATAGAATACTCCATTCTATTGGGATGAGATAGCTCATAAATCTTTTGATGCACTTAAACACGCGTTGACCCATGCACCATTATTGCATCCTCCCAACTACAACCAGGATTACTTCTTGTATCTCGTCGCCTCTCATTCCACCATTGGAATGGTCTTAGTTCAGGAAGATGAATTCGGAACTGAACATGTGATATATTACCTTAGCCGAACTTTAAATCCCACTGAGCTAAAATACTCACATGTGGAGAAATTGGCATTGGCAGCTGTTCAAGTTGTCCAACATTTTCGTCACTACATTTTGCTACGTAAAACTACAGTAATTTCGGATTGCAACCCTATGATCTACATTTTGACCAAGCAATTGCTAGGGGCCAAGTACTCTAAATGGATTTTTATCCTATAGGAGTGCGACTTGGAATTTGAGAAATCCAAGTCTAAGAAATCTTTAGTTTTTGCGGAGTTAATGTGTGACTTCCCGCGTGCTGACACAGAAACTGTGGTGGAGGAGCCCATTGCGGACGAATCCTTGTTTCTTATCAGTACTTTAGATCCGTGGTATGGGGATATCATCGTTTATCTCCAGACCCAATCCTTTCGGCCAGAAATTTCAAGGTCAGAACGTCGAAAAATTCGATTCCAGTCCCAACAATTCAGGATTATTGGAGATACTCTTTATCGCCGTGGGGCGGATTCTATTTTTCGACATTGTTTAACTCACGAGGAAGCTGAAAGGGTTCTAAATGACTATCACTCTGGAGCGTGTGGCGGTCATATGTCTGGGTATGCCACAGCCCAAAAGATATTGCGCGCTGGCTACTTCTAGCCGTCTTTATTTAAAGATTGTATTACGGCGGTTTGAAAATGCCACAACTGCCAAATTTTTGATCGAAAAATGCGTGCTCCACTTGCTCCTCTCCACCCTATAATTTCCGTTGGTCCTTTTTCCAAATGGGGTATCGATTTTATTACATGTAACCCTCACTCGGCCGGGGGGCATGCGTATATCATCCTTGTGGTAGATTATTTTACCAAGTGGGTCGAGGTGATGCCTACATTTGAGGCAAACGGCAAGACAGCTACAATTTTCATGTTCAATCATATAATTGCAAGGTTTGGTGTCCCGCAAGCGATAATCACTGATCATGGGCGTCATTTTCGAAACGTTATGATGACCGAACTTACAGGCCAACTTGGTTTACGTCATGATAGTTCAACCCCTTATTATCCACAAGCTAATGGTCTGGTTGAATCCATCAACAAAGTTTTAGTCATCATGATCTAACAAATCATTGGGATTCATCGGTCGAATTGGCATAACATGCTATTTTCAGCGCTTTGGGCATACCAAACTTCAGTAAAAACATCAACAGGGTTCACTCCTTTCCAACTAGTCTATGGTTTGGAAGTTGTGTTACCCATTGAATGCGAAATCTCGTCACTGCAAATGGCCATCGAGGTACTTCCAACCACTTCCGAAGAGGAAAAGCATTTGTTATACTTGGCTCAATTAGATGAGAATTAACGTGATGCTGCATTGGCGATCGAAACTCACACAAAACGCATAAAAGCTCAGTATGATCGAAATGTGACCCCTCGAAATTTTTCAGAAGGAGATCTAGTCTTAGTTAACGATCAAGCTAATGATAAATTAGGTGCTGGAAAATTCGTTCCTATGTGGCATGGGCCCTATGTTGTCAAGCGAAAGCTAGCAAAAGGGGCCTATGAATTGGTAAACTTTAACGGGGACTCTTTGGGTAAACCCAGAAATGGTCTTTACTTGAAGAGGTATTATGCTTAAAGAATGGGTATGGAGATTTTTAGTTAGGATAGTTTTTCTTTCTAGCTGGTGTGTTTTAGTTTAAACAGTGTGCTTAGCTTAGAGAGTGTTTTTTCGTCATTATTCCTGCTTATCTTGGTTTTACTCTTGATATTGCAGATGTCGATGCCTCTCCAAACATACATTGGTTTTGCTAATGGTGCTTGTCGTAATACACGGAACATTTATTCCGCAGCTTGGGTTATCTATTCGCCCTCTGACGAGTTAGTATCTATGCATGGGGTAAGCCTCGGTCAAACAACGAACAACATTGCCGAGTATAATGCAGTGATTGAGTTATTATCTGAATCTATTTCATTTGGGATTCGGAGTTTGATAGTGAGGTTACATTCTGAACTCGTTGTATTACAGCTTAATAGAGTGTATGCCATTAGAAATCCAGTGTTATTAAGATTATTTTTGAGAGTGCGTCTCTTGGAACGTGAATTTGATTATATTGAATATCAGCATATTCCAAGATCTTTAAATACATTAGCAGATGCAATTGCTTCTCAAATGTTAAATAGACATTTGCAATAATCATACATGTAAATTTGAAACCATTCCATAACATGATTTACAAGATAAGCCGGTAATAGTGATATATATAGGAGTGTGTCAAAAAAAAATACATCGTCCTCGATCATAGTTTGAAAAACACCTTATGATCGGCAAAAATGATAAGTACAAAAAA
Source organism: Pinus tabuliformis (assembly GCA_031772625.1). Classification (NCBI taxonomy): domain Eukaryota; kingdom Viridiplantae; phylum Streptophyta; class Pinopsida; order Pinales; family Pinaceae; genus Pinus; species Pinus tabuliformis. The sequence goes on along the minus strand of CM062820.1, from coordinate 631,699,148 downwards.
CAAAAATGTCATATGTGCCCACAATAGGCGATCATCCTATCACTGGTGATGATCTCGATAAGAAACCACTGCATGGGCCACCTTGCAAAGGAACCTCCTAAAAGGTCCCGGGACCCCAATCACATAGCGCTGAAGTCGACGAGGAATGTCATCTATAGTGGTCTCCAGAATATCTCCTGTCAAGCGCTCGAGATGACCCTCCAACTCGGCCAAAACCTCAGCTGATTCGTCCTATGGGGCTGCTGCAACTGGTTGTTTCCTCTCGTAAGGTCGCTATGGACCCACATCTGCATTTCAAACTTTTGTTATCAGTTTTGAGACGATGAAAAAATAATAAATAAAAAATTTAAATAGGAAAAATTTTGAAAATGATTTTACCTGAGTCATCCCACTGCTCTCCTGGTGGAAGAGCCATGTCTAGGTCACCACGAAAATCTACCCCAGCGTAAGGGAAGTCCTGAATAGAAAAGACCTGGTTTTCCAGCCATTGGAAATACTCAGGTTTGAATCGAGCAACCTCTGTCCTCTCGTCCGGGTGACGGACCATAACTGCGACCCATCGCATCAGTTTGGGCTCTCAAGGAAGCCCAGCTCCAATAGTAAGGTGTTGCGGGATCAACATGGGAACCCTCTCCAGGCCAAAACTCACAACCAAAGCCCCATAACCAAAGGTCTTTAGTTGTCCGTTTTTGGCCTTGGTCAGTTGGCCTTTCAGATTGGCCAACACGGCATCGCACCAGTTGAAGATGGTTCCTTGAAAGCAATCAACTGCCATACGCATCTAGGATCTGGTGGCAATATGTAATGCAGAAGCCCCGCAAACTCTGGTGACAGTAAATGCAATCACCATGAGTTCAGGACGGGATATGGTCTTTATGTTTATCCCTTTGTCTCTAGCCTGGCTGTTGCAGTACTCTAGCCGGAGGCTATCGACAGACTGGCCACCTGGCCTAGCCCCAAACGGGGTCAAGTCTTCGCCTCTCTTAGGCAAACCAGTCAAGAAATATATGTCCGCTGGCTCGATTTCGAGCTGGTGGCCACCAATGAAGAAGCACTGGTCCTGTATGCTCCATCTATCAACCAGCCACTGTAAGAAATCCACCTGAGCCCTCATTCCAGGAATGGCCCGGAATTTGTACAAGCCGCATGCCCTCAAAGCATCAAGTGAAGGCTGACGATTCCATGCGGCAACATCCACATCCTCATGCTGTCGTTCACGCCAATCTAGCATGATGTACTCTCTGCATCAAGTATAAAGATAAATTAAAATGCTAGAAATTATTTTGTTTGGTCCAATTTTTAGAATTTTTGGGTTAAAACCCTTGCGATGGGGACCGCACCCTCTAGGTTAGATACAGTGCGTGGGACCTCACCTTGTCTACATGGAAGGTGCGGACCCCTGGCTTTTTCCCAATGGAGAAAAAGTCGGGGTCTGCAGGCCAGCAGTGGTAAACCTGCGGGCCCCCGCGCACGGGTTTTAAGCCTAAAAACCCTCCCAAAAAATGAAATGAATGACTAAAACAAAAATTGAAACAGTCAAAAATGAAGAGTAAGATGATGTGGATTACCTGGAGAAGACGGTGTTCAATTCCGACGGTTGGATTTTCCGTAATCTTTACGGGAAGTTTTCTGAACAAAAACACTATTTTCTCACCCAAAACTCAAACGGTAAAAATGAATTGATGAAGGCCCATTTTGTAAGTTTTTTGAGTAAATAAATTGCAAATTTGTTTATGTTTCACTTTGGAAAGGTATTTTTGCGACATTTTTATCCATTTCAAACAGGTATGAGTAATGTTTGTGTTTTGTTCAGGATAACTGATTATTCAGGCAAAATCTATCGTTTTCGACAGAAAAACAGTTAGAGTCACCTTTAAGCTCTTTTCTGACTCCTAAAACATGAAAAGATCGCCGAGTTTTTCTTTTAAACTCTTTAAAACGGAATTAAAAGACGGTCCACTTATAGCTCTTTTCTGACCGTAAAAACATGAAAAGATTGCCAGATTTTTGTCGTTTCAAATTCAATATTGGTTATAAAACGACGTGTCATTGATCGCTTTTTTACTTTTTCGGATCAAGGGCACTAATGACGAAAAGTACTCCTTGGTCGTAAAAGATCAAGCGGTTCTCTCAAGTATTATTTTATACTTTTTCAGGCTTGGCAGACACAAATTTACGAAAAAGGTCAACCCTGGAGTTTTCTTAAGTTTTTTCAGACTCTCTAAAATTGAAAAACGCCGAGTTTCTCCTATATTGGACTCGTTAAAATTTCACAGTAAAGGACCTGTTCAATTACAAACAGGAACGAACCACTCCTTCTTAGGGTTCGAATTTAAACTAAGTTGGACTCATCCGAAGGATGAGCTTATAATCAAGCAAATGTTATCCTCCTCAAGCTTGTCAAAAATAAAGAGGTACTTGCCAGAAATGGTGGGGGAAAAGAGAGAAAAATGAGCCTGTTTGTCACACTTTGTAACCGCTCTTGAACACGACACTTTCATTCACCTGGGTTGGGAAGTCCTTTGCCTAACAGTTGATCAAACCACATTGAAAGTCTTCAGTCGGTTTATGGGTATTAACTTTGGGTCAATTGTCACCAAACCATCTGTCGTGTCGTTATGTGTTCAAGAGGTCACTGCCAATAAGCCATTCATCTACAAAATATCTGTCATCCATCTTGAACATCCCTGAGTCAGTATTTGCAACTAAATTTCTTCAACTTGATCTATGATTTCGTGTTGTGGGCTTGCCTACGACGGATCGCTTTCTATCGACTTCAGCTCATTATCTAGAAAGATGATCTAGAAATCGTCAGTACCTTGAAATCTACATGCCTCAATGGCAGGTTTCTCGCCTTTGACGACAGGTTGCATCATTGACTTTCGATCAAAGGATTCCGTGACATGTTCGACATTAACACATTTATTCGCATATCATGGATTGTACTGGGTACTTTGAGAACCATTGACATCACTAGTGGTTTCTTTCACACTTGTTAACAGTTTACATCATTGACTGGTAATCAAGTGGTTTCTACCATGTTCGACATCAACACATTCATTCGCATGGATAGAATCGTATTGTTTCGGGAAGTAGAAATGAAGACCCTGGATCTAGTTTCCACAATCCAAGCTGTGAGGAATTTTGTATTCATTATATAATGGACTATTCATAAACAGATGGCTGCATCCATACTGTGTCCACATGAGTCTATACTTGTGATGTTGTACAAGATCATTCCTGTATCAAAGCAGTAGTTAGTTTTCTAGTCAGTTTTGATCTGAGTATGGGAATGCCTACCTCAGCGATGATATGATCTCATATATATATCTTGCATTGAATGTTTTTACAGGTTCCAACCAGGCTCTCCACAAGATGATCCTCGAAATGATAAAGTACTTCACTCTTCCTAAATGATAAATGAAATCCTCATCTACTACAGACTTCGCACTTTAGGGGGCAATCTATTACACAAAAATATCGTCACCATGATTATTTGCAGTCAGTATGGGTCTATCATCACTTGTACTGTCCTCCTAAGCAAGTCTCAGACCTCAGCTCTTCAAGTCAAGCTTTGAAAATGAGAGAAAGTCATTAAAAATCAATGAAACTCGGGTTCCTCACTTTCTCTCACTGTCACCTGTGGTCTCGCACCTTCTGTTTACAAAAACTGCGGACTTGCCCGCTCTGTCCCTAAAGGTGTGGGTGCGGACCCCTGTGAAAGTCAAAAGGCGCAAGTTTTATCTTAAAAAACTCACTTTGGGTTAATTCTAGATGATTCTAGAAGGAATTTTGACGTGGATTTGCCGCTCTTAGGTGGTTCATGCATCCCAAAAGAGAAGGAGCTAATCCCTTGATGAGAGGAGCTATCCCTTTGAAGGAGGACTTTATCCCTTTGAAGGAGGACCTAGTAACCTCCCTCCATTGCACTATAAAATCAGGCATTGGGCTGGTTACTGGAGAGGTTAGAAGCTGAACATTTTTGAGGGTAAATGTTGGTGAAATCAAGACTTCCTAGTTGAGCTTAAGAGGAGAGATCAAATACCTTTTTGGCTTCATTGGGGAGTGAGTGAAACTTGTCAAAGTAGAGGAGACTTCTTGCTGGACCCTGGGAGGAGCTTGTACAGTGTCAAGGCATAGGTTGTAAAGTTCTCCTTCTTTTGAATTAATACAATCAAACTCATTTTTCTCAACAAGTATCTCATGTTATTTGTTTCATGAACTCTTTGACTTTCATGTTAAATATGTTTTATGATATTGGCTTTTCAGGTGCTATTTAATTTGTTTGCCTTGTTTGTGTTTGCAGATTCGCAACAAAGGAGCCCATTTGGATCGAAGGAGCGAGGGAATCCACAAACTTGCGTTGGACCTAAGGTAGGCCCTAAATACACTTGTTTGTCGTTGTTTATTAAAGCATATTTAGAGAAAGATAGTGTCTGGTTGGTTTGCTTGTCATTAGGTCTTCTTTAGATTCTAGGAAGGTCTATCTTGTCCACAAGATTGACTTATTCCATGTGACATTACCGATACAATGTGAAATTTCATCTCTCAAACTTGTGATTGACCTATTACCCGACACTTCCGAAGAAGAATCATGTTTCTTGGAACTTATCCATCTGGATGAGACCCATCGTGATGTCACATTGGCTAACGAAGCACATAAGAAATGCATCAAGGTGTAATATGATAGAAATGTCAAACCTTGTATCTTCTCAAAAGGAGACCTGGTCTTGCTTTACGATCAGGAAGCTGATAAGCTTGGAGCAGGGAAATTTGAACCGATGTGGATGGGTCCTTATATTGTCAAGAGTGTTTTGGAAAAATGTGCCTACGAGTTAGTAGATTATGATGGGATTCCATTGTCGCAGCCCCGAAACGGGCTATACCTCAAATGTTACTATGCTTAATTGAATGTAGTAAAACTCATTGTATATATGCTTTCATTGCATGTGTGTGTGTCAGTGTGTGTCAGTGTGTGTCTTTTAGAGTTTTTATCTGGTTAGTAATCCGCTTTCCATTTGTTGCAAATGTCGGAATCTTCGAAACCATTTCTTGGATACGCCAATGGTGTTAGTCATAGTACACAGAAGCTATCTTCTGCAGCATGGGCTATTTTTGCTCCAAGTGGTGAGTTAGTGAGTTTTAAAGGGATTTGTATCGGTTGATTGACGAACAACATCGCTGAGTATAGCGCATTGATTGAACTCCTCTCTGATGCCATTTCACTTGGCATTCATCGAATCATCATTAGGCTGGACTCACAACTCGTTATACTACAACTTACAAGTGTGTATACCGTCAGAAACCCAAGAATTCTTCGTATGTTCCTTAGAGTTCGTATTTTGGAAAGGAATTTTGAATACCTTCAATATCATCATATTTCCATAAACTTTAACACATTAACTAATTCTCTAGCGAATTATGTGTTAAATAGACATTTGCGACACATGTAAAAGTAATATTTTCAATTCACATTATTAGTTGAATAGGATTGCATATAACCATGGAAAACTCTGAAAGTAAAATAGATAGTTGTTTTAAAAAAATTTACAAAATTTGTGTCCATGACAAGTCTGGTCATCTGAACCAAAAAGTCAAAATTCATGCAAAATATCCTAAGTAGATCTAGTGATGCTCATGATAACAGGTCACAGCCTATGCTATCATGCGCAAAAGCCTCATCCAATGGCTAGGAACACCATTGTAGCCTCATAGGTAACTCCTTGATCCGGACATCAGGAATACCAAGGGTTAATCCCTCTATGTGATCCTGCAACTCTGCCAAGGTCTAGGCCAAATCCAAGTCCTAGAGGACCGCTCTCCCAATGTTTCTCCATGCTGACCCACCTGCATATTGTTGGTGTCCCATAGGTCGAACAGTACCCACATCTGCATGCATAAGAACGATTTTAGTTTAGTCTTGGAAACATTAAAAACACAAAAATATGTAGAAACTTGAAAAATCAAAAACACTTTGGTCAAACAATTTACCTATAGCACCCCATTATGCTCCAACTAGTAGAATCAAATCTGGATCTCCATGGATTCCATCCCCGAGTATGGATGCTCCTCGATGACAAGGTGTTGTTGATCGAGCCAACTGAAGAATGTAGTGGGAAAAATTATTGTTGACTGACCTGCATGTCGAGCCATCAATTCGACCCACCTCTGCATACGTGGATCTTTAGGACTAGCTACACCCAGTGATACATGCTGTGGTTGCATCAATGGGATTCTCTCTAAGGCAAAAGCGATTAAGATCGAACCATAGAAGAAATTCTTCATCTTACTACTTTTTACCCTGGTCAGTTGTTCTTTCAAAGAAGAAAGCACAGCCTCACACCAGTTGAAAACTTTTGGCTCTAGACACTCAAGTGCATATTGCATATATGATCCGTTCGCCAAATGAAGTGTCACACTGCCACCCAGCTTTGCGATTTTGAAGAGGATTGTTCTCAAAGGGAAATCATCAACATCTCTGATGTTTATTTTCCCATCCTTGCTAGGTTGTGTACCTGGCCGACAAAACTGTCGAATGTAATCCCTCACCGATTCACCTCCACAGGCAAATCCAGAAAGTGGGATGGGGGCACATCGCCTCGACAATCTGATAAGAAAGTAAATATCATCAATGGTAGTAGGGACCATCTTGTCCCTTATGTGAAAATTTTGATCTGTCGAATCCCATGCATGAACAAGGAACTGCAATAGTTCTATTTGTTGCCTCATTTCGGACAACTTGAAGTATTTGAGTAGCCCACAATTTTTTAGGGCCCCAACTGTACCCGGATTGTTTAGGGAAACCATGTATTGTTCTTCATGCTCTCTTTCTCATCATGTAATCGACATTCTGATTCGATGAAAGCCCGAAATCCAATCATAAGCTTAGTTAGAATCCTTTCCATGCAAAAACAGGACAAATTTTGGAGCAAACATCTAAATCAAATTTGGGAAACTCGCCCAGCGTATCTCAGGAATAGAGACGGTGCGATGCAAAGAAAACAACCTTCTATCAGGGTAATCTTCAGCACAGTTTTCGATGTGAAATCCTGCGCTGATCCCAGGGCGAAAAAATCAAACCCCACAGGCCCCAAAAACCCTAAAACTTGCATGAAACAGTAAAAGAATGACCTGAAAAGAAAGAGGAGGGGTAGATCTCCTACCTGGTCTTGACGGCACAAGAAATGGTCGACAGAATCTCTTGCAATCAGTTGATGAAGTTCGAGGTTAAAAAACTAGCGCAGAGCACGAAACTGAATGGTAAGGCCTCAAATGGTAAAAACTTGCTTTATGTTTATTTCATGTTCATTAATCAAGTAAACATTAGTATTTGGCTATTTTTACCTATGAAACAGGTATTTTTAATCCATTTGGTGATGGTTTGAGCAGGTTTTATAGAATATGACGTGCTCAACTGTAAATTGTACCTTTGACCACAGAGCATACTTTTATCTCTTTTTCGAACTCTGTTAAATAACGAAAAAAGGAACCCCCTTGGAGTCCTCTTTAAGCTCTTTTCAGACTCTCTAAACATGAAAAGAGAGTCGAGCGCTTGTCCTTTTCAGCTTGTTACCGAATTGGAAATTACATCTTCTCAGTATAAGTTTAACCCTTTTTCAGGCTGAGATAGATTAACTATGAAAAAGGAATACATTGACTGTACATGGTCAATAGGTTCTCTCTCGTATCGTTTTATGCTTTTTCGGGATTGAGAGACAAATCAACGAAAAAGCACTTGTGGAGTTTTCTTTTTTTCCATTTTCAAACTCTCTAAAAATGATAAGTATCGAGCTATCTTTGTCGTTAAACTCGTTAAAACATCAAATAGCGACAAACTTGTCCATCTAGACAAGACTGAGTTTCACCTTCGCTATATTCGTTAAAACATCACATAGCGATGGATTCACCCGAAGGGTGGAATTATATAGAAAGCATATGTTATCCTCCTCAATATTGATAAAAATAAAGAGGTACTGGTCAACAATGACTGGGGAAAATGGGAAAAATGGGAAAACCACTTTATGGTAGCAGGTCACTCTTGAACATGACACTTTCACTTCATCACCGTGACTACTTGGGTTGGGTTATCAACTTAATGGTTATCATACCATTGGTCTATCATACCATCCATCATTTTGTTTTGGGTCAATGCTACCAATTCATTTCAGTGTCACCGACATGTTCAAGAGAAGTCATCCAGTTTAAATACATGCTTTACAGTACCATAAACCTTCATTTTCATGACCGCCATGGCTGAACCTTATGTCGTCAGTCAAATTCCGTCTCCAAAATCATTACACTTGTTTTGTGTCTTTGATGTGGGATACATCAAGGTCCTCCTGCGACGAGTCGCTTCTTGTCGACATCAGCACATCATCCAAGAAGTGGACTTAGAAACACCCTTCCAGTACCTTGAGGCTTGCATACATCAATGGCAAGTTTCTCACTTCCGGCGATAGGTGGACATCACTGGCCTTCGACCGAAAGACTTTGTATGGTATTCGACATCAAAGCATCTATTCACACCATGCAGAATTTACTACAATATGTTGAGGATCATTATCGTTATCGGTGATTTCTCTCGCATCTATTAACAGCTTACATCATTGGCTGGTAACCAGACGGTGTCTTCCCACGTTCGACTTCAGATCACATATTCACATGGTTAGACTCATACTTGAGCGAACGAATGAACGAGATAGAAGACCCCGGATCTAGTTTCATCCATCTGGGCTGTCATTTCAGGAGTACTAAATCATATGTACAATGGCTTTACACTAATGGTCATTTCGATCATGGGTCTATATCTATATACGACTATCTATGTACATGTAACGAAAGTTTATACGCTGAGCATGGGTATGCCTTCCCTCAACAATTCGTGAAAAAATCAAAATATCATGATATAATATGTATTGTAATTGATGCAGGTCACCTTCCACTTTGAAACCTCCTCATCACATCATAAAGAATTTCATTCGCCATTACCATTTTTTTGACTTCATGCTTTAGGGGGCAACTGTTAGAAATCCATTGGGGCCATCACTCCCATCATCTAGATCAGTGTTTTAGGGCTCATCAAACCCTAGTTTCAATTGCTACATGCCCTAAACAAGTCACCCTTTTGAATGCCTCCTTCCCAGATAGTTTCATGACTTGAAGACATCCTGACATGACCTCTAAATGGACCAGCGCAGGTAAACCCATGTAAGGGTGCATTGCAAAGCAGTTGAGTCCATGCCAGGGTGCTCTGTAGAGCACGTAGGCTCTCTTTGACCTGCGCTGGGCGAGATTGAATGAAATTCACATAGGGTTTGGGGAATATTCTTATCTCTTGGATTCATCTAGAAGTTTCTATCACTTATCAACTCCTATGAGCTTGAAAATGGATGAGGAATGAGTAAAGATGCATCCTATCCTCTCATCCCTTCCTCAATGGAACTAATTCTAAGTATGGAAGGCCATTCAATACCCCCATTTATGACATAACCTCCTTCATCCTCCTATAAATTGAACACTCATCTAAGTGATTAGGGGTTGGACTATGTCGAATTGTAAGGAGATAATGTTGCTATGAGAATTGAATTTGAGACAAGTATTTTTATGCTACAAGTTTTTCATGATTTTGATGTCATGTGGATGGGATCCAAGCTGGAGGAGTGACTTCAAATCAGACTTGATGGTTGTAATTACTTCTTCTATTTAATAAAGTATTTGAACCTTTTTCCCATATGCTTATCTTGTTATATGATGCTTATATGTGTGAATGTATTTGATTCCTTTTACTTGTATTCAATAGATCTTTTTCTTTGATCAGTTCTTTGTCTTTTGTTGATGTTTACAAGTACTTCTTATTCCTGTTAAGTACAGGAAGGAGCGACAGGATAGATACAAAGGAGACAAGAGGAAAGCAGAACTACAAGCAAGTCTTCTCATCTTCTTTGTCTTATCTATTGCTTATAGGAAAAGGATAAAGTGCTTTAAACTATTGTTCTAGATATGGCTACTTATCTAGGGAATTAATATTTATCCGTAGATAACAATTCTCCAAAACAATGTATTCTTGAGTTCTTGGAGCTATCTCTAATACCCAAGCAGAGGCCTATGGTCTATGTGAAAATATTCTTATGGTTTCTTCATTAAATCTTCATCAAATTATTGTTATAGCTGACTATCACATTCTAATTTATCACTTGAAGCCTAGCTCCAACCTGATTGATGAGAGACTCTCCATTCTTCTCCAAAAGATCCGAATTTTATTTTCAAATTTTGAGGAATATTTGGTTTTTCACATCCTTAGACATAATAATGTTGAAGTTGAAAAACAAACCAATTTTGGAGCTAAGTTGAAGCAAGGGGAACTTATGATTAACCAACAATCTTACTCCTCCCCCACTCTTTAATGTTAAGTGTCAATTGTTCTCATTGCATTTGGGCACCATCTCATGCAACTAAAGACCCAAATATTTAACCAGGGTTTATGGAATGTAAATTTGTTTATATTTGGCTCCTTCTAGAAGCTTTAATCCTATCGACATTATAGTCAATTATTTTGGTTTATAGGTAAAATTTTGTCAATTGGCTGCCTCAGACTAAACCTACAAAGACCACTAACCCTAATAAGCCAAATTTTTGTAATTATGTTGTAATGTTACTGCATGTCTCATGCAAAGTTTTAATAAAAATTTCCCAATTATGATTAATCGAAAAAGGAAATATAGATAGGAAGACCAAGGGAGACAAGAAGAAAGATGAGGCTTCTAATATTAAAGGTGACTATGAAACCCTTCAATTATTTACAGAAGGCTCTAAAAAATTAATCAAGTAGGAGAAAGATTGATATGATTAATAAAATGAAGTCATGCACTCGAAATTTCTACTCTATAGATTTGTATGTCACCTACAGTGATCCATTACAAATTTGAGTTTTCAAAAAAAATTGTCCACTCCAAAGTTTTAACTGGTAATTTTTTTTATAGAAATCTCCCTTCTAAATTTTGGAAAAGGAACTAAATAAGGATTTGGAGTTTCTTTTATAAACAATTTTTTTTTTAAATCAAAGTCATTACCATTTTTTAAAGAATGCACTAAAAATGTTTCAATCAAATAGGGAAAATATTGAGATTAACAATAGAATGTAGGTATATACTTGAAATTGCTCCTCTATAGATTTGTGTATGAATTATAGTGATCCCTTACAATTTGACTCTTCAAAAACTTTTCCAACTCCAATTTTTTGTTGATAAATCTCTCTTGTAGGAATCTCTCTTTTAAATTTTGAAAAAAGAATAAAATAATGATCAAAGTTTTCTTTTATAAAACACATTTAAAAAATTAATTTGTTTTCTATTTTTTGGAGAATGCATTAAAAATTCTTTGATTCAAATAAGTAAAATTGAGATGATTCATAGAAATAAGTCACATACTTGAAATTTCTCCTCTGCAAATATGCATATGACCTAAGCTAAGCCCATACTAATTTGCCTCTTCAAATAAATCTACCAACTCCAAAGTCTTCATTGGAAAATCTATCTTGCACAAATCTTGCTGGTAAATTTTCGCAAAATAATGCAATGAGAATTATGCATTTAATTTATAAACATGCATTTAAAAAAATAAAAATCCCACTCTTTTTTTGTTTTATATTTCGATGCACGTTGTTTTATAATAAATGTGCACGTTGTTTTTTTACTTAGTTTTTTTATATGATATGTAGTGTAAAGTGTACAGTGTAGTTGTTACATAAAAATGCATCTCTCCACAATTTCATTAACGAAATAGAATCATAAACCTTCAAAATTACAATTTTTCAAATATTTTTATTTGAAAAGGAAAAATTAGAAGTCCCTTTCTGATGTGTATCATTATTTAGAGCACTAGTATGTTTTGTATATACATATGCATCGATGCATCAAAAATAGCACCAATAACTTTTAGAAGCCCTTCGATATTTTGATTGAAGTTAGAATGTTTTATGCTTCCCAATTTCTTGTAAGAATATCTTCACATATTGATAATGATTTTGGTTCAATTGTAGGAAAAAAAATTAATAATATGAAATGATAAATTTTTCAAATTCTAGCTTATTTCATATCATTGCAAGTTCTTCAAGTTCCCCTTATTGTTTGCAATAAGTCTAAATTTTCTTTAGGATTCATTTGTATGATTGAATTTATGTTATTTATGCAAGTGCATTTGAATAGTTATTCATTTAATTTTGTAGGATCGTGATTCAGGAATTAATTCAGATTCAAAAGATATTCCACTAGTCCAAAAATAACATAAGTTGTTATCAAGAGAAAGATACCACAGATAGATGCTTCACGAAAATGTATAATTACTCTACATTGCCAATTGTAACATGTCATATTCTAGTAGCCAACCTTTATCACTAGTGTCATATTTTGAATTGGATCTATTGTATGACACTCTAGTAATATGCGGTTGTTCAAATTTTAAAGGGTTGAAAGTGAATCCTCAACATGTCACATTGTGCCATTATATTAATGAATGACTACCTAATGTTCTCAATGTAATACCTCTCATTGTGATAAATAATCTAATAAGTGATATTAGAAAAGATATATAGGAACATCCTTATTATCATTTTTTTTAACGTTAGAAGTTAGGTCAACTAAATTTCATCCTAAATTTAGCAGCCCATATATTTTTGTTGAGTCAATAGAGAGTGCTAGTGAGCCAAAGTATGATACAAATACTACTCAAAACATCTCTATTGGGAAATCCAAAAAATTGTATGAGCTAAGAAAAATATGTCCAAATACACACAAAAGTTAGTTCAGTTGTTACAAAGTAGAGATGATTTCCCTTTTTCTATCCATCTGCTGAGTAAACACCAAACCTATTACAACCATGCTTTATATGGTTCTTGGCCATCTTACATGCTTGTGCCCAATGTTGGAACCAAATTCTGCTTTTGTGGTAATTGTTATATGATTTCCAATTCTAAAACAGATTTTACAAATCTTGGGTTATTTATCCTTTCACATGCATTTGTTCGTCCCAAACATTCAATAACACTTATGCAATTTTTTGGTGCTCTATACAGTAGATCTGATTACCTTAATAGTGTTATACAAACATACCATTTCCATGTATAATTTGTGCATGAATGATTACATTTCTAGAAACTTTAACAAGAAAACATTATTATATATTGATTTTCATCCATGAACTCATGGAAACATTACAGGGTTCATAAATGGCTATAAGTCCTCATTGTTTAGTGCCAATTGTTCCGTTGAGAAACACTCCAATGTCTAAAAATTCTTTATAAAAAAAAAGACATATAAATTTGTTGTTGTGCATGCAAATATGTAGTTTTTCTCTCAGTGATGAGTTGTTCATAAACTAAAACATGCATAGACCATCGCTTCTCAAAAACACCTTGCATTAGGTCTAACTTTAGACATCCCCTTGGGGCATAAGAAAAAAATGATTAAGTAATTGTATTTTTGAATTTTTAATGAAACTAATGTAAATTTATTGTTTAATTCACATTTGTTTTATAAATTATTAGTTGAATTTTTATTATTAGTGAAAAGCTATTATGATGCTTTTAATATTTACGATAATGATATTCTTTCTTGCGCAATCTATGATGCTCACTACTTTTTAATTTTAATTTTTTTATCTTTTTATTTATTTTTTATATAAATGCCCTTAGTGGATTTGTAAACTTAATGTAGGTACAAGAATGCATAGTAACCTATGCAAAAACTTAGCCAATGACTAAATAAGTTCTATGAAAAAATATCTATGCTTTTAAATTTTTACTATTAATGATATTGTTTTTTGTCAAAACTACGATGTTGGGCCTTTTCTATTTTAATTAATTTATTATTTATTTATTATTAATCTCTAACATACCAAACCCATAAGATCACTTATGGAGGTGGGCTATACAAAAAAAATATTTCTTTCAATCACCTCAAATCTCCTTTCTGAAGTCATCACCGTCTTTTGCTTGTCGAGAGCTTTCTAGCAATATATTTTTTACTTAATTTTAAGATCATTTTATGCCATGTCAACATTCCTATAGTTGGCACACCACTGACACATGATTTTCTTGTGCCCACGTCTCACCACCATATAATGTCATGTCATCTAACACATGTTTTGTACATGGCAGTCATGTGCTCACATGTTGCCATAGTATTGCGCCACATCTGCAAGCCGAACATGTGTCATGCCAGGACAAAATCTAGATCCGAGTGTTTCAAATAATCCTCTTTATTATAGGGCCAAAATTTTTGACTTTCAAAAAATTCTAGATGTTTGGATATCCAAATATCCTAAACATCCACATCTCTCAAAAAATATGCATTATCATATGCAAAGTGTCCATAATAAGATTTGTGGAGTTAACATTAAAAAATAATAATCATTGATGTTGAAAGAATGAATACAAAATACACATATTTAATATTCATCATTGTGATATTTTATAAATGTTATTAATTAATTCAATAGGGTATAATGCACCTAGTTGGGATTTTGTATATATTCAAAGGTGTTTGGTGAACATATTTGTTATAATTGTTATGTAATATTATACCCACAAGAATATTCCAAGCCGTCATAGATTCTAGCTTACTATTTTTAGCTTAACTGAATTACAAAATTCAAATCTATAATATACATCAAAATTTTAAAAATAAATGGAATTAATATCACACTAGCGCCAAAACCAAACACATTGTTGTAGGTGGTATTTCTTTAGGTAGATATTAAGGATTAAACATATCTTAATTTACATATAACATTCAAATAGAGCTAAACTATACAAAATAAAAACATAAATCCTTTTGAAATATTCAAGCTAAGTTATATAAATATAAACAACCATGCTAAATAATGATAGCAGGAACACAAATCAAATACAAAAAGCGTATTTGGGATCTCTTCCATCAGGGATAGCAATCTAAATTTCTTTCCATCCGGAATTGCATATATCTAAAAATGACATGAATTACCCTATGACACATGGAAGGAATCCATGAGAAGAACCGCATCTTCATACCCTACAATGCTAAAAGTATCAAACATTGATTTCTCACAAACATATCACGCCACTTCTTGAACCAATATTATTGATGTTTATATTGCATAAAAAGAATGTTTTGTCATGTCAACCTTAGATTATCTACCATTTCTAAAATTACCATGTTCTCTATGCTATTGATACTATGAAAACATTACAATATATACCTTTAGATCTGCAAAGGATCTGGAAAATATGTTAATTGAACTACTTTTTCTCCATATAAAAATTTCATTATGGTTAAGTTTGTCTTTTTCTCATCATCGTGTTTTCTCCGTGTTTTAGCGCTACTACTAGAAGAATTATCCTTTATTGGGCTCCTCTACTCGTGTCAATTGTGTCCATTACATAGTTGTGTCCATCTCTATTACATGTTACTTGTCTTTATACATTCATAATGTCTTACGATTATTTTTATGATTCAATATGTAATATGTTATCATTATATAAAATTGAAGGGGTTTTTTTCCTTAGATTTAACTATCATACAATTTATTTTTATCAATATTAATAAAAGGTTCATTAAAACTATTTAAGATTAAACTAATGAAATATTTAAGATTAAACTAATGAAATATTATTTAATAGAAAATTTTGATTTAAAAGATTAATAAAATCATCCAATCATTGATTGAATAATTTAATGAAATTTCTAAACATGTTTAATTAACATATCCTATCTTGCTAAACAAAAAACAATTCACCTTGAAGAAGAGTTAAACATTATATGGCATTAATGACTATAAATTTTTGCAATCACAATACAAATTAGATGTTTCATGAAATTAAAGTTAAAACATTATATGACAACTCTAAATTTAAATGAGTTATACTTCTCAAATTTAATTTAAAAATAGAGAAATAAATAATATTTTTATAAACATTAGCATACTCATAATAAATTATATAAATCAAACAACAACAACATCAACATGATATGAAAAATATAATTTACATGAGAGATACACATAATAATATACATTTTCAATATACATCTTATAAAAAACAATGATACATCCAATCGGGCCTCACAACAGCAATGCCAAAAAATCGGTTAATCATGTCTATAATTTGGGCCCCACCCATATGAAAAATTTGGGCCAACCCATAAACAATATATCCATATCTGGGGAAATGATCCCACTATTGGAAAATGGGCCCATCTCTCGCATTTACTAGTTGGGAATTCTCACCTCTAACTACTACCCCTACTAATACCACATGTCACAAAAGTGGTTTCCATTTGAAAACCAGTATTGATACAATCCTCCTTGTATAATTTGTTAAGTACAGTCTCCACCATGCCAAGTTCTCCCACAAAATTTGGATCAAATTACTACCACAAATCCCCCATCCACATCTAAAGTTATATAATCTCTTACCTTGTCTTTGCTAAAAGGTCCTAATACAAGTTTATGAGGGGAACGAAATGAAATATAGATTACTAACCAAAAACACAAAGATACAGTGAAACTTGAATTCAATTAAATAATGGAAAATGTTGAAAATTGTATATAAGTAAAATGAAAGAAAACTAACTCGAACAGTGGTAGTTTATCTCTGAGAAGAGATGTGGAATTTATGCACCTTCATAAACTATATTAAAATGAGGCTCAAAATCATTTTTACCATGAAGAAACAATGAGAAAACATAAACATCCAAAGCCTTAACCCTAGGAGATGAAGCACTAAAGGTTATGGGCCCTAATGGGGTAAGTTGGAACATCAACTAACGAGGGTCGTAAGTTTGGCATAAGATCTCTATTTGGCATGCATAATATCCCATTCAAAAATTTCTGTCCAAGGAGAACAACTTCCAAATATAAACAAATTTTATGACTTTCATTAACCTATTTCCCCAAAAAATGTCGTTTAGAGCCTCAAAACGGATCTAGAAGTTCAAGATCTTAAAACTAAGAAAAAATACAAAATTGTGTAGTGAGCCAGTGGAATTATTTGATGGCCACAAATATCCACCTAGATTATTTTTCCCTCCTTAGGAATAAATGGCCTCCATTGCATTGAGTGCCTCCATGAGATAGGGAAACTTCCGCTCAACTTGGTCATTGGTGAGCCACTTGCCTTGGTGCAGGAGTTGGATTGATTTGACAACCCAATATAGTTGGTTTATTTGTTAGCAAGTGTTCTTAATATATGTGTCCATGATCTAATTAGTTGTGGCATATTCAATGCAATTTGGGTTGAGATTTTTTGGTGTCAATTGCTCTGCAATTTCTTATGTGTCCATCAATGGTGGAAAGTATGGTCGGAGGTGGTCCACATTAAACATTGGGTCCATGCAAAGGAATGGAGGGATACTTTGCTCAAAATCATTGTCACCCATAGCCTTGGTGATGGTGAAAGGTCCATAGTAGAGTGGTCAAATCTTCTTATGGGCCCCTACAAGGCATTCCTTTCGCAAATGAAACCAAGCTTTTTCTCCCACTTGAAACTTGTGTGGCACCCAATGCTAATCATGATGTTGTTTATACTTAGTATTGGCTTTATGTAATATGTCATTGACTTATTGAAGATGTGTTGAATTCATTCAATAAACTTGTTATCTTTGCCAACTTCATATTCAACCTATGCAGATTTGGCTTATGTAGTTGCAAGGGGTATTACAACATCAATGGGACACAATGGTTGAAATACAAGGCACACCTAAAAGGGGTTGTGGCTAGTTGAGCTATGAGGAGCTATGCTTTAGTTGTCTTTATCATATGGGATACTCATATCCCATATTCAAGGATGATTGGATTTGTACATACATAAAATGTGCATTGTGCATGATCATCCTGTTGACAACTTTTGTCTGGCCATCAATCTGGGCATCGAAGGTAGTTGAATTAGTGAGCTTGGTGTCCAACAATGACCAAAGGCTAAACTATAGTGCACTTAGAAACATGTTATCATGATCTGATATGATAGTCTGTAGGACCCCAAAATGAACTCATACTCATTCGAATAAAATATTGGCAGTGGCCCATGTTGTGATACTCTTCTTGCAGACAACTGGAATGGCCATCTTAGAAAATCAATCAAATACCACAAACACAAATTCATTACCATGATTGGTGCTACCCTTCTCGTATATTATGTTCAAATGGAATTGGTGCAGGTATGTGGACCATTTTTGATGGTGTTCATTCTGTAACTTCCCTTGTGTCTACATAAATTGAAGAGGCTTGTGATCTGTGTGGATGGTTGTCTCCTTCCCCATAATATAATGCTTCCCTTATCAAATGACCTGCATGATGGAATACATCTCCTAATCATAAGTGGGTTATCTCTAGATAGTATCAGAGTGTTTCACTATGATAATCCATTGGATTCCCTTGTTGAATGAGTATTTTACCAATAGCATAGTCAAAGGCATCTGTCTCTATCTCAAATGGTTATTTTAAGTCATTGAACACCTTTTTTGTGATTCAGACCAATAAAACTTTATTTTTTCTCTGCCCTTGGTTACTTGACTTGAGGGTCAGGTGATATAAGAGAACCATAGCAAAAACCTTCGGTAGAAGTTAGCAAGGCCCAAGAAGTTTTGAAGCTTTGTTAGCGTTTCTAGGGTTCTCCAATATCGAATGACATCGATCTTGGTTGGATCCACATGAACTCCTTTCTCATCAATAATGTAACCCCAAGTATTGGTCTTTGTCCATGCTAAAAGAGCATTTCTCCAATTTAGCACATAGCTTTTGTTTTCACAGAGTGTGGAGGACCTGTTGAATATGTTGTAAGTGTTCTTCCCAAAACTTGTTTAAGATGAGGATATCATCTAGATATACAACTACAAAAAATTTGGTAAAAGGCCACAATATATCATCCATCATCTACATGAAAGTTTTTGGGGCATTTTTCATACCAAAATGCATGACCAACCATTCAAAGAAACCCTCCTTGGACTGGAAATCATTCTTCCACACATCATTTGGTTCTATTGGGACTTGGTGGTAGCCAGACTTCAAATCAATATTACTTAAATACATGGGCCCATTGAGTTGATCAAGCAGGTCATCAATCTGGGGAATCTGGTACGAGTTCCTAACTGTGATTTTGTTTAGGACCCAATAATCAATGAAAAGACGCTAGGTCCCATCTTTCTTCTACACAAGTATAATTAGGCTTCCACAAAGTGAGGAACTTGGTCAGATGTGCCCTTTTTGGAGTAGCTCTTGAACATGTCACTCTGTTTCCTCATTCTCCATAAGAGAATGATAATTGATTGGCCCATTGGGAGGAGGTGAGCCAAGGGTCAAGTCGATTAAATGCTTGACCTAAAAATGAAGAGGTACCCTCATGGGGGAGGAAATCAAGATGTCTTTATACTTTTCCATGATCTTATTCATTTTTCATTGTTTCTTAGAGGAGCCTTGTGTGGAGGCCATGGTTGTGGCCACGATATTCCCATCGCTTTGAGAGCGAATCAAGAGGAATACAAATTTCCCAGTCTAGGAGATGCTCTTAATTCATTGCTTAGAAGAGATCAAAGAAATGGTAGTAGGTTGGGTTGCCTCTAGTATTATGTAAATTTGTCTACCCAAAGTAATAGTAACATTATGAGGTATGGACTCATACATAACATGTCGCTTTCATAAATATGGTTGGTGTACTAGAAAATCATAAACTCCAAGGGGATCAACATCACGCAATACCTCATCCATGAAAGGCTTGATGTTGTAGGGCAAGCACAAGGAAGGTGGAATTGTTGGCCGATGTGGAGATCCCACCCTTGGTGGAGCTACCTTATGGTGTATGGTTGCAAGTGTGGCATTGTCAACAGGCACAACTGCATACCGACCTCTATTGATATGAGGTTCTTTTGACTCTCGCTATCAATAATGAAACACAGTGGAGCATCCTTCACCCACATTTGTGAGTGGAAGAGGTGTTCACCTTCCTCTAGATATTTAAGCTCACTTTCTTGGGCCTCGGCAGTGGAAATGGTGGCACTGGGTTTTGCATCAATGATTTGTTTTCCCTTTTCCAAGTTTAGTTTATAGTCAGAACCTACATTTGATTTCAAATGTTTTAGCTTGTCTACTAGTGACCACTTTGTGTGGCATTCATTGGTGTTATGAGTGGGACTCTTGTGAAATTTTGCACCACTTTCTCGTGTCTTTCTTCATCTTCCCAATACCATTCTTTTTTAACAGCTTCAATGGGTTGTCCAAGGGTGGTCAACCCTAGCTCTATCATTTTTTCTATGGTTTTGGGCTTCCCTTTCTTTGCTTCTATTGCGAAGGGTTCATAGATCCAAAGTCTTTCTTCTTCTATTTAAATTTCTACACAATTTTGACGGCATATCGGTAAGCTACACTAAGTGAGTAGATGTCCAGGAACTCCATTTCTATTTGGATTTACTTATGCAAAATGCCATGGTACTCAAGCACTAGATGTCACTCAAATTCTTTGATACCTAGCTTGGTGCACAAGGTATGAAAGATATTTGTGAAATATGGCACGACTTGGTCCCTTTCTTGTCATAGTGTGGTCCATCTCATGCATTTGTCTTCATAGATTCCAATAGGGTAACATTGTTCCTTAAAAACATATCTAAATGAGTCCCAAGTGGGTATGACTGAAAATAGTAGGGCTTCCTCCATGGCCCTTTGCTCACAGTAATTTTAGCTCCAATCCTTCACATGGGGGTAACCTTGAGTGCAAAGGTAATCTTTTCTCTATCAGAAAAATTGTGGACCAAAAAATAACCTTCTAGCATATTTAACCTTTTTCCTAGAGAATCTGCATCTATCTGACCTTCAAATACAATAATATCAACCTTAAATTGTACCTTAAAGGGGGCAGCACCTCCAATGTGTCCACTTGATGAAGATGTGTTACCTATTGGCATCTCTCGAAGGGTTTGGGAAAATTGTCCATCATCTTGTTCCTTTATCGCTCGAGGGCTTCTTCAGTCAATATTTTATTAGGATCTCCTTCTCCCTCGTCATTCTTTTCTTTTGCCATGGGATTGCATCAGGGTCGATGAAGAAGATTTGTCAAGGCTCACGTAATTTGATTACAACCTCCTTATACCTTGACCTTATTGGGAACATGCACAGAAAAATAGAGAAAGATAATACCACTCTGATACTACTAATCTAAGTTTATGAGGGGAACAAAATGAAATGTAGATTAATAACCAAAAGCATAGAGATATAACAAAAATTGACTTCAATTAAATAATGGAAAATGTTGAAGATTGTATACAAGTAGAATGAAAGCAAACTAGCTCAAATGGCGGTAGCTTATCTCTGAGAAGAGATGTGAAAGTTACGCGCCTTCCTAAATTATATTACGTTTAGGCTCATATGCATTTTTATCATGAATAAACAATGAGAAATTCCAAACATCCAAAACCCTAACCCTAGGAGATGAAGCGCTAAAGGCTTATGGGCCCCAATGGGGTAAGTTGGAATGTCAACTTCCCAGGTTGTAACTTTGGCATACAATCTATGTTTGGCACACATGATAGCCCATTGGAAATGTATATCCAAGGAGAACAACTTTGGACTACTGATAAATTTTATGGTTATCATTTTCCCATTTCCCCAAAAAACACCATTTAGGACCTCAAAATGACTCTAGAAGTTCAAGATCTAAAAACTGTTAAAAACATAAAACTACATTGTGAGCCAATGGAATAGGTGGGTGGTCACCAATATCCACCTGGATCAGGTCCTCTATACATCACACCAGATAAGGCCCTATATATTATTCATGAGATCCCATAAACCACCCCAACAAACCAATCATTATAGGCATTGATTATGAATTTGTAGAATCTTTCAACTCTACCATAGACATGCTTCCAACTAGCTCCTACCCCTAGGTCCAATATATGGACATCACCACAATGACAACTTCAATCACACGCCATTATATAATACACAAGTCAACTCATGTTAAATAGAAATTGCATGAATCACAATGTGAAATCTAGTATTTTCCATGAGGGAGAACTATATCAGGATCTCCTTGGAAATCGATCATGGGATAGGGACAACAAAGCACCACTTAGTGTCCTTCATTGGTGCATGAATAAATCTAGAGTAAAAATATTCCATGTGCTAACTAGTGCAAGTACCTCTCCCCACTAATGCATCCTAGGCTAACATAAGCCACCAAAACGGATATCTTGACCCAACACAAACCCAAATGCAAAGTACCCTCCATCTTAGACAAAGCATAGGATCAACTACAATGTTATGGCCTCTCTCATTAAAAATGTCCATGCAAATAAATGACCATGAAGCACGTGTATTACAATCTATATATGACCCCCTATAATATAATGATCTCACTCTAAACCATAAATCCATTCTACCAAGGTAGCCACTACCCAAATTAGCAAGTCATGATTGGTCAACATATATAGTGAGCCACCCTCCCAACCCTTTTTTCTTATATAATACTAGCTCACCAATTAATCCATCAATCTAATTATGTCTAAACATGGATGAAGATGATTCCTCTCACCCCAAAATTGGGAGCCCAATCATGATATAACAATCATTCAAGGTGCTCAATAATACTAGTTTCCCCTATAGTATAAATTTGTCCTCCTTTGACCTCCACATTTGCACAAAATTAGTAAATAATCCCTCATTCAAGCAAAATGTATGGTAGTCAATGTATTTGAGAAACCTAATACTTGTCATCCTTTGGCACACTATAGGATTTGTATGCACTTCGATGCACAAAACTCACAGTATCGCTCTCACCAAGAGATAGGTATAGCAACTCATTTGTATAATGGAAAACTTGCAAAGAAAAAAATAAGATCTTATTAATACATAACAAAACCAAAACAAAAACAACAACAAAGGGAGCTTTACACAATCTTCAGACCTTTAATCGTGTGACATTTGCAATTGTTCACATCATAATAATGTAGTACTCATACCAATGCCAATATCATCATAAAACGTAGAAATATGCATGTCAATGCTTATGATAAAAGCATACACATTAGCCATTAAATGCATTGTAATTTATAACACATTAGTACACATGTAATCATTAAACACACTAATATTTGCATTAGTACCTCTTATGATATGAGATGAATTATAAATGTGAGATGACCATTTTGACATATTGTGATTTATAGTGCACCAATAATGAGGTATCCCACCAGATGCACCAATAATAATGTAGCCATGAAACACATCAACATATACCAATGTGTCTTCTAAGATGAGACACACCTTTAATGCTTTTTTATGCATTGTGTTTTATAATTCATTGTGAATGAGGCATTACTAGATACATTGTTAATTCTGCATCCTATAATTCATAGGACACACATTCAAAGGGGCACTGTAAATCAAACCTATGAAGAGAATCACACTAATTTTTAAAAATAATGTAAAATTGGCCAAATTAAGCTTGATTGTAAATTTTAATATGGAGAAATTTAAAATAAGGTGTTAACAAACAATTTACATAAACTATTCACACTCGAGGAGGTTTGTTTTGCCTCATAAAGTAAAAACTAAAAAGTGCACTATTTTCCAAAATTCAAAAATGAATCAAATAAATTGGTGAAACTATCGAAGAAAGAAAGAAACATTGTAGAGGATTGAAATGAGGTGGTAATACAAGGAGGGTGAACATCAAAGCTTGTGTGAGTGGTTGGAAACACGAAAAGAAATGTGATATTGAAATATAGTTTGACAATTTTCTTTTTATACTCTTTCGCAATGTCACACCATAACGATGCATCAATGCATTTTAAGGTATTGTTTACCGCAAATCTAGCAAGTCTTATATAGGGGTACCCTACAAGGAGAAAACAAGACAAAGTGGAAACAATAAGGTAGTATCCCACTGTTACCATAGCTACAAACCTTCTCTTTATGTATTTTCACCTATGGGAGGAGTCCCACTATTTAGGTAACCTAAGAGATGTTCAATTCTTAAAGGAATAAGGTGACTTAAAAGCTTCAAAGGGAGAACTCAACTGAAGGAAAATGCGGAAATCATGGAAAAGAGACAATTCACTTCCCTAAGACCATCCAAAAATACGGCATGTTAGAACTAGGGTTTGAGTAATGGTGTGGAAAATGGAATATCCCAAGGTCAGGGTGCCAAGAAAAGATTTCCAATAGATGGTATTAGCAAGGAAAAGGAACATGAAACCTTTAACAAGTCCTCAAGATGAAGTTTCTTAACCAAACTAGGGTTTTACACTAGGGAAAATAAATAGGGAAAGAAAAATTATGGATGAAAATGGAAAAAATGGCTACCAAGGGGAATGATTTTGAGGCAACCGCTACAACCCTTGATGTTGAAACATTCCAAGACCAAAAATTACTCTTCTTATCTAATTCACACAAAGGCCTAAATCCTTAAGAGGCTCGAATTAGAGAAAGTGAGAAAACATTAATTTGTGGGAAAAATATGACTTGATCACCAACTTGAAAATTCTAGTGCCTAGTCCTTGGGTGGATGGAGTCTATGGATTATGAAGATGGCCTATAACTTGAAGAGTAAGGATGTTTAATGCCCTAGAAAAAACCCTAACTATTGCCTTTGTGCGGGATACAGGTCACTTGGGAGAGTTATAATCAAGATTCACCAAGTGGATTTTCATTCACATATAATAGATACAATAATGAGACATATTTTCTATGCAATTGATTTTCAACAAATTTGGGCACAAAAACAAAAACAAAAAATTTCAATAAATAAGCTCACTTACAAGAAAATATGCATGAAAAATCCTTTATTGATCCAAGGAAACTTCTCCAATGTAAAGAAAGTAACTCCAGTGAATAATAATACTACATAGATTGCATTTTCACCAAGAAACAAGAAGGACAATATCTCTTTAAGGAGAGAAAAAATAGTCTAAGATATGATGATGAATAACAATGATCATCTCCTCTATTTATATGAGGAGGATAAGTTATAATAATTAGCCTACAAGCCCCTAATTACAAAACAACACACAAAAATTCCTTGGATAAAAGACAACCCACTAGATTTGACCTAAAATGAAATAGTAAGCCCACACGTTAGAGTTGTGATGCCTTTAAGGCTAATGTCATGCATGAAGAGTGCTCCAAATGACAAGAAATTGATGCCATAAGGTGCCAAGTGGGGTTTGGTAGCATCTAAAAGTCATAATTTGAGAGTTGTCCCTCAAATCTCCATCAATGGCTCTTTGTGGGACCCAAAATCTAGTTTGGGCACCACAAAGGGGTCCCATGGGTCTCCAACTATGAAAGGTGTCCATCTCTACTCCAACATTGAGGGATTTCTAGGAGCTACTAGCCCTCCCAAGTCTTTGAAGGTAATATCATCCTCATCTGGGCCATGAATCAATTTCCATCCCTCATATGGTGTTAAGGTTGGCCTAGGTGCATTTTGGGTTTAGGTGTATCATCCTAAAGAATCATCAAATGTAGTGCAAAGCGGCAGAACATCCTAGGTGTAGGAGGTGCCCAAGGTCATGTGTAATGTTTTATTATTACTCGGAGACCTTAGGATCTCAAAAATTAACCTATGGGTGCCAATATACATCTCTAATGGCCTAGGTACTGATGATCCCTAGTATTACAACAAGGATGTTGCAACTCATAGGGTGACCAACTTTACTTTATCAACCCAGGGTTCGTACAAAATTGGAGGTGACAGTGTTATATGCACAGCAGATGCAACAACCTACTTTTGTCACTTCTCAACTAGGGGATAGACCACTAGGGTTTTTCAAATCATTCTTCTATTGACTAGAAGGAGGCTAACTACTGAAAGTGAATGTAAAGTTATCTTTAATGTCGAAAGTAAATGCTTGCATATGTTAAGCAAATGAAATTACTGAATAGAAAGTGTTATGAAATTACATGAAATTACCTAGCTAGGAATTAACACACATTACTTGTAGAAGAGACCTAATTTAACCTTGCATTCTATCATCTAGTTATCTGGACTAAGTAAGCATGGAAATGATCCTAACATTTCTAAGACTAATGTATGCATGAACTAGCTAAATATTTCATAAAAGAGTATTTTGGTTTTCAATTTAGAAATGTAAATGTTAAGCTAAACAAGTTGATCTTCGGCAGGGGAGGAAGGTATGGGAAAACTGGTCAAAAATGGCATTGAGGGGTATGGAGGTCAATTTGAAGGCCTACCCTAGGCTCTGATCATCATTTCTACCCAAAACAGTCTAAAACAGGCTACTACAGGGTTTCATGTAGTTGCTATAGGATTTCCTGTAGTTGCTACAAGATTTCCTGTAGTTACTATAGAATGTCCTAGTTTACTATAGGAAACTTAGCTGAAAGTTGTAGGAATTTAGGGAAGGTGAAAGGAAGTGTTGGGAAGGTTTATTATGGTGGAATAAGGTACGGGGAAGGTGCACACTACCCAAGGATTAGCCCAACTCTTCAATATGGTTGGATTTTCTCAAGGTGGTTGTCCACAGTGGCTACAAAACAAAAATTTGAATTGGTGATTGGTAGGATTTGGCGAAAGGTGGAGAAGATTTAGATGAGGCTAGTGGAATGAGTTCCTTCCTGCAGATCAGGAACTCCTACAACAACACATTAATTTCTTCATTTATGCACAACTTTATGTAGATGTGGAAAAGATGAGTTGAATTTGAGAAACTAATTTATTGATGGCTAATGGATCAAATATATGGAATGGAATGCTTTCTAATCTACAGCAAACTCAAGAAACCAAATGACAATTACAGGTACTTCTAAGAAATCATTAACAATGATCTACTCAACAAGAAATCCTAAGCTATGTAATAGCCAAAAGATAAATCTGTGTTTGGGGGTGTGAGAGTGGGGCCCTCAAACCATGATCCCATGAGGGAGATGAGGATGAGGATGAAGCCTTTTCTTTCACTACTGTAACATTGATCTACTTCTCCAAATAATGGAAGAAAAACTAATCAATCATTCAAAGACTTGTAAAGTAAACAAAACAGAAATAACTTTAGCAGCTAATTTATGATTCTAATCTAAGGATACATGCACAAGAATAAGAGGAACCTCTACTGTTAGGGTTGGGCCCTAACCTAAGAGCTTTATCCCTCTGAGTGAAAACAGTGCTGGATCAAAGAAACCCTTTTCATTATCACCAAAATGTCAAAAATCACATGAGAATAATAGTCACAATATCTTAGCTCAAAATTGCCTCTTGGCTACAATAAAACACTGAATCCTAATGAGGTCGTAGGCCTTCTTATTTATACAACTGAAGCTACCAACAACTTCCTTAAAATTAGGGAGGCTTGGCTCCAAAACTCGAGATTGACGTGTATTCAACTATCACTGGCTTGGTTGCCAATGAACTCAGTGGGCTTCGCTACTTGTAACTCTGAGCTAATGAGATCTGGTAGAGGAATATTTGACTGATTAAGGAGTTAAAGGGGGAGAACCAATCTCCTAAAATCCCTCTTTCTTGTCTACCTCAAGTTCCTGCACTTAAATTAGCCCAAAACTACTCCAAATCCTACAATTAATGCACATTAGGCCACATGACATAACATCTCACCTTTACCCTTCCCACTAAGAAAAATATAATAAAATATGTAAAGAAATGTGAGAAAAGTTGATTTTAATAAGCTGGAGAGTGGCATTAAGGCCCATATAATTTACCTATTGATGAGTCTCATCATCGCCCCCCTACTAAAAGTGTTTCTCATCATCTAAAAAACTTAGTCTATGTCCATATCTTTCATAGCTCTCGTGGCCTCTCTGACATCCTAGGCCTCTTTTGATGGAGTTTCCTCTTATGGATCAAACCCTGCATGTTTCTCTATTTCCTCCCACTACTTTGTTTCTTCTTCCTCCTTTCTACCTTGTAGCATACCCAATAGCAATGGTGGACTAAGTTTTAGACCAATCCAATTGATTTTGAGTCTATGTAGTGAATTCTTATGCAGTGGGGTCCTTTCTAGTGCATCTCTCATCCTTTTAGGGGAATGATACTACCCGATCCTTAGGTTGTATGGTAGGGTGCCCCATCTCCTTTGGCATTCTTTTTGACTTTCATTGCCTAGAAATCTCAAGGTGTTATCAAAATGTGTGATTGCTTTCTCTTGTGTAGCCAGGTATCTTGATGCAAGCTAGGGATCATTGGCGATGATGTTGTGGGTGCTAATTACAACCATTGAATTTATTTGTTCTTATCCAATGTAAAGGGGCTCCCTTTCTTATCTTTCCAACACCCTCTTCACATCCTTATCCATGTCCTCCTCATGACTCATCCATGATGCCAGGGCCATTAGTTGTAAGTCCCTCAACTTTTCATTGGGGTCCCACACATTCAAGTCTGTTAAAGCCAATTTGTGCAAGTAGAATTCAAA
Source organism: Pinus tabuliformis (assembly GCA_031772625.1). Classification (NCBI taxonomy): domain Eukaryota; kingdom Viridiplantae; phylum Streptophyta; class Pinopsida; order Pinales; family Pinaceae; genus Pinus; species Pinus tabuliformis. Next base: position 631,670,748 of record CM062820.1, on the reverse strand, counting down.
TATCTTGGCGTTATCCTCTAGGGTTCTCTTGTCACATAGTTCAATGAACTACCTATAGTCTTGGAAAGGCATAGTCCTTTGTTGTGCTAGTTTCTTTATCTAAAATTGCAGCCATTGATCTTTGAGGTACAAGGCATATGATTTTGGTGGCATCCTGCATTGCATTGCCTCCATGGAGAGGATTTCCATGATGGCCAATTGGCTCCCTTTTTCCTGTAACTACCTCCTTAGCCATGTGTTTTCTGCTTCTAGTCGAGATCTCATAATTCGTTCCTTATCTCTTATCTTACTCAACTCTTTGCCCATCCCTAGTAGCTTCTCTTCCATATGGCCCACATCCTCTACCTTCTTTGATTTGGCAATTTTCCTCCAACAATGTGTCCTTCCTCTCTCTTGCTCAAGCTCAAAGAAAACAGGGATGGAAAATTTTTGTGGTATTACTTTGCCTCCTTCAATGAATCTATAATAAGATCTCAGATTGGGATGTGGGATAGGTTCATGCAGCTCTTGTGTTATAGACATTTTTGTGCCTAACAGCATGGAGCATGAAATGTCAATAATCTGAGGGATCCAAAGTCCCTAAACATGTTGTTCTTACCCTTAGAGGAACAAGGTCTGCAAACCACAGCACTGAGAATCAGTTCTCCACCCAAAAACACTCAAAAACAGGCTATTTCTGAATCATGTCAGCTGCTCCACTGAGCATCTGCGCTGAATGTCAACTACTCCTCCTTGTACCTGCGCTGAAGGTCAAAACTAATGAAGGCTACCTGCGCTGGGCGAGATTGGCCAAGTGGCACAGTCATTCTGCAAGGTGTCAACTGCCCAGGAAGCTTCCAAACTGACACTTGGTTCAAGGAATTCGCCCTATGATGAGTAAGAAGGTCTTGATCTCCAAGTGGAAGCAAGATTCTCCAAGTGGACTCAAGAACTGAAGATTAACTAAAGTGGGAGAGGACACAAGTCAGCTTCAGGCCAGTCTCAAGATGACTCATCCTTTCTCCAAATCTCCTATATATAGAGCTCTCTCATGAGGTCTAGGGAGGCTGGAATTTTGTGCAAGTAAGGAAGTGTTGTTGGTTTGTGTATAGAGCTATTGGGTGTTTTGCTTGAAGGAGGTGAAGAGGAGATTTCTTTCAGCTGGGAGGTGTTGCTGGATTGGGCCCATTATGGTTGTAACTCTCTCAGAACTTTACTTCTATTATCAATAAAGTATTTGGGGTTCTTCTATATGCATGTGTCTTTATGATGAATAGATGCTTGTATATTTTATTTATGCTAATCCTATAATCGATTATGGATGTATGCTTCTTGTAGTTTCCTCTTCTTGTGCTTTTACAGGATCTGTGTGTAGCTGGGCCGGTGAAAGGGCAAGGAGCTAGGAGCAAGCAGCAAGGAGTGAAGACTGGATCGACTATTAGCGCAAGATAACGGTTAGTAGATCATCCTTTTCTTCCCTCTCTCATCTCATAAAGAAGAAACTTTGAATAGCTTTGCATTCAGTTGTTGCTGAAGTACTATCACCTTCAGAGTGGGATAGAGGCATTCTGCATTAGATACTTTTCCCCCCAACAAATTGGCGACTCCACTGGGGATCGTATCTTGTTGGTTGTTTGTGGTTTTTTGCTATTCATTTCATAAACAAAGGGAGTACCGAATCGAACTGTGTTTGAATCCATCAAACACAAAGTAAAGGGCAGCTACTCTAGCTCAGTTTCTGGGCAAGTTTATGATTTGAAGAGCTGATCCACAAGGACTCTAATAAGCTCTTAGTGATAGCTTTTCATCCTCCTTTACATCCCTTAGTGTGTCCTTGACTGATAGCTTCTGATTTGAGCAAAAACTGTGAATTTTTGAGCAATCTGTGACCCGGAAACCAAGACAGACGAAAGTCTCGTTCTTCATTGCAGGCTGTACAAAGGCAGTCTGCATTTCAGCGTAGTTCCCGAAGGGGCTACCTGCGCTGAAGGTCAAACAGGCAGTGTTACACCTGCGCTGGACCAGTCTTGGCTTGAGTTACTGAGGTTTCCTGCTGTGTCTTGCCTTGTTTTCACTATTGTTTTTGCTGTTTGTTGCCAGTCAGTAGGCCTATCTGAAACCAACTTCCTTTGTCATTATTCCGCCTCAGTTGTATAAAGAAACTGTATTTGTTCTTTTGTATTTCTTGTGTCATTTACAGTTTCCCATAACGAAAGTGAACCAGTCTTGCATTGACCTCTTAGATCTAGACCTGTGATTAAGTGTCGTTTTGATCTTAAGAGTTAGTTTATTTGTTGTTCATAGCTGATTGAGTTTGTCGCTTTCGTTATATGGTTTGAATTTATATATTTCTAAGTGTCGAAACAAGTGAATCGTAAGGTGTCTTTCGATTTTGGACAAACTTGTTTGCTTTCGCTTGAAATTGAATTCAAAGTTATACAACAGCTTTCTTTTTGCATTTCATCAACATTAAGAAAGAGAAAAGAAATACTTGCATTGTGCATGTACATTATGACAGTTTGCATGTTGATTTAGGAAAGTGCATTAGTGTGTGCTCTATGATCTGTGTGAAAAGGTGTTATCTTCCTTCTCCCTCAGTAGTTAAGGTTTTCAAAGTTGAAAGATTAAAGCTTGCTTATCATCTTAGATTGCATTCAGGAGTGTTTCTATACATCTCGTGGTGATCCATAAAGGCAAACTGCTAAACAAGATCAACCTTAAAATAAATTGAATTTACATAACAACGCATTGAAACATAACGCAAACATCTAGAGGTCTAAGCTAGATACGTGTTCCGGCATCGTTAAACGTGATATCTTAGCGTTGAGTGGTTGGGTGATTCCTCCACGGTGAAGCGATAAGTATCAATACGGACTTGTGCTCCCACGTACCGTCGCGTATATATTGGGAGACCCCTATAGGATCAAAGCCTTTATCCATAGGAAACCGTTTCGGCCGCCCTACTGATCGCAATGCAGTGAACACAGCATTCACGAAGATCGACCACTCGTACCGTAAAACGTATTCTGTGGTTTTGCGAAAAGTTTGGCACACCCTCTGCCTAGAACTCCAGAGCAGTTTCTTTTGGCCTTTTTCAAACTCTATAACTGAAAAAGTCCATCCGAGCATTTGTCACTTCGGGCTCGTTAAAACATCGAAGGAGACTAGAGTCATCTTTAGCTTTTTCTCGACTCTTAAAAAGTGAAAAAGCAAGTTGTGTCTAAGCGTCGTTATAAAATTTATTTTAAACGGAACATAATCACCTCCTATTCCCGCGTTGATCTTAAGTTGAGAACATGGAACGCCCTAACCAAGGAACTCCACATGATGGAAATCCTAATCCTTTCTCCTCTTGGGGAGAAGTTGGTGCACCCCACATGGCCACATTGTCGCTTCCAGGACTGACAATTGGCCTGCCTGTTTGGCTATTCTCAACTAGTGTAGTTCAGAACACCATGGTTCCTGAGCAGTCGAGTCAACAGTTAGATGAGTCTAGAGCCTCCCACCAGCCTTCTACTTCCTCTAACCCTTCCTCCAATCCTTCATCTTCAAAAGGTAAAGCTGGCAAAAGCCAAGCTCCTACGGAGAAGAAGGAAAAGAAGAAGAAAGAGAAGAAGAAGAAGGAGCCTAAGGCGACTGGGGGCAAGCAAAAGACATCTGACAAAAACCCACACACAGCACAGACCGGGCCTAAATCGCCATGTGTCATATGTAGAGGAGACCACTTCCATAGAGATTGTCCCTGTATTCCCCGGATACTAAGGGACTGGTCCCCTCGTCTGCACAATTCGGGAGCATCAACCTCTGATAACCATGTTGATTGTTTACCGTCAACCAGCGAAAGTGAAGGTTCAAGACAAAGAGGGGGAGCAAAATCCCCCTGCAGACTGTGTGAAGGCGGTCACGCCATCCACCGTTGTCCCTTCTTAGACGAAGCGAAGAGAGTTTTGGAAGATCGTCCGGTTTCTCCAGTAGTACTTCCTCCTGGATACAAAAAACTCGTGCCAAGTCCTTCGTTGGTTGAAAATACAGCTGGCCCGCTCAAGTGGTCAGCTGAAGCGTCAGTCATTGAAAATGAACCTACTGAATCCAGACCAGACGAAAGTCTAAAGGTCGATACGGCAGTTGACCCGGTTCTTCCTTCAGAGGTTTCATCCTCAAATGACACCGTCACTGAAGATTCATCTTCAAATGACACCCTCACTGAAGAGAATAAGGATGACACCATCCAGATTCTTTTCATCAACACAGATTCTGATGAGCATCAGGGCAATGCACCCATTCCTTTATCGCAGGAAGGAACATCGTCAGGATCGTATCCGGCCGTGTATTCGGTCCCACCACCAAGCAACCTGGTTGTGTCCTTTGATTGGAACCAACTAGGCAGACCCCGGTTACCAGCCAGTATACCATTCAGAATCATAGTCCAAATTTATAGAATGGTGATGGCTGGAACTATCATTGATGAAGGGGCATCTGTGAGTATCCTTTCCTCTGTTGCTTGGAAAGCACTGGGTTCCCCGGCGCTTTTGCCTGAGATAAGAAATCTCTCGGGCTTTGATAAAGGAACCAGTCGACCATTAGGGATCCTCCCCAATGTGCCTGTTACATTGAAAGGGAAGACCGTTAATTTGAACATGATGGTCGTTCAAGGACCCTTGGATTATAAACTACTCCTTGGACGTGACTATATATATTGCATGGGAGCTATAGTCTCCTCACTCTTTAGAGTAATGTGTTTTCCACACGAAGGAAAGGTGGTCAAGCTCGTAGACCAACTTTCATTTCCGGGATCACGCATCGCAAATAGTCAAATACCAATCCTCAATGGTCTATTCACCCAAGAAATGTCTCCACCCCCAGTCCTCCTTCCCAATGAATGCGAGTGATTCGGAAAGATAGAACTGGAACCCAGGGGGCATGCATCCTGGTCTGCTTCGGGCAGAGGAAACCTTGGGTATAAAGTAGAATTTCCGCGAAAGAATATGACTAGTCCGTACCCCGTCCGTGGATGGAAGAGGGGTTGTTCTAGAATAGGGTTCTTTTGATAAGGTTATTTGTCTGACAAAGGTCATTCAACTTTGTCTAAACAGGTAGGCTACCAAGGAAAGAGATTCTATTGCGGCAGCAAATGGTAACCATCTTTGGGTAAAAGACAAGCCTCACCCATTAAAACTAATGTTTTAGAGGATAAGTAGGGGCAGCCTCCAAAGAAAGGGATTCCTTTGCTACAACAAGTAGTAACCATCTTTGAGTAACCTAATGATAGACATCGCCGAAGAAAGAGTTTCATTTGCGGCAGCAAATAAAACCATTCTTTGGGTAACCAGAAAGAGGCAAGCCTCCCTCAATAACATTAATGTTTTGTCTTTGAGTAGTGTTCTTCTCTTGTCGCAAGTAGCTGCTCTCTTATCGCAAGTAGTTGTTCTCTTGCGATCTTGCAAAATATCTGTTAAAAGTTGGGCCGACGGGAAGACAAGTACCGCGTAAGACCCGTTAAAAATAGCGAGAAGACAAGTATCGTTAACATTAGACTAGCAAGACGACAAGTAGCTGTGAACACCCAAAGAAAAACAAAGGTGGGGGAGAGGAGGGGCAACCTTGAAATTGTATTTTATACCTGGGGGCATGCAAACCTTTTGGAGTGTAAGCAAAGAGCGGTCATTGATCGTTTCCTAACTTACACAAAGAAAGGATGTGGGACAAAGGTCAAAATTTGCCAAATGAGGAGCATAGCTTCGTGAGATAAAGCTCCATAAAAAATAGCTATCTCACAAGAGACATTTCTTATCTTATGACTGGTATATCGAGCAGTTTTACCGCGGAATTTATGCTCGTTAAAAAATAGAAAAGCGAGATCCGAGCAGTTTTAGCGTCATAGTTCATGCTCGTTAAAAAATAAACATAAGCTTTTGAGCAAGAGTTTCCTCCAGAGTTCAAGCTCATTAAAAAATGAACCTATTCTGGTAAATAACCATTGTGATCGTAAATTTATTAGCCATAAAAGCCTTGGTCGTGTTTGCACCCGTCACCTCCATTTCATTTGGCCAATCGTTCACCTCCATATGATTGTTTACCTATTTTGAGGAACAGCTGCGAAGAGTGATTTCACTTAGCCATCCTTGTGACACTGCCGTGATTGGAAAATTCCAACCTGTACCTGGAATCTGCTGCTATCCCTGTTTATCACTCGTTCCTCAAAAGACGAGTCTTCTTTGAGCTCTTTTCAATTGACTCGTAAAATATGAAAAGTTTGTCGAGTTTTGGCCTTCCAGCTCGTTAAAAAGACCGGAAGAGCTATCCCTCCTCTAGATTTTAATCTTTTTGGACCTGAGGGATTATTACACAAAAAGGTCGAGCGCTTGTTTTATTCGGCTCGTTAAAGTTATCGAAAATTCATCCCTTTTGTATTGTTTTATACTTTTTCGGACTTAAGGGATTAGATGACGAAAAAGGAATTTTGGAGTTAACTTTCTGTACCTTTTCAGACTCTCTAAAAATGAAAAGGATCGAGTTGTCTTTGTCGCTAGACTCGTTAAAATGATTAAATAGCGGCAAACTTGTCTTTAGACGAGAACGAGTTTCCCTATCGCTAGGCTCGTTAAAACATAGCGATGGGCTTGCCCGAAGGGCAGGTTATAGAACAAGCATATGTTATCCTCCTCAAGCTTGACAAAAATAAAGAGGTACTGGTCAGAAATGACTGGGGAAAAATTGGGAGAACCTCAAAGCTTTGATGGTAGCAAGTCACTCTTGAACATGACACTTTGTCTTCCGTATCACATCGGGTTGGGTTGTTTCATTCACCGGTCTCGTCACCATGGTCTTCGCCAAACCATCTGTATTTGGGGTAATGCTACCGATCCATCACATCAGTGTCGTTATATGTTCAAGAGATGTGTTCAGAAAGAGTCAACCGTGTCCCATCCACTGCCATACATTATCTTTCATCCACCCATGATCGCCACCCTGAATCATATTTCACAGATTGTTTTCACCTCCACTAAAGTCATTAGCTCCGTTCCGTGTCACTGATGTGGGATTCATTAAGGCCCTCCTTTGACGGATCGCTTCTTGTCGACTTCAGCTCATTATCCAAGAAGTTGATCTAGGAACACCCCCCAGTACTTTGAAGCTTGCATGCCTCAATGGCAAGTTTCTCACTTCCGGCGACAGGTATACATCAATGACCTTTGACCAGAAGATTTTGCGTGGTGTTCGACGCCAAGTCCTTTATTCACACCACGTGAATTGTACTGTAGTACCTTGAGGGTCATTGTCATTATTGGTGATTCCTCTCGCGCTTGTTAACGATTTACATTATTGACCGGTAATCAAGCGATGTCTTTCCATGTTCGACTTCAGCGAAATTCTCACATGGATCGACTTGTACTTAGAGTGAAGATCGAACGAGATTGAAGACCCCGGATCTAGTTTCATCCATCCGGGCTGCGATATATATTCAGGAAATATAAAGACGTTTGATATGTACATCATTGCAGCAGATGATCATCCTACTCAAAGGATGATAATTTCAGCAGAGAATTATCAGTCTATTATCAGACGGTCGTCTGTTATGTGTACCAAAATGAATTTATAAAGTTGAGCATGGGAATGCCCGCCTCAGCTAGATCATGAAAGCAGAATGAAAAATAATGTATTGTATTGTATTTTATTGCAGGGCACCTCTCAGCGATTGAATGAACTTCGGATCCTCCTAATAAAGCATTTCACCCGATAAACGACCTCATACTTTAGGGGGCAACTGTTATAGACATTTTTGTGCCTAACAGCATGGAGCATGAAATGTCAATAATCTGAGGGATCCAAAGTCCCTAAACATGTTGTTCTTACCCTTAGAGGAACAAGGTCTGCAAACCACAGCACTGAGAATCAGTTCTCCACCCAAAAACACTCAAAAACAGGCTATTTCTGAATCATGTCAGCTGCTCCACTGAGCATCTGCGCTGAATGTCAACTACTCCTCCTTGTACCTGCGCTGAAGGTCAAAACTAATGAAGGCTACCTGCGCTGGGCGAGATTGGCCAAGTGGCACAGTCATTCTGCAAGGTGTCAACTGCCCAGGAAGCTTCCAAACTGACACTTGGTTCAAGGAATTCGCCCTATGATGAGTAAGAAGGTCTTGATCTCCAAGTGGAAGCAAGATTCTCCAAGTGGACTCAAGAACTGAAGATTAACTAAAGTGGGAGAGGACACAAGTCAACTTCAGGCCAGTCTCAAGATGACTCATCCTTTCTCCAAATCTCCTATATATAGAGCTCTCTCATGAGGTCTAGGGAGGCTGGAATTTTGTGCAAGGAAGTGCTGTTGGTTTGTGTATAGAGCTATTGGGTGTTTTGCTTGAAGGAGGTGAAGAGGAGATTTCTTTCAGCTGGGAGGTGTTGCTGGATTGGGCCCATTGTGGTTGTAACTCTCTCAAAACTTTACTTCTATTATCAATAAAGTATTTGGGGTTCTTCTATATGCATGTGTCTTTATGATGAATAGATGCTTGTATATTTGATTTATGCTAATCCTATAATCGATTATGGATGTATGCTTCTTGTAGTTTCCTCTTCTTGTGCTTTTACAGGATCTGTGTGTAGCTGGGCTGGTGAAAGGGCAAGGAGCTAGGAGCAAGCAGCAAGGAGTGAAGATTGGATCGACTATTAGCGCAAGATAACAGTTAGTAGATCATCCTTTTCTTCCCTCTCTCATCTCATAAAGAAGAAACTTTGAATAGCTTTGCATTCAGTTGTTGCTGAAGTACTATCACCTTCAGAGTGGGATAGAGGCATTCTGCATTAGATACTTTTCCCCCCAACATCTTGGGACTCTTCCTTATTTATCTTTGGAGAAGTTTCCCCCTTCTGCACTTGTGTTGCTTCTTCCTTGCCTTCCATCTTTCCTTACTTTCCTTCCTACTAATTTTTATGTGTTTCCTGTAGTGCTAACAGAGTTTCTTGTAGGATTGTCTAAGGATCCTATAGAAGGATTTTTCCTTTCTGAAATGGGGTCAAAGGTACCTTGTCTTGCTTTCTTGATTTTGACCTGGTGACAAGCCTCCTAACATAGGTGATGGGAGACTTTGGGGAAGTTTATTTTTATGTGCCCTCTTCACCTTTTATTTATGGGGAAACTAGCTTTTCTTTCTCTTTTGGTGAGTCTTCAATTATGATTGGAGTCCTGGTGGGTGTTTGTGGTTTCCCTTGTTTGATCCTAGTGATCCTCCTTATTTTCAAATATAGGTAGGTCTACCTCTGTCTTTTCCCTTTTGACTTGATAGGTGTGCTTAGGGAAGTCAAGCAACTGCCTCCCTCTTAGTGGGTTCAGGAGACAACCTTGGAGATTCCTCCCTTTCCTTGGTGTGTTCCTTAGGGCTTGCTTCTTCCTTCTATTCTTTCTCTTCACTTTTCTCCTCTTCTCCTTCTTCTTTTGCTTCTTCTTCCTTTGTTTTCTCTATTTCTGCCTCCTCTTCCTCCTTTGGTTCTTCTTCTTCCTCTTCAGGTTCTTATTCATCTTCTTCTACCTCCTCTTCACCACTAGAGGTATTTTCCCTATCATATTCAAGGGCTTGTATTTCAATCATAGCCTCTTTGTCCATGTCTCTAAATGTGGACCATTGAATGGGGATTCTTAGCTGGCTCAAGGCATCCTCTAGTATTATCTTAATAAGTCCATGGTGTGCCAATTGCTGATGTTTTCCCTCTTGGACCTTTAGGTTCATGTCTATTATTGATTGCAGCAAGAAGTAGGGTACATTGAGTCTTCTGTCAATGGGTATCTCCTCTCCAAATCTCAACTCATGGAGGAGTCTAAATTGATAGCCATAGATTATAGTAAGCCTCCCTTCACAAGAGATATATTTGATAATATGATAGCCCACCTCATTCCCAGGGTAGAGAAGGATTTCCCTTCTTATTCCATTTTTGTCCTTAATTGGCTCTTCGTCCCTTAAGAAGAAGTTTTTCTTTGCAAAAGTTCTTGCAGCCTTATCCTCCTTTCTCCATCACATCCCTTGAGGAAGTGTAGTGATTCTAATAATTACTTCAGGAGTAATTGTAATTGACAATCCTCTTACCACAGTAGTAGTATTGATTATATCCTAAGGTTTAAGTGTCATTTCAAGTTCTTTAGCTACATCATCATCACACCCTCTGAGCAACTCAAATAATCCCAACCAATTATGCCTTCTAAATATTTCTACCACAGGGGGATGGAGGTGTATCCTAGATGTCTCTGTGGGTTCCCTTTTGTTAAACCCTCTTGGCATTTGTCTTTTTTGGTTGGCTAACTGTAGGGAGCTTGGTAGGCTAGCCTTAATTTTCAGGGTAACTGAGAGTTTATAATAGTGGTGGATGGCTGCAATTTCTCCCTATCTCCACACAACTTTTAAATTGTTCACAATTCCTTTAAAAATCCTAGGCCCACTCTAATCACTTAAAAAAAATAGATTTTTTTATTTCTAGCTATCAATTCAAAGCATAGGAGATATGGGCCATCTACCTCTCACTGTGATGCTTTGGATGAGGAGAATTTCTCAGCATTTGGAACCTATGCACCCCCTTTCAGTGTTCTCTGTGAATTTCCAATGTTTCTTGTAGGGTGGCTGAAACAGCTTTGCCTCCTCGATGGATCTCCAAGGTGGTCTTGATCTTCTCTAATCTCAAAATGAACAAATGGTGCATGAGATTTTGGAATGTTTTCATGATTTATGGTCAATTCCTTGGAGCGTTGTATTGGTTGGCAGTGTACGAGATTTCCTCTTTAGGACCATTGGCCCACCGTTAGTTATCATGCAGACTCCCCTCGTAATCATCACCCACTCTCACACAAATTAACTTGACCACCTTTTCAAATCATTCTTCTTGATGTGATATTTCCATGTGTCATGCTGACTAGGAGTTTACTTTTTGTTTTCAAGTTGAGGGTGACCAAGTTAACTGACCACCTCCAACTTACAAAGTCGAACTTTTTCATATTCCTACACTTTTATGATATCATACTTAGGAATAATTTGGATGAGGTGCCATACCTGTGCCTTCCTTCGCTTGGTTAATGCACGATGGAGGGTGACTCTGTTGTGCTTCTTTTTGTTCAGGTAAGTTCTTTTCCTTGGTCACTTTTATGTATATTTCTTTGTTGATATGGTTGTATTCTTTCTTGTTGTGCGTGGGTGCTTTGCCTCTGTTTCCACTGTTGAGCTCTAGATAGGAATCATAGTGTCTGTAAGGGTGTTGGATCTCTTTTATTTCATGGGTGTTGAAGGATAATGCATGGAGAAATTGTTGGTGTGAGAACATAGGCTACTACAGGGTTTCCTGTAGTTACTATAGGAAATCTTGTAGCTGCATTTTTTATCATTTTTTTTTCCTTTTTTCACTTGGAGGAGGAATCTGTGGTGATGTAGGAGTGGAATGATGGAAATGGAGGAGATGGAGTGGTAGGTGAGTGAGGCCAATGATGGCATGATCCTTGGACTCCATTTTTCTACTTTTTTGAATATTATTTTTTATTTTTTTTAGTGGTTTTTGATAGACACAGAGGTGGGTATGGTCATGAGCTGGTGGTGAGAGGTAGTGAGGTGTATAGTCCCTTATTTCAACCTAGAACGGGCCTACATCATCATTTCCCAATCAAAATTTCATTCTTGTAGTGTTTCAGGACATCTTGTAGTACTATAGGAAACCCCTGTAGTAACTATAGGAAACGCTTTAGAAGTTAGAAAACTACATAAAATTGGTTTTTGATGCCTAGAAGTGAGGATGGATGATGGAGATATAATAGGCATGGGAGATATGAAGTGAATGGAGGAAGAATTGAGTTATTCTCGACTTGTTTTCCTCTGAATTCTGAGTCCTTTGTTTCCTTTAAATCCTGCAAAAATCACAGAATTTTATTAGTGGGCAGGTTTGAGGTCCCTTTCATGGCATTTTGCCTTTTTTCTTTTTTATTTGTCTTCATTTTTTTTTCGAAAGACACATAGGTTGCTTCAAAGGAGGTTTTAAACCTGTCTTCCTGCCCTAGACGCCTCAAGGGAGGTTTTCACCCAGGGATATTTTTATTTTCCTTTTTTCACTCTTATGCTACCTCATGGAGGTTTTCAACCCAAAATTTGGCCTCAGGTGCCTCATAGAAGTTTTCACCTAGGCCCCTTATTGTTTTTTATTGTTTTTTCTTCTTTTTATTTCCATTTTTTCCAACAATAAAAACAATCTTCAAGAATTTGGTGAGTTGGAAACTGAGACACTTCCAAGCACATTCACTTCCTTACTGATGGTACTCATGAACTCTTCCCTAGACAAATATCTTTTATAGGCTTTCAATCTGTATCCATTGACAAGTAAGGGGATACCTTATTCATCAATGGTCCTTATTTGCACAACCCCATTATCATGGCACTTTTCTATCAGATATGGGCCCAACCACCTGGTCATCAATTTTCCTTTGAAGTCCTTGAACCTGGATTCATATAGCAAAGCCCAATCACCTTCTTGAAAAACTTTTTCTTTGATGTTTTTGTCATGGTACTTGAGTAATTTCTATGTGTAGCAGGGCTTGCATCCTGGTGGAATAAGGTATGGGGAAGGTGCACACTACCCATGTATCAACTTAACTCTTCAGGATGGTTGGATTTTCTCAAGGTGGATGTCCATGGTGGCTAGTAAACAGAAATTTGAATTGGTGATTGGTAGGATTTGGAGAGAGGTGGAGAAGACTTAGATGATGCTAGTGGAATGCATTCCTCCCTACAGATTAGAAATTCTTGCAACAACACATATTAATTTCTTCATTTATGCACAACTTTATGTAAATGTGGAAAAGATGAGTTGAATTTGAGAAACTGATTTATTGATGGCTAATGGACCAAATCTATGGAATGGAATGCTTTCTAATCTACAACAAACTCAAGAAACCAAATGAAAATTTCAAGTTCTTCTAAGAAATCATTAACAATGATCTACTCAACAATAAATCCTAAGCTATGTAACAACCAAAAGATAAATCTAATTTTGGGACTGTGAGATTGGGACCCTCAAACCATGATCCCATGAGGGAGATGAGGATGAGGCCACTGTCACAAGGTTTTCTAAAGTCTTTTCTTTCACTATTGTAACATTGATCTACTTCTCCAACTAATGGAAGAAAAACTAACCAATCATTCAAATACTTGTAAATTAAACAAAACATAAATAACCTCAGCAACTAATCTATGATTCTAATATATGGATACATGTACAAAAAGAAGAGGAATCTCTACTACTAGGGTTGGGCCCTAACCCAAGAAACTCCAGGCCTCTAAGTCAACTAAGTGTTGTATCAAATAAACCCTTTGCATTATCACCAAAATGTAAAAAATCACATGATAATAATAGTCAAAATATCTTAGCTCGAAATTGCCTCTTGGCTACAATAAAATGTCAAACCTTAATGAGGCCCTACGCCTTCTTATTTATACAACTGAAGCTACCAACAACTTCCTTAAAATTAGGGAGGCTTGGCTCCCAAACTTGAGATTGAATTGTCTTCAACTATCACTGGCTTGGCTGCCAATGAACTCGGTGGGCTTGGCTGCTTGTAACTCTAAGCTAATGAGATCTAGTGGAGGAATATTCGAGTGATTGAGGAGTTAAGGAGGGAGACTCAATCTCCTAAAATCCCTCTTGCTTGTCTACCTCAAGTTCCTGCACTTAAATTAGCCTAAAACTAATCCAAATCCTGCAATTAATGCACATTAGGCCACATGACATAGCATCTCACCTTTACCATTCTCACTAAGAAAAATATAATAAAATATGTAAAGAAATGTGAGAAAAGTTGATTTTAATAAGCTGGAAAGTAGCATTAAGGGCCATATAATTTACCTATTGATGAGCCTTATCAGGTACCTATGGGTAACGTGCCCATCATGTGGTATTTTGAACCATCTGACAATCAAAACATAAAGTCTAGAGAAAGAAATCAGTGAGCAAGGACAATAATCATTATTGCATCTAAATGAACCAAGCTTGAACGTAATGGGATATTTAATAATTCAAATAAGGAGTCCCTTCCGAAATCAAGGCCTTGAGCTCGCAATAGTGTTTACTCCCTAGGTAAGATTGGCTAAAGGAAAACCTTATTAGATGTTTCCAACCCCTAAGGGGAAGTAACATTTCCTCAATCCACCCTTCAATTGATAGGTGTTAGTGAATAATAATGATGGTACAAAGAAAGACTTTATGGCCAAGTACCATGGTCAAAGGGACCAACATGATGAGATCCACATCCTAAGTGTATAGATGTGAGCAGGGAGCAATTATGTATGTATGAGTTACCAACTCGGCCTTTGGTTTTCCACCCCTCTAGTGTTCCCTTTACTTTTTCTTGATTTCTCCTTATATTACTACTCATAGCACAAAGGGTTAAAGCTTGCTTTGAATGAAGTATAGTAGTTTGTAGTACACCTTAAGGATGTGCCAATTCACTACGCATCAGGTTTGGGACATGCAAGGGTTCCTTTAATGATGTAATGGTTCAAGAATCAGCATGTGCTCAAGAATCAGGTGATGGAAATAATTAGTGAGGTAGAGCTCATGCTAGGCTTTTTCCCACATGCCAATTTGTATGTCCTGGACATCTTTTGCCTTTTGATATTCTTTCTTTTGATGTTTTTTTGTGGCCATGATATGATCTTTCTTTTCTTTTAGTCGCATCAAGCTTTGAAAGAAATGTTTTAGTCCCTACCTAGGTATGAGGATGTATGGGTGCAAATTCCTAGAGAACTAATGGTGTGTTGAACTTGAAGAATGGATTTGAGATAAGGGTTTCTAATGTATGATGGAAAGTGGCAAATATGGAATAGGGACAGATGGAACTATGTTGTCTCAGTCAGGGCTTCTCGAGTAGTGCCCCTCCTATACCCATTGGGCCATTAGGAGAGATCCCTTTGGACTAGGGTTGAATATTAACCCCCCATTTAAGGTGAGGGAACAATATCATTGTCAAAACCCATCTTTCTTCCAGGTCACCCACTAATCCATATCAAATGCCCAAATATAAACAAGCATAAGCACCTGATTTTGAAATGAATAAAGTACCTTTTGATTGGAATCCCACCTTAGTCTATGTGCTCCTATTGGATAGGTGAGAAGCATATGGACGATGCAAGTGGTAGAGATATAAAGGCACATCATTGGTTATTGGTGGTTGTCAAGGGCTGCATGGTTGGTCAGATGGATGTGAAGAATAGGATAAAAGTTCTCTCCTACAGGGTTACCCATTTTGGTGGGTATCATCTAGCTCCTAGTAAGGGACATGAACTCACCATAGAAAAAATGATCCATATGCTTGAATGTGAAGTTCATGAGAACTCCAATGATCCATGGGCCTGCAAACCTGTATCCTACACATTCTAATAAACGTTTTTAGGAGCATGTGCATTGAGCATAGGGTATTTCCCATGTTTTGCGTGAAGGTATAAATCCATACAGAATATAAAATATATTCTAAATTCACTCTAATATATATGAAATGTGATATGAATGGTATTATAATTCTCACACAATATGCCATGAAACTACACTAATATACATGATACATGAATCTCAATTTCCATCAAAGAAGGTGAGGCGACTCCCTTTCACCAGAGAAGGAAAAATTTCACCATCAAGTTTAGCAATATAGAAGTAACCTACAACTACTTTTCCATGGATCTTGACAGGAATAACGTCTTTCTCAACCAACACGAAGTCACTTACTCAGTATTCCCTCTTTGGTTTTTGGACCCATTACTTCTTGGGAATAATCAGACTTGAGTTTTTGAAAAATACTTGATTGAAATTACTGGATATTATTCTCCTAATTGTTACATGTTTAATTGGTTACAACAATTAACGAATAATTTACAATTGCAATCTTCACCATAAAAATGTTGCATAAAATAAAATCAAGGACTAATAAATATATCTACACAAAATAAAATCAACACCAATATTTTTGGACTAACATCCCCAGAAAAACCCAGAAGGGAAAACTAGTGCATAATATGAGGGTTTATTTTATTTTTATGCAGAAAAATGGAGTTCAATAATTTTGATTCCTCATTGGCAATCCTCTGGTAAATATCTGGCAAAATATCAAGGAGATAATTTTCTTCATCTGCAAAACAATTAGCCTCCCACTAGCCTACTCGCATTGCCTTCTAGAAATGTGCATTGATGGCCTAGAAATAATTCACATTGACTGCTAGTTGGCTCCTGGTGATTCATCCTGCCTTCCCATACCTCTTGAAAAATTCGCTCTACCTTTCGGATGACTTTCTTGGCCTCTGGAAACATAAACAACCTCTCTCCGGCAACTCGCGCTAGGATTGATGGTTGCTCGCATTGGATACTCAGCCTCTTTGTAGAATAATTTAGGCCTCCCTTTTCCTACCTCTCTGGCACTAGAAAACTACTGGGAAACTCTCTAGAATTCTCCTTTGTTGCTCTCTCAATCATTTATTCTCTCCTTCTAGCTTGAATTCTCTTCTTTGTTGAATCATGGTAACTAGATAGCTTGACCTGCCAAAGAAACTGACTCCCCTCTTGTGTTTCTCTCCATCCCATCGACTTGCTCTTATAATCTCTTGTTGGAGCACCAACAACCATGATTAGATCCTCATCAATGGATCATATCATCTCAGACTTGATCCATGTGATTTTCTTGGAAATATCTAGAGCATAAGTTGATTTCCTTAATTAATTCACTTTAATTAACCACTTTTCCTAAGTTAGAATTAGGAAATATTTAAATGATGGCTAATTAATTTTATTAAGGTGTTTCTCGAGATTATCTCGCATAACCTTTTCTGGGTTTTGGAAATATCGTGTTACTTAACCTGTTAGACACAAATCAAGACTAGCACAGTCATATGATGCTACCAAATATATCAAAAACTAACACTCCCTCTTAGCGAGGAAGGTTTTATCTCCACTCCAACATATTTCCTTTGTAGTTGGACCATGCCACTGGTGTCTAATATTTGTAACATATTGTCATTGTCCACCAAGCTATTGTGCATACTCTTATTCATCTGTTAACCCTATAGTTAAACCACTATGCATATGCACTACTGTTGACACTGCACACAATTTCCAACACTTTCTTTTGCATTTGATCTCGTTTTGTTGTTGTTGCTGCAACTACTATAGCTAAGAAATGATCCACTCTCCCTCTAACTTGCTTCTGCAACTGTCCCTTGAGTCTTTGAGTGCAACTATCCCTGCATTATCTCTCAAGATCTGACTATGTCTTGTTGACATCTCGATCCTCCTGCTACTCAATAATATGGGCCCCTATATTAAAATTAATGATCCATGAGGAAACACCTACCCAATTTTGTGCCTCCTCAGACCCTACTCTATCATGCAACTCTAAAGCCCCATGCACCCCCTCCATATGGAGGTATAGTTTTTATCAAAGAAAACTCCTCTAACCTAGAGGTTAACTCATCTATCTCTGTTGAAGTTGTTGTCTTCTCCTTCCCCTTCTTTTCCTTCTTTATCTTGGGACATTGGGTGACATAGTTTCCAAACTCACCACACCCGAAGGATTTGACCTTTGATAAGTCCTTTTTCTTCTTCTAGCCTCCTTTCGAGTTTTTTCCATGGCTAGGACCTTTCTTTGCTTCTCCCTTACTAGCAAGGGATACATTATCCTCCTCCTTCTCAACCTTTGGCCCTTTGCTACTGTTGTTGGTAGTTCCCTGGACAAGACTGAGCCTTATCTCCTCCTATGTGAATTCACTCCAAAGGAATTCCCAATCTAGAAATTTGTCTCATTTGATGATTCCCTGAATGAAAGTTTCCCACACTCTGGTAAACCTATTCAAAGTTATTATCACAAGTTCATTGTCTTCTAGTTTTTCACCTACAACTGCTAGCTCATCTCGGACATTCTAAATTCTAGTGAGATAGGGAGTCACACCGTCACCCTTTTGCATATTTTTGGTCCTTAGCTTCTCCTTGAGACACAATTTCTTATTCTCAAATGGATCCTGGTATAGATTTACAATAGTATCACACATTTTCTTTGTTGTACTCTTTTCTACAATATGTGGGAAAATATTCTATTGAACTCCATCGAGAACCATGCTCTTTGCCTTGGCCATATTCTTCCTATACTCAAGGAACTGGATAGGATCTACCAGTACAACTATGATTATTGTCACAAACTCTTTCGCCATGCTCATCCAAAAGGAATTGCATCCTAGCCTTCTAGACACCAAAATTTGAGGCTTTTTCAAGTCTATCATGATATCTAATACATGTTATGCCTATCTCTGTAGAACTCAAATAACTGGGGACTGAAACTAGAAATATCCTTCTCCTTCCTACTTGCCCTTTCTTCTTCTGCTCGCACTCCTTGAGGAATGTGCATATTTTCCTCTATATTTCCTTCTCTAGCTAATACATTTCCTTCAACTACTCATCGAAACAACTTGCTCAGCCTTATGGATGTCCTTCTCTGGGAAATTTCACACGAACTGCAACCTCTGCAACTCAAACTAGTTAATATGGAAAAAAATTATGGCTTGCTACAACTAGAAATCTTGGATCTCCTCCTAAAAACTGGATCTAGAAACCCTCTCAGAAATTCTGGAAATTCCTCTTCAATGTGCTTTTCTCTTCCTACTCCCTGCGCAGATCTACAATTGAAACCCTCACTACAAAAACTATGCGCCCATATCTGCTCAATGAATTAATTGATTTGCTAACTGGAACTGCTTCCTAGAAAATCCACTTCTTGCTGGAATTTTTATCTTCGAAAATCAAAGTTTTCCTACATTTTTCCTCTAGAAATCAATTTCTACCTACAAATTGGCACAGCCTTGCTGGCCTGGGAAGATTTGGAGAAATTGTGCTCAAATCTCCCTCTAAAACTTCACAATCCTGCTCCTATCGCTTGCGAGCCTCTGATTTGATCTTCAATGCTCTGATAGTATGCAAAAATTCCTTGATTGCAATTAATGGATATTATTCTCCTAATTGTTATCAGTTTAATTGTTTACAACAATTAACGAATAATTCACAATTGCAATCTTCACCATAAAAACTTTGCAGAAAATAAATCGAGAACTGATAAATAGATGCACACATAATAAAATTGACACTAATATTTTTGGACTAACGTCCCCAAAAAACCCTGAAGGGAAAACTAGTGCAGCAGATGAGGGTTAATTTTATTATTTTGCAGCAAAAATGGAGAGTACAATAATCTGGTTGCCTCATTGGAAATCCTCCAACAAATATATGGAAAAATGTATGGAAGATAATTTTCTCCCTTTGAAAATCAATTGGCCTCTCACTAGCCTACTCGAACTTCCTTCTAGAAATGTGTATCCCTAGCATGGAAATAATTTGCATTGCCTGCTATTTGGATCCTCGTGAATTGTCTTGCCTTCCCTTACATCTAGAAAACAATTCTCTGCCTTTTGGATGAATTTCTTGGCCTCCAACAAATGAACCGGCCTCTCTCTAGCAACTCCCACTGGGGTTTCCGGATTCTCACACCAGAAACCAAGGAAAATCACTCGCCTCTTGTGTCTCCCTCCATCTCATCAAATTGCTCTTATAATCTCTTGTTGGAGCACCAACAGCCGTGATTAGATCCTCATCAATAGCTCGAGTCATCTCAAACTTGATTATGTGATTTTCTTGGATGTCTCTAGAGAATAATTTGATTTCCTTAATTAATTCACTTTAATTAAGCACTTTTCTTTAGTTCAACTTAGGAAATATTTAAATGATGGCTAATTAATTTAATTATTGTGTTTCACAAGATTATCTTGTGAAACCTTTTATATGTTGTGGAGATCTCATGTTCCTTATCCTCTTAGACACAAATCGATACTAAAACACCTATATTATTCTACCAAATCAATAAAAAACTATCAGAGTTTGGATTATTGATGTGACAAACCTCTTGAGAAGCAAAAGCCTTGATTGGTTTTAAAGGTCCACTAGGAGGGTTTTGATTTATCGTCTTTAGGTTTGTAATCTTAGTCTCATGGATATTATGGGCAGGGAATGGGAAGGATTCAAGGTCTTCCACATGATTAGGAAATTGGGGTTCCCTATAAAGGACAAACGGGGTTCCGTTAGGTTTAGGAATGGTGGCATATGATAAATCCATTTGAAATTTTCTACCAATTGAAGCACACCATTTCCTTGATAAAGGCATTCCCTATGCATCAAGCACATCTATGACAACAGTATCCGTTAATACACAAATATCTTTATTAGCTACAAGAGATAGCCTAAGATCTTCAATAAGACCATAGATAGGGATGGGTCTAGAATCAAAACCACACACATTCTTATATGGCTTAGTTATTTTGTGCATAACTTTCAATGGCATTTGTCGAGCAGTAAAAAGGGTCTTTTTCACCTCTATTTACCTCACATTAACTTGTCAATCCAGGAACGATTTTTTATCTCAAAGAGTGTACTCAGTTTGATGCAGTCATTTGTCAGAGTAATGCTAGTAGTATAGTGCTCTAAATACAAGAGTAAATGGATGCTTGAAATAAGATCTACTTACAGAGAAGAACCTTAAGACTCAAATTGTGCACTCAGAAAACTATAGCAATTATCAGTCAAGGGTGCAGTAACAGTAACTCATCCCTCTGTAAACTGATGTAACTAAAGATAATCAAGGAAAATATCGTCAACCTGGGAACTAGACAACAAATGTCAACGTTTACTACAGTCTTAGATCGTTCCACACACCAAAGCAATGATAATACAAATAACAGGAAATGGAACAGCAACTAGAAAATAGAACAACAACTAGAAAATGGAACAGCAACTAGTTCTTATAAATAAGATTGAACAACAAACCTCAGTCTAAGGAAATAAATGCAGCAAGTGTATCCTATAGGAATCAGATAACAATATTTACTCTAAGGATAAATCGGATAGCAAATGGAAATAGAACGGCAACTAATCAGAAATGAAATATAGAACAACAAATAGAGTCAAATATAAATGTACAGTGAACCAAGATAAATAACACACACGACACGCTTTAATATTAAGAGAAACAGTAATCTGAATTTGATACCACAAGTATCAATCTCAGCTATAAAGAATAACGATTGTAATTCGTAATGGAACAACAACCCCAGTTGAACAACAATTGAGATTAAGTGTAAACCATAGATGAATACAGTAATACCAAATTATGAATGTTACAGCACGGTTACTCTGTAATTGAACAGCAATAGCATTCTGTAAGGAACTGCAATGTTATATCAATGATTAAAGGAACAGCAATGTGTTACAAAGTCAGAATGAATAATACAGCATTCCTGTCACAGAGAACAACATTACTCAATTGAACATAAATCAAATATAACAGAACCGTGATGTAAAATAAAAAAAACACATCTGATTACCGAACAATGCTGATAATGAAAACCACACACGAATTAGAGATAATGGTACAGGAGCAAGTGTTCCACCAGGGCTAGGCCCTTAGCCTCCAGGGAAACACCGCTTGAGATTACTCCAGAATCAAAGATGGAACGACAACCAGATTTATATTAAAACATCAAAGCAAAGTTATAGTGGATCACTTCTCAACGAGAGTCGATGATCAAAGTTTCAAATACAAAGGAGAATTACATAAAAACAACAACAGGTCATCCCCCCGGGCTAGCAGTGTTGCCCCTTCTTATAACAACCGAGCGGAGATATCAATGATGAAAAAATAGTTAAGATAGTGATCCCTCAGGATCCTTTACATAAAAACAACAACAGGTCATCCCCCCGGGCTAGCAGTGCTACCCCTTCTTATAACAACCGAGCGGAGATATCAATGATGCAAAAATAGTTAAGATAGTGATCCCTCAGGATCAAAGGATCCTGAGGGATTTTCCAAACTGTTAATTCGTAGTTATCCATTTGTTCTCTTGCGCCGATTCGATATCTCCTTTTCCCTTCCTTGGCTGATACGCTCCAATTTGGATCGTCTTGTTTGCATGTTGTTTCATGCTAGAGGGACAATAGTTAACTTTGCCCTATCTTTTCCTTTGGGACGGCAATCTTTCGTTTTTTCCTTTTCCTGCATAAGAAAATGGCAATTATTAGTAGTTTTGTGTTGCATATAAATCCCATAGATTTTGTCATGATTTCTTATTATCTACCTAGTTCATGATGCAAAGAGGTTATGAGTTTTAAAGAAAAGATGACAAAATAATCGATAAAAGCATACCTTCTTCAGTACTCCACACACCCCCCTGCTTACCCTTTTTCATGCCCTCATGAAAACATTGTAGTTGACATGTAAGGCGGTGAGAGAGTAGGCCGGAGATGGGATCTCATGTGGTGGTCTACAGCCATGATGCCTAACTAGGTGTTCAAAAATATGGCCTGTTTGACCCTCAAGCATCTCATATAGGGCTTGGTATCCAGGTGCATGGTGCCAAATAATTGGACTCCAAAACCTATATCCTAACCAAGATGGCCCTGCCCTCAAGATAAGATCACCATAGAGGCTCAAGTGATCAACAGCTAACTTAAAGTTCTCATAATTAAATGGTTCCCTGAGTTGGATATTCGGATTAGAAATCTGATATCGAAATTTAGCAGCGTCAATGGAAAGGTCTTTGATGGTAAAGAAGTATTCTATCCCTTGTTGATTGATTGTTGTATGAATGGGTCCTAATGCTTCAATCATGCCTGGAGTCCTCATGAGGTTCCTATGTTTCCTCCACAACTACACTAGATTGCTAGGCTCAGCTCTTACCCATAAATCTAATTCGTTTTCTTGTCTTTGAAAGGCATTATAGGCTTTAAGCCATTTGATTTGATTAACTCCAAACGAAATAAATGCCTACAGTTGAATATCCCCAACGAAAGGGCCGGGTTTCTGCTCTGTCTCTTCCTCCGCTTGCCAATATTGCTCAGTCTCTTCCTCTGTTTCTCCTTCCTTATTTTCCTCCATCTCTTTCTCATTCTCCTCTCCTTCTAATTGCGGGGGGTTGCTCATCCCCTGAATCATCTATCTCCACTGGTTGGCTGGTATTCCCTCGGGAATTTTCCAGCCTCCCTCTAATCCATGCCAATCTAACTGATTTCCTCCATTTCAATGGTCTATTTTATGTACTAGTAGCATGTTTTCATTTTTGGGCTGGGAGAGTCAGTCCCCCATCTATCATGGCAATTAATTCTTCCCAACTGCTCAATTGATGAGCAAGACTGTGGCTAACTATCAGTCGTATCAACCCATGGTGACTTAATACTGATTCTACATGTTGTGATTTTTTCATGCTTCGGGCAACATGATGTAGTAAGGAATTTAAAAATGCAGGTAAGTTCATAGAGCATTTATGTTTTAATACAACTAAAAGTTTAAGGTGTCGTGGTCTTACCACATCTTTTTGGCCTTCACAAGTGATGTAGCTCTGGATGATCTTCTCCAATTCTACCCACGGCTCTCCTAATGCTACTGGTAGAACTCCCTTTCCTCTTATGGTCAGGTTTTGGCCTTCGTCTTCAAAAATTTTATGATTTTTCACAGTCTCTCCTTCTTTAGAGTCCACACAGGTCCAGTGGCTAGTAGTCCCAAGACCTCTGCAATTATGTCATCGGTGACTGCCATGTGTCTCCCTCTTACCTTGGAGTGATATTCTTGCAAGTTATGCAAGAATTATATTGCTACAGTCTCGTTGGGTTCCTATAATTGATTGAGATAGACTATCCATCCTGCCCTCGTTAAGATTTCCCGTGCAGCATCAGAAACTGTCAATACCTATGGTTCTCTCCGAATTGATCTTCCTCCCATGTTTTAGCACACTTTAAACATGCAGAGATGACAATGGAACAACAGGTTGTTCAAACTGTTAGAAATACAGAGAAAATAACGAAACAGCAAGCTCGTTCAAATCCTGAGTCACTTACTAATTGTTGCAGAGCATAATACGGAAATAGCTTAGGAACAACAAGCCATGTAAATTGAAAAATGATATACTGTTAAGCCTTGTTATTCCCAAGTGAAAATTTTCCAAAGAATAGTCTGACACGTATGCCAACAAATTATGAGGTCACCTACCTCCCCCCTATAATGTGATAGGCCGTCCTCGACTGTCAAATGAGGGAGCGGCGTGCCGAACTGTCATGGTACAGAGTCATAAAGGAATAGCGTATACCGAAATGCCATGTTTACAAAAGGAACAGACTGCCGAAATCGAGGTTTATAATAGGATCTCTTAACAAATAAAAGAATGTTGTGATATGATGCGAGGCTGGAAGGATAGGACAGCTGACGTGCACAAAAGGTCTAATGCGGTCATTATCAACTTTTCCGTCATGATTGGTTGTAATAGATTTTCATGTGTTTAAAGGTTCGGGGAAGTGATATACATAATCTCATTTGACCCATTACAAAGGTATAAGACCAAGAAGGGTGTTGATGATTGCTATTGGTGTATAAGGAATGTGACTTCAATACCATCAACAGAGCTCTGTTGCCCACAGGTGTCCATAACCTTGACAGAGTTGTTTGTTTCACCCATGGGACCATGATCCTTTGTGTATGCTTAGGAAGTGTTGTGCAATTTCAAAATGGAGGTCATTATGCTGGCTTGGTAACCAGTTAAACCATAATGCCATTCACCAGGAAGGATTGAAAGATGGGCAGGCCAGCTTGTGATGAGACCTCCTATTCCAAGGACTCTTTATCTTTTGTGATGTGCCCCTTGGATCATATCCCTGGTGTGGTGGCCATAGTGGGAATGCCACTTCACTTTCTTCCTTATGATCATGGTAGGCTGGCTCTTGAAGAGACCCCCTATCCTTCATTTGACAACCAATATTAGTAAATCATATAAACATTTTTCTCTTTTTTCTCTTTTATAAAGTACTTTCCTATTTATACACAGAGGGTGGTTCAGCACTCCTTAAGAGTAGGAATGGTGGAAGAAGTCTTAACATCTCAATAGAAAAATATACCCTTTGTTCTTATTCCTTAATAATGATCAAAGAAGATTGTGGGAATTTAAAAAGAACCATCATGATAAAGATAACCAATCATATTAGTATTAGTAGACTAATGACAACAAAGTGATGAATAATTGTGTCCTTTTGTCTTCCCTCCTATCAATTCAAAGCAATTTCTTGTAAAAATAGTGATTTTATGTAATTTATTGATTTCAGTGTGTTCTAGTTTTGTATGCATTGCATAATTGTATAGTTGTGCTCCAAAAGACTCGAATCATTAGGTGTCTTTGAATTGGAATGGCAAGGAGAACAAGCATAAGTAAAAGGAATACAAAAATGTTGGCGTTTCAAAGGGAAATAGTAAAAAAACGCAAGTGTTGTTCCTTTGGAATAGGAACAGCAGAAAAATGCAAGTGTCGTTCCTTTGGAAAAGGAATAGCAAAAAATACAAGTGTTGTTCCTTCGGGAAAAAGGAACAGCAGAAAAATGGAAGTGTCGTTCCTTTGGAAAAGGAACAGCAGAAAATACAAGTGTTGTTCCTTTGGGAAAAAGGAACAGCAGAAACAAAAAGTGTTGTTCCTTTGGAAAAGGAACAGCAAAAAATACAAGTGTTGTTCCTTCAGGAAAAAGGAACAACAGAAACCAAAAGTGTTGTTCCTTTGGAAAAGGAACAACAAAATGAAAGTGTTGTTCCCTCAGAAAAGGGATAGCGGAAAAACAAAAGTGCACACAAGTGCTATTCCTTCAAAGAAAGGAACAACAAAATTGACAGTGTTGTTCCTTCGGAAAAAGGAACATCAGAAAAACGCAAGTGTTGTTCCTTTGAAAAAGAACAACAAAAACGATGGGACTGCTGAGCTTACCAAAAAGGAACAGCAAAGGGAAAATGCAAAGAAAAATATGTACAAATAATAATTTATGCTAACAAAACAAAGGAATTATGTACAAAATGTAAGAACAGTTGAATCACTTTAATGAACTAGAGGTGAGGAAGATTTCTCTTCCTCCTCCAAAATTTGCATGTAGGATTCTTCGCGGAGTTGCTGGTAGAAGGATTCCTGAGTAAGTGGTTTGTGTATAGTTGAAATCGGTGGGCATTTGCCTTGAAGGTATGTCCAGATCCGTCAATGGTGATTAGAGTAAGGGTGCCATTATCATGTACCTTTTGGATTTCATATGGCCCCAGCCAACGAGTTTGAAGCTTCCCCGGATAATCCTGAAACTTGGAATCGTATAGGAGCGCCCAATCTCCTTCGTGGAAGACTTTCTTTTTAATGAGAGCGTCATGCCATTTAGCTCACTGTTGTTGGATCAATGCAGTGCGTTGACGGGCAGAGAGCCTAATTTCATCTAGCTCATTGATCTATTGTAATCTATTAATTTGTGCCTCGTTTAGATCTAGACCAACTTGTTATGTTGTTCACAGTGTCTGTATTTCGAATTCTATGGGAAAGATGGGTTCTTTTCCAAATACTAGTTGGTAATGTGAATAGCCGGTAGTGCTTCTCCATGTTGTTCTGTAAGCCCACAAGGCTTCTGGTAATCTTGCAGCCCAATCGCGTCTATGTGATGCAATGGTTTTTGTTAAGATTGCTTCTATTATTTTATTGTTTCTTTCTACTTGACCATTTGCCTATGGGTGGTATGGAGCAGTGATTTTATGCTGGATATGATAGTTTTTTAGTGTTGCAGCAATCTTGTTACCAGCAAACTGTGGTCCACCATCTGTAATTATATCTCGTGGAATCCCATATCGGACAAATATACCAAACAAGAACTGTATGATGGAATCCTCTGTAGCTCTCGGTAATGCCTCTGCTTCAACCCATTTGCTAACATATTCTGTTGCTACCAAAATATATGTTTTCTGGTTCGAGGATGGGTTAATTGGACCAACAAAATCGAGGGTCCATCGCTCAAATGGTTCAATAACTAGATGTGGATTCAGGGGCATTTCGTCGGAATGACCAGGGCGTCCTGATCTTTGGCAACTGTCACAAGCTTGAACGAACTTCTTTGCATCTTTGAAGATCATGGGCCAATAATACCCTATTTGTAGCACCTTATGTCCAGTTCTTTGATCGGCGAAATTTCCGCCACATGGTCCGTCGTGACAAGCTTTAAAAATGTCAAAAATTTCATCTTTGCGGATGCATCTCCTGATGTGCATATCTGCCCCTGTATGAAACAGGTAGCTCCCAATCCAAGAAAATCGAGTACTTCTCTGGACAATCTATTTTCGTTCATTGGGGGTCAGATGTTTTGGTAATTTTCCTACTGCTAAGTAATTTGCAACATCAGCATACCAGGGTGTTTTAACAGTGACAGCAACCAAATGCTCATCTGGAAATTGATCTTCAACTGTTGTTGTGTCCATTGGTTTTGGCATTCACGAGAGAAAGTCAGCTACAGGATTTTCTTTCCCAGGTCAGTCCTTCATTTTGATATCGAATTCCTGCAATAAAATCAGCCATCTGGTTACTCTACCATTTTTTATTGGTTTGTTTGCTAAGTATTTTATGGCAGAGTGATCTGTATACAAGATAACAGGATATCCAGTAATGTAATGCCTAAACTTATTGACATCATGTATTATAGCTAAAAATTCCTTTTCAGTAACAGTATAGTTCAATTCAGCAGGAGATAAATTCTTGCTAGTATAATAAATTGCATATGGTTTCTTATCTTCTTCTTGCCCAAGGACTGCTCCAATAGCTGTATCTGAAGCATCTGATGAAATTTGAAATGACAGGTCCCAATTTGGACCTCTAAGGACTGGGGCTATTGAGACAAGATTTTTCAGATCTTGGAAAGCACGGTCGCATTTTTCTGTCCAAAGAAAGTCAACATTACCTGTCAGTACATGTAGAGGTGTAGCAATATGAGAAAAATGTTCTATAAATCTTCTATAATAACTAGAAAATCGAAGAAAACTGCGTACCTCTGTTTGAGTGGTAGGAGTGGGAATTAGTAAAATTATTTGAATTTTGGCTGGGTCTACCTGTATGCCAGCTGCTGAGATATAATGGCCTAGAATAAGTCCTTCAGTCATCATCATATAACATTTTTCATGGCTCAAACAAAGCCTGGTGGCAATGCAGCGTTGCAGGACTTTTTCCAATGTGTCCAATGTTGGGTCAAAATCATCTCCGTATGGTGTAAAATCATCCATGTATACTTTAAGCCCTTCATTTATTAAATCTAAAAAGATGCTGAGGATAGCTCTTTGAAATGTGGCAGGGGTATTGCATAAGCCAAAAGGTAGAACTCTGTAGGCAAATGTTCCCCAAGGACAAGTAAAAGTGGTTTTGTCTTGGTCTTCAGGGGCAATCTGAATCTAATTGTATCCACTGAAGCCATCTAAGAAAGAGAAGAATTTCTTTCCTACCAAAGTGTCTAATACTTAGTCAATGAATGGAAGGGGAAAGTGGTCTTTTTGTGTTGCTTTATTGAGCTCTCTATAATCTACACAAATCTTCCACTTTCCATTCTTCTTTGGTACCACAACAAGTGGAGAGACCCATTTACTATCGGAGATAGGGTAGATGAAGTTCACATCTAAAAGTTTTTGAAGTTCAGCCTTTACAATGTCTTTTAGATGAGGATTAAGTCTCCTTTGTGGTTGGCGAACAGGTCTCACATCTTTTTCTATGTAAATGTGGTGCGTACATAACTGGGGATCAATTCCTTTCATGTCAGGATAGTCCCATGCAAATGCTTCTTTATATTTCCTCAGTAGTTGGATGAGCTTCTCTTCTTGTTCAGAAGTCAGGTTGGCATTAATGTTTAAAGTCTTTCCTGGCTCAATTTCTACAATTTTGCTATTTGAGACAGAGGTAGTAGGTATTGTTTGATCATGTGTATCTTTAAGAGGATCTTCTTCTAATTCATTATCAAATGTTGCTTCTATCATGTGACATTGTATGTGGGATCTGGATTCAACTTGACTAATAAAATTGTTAATGGCATCATCTTCTGTTTGGTCTTTGAAATCAAGGGCCTCTTCTATGGTTAATGGAGATCTAATATTTTCGGTGAGGTATGATACAAGATGTTTGTTAGTTTTTATTATTGTGACGCTTGGCTGTGCGAGAGGGTATAAAGCTAGATTCTTGATATTAGCCCCCCTAGTTATGGTCATATTTCCTTGTCGACAGCCAATATAAGCATCGGAAATTGCAAGCCGAGGTCTACCTAAAATCAATGGATGTCCATCAAGTCGGTTTTTGGGGTTTATTATCAAAAAATCAGCAGGATACTCCCAGGAGTCAATGGATACCATGACATCATGTAGTGTGCCTTCTGGCCTAACCACAGATCGGTCAGCCAGTTCTAATAAAGTGGAGGTTGGTTCTACTGATGTAATGCCCAGTTTTTGGCAAGTGGTGGTTGTTAAGATATTGATTGCAGCTCCTAGATCAACTAAGGCATTTGAGAAGGTTTGTCCATTGATTTGTACGGTTACTATTGGATTTCCTGGGTCTTCATATTTAACGGGTGTTTCTTTTCCTGATAATAGGTCGGATAGAGTGCCAACTACTTGGACTTTTGGGTTATTTGTTATTTTCCTCCTTGGTTTCTTTATACATAGCTCTTTGATAGTATTTGCATATATTGGGATGTCTTGAATGGCTTGGAGGAGTGGGATTTTTATGTACAGATTTTTTTAGTTCTCCCAGAATGTCAAAATTAGGATATTGTATAGGTCGAGGTATAATTAATTGTTCTGGGAATGGGGGAGAAGATGTGGTTGCTTGATCATGAATTTTTTGTCTGGTCACATCCTCTTCTTGTGGCGGTTGTTCTATAGGTAACTGATTTTCAACTTGAGCGGTTTTATCTCCCTCTGTTTCAATGATGCACCCAGATCTTAATTGAAGGTCATTACACTCCCTTAGATCGGTTCCTATCTCTGATGTTTCAATTATTTGAATAGATTGGACCAGTCTATTATTTGGATTGGGGTTGGGTTGGGCTGGGAGTTGCGGTCTTAAGTTAGACTGGGGATTTTGTTGTAATGCTGCCAGTGTAGGTTGAGGGAGCGGAATGGTTCCTACTAGCTGATTCATCGGTCTTTGCCAGTTTATCTGCCAGGCTTGACTCTATGAAGTAGGGGGGGACCATTGTGCTGGATATACGTTGTTTTGCAAATATGGTGGAGTGTAGGGAAAATTTGGCCAATTGGGTTGACTTGCTTGATTTGGCAATGGATATGATGAAGGAAATGGTTGTTATGACCAATTCAGGAAGGGAGGTTGATTTTGCCACATTGTATTATATTGTTGAGCATGATATTGCGGAGGCTGAAAAGAAGAATCTGGGTCCGAGAACATACCTGATTGTCGTGGATGCCATTGATGGTGCTGATTGAGTAGATACACCAGTTCTGGCTCTTCTTCTGCTTCCTTGTATACTGCTTTCAATCCAGGAAGTGAGGGATAGCTCTCTGTAAAGTGGTCTTTCGTACAAATGGCGCATACTTGGACTACATCTAATGGACACTCCTTGTGATTGTGTTTCTTTCTACATCTAGGACAGAAGATTGCCAAATTTTGTTATGCCTCTTCTTGCTTTTGTTTGGCCTGCATAATATCAAGTTGTGTTGTCAGTGTCCCCAATATGTCAGTTTTAAAATTTTCTAATAAATTTCCAATTTCTACATGAGTTACTCCTTCTGCCGAAATTATGTTATCTCTTGCAAACCAATCATGTACTGTTGTTTTCAGTCTTGTGCTGCCTCTCGAGCTCCTGATACATAGATTAATAATGTCAGCAAAATTTTCCTGATAAATATCTCCTTTTCCCATAATATTTAGTGTTCCAATCCATTGTTCCTTCATTCCCCTAATTAATGATGTTTTTAATACATTATCAGGTAAGGGTAATGATGCATAAGGAAATCTTTGAAGATTATATTGAAAACGTTCCATATACTCTTCTAATGTTTCATTCGGTCTAGCTACCATCTGAAATATTTCATCTTTTAACTCTCTAGACCTATAGTAATCCTGATATTTTTTTAGAAAAGACTCTTTCATTTGATCCAAATTATTTATAACACCACCACCCAATCTCATAAACCATCTTAAAGTAGCCCCTTTTAATGTAGCGGGAAATAATTTTAGTTTATGGGGATCGGTGGTATAGTCATATCCTCTACACAGCACATCAAATTCAAATAAGAATGCATCTGGATCTTCTGATGTAAGGCCATGGAATGTAGGGATATGCTAGAGAGGAATTTCTTTCATAGGTGCATTAGCTGCAGTATCCACAATGGGGTATTGTAGTGTAGAGGTCTGGGTGTTTGGTTGTTTCTAGGCCATTTGGTCAAATATATGCCAATAACCTTCTGGGATATCTAAGAGGGTATTCCTAGGTTGTCGAGGGGGAATGGCTCTAGCAGGAATGGCCTTAACAGCACTTTCTTTATCTGGGATGATGAGAGTGCCTAATGTTTGGGGGGATTCTTGAGTTTCTTCAACTTCGTTATAAATGATTTTTGCAGCGCTTCCCTTATCTGGGCTACTTAATGGCTGAATTATCCCAAGAGGAGATCTTGGTTCTTCAGTTTCCCCAGTTTCTCCTCTTCCTTCACAGAGGTTGCTAAGGTTCCCTTCTTGCAATGATTTTGGGCTAGAATTTTCAATTTCTTGAAAATCTTGCTCTTTGGTTTGACTGTGCACCTCAGCAAAGGCTACAGATGGTGATCCTGTGGCCTGAAGGGAACTAGTAGGTTGTCTAGAAGTAACTTTTCTAGGCCCTACTGAAGGCTGAGATTCTGCTTTCTTAAGGATTTCGTCTATAAAGGTCGATCAGCCAAGGGTCACCAGCCCCTTAGCTTTGTCAGGCTTGGGTAGAGGTTTAGGATTCTTTTCAGGCTTTTTCTGCTTAGTCATGCACACAAATCAAATGCTAATTTCTACCCAAAGAAAACAACAACAAGTCTGCAGGAAAGCGGGCAGGGGAGCAAGGCTATTACATGCTCCGTACGCAGGTTCTTACCTTCCATTTTTAAAACCCAGTTCTCTCCTAGCAGGTTCTTACATCACTCTGGAAAAGAAACAAATGGCTACACTCTTCCCCGGCAACGAAGCCAAAATGTTGAGTAGGAAAAAGGGTCTTTTTCACCTCTATTTACCT
The DNA here is from genome assembly GCA_031772625.1 of Pinus tabuliformis. Lineage (NCBI taxonomy): Eukaryota > Viridiplantae > Streptophyta > Pinopsida > Pinales > Pinaceae > Pinus > Pinus tabuliformis. Next base: position 631,638,661 of record CM062820.1, on the reverse strand, counting down.
CACATTAACTTGTCAATCCAAGAACGATTTGTTATTTCAAAGAGTGTACTTAGTTTGAGGTGGTCATTTGTTAGAGTAATGCTAGTAGTATAGTGCTCTAAATACAAGAGTAAATGGATGCTTGAAATAAGATCTACTTACAGAAAAGAACCTTAAGACTCAAATCATGCACTCAGAAAACTACAGCAATTATCAGTCAAGGGTACAGTAACAGTAACTCATCCCTCTGTAAACTAATGTAACTAAAGATAATCAAGGAAAAGATCATCAACCTGGGAACTAGACAAGAAATGTCAACGTTCACTACAGTCTTAGATCGTTCCACACACCAAAGCAATGATAATACAAATAACAGGAAATGGAAGAGCAACTAGAAAATAGAACAACAACTAGAAAATGGAACAGCAACTAGTAATTATAAATAAGATTGAACAGTAAACCTCAATCTAAGGAAATAAATGCAGCAAGTGTATCCTACAGGAATCAGATAAAAATCTTTACTCTAAGGATAAATCAGATAGCAAATGGAAATAGAACAACAACTAATCAGAAATGAAATATAGAACAACAAATAGAGTCAAATATAAATGTATAGTGAACCAAGATAAATAACACACACGGCACGCTTTAATATTAAGAGAAACAGTAATCTGACTTTAATACCACAAGTATCAATCTCAGCTATAAAGAATAACGATTGTAATTCGTAATGGAACAACAATGCCAGTTGAACAGCAAATCGCGATTAAGTGTAAACCATAGATGAATACAGTAATACCAACTTATGAATGTTACAGCATGGTTACTCTGTAATTGAACAGCAATAGCATTTTGTACAGAACAACAATATTATATCAATGATTAAAGGAACAAAAATGCGTTACAAAGTCAGAATGAATAATACAACATTCCTGTCACAGAGAACAACATTACTCAATTGAATATAAATCAAATATAACATAACCGTGATATAAAATAATAAAACACATTAGATTACCGAACAAAGCTGATAATGAAAACCACACACGAATTAGAGATAATGGTAAAGGAGCAAGTGTTTCACCAGGGCTGGGCCCTTAGCCTCCAGGGACACACCGCTTGAGATTACTCCAGAATCAAAGATGGAACAACAACCATATTTATATTAAAACATCAAAGCAGAGTTACAGTGGATCACTTCTCAATGAGATTCAATGATCAAAGTTTCAAATACAAAGGAGAATTACATAAAAACAACAATAGGTCATCCCCCCGAGCTAGCAGTGCTGCCCCTTCTTATAACAGCTGAGTAGAGATATCAATGATGCAAAAATAGTTAAGATAGTGATCCCTCAAGATCAAAGGATCCTGAGTGATTCGCCAAACTTTTAATTCGCAGTTATCCATTTGTTCTCATGCACCGATTCGATATCTCCTTTTCCCTTCCTTGGCTGATACGCTCCAATTTGGATCGTCTTGTTTGCATGTGGTTTCCTGCTAGAGGGATAGTAGTTAACTTTGCCCTGTCTTTTCCTTTGGGACGAAAATCTTTCGTTTTTTCTTTTTCCTGCATAAGAAAATGGCAATTATTAGTAGTTTTATGTTGCATATAAATCCCATAGTTTTTTTCATGATTTCTTATTATCTATCTAGTTCATGATGTAAAGAGGTTATGAGTTTTAAAGAAAATATGACAAAATAATCGATAAAAGCATACCTTCTTCAGTACTCCACAGCATGACATTAACAGAAGCTCCTGAATCAATCATGGAATTGTGAAGTATAAGATTTGATCACTAAGGACAATAAGAATGGCTCATGACCTTGATTTTTCTTGACAAAGTATATATTTTGCAATATGACAGGAGGGTCATTGGGCTCATCTACAAAACCTAAATCCTTCTTGATTTTCATCCTTTGAGGAGGAAGCTTAGACATCTCCTTAATGGGGGCCTATACATTAACCTTAGCGAAAACATTTCCCGTATCGGCATTTAATTCAATCTTGTCATTCTTGGGTTTTGAATTTGGTTTAGTTTGAGGTTTCCCTTGAGATAGATTTCCAGAACTAGGGCTTGCTTGGGTTTGGTCATTATTATTTCTAGAGTATTAAAGACCTTTAAATCTTCCACTATTTTCAGTAGCTAGAACAAGTTCAGCTCGGTTAGCATTGGCTAGGTTTTGGGTGGAAGTAATTATCCCTATGAAATATATTGAAAGGAGGACTTTCATTTACTACATTCAAATGCTCAAGATTTTACTCATAAGGACTATACTCTTGAGTATCCTCAAAATATTGACACCAAGGTGATCCTCCTTGTCTAACCAAGTTGGTTGGGGAAAGAGCATTTAGAATATTCTCTTGCGTGGAAATGTCTCCCTCAATGGTCTTCCTAACAAAGGATTTTTCCTTATTGAATTGGCTCTTAAGAGGAAAATTGGGCCTAGAACCCCACTCCCTTTCTATCAAGGCCATTATATTCATGAGTATTTTGACCCTACATGATTTTGGTGGTGAAATTATCAAAATTTTGGGCAAAGGCTTCCATAATGAGGTCACATTGAGAACTTATATGTAATGTTTCAAACTTAAATAAGTAGTGATATGCACAACAAAATTGATTTGTGACATAGGAAATTAAAACAATCATCAAATGCCCATTAAAACCCTAGAAGTGAGAACTAGCTGAGCCATTTTATTAATGAAATTTAGCAATTACAATAATATGGAGAAATGCACTTGGGATTGACTCAAGGGAAAGCTTGACAGGACCTAAGTGATAAAACAATAATCTTGAAGTTGGAAATTATTATTCCTCTAATGCTTTGTATTGTCCCTAGAAACTACACTGCATGCTGGAAAGGAACTACAAGAAACCCCATATCTAGTGCTCAAAAAATACTGAAACTTCATATCTGTGATCCCTGTCAAAAACCCAAAAAAACCCAGAAAGGGTTTGGCTTATCTCGAAGCCAAAGTTGAACCCATAAATTGGTGCAAATTCCCCAGCTACTTGCAATTCGCCCTGTTATAAGAATGAGGATTCCATACCTGAATATCACCTAGAAAATTTTGAAGTTTTAACCACATAGTCCCCCCACAAAACCCAAAAAAACCCAGAAATGGTTTGGCCGGATTTTGACCTTCACAAATCGACCTTCAATATGCCCCACGCCCTCCAAACTTCTCAAGAATACAGCCTGCAAGGGACACCAACGAAATCCTCCTCCCAAGCTTTGAAAATGAAGCAATCTCCTCCACAAACTATTCCCTTAACCTCCCCAGAAAATTTCAGCCTCAAAGACTGATACTCTACTTCCCACGTGTGCACCAAGTGTTGCCTCTGCACTGGCCCAGGAAGTGCAAAAATCACACTCCAAAGAAGCACTCTCCTCCAACTCCCAAACTCTCCAAGATGACAGCAAATATCTTAGGCCTCCTTTCTAAAAAATGTCCCAACGAAACTCCACGACAAGCCATCACAAGCAAACTCAGCCTCCTCTTCACTACGTCCTCCAATAATATGCACCACCAAAAGATGAATGCAACTGCTGGAAATCACAACCAAATCCCTCCTCTAGAAGAATGAAGAAAAACCTTCCTAGGGTGGCACTCGAAGTCCCTCAAAGAAAGGGTGAGCTCTTCGCTTGAAGAACTCGTGTTGAAAAGCAAGTGACTCAGCTAAGCAGCTCGAGCAACCAAAGGGAAATCAATATGCCAAAAGATGAATGAAATGAGGAGAGTTGCCTTCCATATATAGATTTCCTATATCACTTTTCCCTCCAACTTTACCTCCATTGTGGGCCCTCACTTAACCACTTCCATGCAAAACTTAACCACCTCAATGCAAACTGAACTAGGGAGTGCATATTTCCCTTGTGTGGGTGGCCCCCCTGTGTAATTTTACCACAACAAAATATCTTCTCCTAAGTCTAATCTCTTAATAAAAATCAAATGGGCCCCACTATCTCCAAAGTTGGCCCCAAAATGCAATAATTAGTCTTGTTCCAAATTAATTTAGGAAGGAACATGACAACCCTCTCCTCCTAAATGTTTCTTTTTCCCAAGCAACTCCAGTGCTGGATGCTCAAGTATGTGCTCGCCCTCCCAAGTAGCATCCTCATTTGGCAAGCTCCGCCAATGCACCAAAAATTGCTTGTCCTCAAGCAGTGCTTGAACAAGCTCCCTCTCTGATGGTGGATACCCACTGTCACTGCAAAATTTACTAGGGTCCCAAATATTCCATTGGATCATCCATAATCATTGTACTATCATATAGTGAAGGAGTCCCTCGATACCCAGATCCCAAGCCAACTTGATCAACGTGGAACACCCCTTTCTCCACTCATTATCTTACCAGATAGGGGCATTAGAACCTCTTTGTCTACTACCAATAAGTAAAGCATCCTGACAATGTAAAACTCTGTCCAAATCCTCATGAAGGTGCCCTACCGAATAGTCCACCCCATGCACTTTGATTGTGGGACCCTGAAGATACAACTCAATCCCCTTGCGAATGAAGCTTCTACATGAGCTCCTCCTGAAATCCTCTTGTTGGCCATCCTACCATGCTGATGAAGACTCCCACGCCATCAGCAAATCAGGGAAAACTTGGTGGAAATTTTGGTTGACCCTCTCCTGTAGAGACCATCTCACCCCTATGGGTAGCTGAATTGCTAAATACTGTGATGCTAGGGCCCCCTGCCCAACGTAGCAAGAAACTATCCTATCGACCCTGTGACACTTTGGTCATCACTAATTGTCTAGCACGCTCGTACCATAACCTCCTCTTGTGTAACTCTTTCCCACAATCTATGTGATGAACGAGGTTAGGCCCAACCTTCCAAAGCACCTCAATAGTGCCAGCACCTATCGCCCCATGGCTAGCCCCAATCCCTAGCAACAATATGTCTTTCCCTATGGTGAGGGATTTGGTGACTCCCCATGTGTCTGGATGTGAATGAATGAGTTTTCCTGTTATTCTAACCATGCTCATTGAGGAGTGGAGCATCCCACCAATCCACTTGATCCCTGGATCCCATAACCATACTAGAGGTCCACAACCCCAAATCCTCTTTGTCTGTTGTTGTGTTATGTTGCTAGCTATTTGGACCCCTCTGTGCCCCGTCTCTGTCTCCTATAGGTATCCAATAGGTAGACATCAAGCATCAAGAACCTATGCTGTGAATATCCAGCTGCTCTATGCATGCCAAATCACACACCGAGATTTGGTTGCCCAACTCCTGATGATGTGCCCGGGTATTGTTGGAAGTCTAGGCATCATCCTGCCAAAAAAGACTACTACCCTCTGCACCTCATGCTCACCTAACACCTTGAGTTGTCCAACTAAAATAGCACCATGTAACTCCCTCTCGGTCACCTCCCCAAGTGTGAGCCTGGGGGTGGAACATATGCTACCTCAACAATCAACCTTGCCATCCTTAATATTGTAATTGTCAACTCGTGCACCTACAAAGTGTCTCAACTGGAGAGTCTCCTCCTTGCTCATGACACAAGGTTTCTCATCCAACTACCTAGGTTGAGCCTCCCAAACCATGTTCCCTCAATGGAGAGTGTCAAAGGGCAACAAACAAACACTCTGCAACTGTAAACAACACCAGAGGAGGATGGGTATAATCAAGAGTTTGTAAGAATGGTCAAGAGTAATCCTACAAATGACCCCCTCTCTATCTCAAATCTATTGATAACCCCCTCGAAGCCTTGTTTCCACTAAACATGGTGTCCCCAGATGCTCAATAGTGTCCTCATCGATCCTAGGTGGGCTGCATTTATTGGTACAGGTAGTGCCCCTGTCCATAAGTCTCCTAGGAGGAAATGCTCTAAGCACCCACTGCGCCACATCATCTGCCACTACATACCACCCAATATTGCCACACTCCTCAATATGCCACTGTACGCACAACCTATCCCGGTACACCAATGGATACTCCCAGCTACGGCTATACCATCTTCTACCGTCCTGTGTCCCACCTATGTCACTACACCCGTCACTCCCTACATGTACTCAATGAGATGTGAGGCACTCCCACTCCAAAATGCAGTCCAACATACTAAGACACACCCTCATGCATCTCCATGACCATCTATAGACCACTGTTCCACACTAGATGCTCCTACCCATCCCTGGATGTGATGGCCTAAAGTTGTGTCCATATGTGTCGTCCTGCACCCGACCTGTATCATCAACTCCACCATCACATCACTATGCTCTCCGATGAGGGGATCTCCCCTCCAAATCCTCTCTTAGGAACCCAATAAGTGAATATCCATAGGTACGAGTAACAATGCCACCACTTTGCTGCTCCTCCATGTCCTCCATGCCTCACACAAATGTGAATAATCCCCAACTCCTTACAAGGCACTTTTAGGTGGCCTATCAATGCCACCTCCTCCGACAAACTCCCGCCAGAGTATGATGATTTTCGTGTGATCCCATGCACTACTGTGATACCAATACAACCCAAGGAGTCTTCCCACAAACTAGTTGGCTGTTGGTACTGTCCAAAACTCCCCTAGTGAATGTTTGTGCTCAACCTCTAGTCCAAATACACTACCACGGTTGCAGTCAATAGATATATCCGAGGAATGATAGGTAGTCCCACGTGGATCTGAATGCCAGTCTAGGCTTCTGGTATCCCCAATGCATGAAGGCTCTTGCTAAGATTCATGTCAGTCCACTACCATCTCCATATCCCACTGCACCGGGTACCAACTCAGAATCTCTCGCCATCACACCCCAAGAGAGGGATTGAATATACAAACTTTCATACGTAGGACAAACCCTCCATTCTGTGAATGTTGCACCCTGCACTGCTCATGTCACCTCATCTCATTGGCCTGGTCAACACATAAAATATGTCAAAGTGGCTTTGCCTCTCTCCCTCCAAGGTCTAGAGGAAACTATTGACGCTATAAGCCCCATCTATGTATGTTTGAAGAGGGTTTATCTGATGCTCTAAAGTGCACTCAAGTGGTACCATTATTGAATCCAATTATTCCCCAACACGATCGGTTTGGCTATTGACTTGGCACAAACCACTCTCATGCCCTCTAACTCCTCAATTTGTTGTAGAATGGCCTCTCATACTGTGGTGACCTTCTCTCTCAATGCTAGAAGGTCGGCTTGGAACTAATGAAACTGCCATGGGTATCTATCACCTGCAGACTCAATCACAGCTCTAGATACCTCAATAACTATCAAAATCTCATCCATGGGTGGCTCCTCCTCAACATATGGCTCTATGTGTGTAGGATCTATCCTCTCCACCAAGGTGTCAACTGGGGTTGTCAAAGGGGTCTCGAATAATGGTGACTCCTCCGCCACACCAGGTAGATCGATATGTTCCTCACCATCCCGTGGGCTCTCCACATCATGCTCAGCCTCCTCTTCAAGCTCCTGATATCTAAAGCCATGTCTCCACCAGAAAAAGTGCCCCCTGGTCTCACCCTCTAACTGTCCTTTTCCTGCTTGCTCCTTTCTAGGAGATTTGGCACCCAGATTTTGTCTGCTTTCCCCACATGGTGTAGGTCATTTTACTCCCACGACTTGCGCACCTCTAGTGTTTCTACTATAAGGACAAGGATGGATCTGGTCTGGCACCTTCCTCAATTGAGCCAACCTTTCTTCGTTCCAACTGATTCCACCCCATAATTCCTGCATACTGAATCTCCCTTGAGCCATGGGTGGTGTATGGTGTCACCCGTCACTGTGCATACATGCCCAAATCTCCCATGATCTTACTGGTTACCCACAATTGGGCCAAGATCATGCTTTGATACCAATGTAATGTTCCGAACTAAAATAAATCTTGAAATGAAAAACTAAATTGATTTGTGACATAGTAAAATTAAAACAATCAGCAAATGCTCATTAAAACTCCAGAAATGAGAACCAGCTGAGCCATTTTATTAATGAAATGGAGAAAGTAGAATAATATGGATAAATTCACCTGGCCTTGCCTCAAGGGAAATCTTGACAGGACCCAGGTAATAAAACAATAATCTCGAAGCTGGAAATGATTGTTCCTCTAATGCTTTGTGTTGTCCCTAGAAACTACATTGTTGGCTAGAAAGGAATTGCAAGAAACCCCATCTTCGATGCTCAAAAAATCATGAGCCTCCATATTTGGGATCCTTGTCAAAAAACCAGAAAACCTAGAAAGGGTTTGTCTTATCTCTAATCCAAATTCGAACCCATAAATTGGTGCAAATTCCCTAGCTACTAGCAATTCGCCCTATTATAAGAATGAGGATTTCATACACGAATATCACCCGGAAAATTCTGAAATGTAACCACAAACTCCTCTCACAAAACCTAGAAAAACCTAGAAATAGTTTGGCCATATTTTGACCTTCCAAAATTTACCTCCAATATGCCCCACACCCTCCAATCTACTCAAGAATATGGCTTGCAAGGGACACAAATGAAATCCTCCTCCCAAGCTCTGAAAATGAAGCAATCTCCTCCACAAATGCTTCCCTTAACATCCCTGGAAAATTTCAACCTCAAAGACACATACTCTACCTCCCATGTGTGCACCAAGTGTTGCCTCTGCACTGGCCTAGGAAGTGCAAAAATCAAACTGCAAAGAAGCACTCTCCTCCAGGTCCCAAACTCTTTAAGACGACAACAAATCTCTTAGGCCTACTCTCTGGAAAATATCCCAACCAAACGGCAGGACAAGCCACCACAAGAAAACTCAGCCCCTCTTCACTGTGTCCCCCAGTAATACGCACCACCAAAAGATGAATGCAACTGCTGGAAATCACAACGAAATCCCTCCTCTGGAAGAATGAAGAAAAACCTTCCTAGGGTGGCACTCGAAGTCCCCCGAAGAAAGGGTGATCTCTTCACTTGAAGAACTCGTGTTAAACAACAAGTTACTCAGCTAAGCAACTAGAGCAACCAAAGGGAAATTGATATGCCAAAAGATGAATGAAATGAGGAGAGCTGCCTTCCTTATATAGATTTCATGGATCACTTTTTCCTCTAACTTTACCTCCAACGTAGGCCCTCACTTAACCACCTCCATGCAAATCGAACTAGGGAATTCGTATTTCCCTAGTGTGGGTGACCCCCAATGTAATTTAACCACAACAAAATATCTTCTCCTAAGTTTAATCTCCTAATAAAAATAGAATGGTCCCCATTATCTCCAAAACTGGCCCCAAAATGCAATAATTAGTCTTTTTCCAAATTAATTTAGGATGGGACATGACATTATATTTTCCTTCGCCTCAAACTTGACTCCAAGGTAGTTGAACATATCAATTTGTACAACATTCAAATTTTGGTCAACCTCAATAGCAATCTTAAATTTTGGCTCAACCAAGTTGTTAGGGTTCTTATATTTGAAAGCATAAGTTAAATGTCCATGAAGGGCCTTTATATATCTATCAAGTATGATAGCATAAAAGGGTCAAAATCTATCAAGGACTTTCCTAAGAAGGTTATAAAATTTTTGAGTGAATTCCTTTATGATTTCCTTATCAGTTTTTGTTGCAAATAGGAACCTATCAAGGCATAGACCTCCATCTAATTTTATAGCCCATATCTTCTTGAATGCCTCGTAGAATATATCCCAATTAGTGATACTCCTTAGGGTAATCTTAGATACCACTCTCTAGCATATCCATCAACTTAGAGGGAAAACAACATCATGAAATCATCTTCTTGTGCTATAAACCTAGCACCTATTGCCCAATAGAAATTGTGGATATTTTTTCAATAGTATCGACATTAGTACCATTGAATTTTGGGATCCATTTGTGATATCTATTAGGTAAATGATGAGGAGCATTAGGATGTCCACTCAAATCCAAAGGCCTAAAAGAATCAATAATCCAAGGCATATCCATGGATATGGTAGGTAAAGGATTATTGGGAAAGATTTTCCTAACCACGAGAGTAGTTAGATTAATAGGAAAAGTGTCTACTTCAATAGTCTTCTTGGTGGTTTTTCTCTTTCTTGGGGCTATGGTCCCATCGGAAGAACTACTAGGAGATAGGGTATGGTCTAAAGTAGGAGCCACCAGAAGAGGATCTATCTTGACATTTGAGATTTTCCTCTTCAAAGGAATCAAGTTAAATCTTCAAATTATAGGGAGGTATACTTGCTTCCTTCCTAGCAAAAACGACAAAAATTTTGCATCAAAATATACTAGTTTTTGTAGAGGGGTACCCTAAAAGGAAAAAACTAGACCAAGTGACAACAAAAGCTAGTAGCCCATTTTCTCCACAACTACTACCCCTACCCCCCATGTACCCTTTGCTTGTTATGGATTTTCGCCAATGGGAGGAGTCCCACTATGTAGGCCACCTAAGAGATGTTTTATGCTTAAAGGTATAATGTGACTTAAAGGATTCTAAGAGAGAACTCAACTTAAGGACGAGGCTCAAATGATGGAAAATAAGAAAGGTGTTTCCCTTAGACCAGCGAAAAGTAGGGCACGCTACACCTAGGGTTTAAGTAATGGCATGGAAAGGGGAATGTCCCAAGGTCAAGGTGTCAAGAAAAGGTTTCCAATAGTGAGTATCAGCAAGGCAAAGGCACATCAAAACCTTCAACTAGTCCTCAAGTTGAAGATTTAACCAAACTAGGGTTTTATCCTAGGGAAAATAATTATCTAAGAAGATGAATTTTGGGTCTTGGAAAGTTTTATCCTAGGGAAAATAACTAGGGCAAGAGAAATTATGGATGAGAATGGAAAGAATGGCCACCATAGGGAATGATTTTGAGGAAACCACTACAACCCTTGATGTTGAAACTTTCCAAGGCCAAAAATTCCTCTTCTTAGATAATTCACACTAAGCCTAATTGGGTCGCTTGACCTTAATAGGGACGAATTAGATAAATTGAGACAAAATTTTAATTTGTCGCTGGAAGATGATTTGATCACCAAGTTGACAAGGCCATTTCCTGGGTGGATGAGGTCTATCAATTCTTAAGATAAGATATAACTTGCAAAGGCCTAAGGATGTGTAATGCCCTAGCACAAACCCTAATTATTTCCTTTGTGAGGGGTCAAGTTCACTTGGGGGAGCTATAATAAATATTCACCAAGGGGATTTTCATTTGCATATCATACATGAGTAATGCATACAATAATGAGACCTAGTTTTTATGCAATTGATTTTCAACAAATTAGGAAACAATAGAAAAAAACCTAGATCATAAATTTATTCAATACATCAAACAATAAAATAAAAAAAATTCAATAAATAAGCTCAGTTACAAGACAATATGCATGAACAATAATTTATTGATCCAAGGCAACTTCTCCAAAGTAAAGAAAGTAACTCCAATGAAAAAGAATACTCCATAGATCACATTTTCACCAAGAAACAAGAAGGTCGAAATTTCTCTAAGGAGGGTCAAAATAGTCCAAGAGATGATGATGAATAACAATGATCCTCTCCTTTATTTGTATGAGGAGGATAAGTTCTAATAATTAGCCTACAAGCCCCTAATGGTCAATAAAATCATAAAAAAGCCTTCGGTTACATGCCAACCCACTAGTAGTGATCTAAAATGTAATAGCAAGTCTACATGTGTGAGTCATGAACCCTCTAAGGATGACACCATGCATGAAGAGTGCTCCAAATTCCAAGCATTGATGCCACCAGGTGACAAGTGTGGTGTAATAGCATTTAAAAATCATCATTTGAGGGTTGGCCCTCAAATATCCATCAATGGCTCTCTGTACTCCCCAAAATCCAGTTGGGACACCACAAAGGGGTATCTTGGGTCTCCAACTGTGAAAGGTGTCCATATCTACTCCAACGTTGAGGGCTTTCCAAGTGCTACTACAAGTCTCTGAAGGTGAGACCATCCTTATCTAGGCCCTGAATCAGTTGTCATCCCTCATATGGTACTTATCCTAGGGTCATGCTAGGTCCATGTGTATCATCCTAAAAAATCATCAAATGCAGTGCAAAGTGGAAAAATGTCTTGGGTGCAGGAGCTTCCTAGGTTCATTTTTGATGTGATATTTTTTCTTAGATACCCTAAGTTCTCAACACTTTTCTTGTGGGTGCTAATATAATTCTCTAATTTCCTAGGTACCTGTGGATAAGGTTCCCATGATGTGGGTTAATAAACCACCTGAAAATCACACCATAAAGTCTAGTGAAAGAAACTAGTCATCAAGGACAATCATCATTATTGCATCTAAGTGAACCAAGATTGAATGTAATGGGATACTTAATACTTCAAATAAGGATCCCATTCCAAAATCAATGCCTTGAGACCATAATGGTGTTTCCTCCCTAGGTAGGAATGGCTATAGGACAACCCTATTAGTTGTTTCCATTCCTCAATCCACCCTTCAATTAATAGGTGTTAGTGAATAATAATGATGATTTGGAGGGGAAAAGACTTCACGGCCAATTGTCATGGCCAAAGGGACCAACATGATCGAATCAACATCTTGAGTGTATATATGTGAGGAAGAAGAAATTTTGGATGCATGAGTTACCAACTCAGCCTTTGTTTTTCCACCCATCTAGTGTGTCTTTTACTTTTTCTTGATTTTTCCTTACATTACTACTTGTAGCTCAAAGGGTTATAGCTTTCTTTGAATGATGTGGAGTAGTTGTAGTACCTTATCTAGGTGGATATTGGTGGCCACCTGCCTATTCCACTTACACCCCACCATTGTTTCTTTCAGTTTTTCAGTTTCCTTAACTGTAGCACAGTTTACTATTTTTGGCAGTTTTTCGGGTCCTAAACTTTCGGAGTCATTTTGAGGCCCTAAACGAATTTTTTTTTTTGAAAATCATCGGTGGCAAATATGGGTTCACAACTCAATATTCATTATTAGTATTTGTATTCCTCGAATAGATCTTTCTAATGAGGTATCGTGTGCATCAAACGGAGATTGTATGCCAAAGTTACGACCTTGGCAAGTTGATGTACCAATTTACCCTAACGGAGCCCATAGTTTGGTGTTTCATCTCCTAGGGTTAGGTTTTTGGATGTTTGTAGTTTTCCATTATTTCTCAATAATAAATAGGCCCTCAAGCCTCATTGTAACATAGTTCAGAGGCATGTAGCCGCCACATCTCTTCTCATAGATAAGCTACCATCGCCCGAAATAGTCTTATTTCCATTTTGTTTGTAAGCATATTCCAGTATCTGGTATGAATGAAATGAAGTGTTTTTTCTGCTTTATCTCTATATTTATGGTTATATCTGTAATTTGTTGTGTTCCTAATTAAATTCGGATCAGTACCCCTTAAGTATGATTCATTTCACTACTCATAGGGGTTGGGACATCCAAAGGATCCTTTCATGATGTAATGGAGCAACGTGTGCTCAAGAATTGGGTGATGGCCATAATGAGAGAGGTAGAGCTCATGCTAGACTTTTTCCCATGTGCTAATAGATATTCCCAACCATCTTTTTCATTTTGATATTCTTTCTTTTTATTTTGTTTTGTGGCCATGATATGATCTTTCTTTTCTTTTAGCTACATCAACCTCCTAGGGCAAAGTTTCGGGCACTACCTTGGTATGAGGATGTATACGTGCCAAATCCCATAGAGCCAATTACCAGTTGAACCTGAAGAATGGATGTGAGATCAGGGAATATATTGTATGATGTAAAGTTGTAAGTATGGAATAGGGATATTTGGGAATATTCTATCTCAATCGGGGCTTCCCGAGTAGTGCGCCTCCTATACCCATTGGGCCATTAGGGGAGGTCCCACTTGACTAGGGTAACATATTAACCCCCCATTTAAGGTGAGGGAACAAGATCATAGTTAAAACCACTATTTATTTTAGGCCCCCTAATCCATATCAAATTCTCAAATACAAACAAGCATAAGCACCTTATTGCAAAATGAATAAAGTACCTTTTGATTGGAAGCCTGCCTTCTTCCATGTGCTACTTTTGGATGAGTGAGAGTGTATGGTTGATGCAGGTGGCGAAGATATGATTGCACATCATCAGCTAGCAGTGGCTATCAAGGGCTACATGGCTAATAGGCTATATGTGAAGAATAGGAGAAAAGTTATCTTCTATAGGGTTTCCCGTTTTGGTGGGTAACAATATTAAAACGCATCAATATGATATTTTTATATTTTAAGAGAAAATAAAAATTGATATCTAGTGTATTACATATATGAGAACACGTTGGTTTGTGAAAAAATATGTGATGCATCGGTTGGATTTTGATGATATTTTAAAAGGTCAAAGTTATAGTTTTCTTGTGCATTAATATTGTATACACATTGTTGCTAAATATTCATCAAATGCAAGATATGCACATCAGTGCATCTTGTAAGATGATACACATTGTTATTGTTCACCGGACATTATGCACCAACAATGGGGCATACCATTCAATGAACTACCAGTGATGTTTTATATAAATTGATATGACACATTTTCCTATCATGTACAAGTCAAACTCATGAAGCATGCTATGTGGAATTTTAAAATTAAAAATAAAATGGAAAATGGAAAATTTAAACTCAATCACAAATTGTATTTCAGTCAAATTGAAAATAAGGAGAAACAAACAATTTACCTGGTCTCTTCCCACTCGAGGAGGTGTGGTTTCCTTATCAAGAAAAAAATAAAATGCACACTAACTTCTAATATTTAAAAAGGAATTTAATGAACAAATGAACCTATCAAACCAAGGAAGCAATGATATAGAGCACTATAAATAGGGTTATTGTAGAAAAAGGGTGAGCGGAAATGCTTGTGTGAGCGGTTGGAGGCATAGAAGGAAAATTTTAGTTAGCTAATTTTTTTAATTTTATTTTTACCCTTTGTGGTGATCTTAGCATCACAACACACTTATGTGTTTGGGGCCATAGAAACACACTAGTTCATGAACTATTTTGTTTTTAAAATATAAATATATATATATATATATATATATATATATATATATATTTATATTTATATTTATATTTATTGTAAGGGGTAAGACATGAGTATGTGATGCATTATTTATACATGTCGATGCCATGTATATTTTCAAACACATTAGGACAGTGCTTTAGCTTTTTAAAATTAAATATGCTATTGAATAAACTAATTGTTGTAAACTGATCAGGTGCATCCTTCACACATGCACACATGCTTTTAATTTAGTATAGAGTATCGATATGTGTTTTTTAAATAAAAATATATAGTTTATAATAATACAATTATCGATGCCCATTACTATATCAACACCCATGTGTGTGGTTTTGTAGTGCGTCGAGGCATGTTGGGGAGTGATGCACAATGTTGGAGAAACTTTTTCATAAAAACCATAAAAAGAGAAGTGATATAGTTTCGGGGAGGCTTCGTAAAAACCTCTGCTACAAGGTGTTCTCCTTGTAGTGGTATCAATGGGTACTAGATTAGTGCTCTACAATTTTGAGTTAACTTTGTTAGATGGGTACTAGATTAGTGCTAGACAATTTTGAGTTAACTTTGTTGCATGCCAGCTCTAGCAATGTGGTTGAAATAGAGGATCTTGCACTTGAATTTTTTTTCTTTTCAAACGATTTCTTACATATATGATCACAAATTTTCTCTTCACTTGACAAATTTTAGTGAGGTAATTATTATATTGATATGTATATTTGACTATTTTCTAGTGTTCCATAATTGGGTCTCAATAGTCATTCTATAATTTTTTTTAATTATTCATCTATAACTTCTAAATTATCACACCAACTTTTTCACACACATTCAACCTTACAACAATCCTAGTTGGTTTAAAGCTTCCAACCCTTTGTGTTCTTCAATTTAATTTTCAATTCATACATTACAACATTACTTCTACAATGCCTATTTTAGTTGTGCGTGTCTTCAAGATTCCTCACTTTAGATCCAAATAGTGTTGAGTCGTTTAAACTTCATGATAAAGCATATTTTTTAAGGTCAAATAGTGTTGATAAAAGACAAGCACTCAAACTAAAATCCCTTTGTATTTGATTAATAAATATTCTATGATTTTTGTACTTATGCACATTCTTTGCGCTCACTCCTATTTATGTAATCATGCCATATTTACAAATGTGAATAGTGTGACCCTAACTATCCTAGTAAGTATTTATATTTGCAATTACATATTTAAAAGTAATCAAATGATAGTAGTGTATTATATTTTACTATATTTGGATTGTAATAAGATATTTGTCAACCTTTTTTGCAAGCAAACATATTTGTGTTTCATGCATCTGAATGGGTTTTCAATTTCGGTGCAATATTTTCCTTGGTTTATTTTTAACCATAACTGGGCAAGTTTATGTTAAATAAATTTATAGTAGATTCAAAAGTAGGTGTTTTATTTCAAAGTTGTTGGACAAAAAATAGTATCAACTGCATACCTATTATAGAGCCTATGTTAAAAACCACGCCCCTTAAAAAATATAAGAAACTAATAATTATAGTCTACTACGAGAGGGAAACATGCTTTTAAATTAGTACATCGTATAAGACAAGATTTTATTATCATAAGACTAGATCTCCTTAGTATGTGTGTGTGTGTGTGACAAAGGGTACAACTGTAATGAATTGTTCCAATAAACATAATAATATAGCAAGATAAATGTAATAACTTAATATCTATGGAATAATAAGGGGTTTTGGGGTTAACATGGGGCTTATGCAGGGCTTAACATGTCCCTCCCCTTCAAACAAGTGTTATCCTCAACACTTGAAAATTGCAGGTGTTTTTACATCAACAACTCATCTTCCCATATCACACCAATGTTGACTACTATAGCAATTAAATCTCTTGAAGGCTCATCCAACACTCATGAAGAAACATTAGACTTTGAGTATAGGTTATCCACATTCAAAAGTTAGTTTAAGCAAATAATTGATATTATGAGGCTTGGTTTGTCAAAGGTGAAAGGATAAGTTGAAAATATGGATCAAAAGATGGGAGAAAATAACGAAACCCTTAAAGGAGAAATAATGGATGGAATGGAAAATAAAATAAATTAAAATAAGGAATAAATACAAAAATTCATCAAGGAATAAATAAAATAATTACAAACTATTCTATTAAAGGAAATCCCCAAAAGGGAAATGGAGATCCAACGAAATCATGAATATAAGGAGAGCTGTGGTATTGACACTCAACCATATTTGGTAAGTTTTTTATCACAATTAGAGAAAATAAATATTGAACCAAAGAAACATATTCATGAATTTTCAATTCAAGATCCACATCATCAGGTCTTCAAGTTAGCACCAAGGAACTATTACATTTTGAAGATTGCTATGAGGAAGTTTGACAGTAATTAGCTATAACATGGATCTTCCAGATGGAGAAATACTTTTTTCTACACCAAGCGACATCCTTACAACAAGTACATATTGTGTCCATGTTTTTAAAACAATATCAACACGTATAGTATCAATGGTTTTGCACAAGGGAAAAGGGTTCTCTTGTAGCTTGGTCCATTTTTACCTAGGAATTGATAACATATTATGGGTATATTAAAAGCAATACATTATTTAGTCAATTGATAAATCTTTGACAACAAATTCCAGTTACAAAGCACGTTCCACAATTCCAAAAGTTGTCTTAGGGTGAAGAACTTTTCATTGGATAATTTATTAGACCTATTTATGGGAAATTTAAAGGATGGAATCCAACATGAGGTGTGAACTAAATCCATAAAGCATGCTTTCATTCTAGCAAGGAAAGTTGAAAGTAAAAATATGGCTACTAGAAAATGGGTCACTAATATGATGATGATGATGATGATGATAGTGGTTAATGTCCACTAAGACCAAATTGGTCTATCGGACCTATAATTTTCTTAGTTTTTAATTGTCTGGCTCCTCGCCTTTCTTAGCGAGATTGACGTTGTAGCTTTCTTTTTTTCTCTACGGTCTTCCAACTTCATGTATCTTACATCTCCTTCATCTCTTCTGGTTCTTGGGACATTAGTGTCTTAGCTTCGCGATCTATTGTGTTCGTCCTCTTGAAGATAGACGGAGAAGAATTTTGGTCTAGGAGATCTGCTTTGCTGTTAAATGAAGATTTATTTTGTGCGATATTCGAATCCTCATAACTGTTGATGCTTGAGAGGTTGTCGAGTTCACTTTTTTGTTGTTGGGCGGGGCTTTCTCCCTGCTTGTCTTGAGAGTTGTTTCTTTCTTGTGATTCAGAGTTTTCTCTAGAGTATTCTTCTTTGATGACAGTGTAGTCTTCTTTTTGTGCTCCTTCCCACCATGTAGATCTGTGGTGGTTTTTTCTAGCAGAATTTTTTTGGGAGGCTTTTGGGCAATTTTTGGCTACATGTCCCGTCTCAAAGTAGGATCGACATCTGAAGACGACACTTTCATAATCGAGTTTCTGGTTCCACACACATTCTTTACTTGTTAGGTTTATTTCAGCTGGGAATCTAGTGCTAAAGTCCATTTCCACACAGATGCATGCATAGGTGGTTCTGGCATATTCCTCTGTTTCTGGGCACCTGCAGTAAAATTTCCCAATTGCATTTCCAATGGCTTTTAGCAAGGAGAGATTCCAGAGATGCAAAGGTAGGCTTCGCAATCTCACCCAAACTGGTGCTGAAGTTATGACTGGTGTTGAGGGATCGAATGATGGGTTCCATGGCTTCATGAATAGGCCTGAGTTTTCCCAAAACCAAGGGCGGAATCTAGAATACATTGTCTGCTTTCAGGATTTTCAAAATCTACTATAAAGAAACCCCTAGCACAGGGGTAGATATTAATTTCATCAGATATGACAGGCTTCCATACCTCTGAGATCCAATTGTGGAGAGTTGTCAACCGCAGCCAAAAACCATTGAACTAGCAGATTAGGGCACTTTCAGAAAACTTCAAAGCCTCATTGAGTGAGGCCTGGACCACTATAGAGAACATCATGCTCCCTCTCCCAAACCAACAAGGTCATTTCCTCAGGAAGTTTATGAAAGAAGACAAAGGCTATAACTATGATGAAGGCTTCAAAATGACATAAAAATATAACAATATAACAATCTCTAGGGATTAATAAGGGATTTTAGTGTTAATATGGGGCTTATATAGGGCTTAATAGCCTATCAATATGTTTAGAAAAAATTTCCTAGTATTTCTTAATGATGTAAACACTGCAATATAAACCTAGAACTTTAATTACCTTGTAAGAGACAATACTTAACAAAGCATGTAAACTATGTACTTCCTCTAGGCATATATTTGATGGGTCAGGGTCTTACTTGTTATGTCCATGTATTTAGCAATTTGGTGCACCAAAGTCTTCAAGATCCTCCTAATTTGAATTAACTTGTAGCCTTTAGTTGGAAATCCTTGACTAATATCCTTTACTCAAGTTTAATACCACATTTCTAGGCAAATTACATTTCCCTTAAATAACAACACTCTAAGACTTATATTGTGCAAAAGTCCCTATGATAGTTGTTACCTTAGAGGTGGCACGATGTTCATTCTCATGAAATTTGGAATTTACTATGAATATGGAAGTTATATTGCATTTCACGGAATCATCATACCTCCTAAGGACTCATTCAATTTTCTAAATTTCTTTGAAACCCATAGAAACTATGCAAGATACAATATACCAAACAAGTACTAGATTCTTAGTGTTACCTAATATTAAATATCTATGCCAAACATTCAAACCCTAGATTTACAAAGTTTGGTACTTTCTTATCCCTATATTTCCTATGCACCAATCTGACAAAGGAAGCCTTCCATAGTTTAATAAAAAGACAAATCGATGTAATTGAATTCTACCTAGAGAAGAGAAAATGTGAAAACTATTCCAAAGAAATAAAGCTTAAATCAATCATAGAATATGATAGCCCCCTATATTAAAATGTCATGGAGGTACATGAATACCTACTTGAAATAGAGATTATCAAGGTAAACATAACCCCAATCAAACAAATAAAAAGACATTAAATCACATCACAAAGTTGGATCACATGCTTCCCAAAGGTGCTTCCTTTTTAATTGATCCATAAACTAACATTGATTGATGAAATTTCATAGTGAGAGCTTAAAATCATACAAAGTTTTGGCTTTGAGAATGTGATGGGAGAACTCAAGTCGCATCCCATAACCAGCCAAGTAATAAGATTGTAGTCCAATGTTGTGTTCCATTAGAGGATTTAATGACATAATATGTGTGTTTTTACTCATGATTAAATGATTAGAGAAATCATTGATGATTAGTAATTCCATTAATGTTAAGGATCCAAACCTTTGAGATGTGGCTACATTGCCAAACCCATCCACTTGGTGGTTGTTCTCCCACAATGCATGATAGTATTTGATGTTGATGAACTTATCAACTTCTTGTTTGGATTTCACTATAACTGATGTTAATATGTTATCCATTGGGTTGCTTCTCAATATCATTTGACTTGTGATAGCCTTTGAATCTCACATCACTATCAATGACTATATTTTAGAGTCACTGAATATTCTTATGGCTTGCAATAAGGTGTAAGCCTCTACATGTTTTTAAAAGAGATACCAGGTTCCCATGCAAAAGTTTTTTCAATTGTTCCTCCATTTCCAATGATGACCACCCCCAAACCTCCATGCACCTCCCACCCTAGGATTTTCTTTTCACGCTTCACACAATAAATAAATAGCTAAAAAAATAATAAATAAATATGTAAGAGTTTAAGTAGATTTCCATTTCTGAAAATCATGGTTACTCAATTGAATCTACTAATTTGGTCTAATATTAATTTTTTCCATTCTAAATCCTATCAAAGGAGTTATGTGGAATTATTAATGTCATTCCCCCTCTTCCTCTCTCAAACTTTGGTTTACATTGAGTTGTCTATCATTAGAGTTGATATATATTGCTAGAAGTCCTTCATTTTTTCTGCTACTATGGTAGGATTGCTTTGTTTATGCTTTAAAATAGCTCTATTTTGAGCTAACCAAATTCTCCACCATAATAATTTGGGAAAGGTTGACCATATTCTTTTGAAAACTAATTTATATTTTATTTATCCCCTATATAATTTGATCCATAAACATGCTTTTCTGGGAATCTGGCATTCTCATTCTATGATTTAGATCATTGAAGGTTGATGTCAAAACTCTAATTATATATTCACACTCAACAAAGATTTGGTGAACCCTTTAGACATAAACAAGACAAAGAACATCTTGAGGGGCCTTAGATCCTCACTTTTACAAATTTTCTGTAGTAAAAATCTTCCCATGAAATAGTGTCCAGTAAAAGATGTTAACTTTTGGAAGGCCATCAAAGTCCCACACCTCATTCCATGTTATTGACCTTGTAGGGCGAGATAAAAAATGAAACTGATATCAATATGCTAACTTAACACTGAAGACAGTAGATCCCCATCCTTTCTGATTTAAAAAGTAAATGTTCTAACTAGTGCAACCTTTAAGGGAATTGATAAGCAAAGAAATGAGAGGAAGTAGTTTGGATGGGGAAGAACCAAATTTCAACACTAACCATGATCCAAAATTATTATACCAAGAATAAATATCAAAAATCATTTTCAAGTTTGGTTGTCCATTCACTCTTTCAAATATCAAATAGATTTAATGTTATATAGAACCTATTTTCCTATAATATTGGCATTCCAGATGTTAATATATTTTCCATTTTTTTAACCCATGTTATTTTGGACAAGATGTTAAGCATTGTAGTTATAATTAATGTTTAGATGGGTGATATTTTCCTTGTTTCCAAAGGACTGACAAGACACCTCATGCTCTCCCCGTCAAAATAATTTTATGTACAATTTTTTTTCCACCAGACAAGTTGACCCAAAATCATCCTTTAACTTAGCTCCTAGTGCTAAGTACATTAAAGCAGGATCCTTGATTCCAAGGCCTCCATGATTTTTAGAATCTTTTACAATTATCCAAGTAGCCAAAATTAATTTCTTAGTGTTTGTATTAACATAAGAATTTCACTAATTATTGTGCTACTTGTTACATTGCACTTACTAGGGATAGCATATCTAAGCATTGAAAAATAGGAAAGTGAGTTACTTGGTCCAATGACACCCTATTCTCGTAGCAGCTGCAACTACTTTTTCACTTCACTTGCTTCTATATTGGAATACCTATACAACCTGATGTTTGGCAGTGGGGAGTCCAACAATAGTTGGATATAGTGCTCCACTTCCCTCTTAGGTGGTATCCCTTTAGGCTCCTGGAACACATCCCTATATTCCTATAACAACTCTTTGAGTTGCTTATTTTACTTGGTAAAAACCTCTAGGGATGACTTTTCTCTCATTGACTCTTCTACATACCGATTTCTCTTAAAAATAGTAAAACATACTTCTTGCTAGAACTTAATCAGGTTCTTGGCTTGGTTGGACTTACCAGTGAAATTTTGGACTTGTCATTGTGCATTATGATGGTGAAGGATTTTATGTCCTTGATGAGGTGGTATTGGTTGTATATCCACATGAAGATTTCATCTTGCATGTACATATAAGGACTTCCAAACACCACTCCACATACATCAAGGGAAACTACACCTAGTTATACTTCATTAATGAAATTAGCACTGATAGCAAATCTGAGTTTACACTTTTTGGTTAAATTTATTTATGCATCCTTATTTACCCATCCCAATGAATATGGGTTGGGATGATCATGAACTTCCAATCCCAATTTTTGACGATCTCTGTTATAATGATATTCACCTATGATCCTGTTGTAGCAGCTGCAACCACCCTCCAAAATTTTGCCTTAGCCTATTTTGGAGCCTCCCTACCAACCTTACACAACACTTTGTATTGCTTCGTCAAGTACTCAAGCTTCAATGGTTTCCTCGTACAAAGGCAGCCAGTCGAACACAATTGATCCTTTCCCCTCACAGGCTGCTTACCTGGACTTGGTCTAGCTACAAGCTTAGCAGCTTCCCCTTGAAAATTGCGCATTCCTAGAGGGAAACCAGCCTTTCCCTCCAGGAAATGCGCAATCCAGTCCGACAACCTGCTGGTCTTCTGGATTGTGTAATCCTGCCAGCCAACCCTCCCAGTAGGAATTGTGTAATTTTTTCCACCAACGGGAAGTTCAGCCCAGGATTTGCACAAATATGGGCAGCAGTCAGCTGCTGGGCCCAGAAATTGTGCAATCCCCTTGGGTAGTCAACCCATATTACAGTCAGGAATGTGCATTTTTTCCAAGCAGTTGAGCACTGGCATGCATGGACAGTCCAGTTGACCAGTTCCACCCAGGACGGAGGAAACTTGATTTGCATACATGCATGACTTGATCTTCCCAGAATAGCAAAAGGCAACATGCAAAAGGTATCCCATGATTCTGGGAGCTATTTTTAGCAGCCGGGCATTACGTGCAAAGTTGTTTTAGAAGTTTCCCTCCAAGTGTCACATTTTCCTAGATTTGTGGCATGTGCATCTTGAGACCAAACTTATTTATTCGACACATCAAAGCTCATTCATTCACATCAATCTTGGAGCTCTAACATCCCACAACACATCCGGGACTCTTCGACAAATCTGGCTCAGCTATTCACAGGTGAGTGGCCTCAACTTGTCTTTTTCATCATTTCTGTCGCTTTTCCTGTATTCGCTTGTGTGAGTGTTGTTTGCTTGATTTCTTTGAACGCCTGCTGTCATTTACATATATTCTAGCTTTTCCTAGCTCTGTTTCAATTTTCGTTGTTATCTCACTATTGTCGTATTCATGAAACTGTTTTGCACGGATGTTCACCCAACTGGCGAACGGCCTCACCCGCATGCATGTTGATCTGTTTGTTCAATATTCCATTCATGTTTTTCATGCATTGTTTATCACTTCTGCTATCACTTAGTTCTACCATGCATTTCATCTACTTACTTGCCTTCATTTTCCTATCGGCGAGTCGGGCCAACCTTGACTGAGTCTCTGCCATTGGAAAGGCATCATTGCGCAATCTGGAGAAGGAAGTATCACCTTCCTCTCCATATTTGTGCATTCTAGCCCAACACTGACCTCCTGGACAGAATTGTGCATTTATGGAGGTCAGTGGCTGCTAGCCCAAAAATTTGTGCAAAATTGTCCTTGGGCCAGTAGTCTGTCCCAACCGGAATCGCGCATTGCACAATCCCAACAGTCAACTGCCCAACTGAATTGCGCATTTTGCAGACCCAATAGCTAGTTCAACCTCCCAGTTAGTCCAGAATGTCTTTTATGCAATTCTAGCAGCCAGTCAGTTAGCCTCCCAGTGAAAATTGCGCAATCTTGCTCATCAGTTTCCCAGGTATGTGTTTTGACCTTCCCCATATTTTCTTTGTTTTCACTAACATATTTCTTGCCATGCATGTTGCTTGTTTCCAAATCTATCAGGTGTTCATCTGCCTCAATTCCTTCCAAGAGGACAAGATCCCAGGAAACTGATGGTGTTGCAGTTGGAATAGCAGTTGAATAGGTTTCCTCTAGCATGCCGATCTACGAAGATACACAGTTGTATCTAGACAAGGGCATCAAACTGAAGTGGAAAGAGGAGAATGAAACATTCGCAGGTACTTTTGGGGAAGACCTTGAAGACCATCAAGTGTACGTGAACATTAATAAGTCCAGCCTGTGCCGGATTGCATGAAGATATTGCACATTCCCATGTGCAGATATGATTCACTGGATCGTCTCTCGCACTGACCCCCAGATGATGACCTTGAGCAGTGTTAGTGGGATGAAGCTTTCAACCTTCTGGGCACAAGACTATGATGAGATGTATCAGATGGACGTGCCCATGACTATCATGACCCCTCCGTTCAACTTGCCCAATAGCAGAGGCCGCTCTAGAGATATTCTGAAGGATTGGGTAAAGGAGCCATCTCATTTCAAGATGACCCCTAACCGGATCTATAAGATGAATATATTGAGGAAGGAATACCAATACTTGGTCATATTCACATGTCGACTGAGTGGCCAAGCGAGCATTGAGACCTTCCCTCAGAGTTGGGTGGTCACGCTGGACCAACTGGCTAGAGAAGGAAGACCATGCAACTGGTCCGGCATACTGGCTCATCAGCTGAAGGAGCAAGTCATGAAGGCTCGACAGTCATTCGAAGGCATGCATGTAGAGATTTATATGCACGCCTACATTCTAGATGCATTCTCTGCGCGACATGAATTCCCAGGCTTAGAGTGGGCATGATCACCGGTAGATATTTTTGTGAGCACATATTTCAAGCTATTCTCCGAATGCAGCTTCGGAGGAGTGATCAAACAGTTGTCTGACCATCTTGTTGCCCCAATGTACAGGTTGATATTTGAATAGATCTACCCTACATGTCAAAAGAAGCGATGAAGGCATTGTTAGGCATTGCAGATTGGTTTGCCTCACTGGAAGGCATGTTCATATGAGTGTTCAGTGTGAAGAAACCTCTGCATGTTCTGCCAAAGTTTACTTTGGACGTGCTTGTCATGCAGGAAGTAGTGTATCATGTCTCAGCAAGATTAATAGCTAGGTTGCAGTGGAAGAAGAAGGCACCTTGGCCTACTCTTTCATTGCAGATTGTGTTATATGAGATCAAGAGCATCAAGCAAGCGGATGTTGAAGCTGAAAAAATGAAGAAGTACCCTTTCGAACTTTGAAGCTTTAACCTGTATGACCCACATTGCATTGTCAAGGATCACTGCATGAGAGTTTAGTTCAATTGGATCCATGGGGCATTTCATTGGGCTGAGGAAGACTCATGGAGGTATTGTTACCATCATTCCAGAACCAATGAATAGGTCGGTTTCGCCATAGAATGGTTAGCACAACAGCATGAAGCAGGACCATGGAAAACATCAGCAGTAGTAGTAGTAGAAGCAACAGCAGAGGCAGCAAAGCTGAGCATACTTGTGCGTGACAAAGGGAAGAGAAAGATTGTCGACCGCATGGAGGAAGAACAAAGTTGCAAGTTTCGAGCAGATCCAATTGTAGAAAAAGCAGTTATGGTCATTCAACATAAGAGGCAATAGTGCAAAAAGTGAATCGCACGAAGGCAGAGAGACAAGAAGAAAATGGAAGAAGTAAAGAAGGAGTTGCATGAGATAAGGGAGCAACTCCGGAAAGAACAAGATTTGCGCAAACAGAAAAAGGAAGCGCAGTAGAAGCAGATTCAGCAGGGGCACATGACGTGTAGACAGATGAAGCAACGCCCATACAAGTAGTTGATTCTTTTGAATAGCTAGCATCAGGTGAATAGGGGCAAGACTTTGCTCATGAGATAGAACAGGATTTTGAACAGTTTGATGCAGATATGGAGCAACTGGAATTGGAACAGGACACTAACCTCATGCCTCACCACAGAGAGGTCGAATCGCCCGCTGCAATGCATCCAGATGATGAGCAAGTCTCGAATGACCAAGGATGCATTGAGATCCTTGGTTTTCAGCCGGAAGCAAAGATGCGCAACAACTCCTTTGATGAATCTCAACATAGAGTTGTGCACCTTGACAGAGTACCAACTCTAGAGGACTGAACATCCCCTGAGAAATTTGAAGAACAGGTGATCATCACCGATGTGCAGAAGGACCCAATAGCTTTGGCCGATGTAACTAGAGTGTATGTCAAAGCCACTAGCTCTAGTGTCTACTTCCTCATAGTGGAGAATGAACGAATGGCGAAGGAACTACAGGTGGCCAAGCAGGGAGGAGACTTGGTGACAATGTCTTCCCAAGATGAACTGAAGAAGGCAATATTGGAGGAAGTGTTTTCCTTAGACACGATTATGCGGGCATTGTACTCCAAGTTCAGTACCGTGCATCAAGCATTCGTTCATCTTCACAGATGGCAACATCCATGTGTGAGAAGAGCTCGCATCTTGAAGAACATACATGCTATCATTGATAACATGCGTGCATGGATGATGAAGTATAAAGGAGTCCCGCTTTATTTGCCCAAGAGGATGAAGGCCAATGTGGTTGAGATGCAAGCATGTATCCAAATTCAGATCTAGAACTATCAAGACCTACTGCAATTCATCACTGGCATATAGGCTTCCCATGCATGAGTATTCAAGAGCATGGAGGATGTTGTGCACACATATGCGATTCCATCACTTGGGACTCTCACCCAAGCAAAGACCAAGAAGAAGGTCCAACAGGAGCTTGAATCGTACTTCGACGAGTTGATGCGTATCACCACCAGTCCAGACTTTCCTATCAGTGCAGACATCATGCGCAAGTATGTTGTTGGTCTAGCCACATTGAGGAAATTGTTGCACATTCTTTTAGATGAGTTGGACAGAGGAGCCCAAGCAGTGTACCTGGATGCCATGGAGGCAAGGTTCAGGTTCAAGACAGATGTCACAGCGGAACACATGGACACTATTATAGACTACCAATCTTGGCACCAATATGTTACTGTTGATTAGCATGAGGATGTTAGGAAGTTGGACTTCTATAGTTGTCTAAGTCAGAGTGGTGTCTAGTTTGGCTTGTTCAAGCCATTTTTCACATGGGTACATGTGCTTTGTATTATTGAGTCATGTCAAGTGTAAGTCAAGTCTCAAGAGTGAATGTAACAGTCATAGAGTAGGTGAAGAGTCATGAGGGTAGTTGAACGGTCACAAAGGGGAATGTCAAGGGTCACCCCACCCTTTGCTATAAATAGTCCCTCATAACTCATTGTATAGGCTTTTGGTTAGCCAACCTTCTATTAAGACTATCTTGAAGAAGGCTTGGACAGTATTGTAATGCGCCTTGGCTTCTCCACTGCACGGATCTAGTACATCTCTTTAGAGGAGCAGGCGGATGTGGCTGTAACGTTCCACTGATGGGGCTAGCAGGTTTACATGGTGTATTGTATGATTGTGACTTACACTTCTTTATATAATAAAAGCCATCACATTTTCATGCATATGTTGTTATTGTAGTTGGAGTGCTCCTTTTGCCTTAATGATATATGTTGTTTAACTTACGTACTTGTATATGAACTTATTTGTATGCAATTATATGAACCTTATTGTTAATGTGTTGCATATGTTGTTAATGTTGTCATTGTCTGTGTCAACTACTCTACCGGAAACCAGACAGACCTTTCTCTGAACCTTGTTATATCAACCGTCACACTTGTCTTAGATTGATCAGTGAGTGTTGTTCATGTTATCTTACCTTGTATGTTGGACTGACGCATCCATGTCGACTGCTCTGCTGGAATCTGTGCATGTCCTTTCTGATGTGTGTTCTTCTCTGAGTTGGTATTGATACCTTTAAACCTAGAACTCATATTCACCTTCCTCTCCCTTTGAAGTGTTGGAACCTCTCATACTCATTCCTTGACTCACTGCATCAGTCACACCCTTGCTACTGACAGAGTTATCTTACTTGACTTTGTGCGACATCGCGGTCAAGGCATTACCTTATGACCCACTGCTAGGACTCCTACACCAAGCGGTATGAGGTCTAATTGGGACTTCTTACCAGGGAGATCCCCTTGACATGTTGGTGGGTCCAGCGCTGTCAACAGATCCTGATTCAAAGAGAGAATCAATCTTTGTCCTCTTGACTTGTATCTTTATATGGAAGAGTCTGGTCTTTTTATTTTCTTCATGTTATTGAAGGCCACTTAGATTCACATCTTTCTTCTGTTAATGGTTGAATAACCCCCCTAGATACTTGAGGAGTACATTTGAGTTCTTTGGTGGGTACCAAACATTATGGACATCTTTCTAAATTTTGTGGTGTACTCTTGTACACTCTGAACCTGCTTCTACTTAAGGTAATGCAAAAAACTCATTGGTCCTCTATGTACTTGATAGGGTAATATTGTGACTTTATGAGGGCTTTCAAATCCTCCCACTTAGTCACTATATTATTTCCCTCCTTCTTCAAGGTCTTTGTTTAGATTCCTCACCAGGTTATGCCATGGCCCTCTAATTTCATCCAAGCAAATGAAATCTTATGTTCTTCCTCTATATGATGAACAATAAAATAAATTTATAATTTCTGCAACAATATCACCCTAATACGGCTTGATGTCAACATTCGCTTCCATTTTGAAAAAGGATTGTGAATGATTCACGACACTCAAACGAGGTTGGTCCTTTTTGGGTTCCTTTGGGGATTCCCTCTATGGCTCTTCCCAATCTACCGATTACCCTCCAATGCAACCTCCACATTATAACCTCCATCTTCTCCAAATATCCCAAGTTTATTGGTCAAGGCCTCCATGTGAAGGTTGATATTACAGTTTATATTAGTGACTTATGTTTCTGACCATGCAAATATCTCATCTAAGGGATCATGAGGGTTATTCACCGATTCATCAACCATGACTAGGGTTTTATGACTTTGGCTTAGTCGATCTGTATTCCCTACAACTCCCCACAATATACACAAATAAATTTTCTCTGATACCAATATGATATGTAAATTATTGTGAATATTCCACTAGACAATTCACCAAATTATATTAGAAAATATGAAATCTACACTATGAGAGTTTATTTCTCCTTAGATTTATGTATCTATTTATTGCATATTCATGCAAATTATAATTGTGCCAAAAATATAGAATGACGAAGTAAACTCATAAACCACAAATTAAAGCAAGATACAACTTGGGAAACCCTTTGAGCAGCCTAACTAGAAGGTGAGGTTGCTCTACTCTCATTCTCTAAATGGAAAATGGATGAAAGTATAAACAAATGTGGCTTGTGGGATACTACATTGCACAAATCCTCTCTTTTTTCTCTTTCCCTATCCATTGTCAGCTACTTTGCTCATCTATGGAACAAAATCCACTAGAATATACTGGAATCCCTTTTCCTTCTAGTGGCCCAATTATAACACATCCCGATAGCCTATTAGTGGTTAAGTTTGACTCATTCAACCCTTAACTAGAGTTACAATATGGACTCTTCTATAGTCTTCTTCATCATGATCATGTGGTCATCCATTTTCCATGAGTAGTGGGGGCCAGACATGGCATCCTCTTGAATTATGGTGGTTAAAACAAGAAGGTCAAATCCTGATTAGCATAACTTTTGTGTGCATACTCCAATTGAGGCAATTTTTCACTGTTGGAAACGTCTTCATACATATAATAGCACAAAATGATGTGGTTCTTAAGGGGAAAAAACTTTCTCCTTGAAAACTTCCAATTGATCTTTCAAACTTCTCTTGGAAGGTTTTCGACCCTAATTTTCCAAAGTGGGTCCCGGTGGTAAAAATGGTCTTGTGAGTTGATTTCTCCAGTTTTCCACTTTGAAACATTAATATGGATGAAAAAAATATAATGATCCAATCTGGATCATCTAGAGAGTGGTGGATTTCTTCATAATGATCTTGTATCTTTCTTTCTACTCCAAGAGAGGGCAACATTTATGGGTTTTCCTCACCACTAGCACTGGGGGGGAATCCATGGATCTAGGGAGGAAGCAACTAAAATCCTCGTGAATGGAATAATATGTTCTTAAGATAGGATTTTGAATATGTTCATCCATTTTCTTAGTCCTCCTTCCTTTGATTGATCTAGGGTTTGGCGTGTAGATTAATGGGGGCAAATCTTGCTAGGTTCCACCAATTGAGTTTGCACATATACCTGTCCTAATCTCGGAGGCCTCAATTGACCTATATATTTTGGTATTGGTTTATAATTCATAGTGTTCGAAGAAAAAAATTCATTTTTTTATTTTTAATAGGTTTCCATTGCTCTTTATTCTCTTATGCTAGTTGTTCCACCTGGATAGTTTTTTGGCAGACGTTCATGAATGGTAATATTCATGACATGAATTACACTTGGAAGGGAGTTACTCATAATATAAAAGTTGTATGTTAATTTAGTTGTCTGGAGATAGTTATATTTCTTTAGGTAAGCCCTTTTCTAGGTCTAACTCAACACATATGAGTAGGGCATTAAAACACACATTTTTTTGAACCTACCAAGTACCACAAATAGGTAATCATGTCCCTTCCTAGTCATTGGTAAACCTCCCACAAAGTCCATGGAAATGATTTTCCAAGGATAACTTAGTATAGGTCAGGGATGATATAGACCATGTTACCTGTTACTAGGCTTGTTGTCACAATAAAGCATTCATCTTCTTATGAACCTAGCTACTTGTTCTTGCATCTCGGACCAATACGCATAGCTTTGTAAGTTGGCCATTGTCTTCCCTACACCAAAGTGCCATACAAGCTTGGAGGTGTGAGCCTCTATACCCAATTACAGTCGCTCACCTTTAAGAACAAATAACTTATTAATTGATGAAGGAAGATCCAAATACATCATTGTTTTTTCAAAGTTTTGGAGCCACCAACTAGGTCCATTGTCAAGACATGAGTATGGAAAAAGAGGTGGTCAAGAATAAATAATAGAACCTAATAATAAGCACAAGCATAATATTAAAACCCTAAGGCCAACAATAGTTGAAATAATAAGATAAATTAATAATGTGCATGCCTAAATAGTGTAATGAAATAATTAAGGTTAAGCAAACCAATATAAGAATAAATTAAATAAGAAATTCACTATATTATGATAAGGGAAGAAGTGGACAATGGATTTTGTTGCGTAAGTTAGTTATCTGCAGATATGGTTTTGTAGGTGTATGATGTTTCTCACACCAAAGTCGGAATACATTGGAAGTGGGCACAAAATTTGTTGAAGTAAGTTTTAGGTATATTGTTTTCTCCTTAACTTGGATACAGCTAGCGGTCTCGGGGTGTCTAGGGTTTTTGAGCTGGTGGTATGGAAGATGAGGTGGAATACACCATGGAACCATATTAGAATGTATCCATATGGCTCGATTTTCCACCTAAGGGTCCAAAACGGGAAGCAGGGCAACATCTAGTGCATTTGACTCAGGAATCTATTCATCCCTTCCTACTCTAGAAACGATCCCTATTGTTTCTAATGATTTCCCTCCTTTCTCATTGAATGGTTCTATGGACTTCAGTTATGGGCGATCATTGGTGGTGGAAAAGTAGTATGAGTTAAGAATTCCTATGCATGTATTAGATGCAAGCACAAACCTCACTCATAGTAATTTTCCTGAATTTTCGTTGGAGGGTTTCTTACCTAAGCCTTTTCTTGGTGCCAAATAGGTATGGCAAGATGTGGATCTATGTAACTTAAACTCTCTTTGCACTACCGTTGTCTCAGAAGCTTTCATGCAAAGATCATTAGGGTTTTTAAATTCTTTGAGAGGGGGAGAATTTTCTAATAGGGATCACATAGTATCCAAAGGGTTACTCCTTAAGACATCACAAACTTTTTGAGCCCTCTTGTGGACTCCCCTAATCAAGCTAAGGATTAGGAAGGCGATCTCACTCAATCAAAAGAAACCCTAACTGAGTGATTATGCATTTAGTACTTGTCACAAGTGGGCAAGAAGAAGATAAAGTGTACAAAGGTTAAATCCGACTGTTTAGTCAATTTAGTGTTGTCTAAATTGCTAGTATTAATTGTCAACCCGGGGCTCGTAAGCTGATGAAGTGAAGGTGTACTATATGTACTTAAGTAACCTCTTAGAGTTTTCTTATCGTTGGGGGTGTTGTTGTGGTTAATTATGTTCCTAAGATGGAATGATGATTTATAAACAAGTGAGTGATGGTGTGTGTGTAGTGTGAATCCTAAATGGGTGAGAGTGTGTGATTAGTGATTTTTAACTACTTGCTTGGAAGGAAATGCTTGAAAGAAATAAATGACTTGAAAGATCTTGAAATAACTTTGAAAGCAAATAACCACTTCCAATGGCACTAGACACCATTCATGCAGCTGCAAATAAAAAAAAAGAAAGTCACTTTTAAAACCAAAGATAAAGATTATCTCTCTCTAACTCGCTGCTTCAAACACATGTACTGTGTAAAGCACGGAAAGAAAGTAGCTTAAGTTGAATTAGAAAAGTGATTAAAAATGAGAAAATCTGCTTTAAAGACTAGTGATAACGTTTTGCTCTTTCTAACTCTCTACTTCAGCCATATGTACTATGCAAAGTATGATTAGAAAGTAGTGAAAGAATAGTCTAAAAAGCACTTAAAACCAAAAATCTACTTTAAAGACTAGTGATAACGTTTTGCTCTTTCTAACTCTCTACTTCAGCCATATGTACTATGCAAAGTATGATTAGAAAGTAGTGAAAGAATAGTCTAAAAGCACTCAAAGCCAGCTGCAAGTTAGTGGTATTCTGATCTTAAAAGATAACAATTTATGATAGAAGATCATTCATGTGTTAGCAGCTCTTTGAGAAATAAGATTAAAAATCAGCTATAAAAACAAAGGCAGCAACTTGAATCTGTCAACTTCAAATACCATTAGTTTGTAAAGCAAACACACACACATAAAAACAAATCCCGGGCTAAAAGAAACCTGCAAAGAAGTAATACTGATCAGCTTGAAAGAAAAGAAATCAAATAAATGAAACTATACATGCTTAAAGGAATGCTGAATGAGAAAATAAGTAAATACTGAACATAAAATACTTTACAGAGGCTAAGATGAACAGGGGCCCTCTATTCATTCAGCCACAAGAAAACTCAGAGATCTGGAAGCTTCAAAACAACACTATGTCTATTCCTTCATTTGCAAAAGTGTACAAAACAGAGTGCTAGAATAGCACTAAAAAAACAGAGTTCACAACGCTCTTAAAATTAACACAAGTTCAGAAATTACAACTGATAAAAAGTCCCTTGAGCGTACGCAGACGCAGCTATTTATAGGCATTTCTAGGATAGCCTAACACGTACAGCTACTAACTGAAAAACAACTAACTGTAATGCGTAATTATGGTTCCTGGACACATCATACGGCTGCGTGGATGAGCTGGTGCTTCTGTCGTCATGGGCAATGAATCCCATGTTGGATCATGTCCCCTACCATCTGCAAAACGTGGACAAGTCACCGTTTAAGCTGACGTGACCTAGCAGCTCACAATCACCGTTAAACAGCCTTTAGTTGACCGTAACTTGACCAGCTTTGACCAGGGGTAAAGATGACGTGGATGGCTGGAAAAATGGGACAGGAACCTCGAGCACGTTGATACCTAAGTGCCCATGTGGCTCATCTGGCAAACTGACACGTGGAACCTTGCGTTTAACAAAAAGGTTGCAGGATCATCAGATAGCTGCGGGATCATCAGATAGCTGCGGGATTCCTGCAAGTATGTCAAAATCTAAACAAACAGTCACCCATTAGCAAAACTTACTTGATCATGCCTAATGACACCTAATGTAATGATCTGGGTGGTTTTACAGTGAAAATGAGGCAAAAGTGAAGAAAAGCTGAGGAAAAACTGAGGGAAATGATAGACAAGTAGGTGTAAAGTAGAGACTCTACATACCCCCACTACGAGGGTATTGCATGTCCTCATGCAATGAAAACACAGCTCAATCCATCTGCTGGGATGCCTCTGCTAGGACATCCAACCTCCTCTTCTTCCTCTGTGTAGAGATATTGACTTTTGGTCTTTTGAACAAGCATCTGAATTTCAAATTGATTAGTGCTCTGTTTAGCCTTCTACATTTCTTCTTCAGTTCATTGCTTTTCTTTTTGCAGACGGCTAGGTGCAGCATGGTGTTATTATGAAGCATTTTGTCAATGTTTGCTTGTTCCTTCAATTTCTCATTTTCCTGCCTAATGTGGCGATTTAGCACTTCAAGTTCAAAGATCTCTTGTTTGAGTACATCTATTTGCTGCTCATGAGGTAGGATATTACTTGGACCAGCAGTGGTCTGCTCCAATGTTTCAAAATAATTGTATGCTTCTTGCTGCGCTGGATCAATCATTGGTGATTTTCTTGGACTGTGTGCATGCTCAATTTCTGTTTCAAACTCCTGCTGAAATGGACTGTCCTCCCTTGGAGGGGTAGCTTCATCATGTTGTGGACTACCTTCAAAATCTGATTTTATAGCACCCTTCTCAGGTGTGCTTAGATCAATGAAAAGTGTCCTTGTGGTTTTATCTTTATTCTGCAATCTGCTACTCCTTACAGTGGCAACACTCTGTGTTTCTCTTTGTGCCTTTTTCCTTGGTTTTTGTACTTTTACTTTCTTGGAGAGGGCAAATTTCTCATGGAGTTTAGCTAACCTTTGTGCTAAGGGCTAGCTATCTCTCTCTTCATCACTAGAATGCTCTGGAGTCTGATAAGTTTCTTGAACTATGGATTTTCCCTTGTCTTGCTTTTGTTTCTTTTTATCTTCTCTTCTCTTTTTGGCAGCTTCTTTGGCAAGTTCAGAGAGGGTTTCTGAGATAATCTCTTGAGCACTGTCCACAGTAGGTTCAGGCTCAATCTCATGTTCAGGATGATGTACTTCTATTTCCTCTACAGTCTGTCCTTGGACAGTTCCCTCTAAGATATCAGTTTCAGGGGTATCCTCTTTTCTTTTTCTTCTACTTTTTCTAGGCACAGAGGTTTCTCCAGCTTCTTCAAAATGATTTCTCACAAGGAATCTCTCCCAGGTGTCTCGTTTGGCTTTTAATTGTTCCTCCACTAACAACTTGACAAGACTATGATGACCAAGATATGCTTCAATGTTTCGTGGATTCTTTTGAGCCATGGAACACATTTTTCTAAGGCTTTGGAATAGAAAGTAGGGAAGATTTATATCATGTTCTCCTTGAAATTGCAGCATAATTTTACCATGATAAACGTATAAAACCCCAAATCTTCCTTCACATGTGAAAAACTTTTGCACTAACAACAGTAAAATTTTCCATTCTTCTTTAACATGAGAGACAGGGATTCCTTTGGTGAAGATACTTGTGTCCATACCTGGGTTTTTAAAAATCTGCTTCCATTGTTGATCCTGGACTGCCCGGTTTTTGAACCACCGTTCTCCGGTTTGTGCAAGAGATGTAGCTTTTGCTATGCTCCCCTCACTGACTGCAAATGTTAAATCACCCACCTCCACTTGACTGTCTTTATCTTTGAATGACCTTGCAAAGGCTTTTGTTACTTCCTTGTGGTAGCCTTTAAACTTCTTGATGCACTGTAGCCAATTGGCTTTTTGCAATGCCTCCTCAACTTGAGGATATGCCTCCAAGAATTTCGAACCTTCTGGTTCAGCCCTTAAAAGTTTTCCCATTGACCCTACGGCTCTGTCTTAAAACACGATTTTGATGGTGGCTTTACACAGAAAATCCTCGGCTCTTGTTCAGAATTTTATGGAACAGAGGATGTATGGGTTCAGCAACAGCCTTAGACTCAGAGAATTTACGGCTTGAACAGAGTTAAATGGTGGACAAACAGTGTGAACACAGTGAAACGGTGGCTTTACTGGCTATACGTATTCACTGTTTCTCAGAATGAGCAGAGAGGAAAAACAGAGTATGGTTTATGGAGGCAATCGTAGTGAGTGAAACGGAATGAGGGAGATGAGAGAATGGAACAGCGTGCAATGGAGTGTTATGAGCGTAGAGGGTTTCGAAATAATGAGTGAAACGGCTAGATTCTCAGATTTCGGTTGTAGGTTAACACATGGCTGTGGGATGAGGATTGAGAGAGTCGTAATACGGTAGGTTACGTCACTAGGGTACGAAAGCCTTAATGACAGAAGCAACCGACGGTGATTTTCGAAATCGTGGTTATCATGAACTGATAGACGTGGAGGATTCGTGGATATGTGGTCGCATGGTAGAGAAAATGGGTAATCATTACAATTAGTGGCCAAAAAGACATAACCCAGAAAATTCTGCGTAATGAAATAACTATAGGTTTAAGATTTAAAACGTACCTCAGATCCGCGTTTGATTTGCTTCTTGATAATTTGCCACTAACCCTTTGTCAACTTTATTGCTATTACATGATTCTTTCCTACTTGTCATTGATGATTTTTGAACTGTAAATATTTCTCAGACAGACTGTGTTTCTCTGTGCAGGTGCAGAGGGCTGCAGAAAGGCTAAATGGCTGCAGAATTGCCAAATAGCTGCGGGAACTGCAATGGTGTCCTTCAGCTGCACAAAATAACTTTAGTTCCTGAAAAAAAAAACTTTATTAATGAAATGAAATGGAATGAATGAATGGATGAATGGGTGGAAAACAGTGAGGTGAAGTGAGGATGGTGAGATGGAATGAGATGGTGAGATGGAATGGATGAAATGGCGAAATGAGATGAGAGAGAGAGATTTTTTTTTATTTTTTTATTTTTTTTTATTTTTTTTTTTGGAAAACATGAGGTGTCAGGTGACCCTGATTTTCACCTTATGTTTTCTGCATGAGACTGCCAATCAGAGATTGGTTTTCAGGCTCATACATTTATTCTTTTTTTTTTTTTTTTTTTTTTTTCATTGAAATTGAAAGAAACAGAGATTAGGCTGATGGAGGAGAAGAATTCTTCTCCACCAGCCTCATTTCAGAATCGCCTTGGAACAACTTAACAAACTCCTCTTTTGAGAGTGGCTTGTGGTAAATTTTCAACCGGTGGCCATTCACAATAAAGGGAGTTTGAAGTTCATCAATAGTCTTCACTCTAACTGCTCCATTATTAAAGACTTCATCAATCTCATATGGCCCAAGCCAATGAGTTTGAAATTTTCCTTTGAAGTCCTTAAATTTTGAATCAAACAAGAGTGCCCAATCACCCTTTTGAAACTTCTTTTCTTTGATATGTCGATCATGCCATTTTCTTCTTTGGTGCTGAACAAGATCGGTCCTTAGAATTGCATCTTGTCTCATTTCATCTAGTTCATTTAACTGGTCCATTCTGTGCTTCTGGGCTTCTGATAAGCTCATCCCCAATTGAACTGTTGTCTTGAAGGTCTTGATTTGGAACTCAATGGGAAAAAGGACTTCCTTCCCATAAACAAGTTCATAGGGAGAATGTCCTGTGGTGTTCCTCCATGTAGTTCTATAGGCCCATAAGGCTTCAGGAGCCTTTCCGCCCAATCTCTTCTATGAAGATGAACAGTCTTTGTGATGATGCTTTCAAGAACTTTATTTGTAGATTCTACTTGACCATTCGCTTGCGGATGGTATGGAGTAGATGTTCTATGCTTGATCTTATACTCCTCCATCAGCTTCTCCATCATTCTTGATGTAAATTGGCTCCCCTGATCTGTTACAATTTCTCTTGGGACACCAAAACGAGTGAAAATATCCTTAAAAAGAAATTGAACAACTGAATTTTCAGTAGCAGAAGTCAATGCTATAGCTTCTACCCACTTAGTAACATAATCAGTACAAACCAATATATATCTGTTTTGCTTGGATGGCGGATTAATTGGTCCAACAAAATCTAGAGCCCATTTCTCAAAGGGTTCGATGCATACCTGTGGCTGCCTAATAGGTCTGTTGTTTTCTTCAATATAAATGTGATGAATACAAGTCTTAGGGTCGATTCCTTTCATGTCAGTGTATTCCCATGCAAAGGCAGTGGAATGTTTTTGCAACAGTTTAGTTAATTCTTCTTGTTGTAGTCTTTCCAAGTTCTTGTTAATGTTTAATGTTTTTCCTGGAAAGATTTCAACTGTAGAACTACCAAACTCTTCCATTGAGAAGAGAGACATCTGTCTAGAGGAGAGATATTCAATGTCTGCATCTAACTGAAACTGTGAAGAGTCATATTCTAAAGGTATCTCAAAATTTTCTAATGTATTTAGAATTTGACTGTCCTCACTAATCTCAGAGATGGTTAGAACAGGTTGAAGGGTATCCTCATCATCAATCCACTCATCTTCTCCTATTTCTGTTATTGCCTTTGCGGGAGGATACAAGTTGAATTTCTTGGTAGAATTACCATCTGATATGTACATGTCCCCAGACCTACAACTTATGAAAGCATCAGCTGTGGCCAGCCAAGGTCTTCCTAAAATAAGAGGATGTCCTCCTAGATTGTTCTTGGGAGTTAAAATCATAAAATCAACTGGATATTCCCAAGAATCTAGAGAGACAGGAATGTCTTCTAATACACCATCAGGTTTAATGATTGATCTATCTGCAAGTTGCAGCAAAGTAGGTGTAAAGAGAAGGTTAGGAAGCTTTAACTGATCCATGGTCTGTCTACTCATGATGTTGATAGCGGCTCCTAAGTCAATCAAGGTATTTGGGATTTCAACCCCATTAATATGAGTTTTGACAATAGGACTACCGGGATCCACATACTTTTGCATGGTAATCTTACCCATCATAATGTCTGCAATTTTTCCAACTAGATGTATCCTTTTGGTATCTCTGGTTCTTTTTATTGTTTTTTTCAAACTCAACTCCTTTATCGTCTTTGCTAGAATGGGAATCTCCTTAATGGCTGTTAACAAGGGAATCTTGATACAGACATTTTTCAATTCATCTAGAAAGCTATAGTCAGGCAACCAAATCTGCTTCTCCACTCCTTTGTCAATTTGCAATCTTTCAGGAAAAGGAGGAGTAGCTGAAGATGTGGGTTGCTCAACTAAGGGAGTTGATTCTTTTTCTTTTTGGGTTTGAAGTGATACTTCAGAACCTTTATTGACTTTGAGAGATTCTTCCTCAGAAATGCTTGGTTCTTGAACACTTGTGGAAGGTTGATCTAAGATTCTACCTGATCTGAGTTGTACTTCATTGAGAGGAACAACCATATAGGTAGGGAATGGTTGACCTTCCATCACATAAGCATTTTGAGGGTTCCTATTATTTGGGTTTGGTAATGGCTAAGAGGGAAGTTGATTTGACTTCTGCTGGGTGAGTTGAGAATTTTGATTTTGTGGAGGAGTTTGTTGTTGTTGAGGGTATGGCAATGATAATTGTTGACCTTGATTTGGAAGTTGGGGAGCTTGCTGATTCTGAAATGATGGAGGATATTGATAGAATTGAGCAAGTCTCGCATAAGGATTTTGCATGCTTTGCAACCATGCTTGAAAAGCATTTTGTGGTTGAGGCCAAGGTTGTTGCCAAGGATTCCAATTTGGTTGGGATTGAGAATTCATAGAGTTGTTAAACCCTTGATTCTGTTGTCCTTGCCAAGGTCTCCTTGCAACAAAACAGAGAGATTCAAGTGTGTTTGGATCCTCTTGAAAGACTGCTTTGAGGCCAGGGATTGAAGGACAATCCTTGGTCTCATGAGTTTCTGAGCAAATGACACATGTTTCTACAACATTTGCTTCTAAGGGACATTCCCTTAAAGCATGCTTCTTTCTACACTTCGGGCAAAAAATGGTCATAGCCTCAGCTTCTGCTTTTTGTTTGTTTTGGATCTTAAGGGTATCAATTTGTTCACTAAGACTCCCTAAGATGTCAGTTTTAAATTCATCAAGCATACTGCCGATTTCAGCCCTACTCACGGATCCTGTTGCAGATTTATTTGCCCTAAGGAGAGAAGGATCTCTAGGCCCTTTTTGAGTTTTTGATTTGCCCCTTGAGAGATGGATACAAAGTTCTGCTATATCATTGAGAGAAAGTTGAGAGATATCCCCTTTCCCCATCATGTTTAAGATATCTATCCATTCATCCCTAATGGCTTTTAATAAGAGGGCTTTTAAGGTCTCTTCATCCAGGCTACTCATCTTTGCTCTTTTTAAGTTATATTGAAACCTTTCAAGCAAATCTTCTAAGCTCTCATCTTCTTTTTGCATCATTTTAAATACCTCGTCCTTGTGATTAGTAGGCATACAATAGTCCAAATACCTATCCAAAAAGGTTTGTTTCACTTCATCCCAAGTCCTAATGGATTGAGTAAGTAACCCCATGAACCATTTCAAAGCTTGATCTTTTAATGTTGAGGGGAACAGCTTGAGTTTCTGAGTATCATCCAGATAGTCATAGGTTCGACACACAACTTCAAATTCAAACAAGAATGTTTCAGGGTCCTCAGTTCTTAACCCATGGAAATTTGGGAGGACGGATGGTGATATGTTTTTCATAGTGGCTCGGGAATCCTCATTAACAATGGGAAACCCAAATGAATTATCCCCATCTCTATTTCCTCCTCCAATGGGACCTCTACCTCCTCCATTATTATTGTTATTTCCTCCTCCTCCTCTACCTCTACCTCTACCACCTCCTTCTTCCTCTGCCATGATGATTCTCCTAGGGATTTCAAAATCTTTTGGTTCCTCTACAAAGGGTGAATGAGAAGAGATTTCTCCTTCTTCTTCAGGTGAGTCTATTTCCTCAATTACAATTGGTTTTCCTGTAGGAGAAAGAGAAGAGTCTCTTCCTGGTTCAAACTCAATAGAAGGTGTAGGAGAATCAACTCTAGGCTCTTGAATTCCAAGAATTCTAGGACTAGGAGTTTCGGTTGGAGATAAGGGAGGTGTCTCTTGTCTCTCTCTTGAAGCAGATGGACTTGAAAAGATTGAACTTCGAGCTCTAGCTAAAAACCTTCCTCTAGAATCTCTAGCTCTATGCATGTCATTTTTTTTATTTTTCTTCAAGTCAAGTTAATAGTTCTTTTTCTGATCTTCCAGGTCACTCTAGGTGCAAGAAGAGAGCATACTCAAGAAACTACTAAATCAATAACTTTCTCCTTTCTGATCCTCCAGATCACTTTGAAGTGCAAGAGGAGAGCATACTTAGATAGGCTATTAACTTCTTTCCTTGAAAATTTTTTTATGTTTTTTTTTCTAAGAATATGGCTACTTAATTTCACTTCCCCGGCAACGGCGCCAAAATGTTTAGTCAATTTAGTGTTGTCTAAATTGCTAGTATTAATTGTCAACCCGGGGCTCGTAAGCTGATGAAGTGAAGGTGTACTATATGTACTTAAGTAACCTCTTAGAGTTTTCTTATCGTTGGGGGTGTTGTTGTGGTTAATTATGTTCCTAAGATGGAATGATGATTTATAAACAAGTGAGTGATGGTGTGTGTGTAGTGTGAATCCTAAATGGGTGAGAGTGTGTGATTAGTGATTTTTAACTACTTGCTTGGAAGGAAATGCTTGAAAGAAATAAATGACTTGAAAGATCTTGAAATAACTTTGAAAGCAAATAACCACTTCCAATGGCACTAGACACCATTCATGCAGCTGCAAATAAAAGAAAAGAAAGTCACTTTTAAAACCAAAGATAAAGATTATCTCTCTCTAACTCGCTGCTTCAAACACATGTACTGTGTAAAGCACGGAAAGAAAGTAGCTTAAGTTGAATTAGAAAAGTGATTAAAAATGAGAAAATCTGCTTTAAAGACTAGTGATAACGTTTTGCTCTTTCTAACTCTCTACTTTAGCCATATGTACTATGCAAAGTATGATTAGAAAGTAGTGAAAGAATAGTCTAAAAAGCACTTAAAACCAAAAATCTACTTTAAAGACTAGTGATAACGTTTTGCTCTTTCTAACTCTCTACTTCAGCCATATGTACTATGCAAAGTATGATTAGAAAGTAGTGAAAGAATAGTCTAAAAAGCACTCAAAGCCAGCTGCAAGTTAGTGGTATTCTGATCTTAAAAGATAACAATTTATGATAGAAGATCATTCATGTGTTAGCAGCTCTTTGAGAAATAAGATTAAAAATCAGCTATAAAAACAAAGGCAGCAACTTGAATCTGTCAACTTCAAATACCATTAGTTTGTAAAGCAAACACACACACATAAAAACAAATCCCGGGCTAAAAGAAACCTGCAAAGAAGTAATACTGATCAGCTTGAAAGAAAAGAAATCAAATAAATGAAACTATACATGCTTAAAGGAATGCTGAATGAGAAAATAAGTAAATACTGAACATAAAATACTTTACAGAGGCTAAGATGAACAGGGGCCCTCTATTCATTCAGCCACAAGAAAACTCAGAGATCTGGAAGCTTCAAAACAACACTATGTCTATTCCTTCATTTGCAAAAGTGTACAAAACAGAGTGCTAGAATAGCACTAAAAAAACAGAGTTCACAACGCTCTTAAAATTAACACAAGTTCAGAAATTACAACTGATAAAAAGTCCCTTGAGCGTACGCAGACGCAGCTATTTATAGGCATTTCTAGGATAGCCTAACACGTACAGCTACTAACTGAAAAACAACTAACTGTAATGCGTAATTATGGTTCCTGGACACATCATACGGCTGCGTGGATGAGCTGGTGCTTCTGTCGTCATGGGCAATGAATCCCATGTTGGATCATGTCCCCTACCATCTGCAAAACGTGGACAAGTCACCGTTTAAGCTGACGTGACCTAGCAGCTCACAATCACCGTTAAACAGCCTTTAGTTGACCGTAACTTGACCAGCTTTGACCAGGGGTAAAGATGACGTGGATGGCTGGAAAAATGGGACAGGAACCTCGAGCACGTTGATACCTAAGTGCCCATGTGGCTCATCTGGCAAACTGACACGTGGAACCTTGCGTTTAACAAAAAGGCTGCAGGATCATCAGATAGCTGCGGGATCATCAGATAGCTGCGGGATTCCTGCAAGTATGTCAAAATCTAAACAAACAGTCACCCATTAGCAAAACTTACTTGATCATGCCTAATGACACCTAATGTAATGATCTGGGTGGTTTTACAGTGAAAATGAGGCAAAAGTGAAGAAAAGCTGAGGAAAAACTGAGGGAAATGATAGACAAGTAGGTGTAAAGTAGAGACTCTACACCGACCTTGAGAATTTGGCTCTCGACGAAGGTTTTTGTTTTGGGGAAGTTATGGAAACCATAGAGAAGGTAGCCATGGAAGGATTTTATCGGTAGAATAAAGTTGTGAATGGGTGGGGGCTACATGGGATTAAGATCTAAAATAATTACCAGTGGTTAAAGCCCTCACAATGGGGTGGTTCAAGTTAAAATTTTCCAATGTGGAAGATGTTAGCTGGGTGTTCAGAAAGACCTGGAGTATCGACTTGACCCTTATATTAATGAAGAAGTGGACCCCTCTCTTCCATGCCAATAGGAAAAATATAGGTTATTGCATGGTTTGGGTGAGGCTCCTAGGACTTCCCCCTTAGCTCTAGTCTGAGGAAATTCTTAGGATTATAGGTGATAAATTAGGTTTCTGTGCAAATGAAGATAGATCTAGTGAAGTGAATGGAAGAGTTATGTTTGTTAGAATCTTGGTAAACCTAGAAACAAGCGAGGAATTGATAGCAAATTTTAACATCACCTATCAGGGTTACACACATAGACAAATATTATATTATTTAGCCATCCCCTTTTGATGTCGAAGGTCTCATAAGGTGGGTCATGTATTGAGGGATTGTCCTCTCCCATTTATCAGAAGGAAGGGTTGCAAGATTAAGGGAGGTGAGTCCTTTGGAACAAAAAAAGAGAAAGTTGTCAATAGGCTTCTTCTAAATGGGTTTAGTCATGAGAATGAATCAAATGTGCTTGAGCCTACCTCAATGGAAGAATATTCGAGGATGAGGTCTAAGGGAATAAAATCGCTTGGCATATATATAAAGGAGACTTATCCATATTCTTCAAGCACTCCTTCGATGAGTATTTTATCTCTTTCCCCTCCTGTAACAAATCTCATCAAATCTTTTATTCACTTATAATGGGGTTGGTTATTTCTTCTCAATCCTTTCCTTTATCAAGAATTGGTTTTCCTTGTTGTAGTATGAGTTTGGTGCCTTGTTCTATCCCTTCTACACCTGCTTGTACTCCTTCCCCGATCCCCTCCCTTATCAGGGCCCTATTGACATATTCTGAATCTTGTCGCTGATATAACCTCAAGTCAAAGTCTATAATCAAAGACTCCATGGAGGCCATGGGGGGTTTAGGTGCTTCTTCCCTATCCAAGGTTATTAGAAACCCTCAGGGTAGACAATCCTTCATCTCTCAAGCCAAACTCAAAGCTAGTTAGGAGATCACTGCCAATAGGAAAAAATACCTCATTGGGGCACTTAGTGAACCACAAGACCTAGTAGTGGTTCCCCAATGATATTCCTTTATTTTAATTGTCAAGGATTGGCTAGTCCCCCAAAAATACTAGCCTTGAGAA
The DNA here is from genome assembly GCA_031772625.1 of Pinus tabuliformis. Lineage (NCBI taxonomy): Eukaryota > Viridiplantae > Streptophyta > Pinopsida > Pinales > Pinaceae > Pinus > Pinus tabuliformis. The sequence goes on along the minus strand of CM062820.1, from coordinate 631,593,934 downwards.
GGTTGTTGCAGTCGGAATGCACTTATGTTATCTTTCTTTGAGAAACTTTATCGAATCATGATGTGATAGAAATATGTTAGACTCATTGGTTTTGGGAAGGGTGTGTGTATTTGATTATGCAAATGAGAGGTTGAGTTATTTAGTGATTGGTTGTAACCAGAGATATGTCAAACTCCTCGGTTCCTGAGGTTTATAAGGGGTTCTAGTGGCCAAAATTTTTGCAGCTGAATTGGGACTAGAATTAAATATTGTGAATATTTATGGTTCTTGTCAAGATATAAACTCCTACAAGGAAATTATAATGGATCGATATTTTATTAATGCAGACAATGTGGTTGAGGGGGGTGACCCAAACTTCTCTTTGGGAGGACCAGAAATTTCAGGTGCTCATGCTCACCCTGATCCCCTTTTTATTTTTTCAATCACCTATTGGAATCCCATAATCTCTATGGTTTGTATCTTATAAATTATAAACCTACATGGAGAAATCAACAAACGGGTGATGTGATTGTAGAAAATCATGTAGATTCACAAGCTCATGCAATTTACTAAAGAAGGGGACAAGAATCTACTTCTACTTTCAACTAGTGGAAGCCAATAGATCGATGAAAAAAATATGAGCAATAAGAAGATAAATCAATGGCACATAACACAATAAGTCTTCCTGGGGAAAGCCACAACTCAAAACCTCGCCTATCTGTATTGCACTAAATCAGAAATATGAGTGAAGATACAAAGCTTGTTCTCACTAGAGCAATTCCACACAACTATGCTCAACTCTCTTAGCTCACAAGCTAGCTCAAGCCAAATCCTTATCCTATTCAGTAGCTCTCCAAGCCCCTAATACCTTGTGTAATTCCTATGATGAATAGATTGTATTTAAAGGGAATTCACGCTTCGAAAACTCCGAAATACAAACATAGGATCAATCTCTTATGCATGCATGATATTTACACTCTAGCAAATAATATAACTGATAGTACATTTTCCCTGCACTCCAGTATCAACTTGGTATTTCTCTGAACTGACATGCATGAGTTTCTGATGAGGGAAACTTTAGTTAACTATAGTGACACTTGTGGATGCACTAGTGCACCAACTAACTGTTAACTCTCTATTAGTTCCTCAAAAAATTTGAAACTATTTTAACTGAACTTAACTCAGTAAACTAAGTGATCTAATTTCCAACTCAATTTAAACTCATATTGGACCCCTAAAACTTAGGGAGAACATATGCATGACTACTGAAGACTTCCAACTCGAAATTCCTAAGCTAATTAAGTTAATTAAACTTAATTAAGTATTTACAAGCTGATATGACAATAGAATTCAATTTTAATTCTCAGTTTAATTCAAGGAAAAATTAAATTGGAATTTCTTGTTGCCATTTCTCAACAGTGATGATCTCCAAAAAAATCAATCATTTTTTTCTATCTAAACCACTATTGTAAAAGATCTTGCTATTACATCAAAGTGTTGGCATGGGAGGTCAGTCAGACCAGCATCCTCAGTTTTTCTAGAACTGAAAGGTGGGTTAAATAAATCGGGGGGGGAACTTTCAAATTTAATTTGGTTTGGCTTAAGGATGAGTCTTCCCATGATATAGTCAGTGATCAATGGATCCATTACAATCCTGACAATGAAGATTGAACATCAACCCAATTTGTTGCAAACTTAAAAAGGGTAAAAAAAGGCTACGATAGAATGGTCCATTACAAAAAAAAATGAGAAATGAGGAGACTCTTAAAAAGTTTCAACAAGATTTAGAGCATCTGGAAGATCCAGAAGGGGAGTTTCTTATCGAAGGAGTCAAAACAGAGAATCAATCTATTATAGGCATCCAAAAAAATAATTATGGAGGAAAGTAAGGAGAAGAGCAAAGAAATTTGGCTCAAAAGTAGTGATGAAAATACAAAGTTTTTCAACAATTTGAAAAGGGTCGGCAAGCCATAAATACCATCTAGGAAATGGATGATCTGAATGGAGGAAAAGTCTCTTATTTTGAAGACCTTTCTAGATTGTGGAAAAATCATTTCATCAATCTGTTCAAGGTGTACAAATTCCTTTTAGATTCAAACTGATTATGTAATTTTCTAAAAAAAAGACTTGAATCTACTCCACTCATCAGTAGAAACAATTAAACAATCATGAAATCATGAAGCATACAAGAGAAAGAATACAATCAAAAAATTACACAATGATTTCCCAGGGAAGGCCATGGCTAAAAACCCCTTCTATTTGTATATTGCATTAGTCATAAAACATGGGAAGATTACAATGATTTTCTCAAGCCTAAGCAACCTCTGCACTATCTTTATCTGTCTCATTGCTTCCTAGACAAGCCCAGGCCAATACCTAACCAATGTATCGCTTGCCCAAGTCCCTATTTCCTTGCGATGTTTCCTTGGGAATTAGTCCACTATTAATTAGGGAAATTCCTCAATATGAATAGTATAATCCTCATACGCCTTCCTTTAAATGCATGCGCCACCTATACAATTCGGATGATTATACAAATGATAATACATTGTCCCTGAACTCCAATATCAATTGGGTAATTGACAGATCTGACATGCATGAGTTATTTATGAGTGAATCATCAGTTTATCGGTTGATCATTGTAGGCAGCTGGTGGGCTCCAGTATTGCAGCAATAATGCTGCAACTCCTGGGACTCCCTTCTTTACTTTTATCAACCCGGTAGTTCGTAACAAACTTGGAAGCGACAGTGCTATATGCACAAGTACTAGCTCTTGCTGCAGGTTGTCACTTGATCAGCTGGCACAAGTCCGCTAGGAGCTTAAGCCAACTTCTATGAGCTCTCAGAAGAAGCTTTTACTGTGATGGACAAAAACTAACTCAACCAGAGGCTATTCTACTTGTAGAAAGAAGTTGAAAGCTAGAAAGCAACGCAAACCCTGGCAAACCCTAGTTGTACCGACTAACCCTACTGGTGCAAGTGAAAGGATGAAAGCTACTGAAATGGATTCCATTGACTTCTAAAAAGGTAAAATGCATGTGACTAAGCTACTTCTGAAGAGAAATCTAAAGAAAACATCTTTTTGCATTTTTGAGTAATTTGTCAGAATTTTTTGCATGTGCTTTAACTGTTTTTGACTGTGCAAAGGTTTACTTGAGAAAGGAAATGGAGTAGGCGCTTGCAGGAGGTTGGGAAGGCTAGAAGAGGGCCTAAGGGGTCCCTAGCACCCTTCTAGAGAGTTTCACAGTGCTCGGATCTCAAGAAACCGCTTTCGTGAGCTTCTACAGGAAGTCTGCAGGGGTTCTACAGGATGTTTTGTGGCTTCTACAAGATGTTTCTGTAGGATGTTCCGAAAGAGAGTTTTGAAGCGCTGATGGTGGAAAGAGGTGAAGAAGTGGGTATGGAGGTTGGATGATGATGTGGAGGGGTCCAGAACTTGGCGAACGAAGCGAGTGAGTGACAAGGATGGCTGGATTTGTTCAAGGAGGGGTAGAGCAATGCTACACAAAAATATGGAAATTAGGTCAAAGTGAGGGAACGCGGAAAATGCGAGGCAAGAGTCAGAGTTGGAGGACAGATCAGGCGGTATTGAGGGAGTGGGGGTAGGCAAAGAGGTATTACAGGTGCTCTGCAAGTTATTTTCCAAACTATTCAAACAAAGACTCGAAAAAACCAAAGACCTAGCTACTTTAACCTAATCTGACCTAAATATCAACAAAGAAATGAACAGAAGTTTATTGCAACGAAATCATGTGAAATAGCTATGCAAACTAACAAATCGTGAACCTGAACATGTAACCACAATTGGTATCAACTTCTAAAAATGAGAATTTAACACTAACAATTGCATGATGAAGCAAAGACAGTGTTTTTGGGGGCAGCAAGGACACCTTGGTCTCAGCTCATAGTTCCACAGAGGGAGAGGTGAGATCAGGGGTGCTTGATGGCCTTTTTTGAAGATATTCTTTGTTATTAACCTATCAAATCAATCTAAACATGAAAAGCCTTTCTAATCATCAACAATCATCTAGGTAACCAAGCAATACTGTAATCTACTTAACAGAAATTATTTTGCAAAAACATTAAAAACATATAACAGTACATGAAGGAGGCCTTGGCACTTGGGTTGGGCCCAACCCCAAGAGCTACAGGCTCCTAAGAAAAAGCTCAGAACTAATGCCAAATGAAACTGCTTTCCATTATTCAAAAATAGCCATGTCACAAAGAAAGTTGTACAGCAGAAGCTACAAAATGAGCTGAGAAACTAGCAGCACTATAGTGCAGAATACAACTGTTCAAAAAGTAACCTACAAAGGCTGGAAGCCTTCCTATTTATACACCACGAGGGTCTCCAACAGCCCTCCTTAACTCGAGGGGCTCGGCTGCTTGAACTGCCAGTGATCAGTCACTTTACACAAAACTGCTCGGCTGCCTTTGTGAATCCTTTTCGGTGGCCTGCTGAACTCCGAGCTGAGGGTGAAGAATTCGAGGAAGGGGCCATTTAGTGCAGGAGACACCCTTCCTACGAATCCTCACCCTTGTTTCTTCATGCTTGACTGTCATTGGCTCATAAATGCTTGGCCTTGGTCCAAAATTTGTCCAAAAATCTGCAATAACCACGTGTTAGCCTTCTTGGTCAAGTGACTATCCTCATTCGTTCAACTAACATAAATATACTCAAAAAACATGCATAAACTATGAAAAATGGTGGATTGATGAAGAACAATAGGAAAAATGAGCCCAATAAGTTACCCATTTTTGGGGCTCATCATCACCCCCCTGCTAAATGGGTTGCTCATCCTCTGAGCAACTAATCTAGCTCATCATCCTTGATAGCTTTGATTGCCTCTCTCACGTCCCAGGCATCCGAGGTGATGTCTTCTTCCCGATCATGAAATCCTGCTTTTCTTTCCACTTCCTCCCACTGCCTGTTTTCCTCTTCTTCCTTAACTCCTTCCAGCAATCCCAAAAGCAAGGGAGGACTAAACTTTAGGCCGATCCAATTGGCCTGTAGATTTTGCATTGACTGTTTATAGAGGTACCCTTGCCAAGGCCTCCCTCATCCTGGTTGGAGAGTGGTATTACCTTATCTTCAAACTGCGGGGCAGTGTGTTCCACCTCCTTGTGCAAGCATGAAGGCAGTTATCCCCCAACAGTCTCTCCATGTCCTCAAAGTGGGCAATAGCTTGAGCTTGTCGCTCAATGTAATCTGGTAACTCCTGAGGGTTGTTGGCCAAGTGCTGGTGGGCACTTATCAATGCTGAGGGATCCTCCAACTCTGCTTTGATCATTAGTGGTTCACTGAGTTCCATGTTCATAATATCTCGGACCTCTGCTGCCCTTTTCTCCTCATGATTCAACCAAGGGGCCATGGCCATAAGTTGGACATCTCCTACCACAGTGTTGGGGTCCCATGAATTTATATTTGGAAGGGCCAAGTTGTGCAAATAAAACTCTGATAATTTAGCCTTGTCCTCTGATGAGCTACTATCACATAAAGCCATAAATTGATGATAGTTTCGAAATGGAGTAGTGCTCCTTTGGGCCAAGGTGTTAATCTGGAATTGCAACCATTGATCTTTAAGGTACAAAGCGTATGACTTTGCAGGCTGCCTACACTGTACGGCCTCTATTGCCCAGCTGGCCATGCAGGCCAGTTGGGCTTCCTTCTCATGTACATGTTGCCTTAAAGACTGTATCTCCTCTGCTGCCTGCAACTCCTTCTCTTGTAGCTGTTTTTTTAGTGCCTCGATCTCAGCCTGCAGCCCATCCTTTCTTTGTTGTTCATCCAAGGTTTCTTTGTCTGTTGGAGGCTTTTCCTGTTGCTGTTGTTCTCCTAGAATGGAGGGCCTGTCTACCTTATGGATTCCCTGTAGTTGTAGCTGCTATTTCAGCAGCTCGTTTTCTTCCTGTAGTTTGGCCCTCTTAATGCTTTCCACATGCTTCACCATGGCCAATTGTCCCCTTGACTCCCTGAGTTTTTCTTCCAGGGGGCCTATGTCTGCCACACCCTTGGACTTGGCAATCCTCATCCAAGTATGATTCCTAATTCTTTCTTCCTCCAGTGTAAAGAATAGTGACACTGCAAATTTCTGGGGAATTATTTTCCTAGCTTCTAACAGGTTATAGTATAAGCCCAAACTGGGTTGAGGGCTTGGTTCTAATATTTCCTCTGTCCTTTCTTCTTCCTATGGTTGTTTGGCCACCTTTTCCTCCAACTTCTTTGTCTCTTTTAGCTTAGCCCGAGTTTCCTGTAGAGCTTTCTCAGCTTCCTGTAGAACTGTCTTTGTGTCCATTGTCTCCAGGCTTTCTCTCCAAGTGGAAGTTTTTGGGCTTCCTCGCTCATAGGTGACGGAAATCTTTGAGGGAGACCCTTCCTTTGGTTTAGGGGTTGTGTCCTCAATCATAATTGGCTCCTTTGACTGCGGCTGGGGTCTGCCTACTTTGATCCGAGTGCTCCTTCTTACTCTAAAGTACATGGAGGTTTGCCTTTTTCGCTTCCCTTTTTGTTTTGGAGGTGTTTTTAAGGTGGCTAGCATAGCTGCTGCCTCTCTTGCCAATATTTCCGGTGATTTCCCTCCTTGTTGTTCTATTTCCATGCTTCGTGTAGAAGCCTCTGTGTCAACTGTTTCTACCTATATCGCGGCCATTTCAGGATCTGTCTTTGCCTTTTGTTTTGGTGTGACTGTTGTGGTTGTGCCAGCCTTTACTTGGGATGTTTCTGCCTTCTCTGCTCTCTTCTGCAGTCTCTTTTCCCTTGGTGTTTGTGCTGTTGCTCCTTGCTCTGTTTTAGGCTCAACAATTTGGCCCTTTCCCTCTTTCTCTTTTTGTCCTGCTTGTTCTTGTTTGTCCTGTGTTTCTTTACCACTAGTTTTCTCTCCTGCTTCAGTGTGTTCCCCTTCTTCACTACTGGATGAGGTGAGCTCCTCTTCCAGAATCCTAATATCGTCATATTTGGTCATGTTTCAGAAAATTTCCCAAGAGAGGGGAACGGTGTAGGTGTGGAGGGCATCTTCCACTAAACATTTGATGACCCCATGATGGGTTAATTGATCCGGTGTCCCTTCTTTCAAATTTGTGCCACATTCACTTAATGACTGTAGAAGAAAATGGGGGATGCTCAACTTCTCTTCAGGAGGTAAATCCATTCCATGTCTTAGTTCATTCAGCAACCTAAAATGATAGCCATAGACAATGCTGAACCTCCCTTCACATGTGATGCATTTCATGATTTGGAAGCTAACTTCGCTCCAAAGAGGAGGTAAGCTAGTTCTACGGACCCCGTTTTTGTCTTCTATAGGATGTTCTTCAGGCAGGAAGAATGCTTTCTTGGTTGCCTGGCCCAATGACCTTTCTTCTTTGCTCCAAGGGAGCCCTAATGGGAGACCAGTAACACAACTGATGAGCTCAGGGGTAACTTCGAGGGTCAAACCCCTAAAATTTACTGTGGCCTGTGTCTTTGATTCAGGTTTTAGGAACATTAAGAATTCCTCCGTTATCTCATTGTCATGACCCTGAATTTTGTCACAAAAGGACATCCAATTGGCACGGGTGAAGAGGTCTACCACCTCTGGATGCTCACGCAGCTTGCTGGGATCCGAAGGTTCTTTCCTGATAAACCCTCCTGGCATGGTGAGAGTGCTCCCTTTTTTATGCTTTGGTCAGAAAAGGAAATGTTGTTTATGGTTTCCCCTTGGAATCAAGGAAGAATTCTTCGGTTGTTCAATATCAATGAGCAAAAATTCCCTAGTTTGAACCCTGTTGTGACTCAGCTCTCAGCTATCTGGTTATGAAAGGAAGAGTTTTGCTTCTACAGACAAAGGACAAAGACCAAGTTTTCTTCTCAGGGAACATTCAGATATGCAAATTTTAAAATTTTCATCCACAGGCTGGCTCTCACAGCTGCATATGCCTTCCTTATAAGAGAATTTTAGCAACAGGAAACGTGGAGAAGAATTTCGATGCAGAAAAACTGAGGAATATCGTTCAACACACAGGCAAACTGTTATTTCCAACTCACAGGCTGATTTTTCTCGGACTCCCCAATTTGAAATAGTTCAATTCACCACCTTTTCGAAACATACCATGCATGGAAGAGTGTTTTTCGAGCCTACCTCTCTCGAAACTCTAGATTCGACAAAGAAAAGTCCATGCTTCTCTGCTCTGGAAAGTTGTGCCAAGCTTCCTATAGAGCTGCTTCCTGTAGAACTCTTGTCGGCTTCTGTAGGATGTCACTGCGCCTCTGAACGAGCTCGGTATGTGGGAGATTTTTTTGAACAGGCCGAAAAACTCAGTGGAGGACGACAGGTCAACCGATTTCAGAAGCAGAGGACGGGTACTTTGACCGAGGACATTGCAAGTGCAAATGAACAGTGGGTGGTGAGAGTCTTCAACCGAGTATCTTTTAACTGTGGCGCAATTCGTGGCGACGGGATGAGGTGGCCAGACCGAACCGTTGATCCAATGTCACGGCCATCATTTTTCTGCGTGTCTCTGACCGCCATCACCTCCCCTCTGCCATTAACCGCCGCCACCACTACCAGTCCCGCTGATTTTCCCCGACTGGACACTCCACACGTGTCGGCTGCATGTCTCGGTGGAAAATTTGAACGTAACTGAGCTTGTTCAGATCCCACGAAGCTTTGTAACTGGCTGAGGGTGGCCAGTTGACTGGCCACCGATCCCATTCAATCCGAACCATTTTCATAGACATGCAGTTTTTGAAATATAGTTTATGTAATTGACGAATGAGTTTAGACACTTACCTGCATGGCCGTGGACGCGTTATGCAGACTTTGGGTCTGGGAACCACTGCTTCGCTTGCTGCTGCCTCGTGCATGAGTGGTAGAACCCATTCCTTCCTTTGTTGATGTTGTATGCATGGGTTTTGGAACCCGATCCTTCGGTTATCAACGCTGCATGCACAGGTTCTGCTGGGTTTCGGCTGCCAAGGATGTTTTCACGTCCAAGAGGAGCCTTTTGCACATTCCCTTTGTTGATCTCGGTTGTCCCTGCCTCCAGAGTATGTCTTCCAGAGGGATCGGCTACTACAGGATTCCTGTAGGATGTCCTGTAGTTGCTTCTCCTCCTGTGATGCAGGCTAAACGAGGAGGGCTATATTGCGGACGATGGATCTAGATGGAGTTTGGACAGGCAGGGTGAGTGAGACTTTGTTACTTGACTTGTCACTAAAAATTCTTGCTGTCAATCTGAGGAAAACATGGTTTCTTGTATGACTGTGCAGGAACACATAACCAGGTGGGTGACGGAGGTGTAAAGAGATGGAACAGGGTGCCATATGGTGATGGGTGGAAATAGGGGTGTCTGCAGGCCTAACAAACAGATTCCAACCTTCATATTCCCCTCCCAGATCGATTTTGGCTTGCCCGAAGGTTCTACAGGATGTTTCCTATAGAAGACATAAACTGCCTGTAGAATAGGCAGAACATCCTGTAGAAGGTGAAATCTGCCCCCGAATGTGATCAAATCCTAGGAGAGGTGAGTGGTCATGGAGGAAGTGTCTGTGAGGGTGTCCTGTAGCCTGGTGTGGACCCCTATCCTTGTTTTACGCGACCTTCCTAACCTGCAATATATTCCCTGCAACCTGCAATTATTCCAGAGAGATTAGGCCTATTTTTTTCTTTTCGTTTTGTCTTTTTTTTTTTTTGAGAGAGAGAGAGAGACAGTTGGGGTGCCTCCATGAGGTTTTCACCCTCACTATCTGCCCTGGGCGCTTCTAAGAAGTTTTCACCCAGGGAACTTTTTATTTCATTTCTCTATTTTTTTTTTTTTGCTCAAGGTGTGGGTGGAGTAGAGATAGGGCCCTGCTCCATTACTAGCACTGATTTGTCCAAAGTTTCAATGAATTCCTGCCTCGAAAGGGGTTTCCTGTAGATTTTCAATCGATGCCCATTGACGAGCATGGGGATGGCTTCTTCATTAATGATCCTGATGAGGACTGAACCATTATCGTTGCGTTTCTCCACTGTATATGGTCCTAACCACCTTGTTCTCAGTTTCCCTTTGAAATGCTTGTATCTTGAGTCATACAGCAGTGCCCAATCTCCTGGCTGGAATTTCTTTTCATTAAGGTGTCGATCATGCCATATCTTCCTTTGGAGTTCAACTACTTCTGAGTGGAGGAGGGCCTGCATTCTCTGTTCATCTAATCCATTCAGCTGTAGCAATCTTTCCCGTTGTGCATGGCTGAGATCTAGGTCCAGGTGAGCTGCCATCCTCAATGTGTTGTACTCAAATTCTATGGACAGCAGAGCCTTCTTCCCGTAGACCAGCTCATAAGGTGTGAAACAGGTTGTAGTTTTCCAAGTGGTGTTGTAGGCCCAAGTGGCCTCAACCAAGCGATCTGCCCAATCCTTCCTGCTGCTTCTCACCACTTTAGTCAAAATCTCTTCCAACGATCTATTAGTAACTTCCACCTGCCCATTAGCTTGCGGATGATAAGGGGTGGAAGTTTTGTGCTTGATCTTGTGATGAGCGAGCAGGTCTTCAATCAGGTTAGAGGTGAACTGACTTCCTTGATCGGTGACCAGCTCTCTTGGGTAGCCAAATTTGTAGAAGATATTTTTCCTCAAGAACTCAGCCACTTTTCCTTCTGTCGCTTCCTTGATTGCCTTGGTTTCTACCCACTTTGTCAGGTAGTCTATGCAGACTATGATGTAAGACCTTTGCTTTGAAGGAGGGTTGATAGGACCCACAAAATCCATGCCCCACTTCTCAAATGGCTCGAAGTTCACTTGAGGTTGGAGGGGAATTTCATCCCTTGGAGTCGGTTTCCCCATCCTTTGACATCGGTCACATTGGCTGATGTATATTCTAACATCTTGATGAAGAGTGGGCCAATAGTAGCCTGCCTGTAGAATTTTGAAGGCAATCCTTTTCGCTGCAAAGTGACCTCCATAGGGCCCATTGTGACAGGTCAAGAGGATGTCAAAAACTTCCTCCTCCCTAACACAACGCCTCAAGATCTGATCTGGGCCAAGTTTAAACAGGTTGCCCCCGATCCAAGTGAATGGGGCACTTTTCCTCACAATTTTGCTCTTCCCTCTTGAGGATAGGCGTGGAGGGAACTGTGCCGAGACCAAGTAATTTGCTATATCATAAAACTATGGAGAGAGTACTAAAATAGCAAACAGGTGTTTGTATGGCATCTGGTCATCCACTGTCCCTTCTTCACCTGCGGGCAAATCCAATCTAGACAGAAAGTCAACAACAACATTTTCCTTACCTAGCTTGTCTACAATGGTCAAATCAAATTGCTGCAACAAGAGTAACCATCTAATGATGCGAGCATTTACATCAGGCTTATTCATTAAATATCTAATCGCAGCATGATCAGTGTGTACGAATTTCTGATAACCAGTGATGTAGTGTCTGAACTTGTTTAGGGAATGGACTACAGCCAAGAACTCTTTTTCGGTTACAGTATAGTTCATCTCTGCCTTGGACAGGTTTTTGCTGACAAAGTATATGGCATATGGTAGTTTCTCCTCAACTTGTCCTAAGGCTGCCCCTATAGCTCTGTTCGAGGCATTGGTGTGGATGTGGAAAGGTAGGGCCCAGTTTGGACCTCTCAAGATCGGGGCGGACACCAGCTTATCTTTCAACTCATCCAAAGCCCCTTGACAGTCATCAGTCCATTTAAACTCAACATATTTCCCTAAGAGGCCAAACAATGGCGAGGCTAGCTTACTGAAATCTTTAATGAATCTTCTATAATATCCTGCTAAGCCTAGAAAACTCCGAACATCTCTCACCTTTTGAGGAGGTGGAACTTTTTGGATGATAGCGATTTTGTTAGGATCCACCTGTAATCCTTGCTGAGAAATGGTATGACCTAACACGTTCCCTTGAGTCATCAGGAATTCACATTTTTCAGGACTGAGGGACAGGTTCATCTCAATACACTTGGTTAAAACTTTTCCTAGGTTAGACAATGCTTCTTGGAAGTTAGACCCATAAGGAGTAAAGTCATCCATATAGATTTCCACCGAATCGTGAACCAGCTCAGCAAATATGCTCAATACTGCTCTCTGGAAAGTGGCAGGAGCGTTGCATAGCCCAAAGGGAAGGACTCGGTAGGCAAAGGTTCCCCAAGGACAAGTGAAGGTGGTCTTATCTTGGTCTTCCGGGCTGATTTGGATTTGATTATACCGAACCCATCTAGGAAAGAAAAGAACTTCTTCCCTGCCAGCCCATCTAGCACTTGATCTATGAATGGCAAAGGGAAATGGTCCTTCTTGGTGGCTTTGTTAAGTTCTCGATAGTCTACACAAATTCTCCACTTCCCATTTTTCTTAGGTACAAGCACCAGAGCAGAAACCCATTCACTGTCCGAGATGGGGTAGATGAATCTTGCATCAAACAACTTTTGCAATTCTTCTTTAACGATGTGGATTCATTCTCCTCTGAGGCTGCCTGGCTAGTTTACAATCCTCTTTAATGTAAATGTGATGGGTACAGACCGACGGATGGACTCCTTTCATTTCCTCATAGCTCCAGGCAAAAGCATCCAAATGGTGGCTCAATAAACTACAGAGCTCCTTTTCCTGAGAGGAAGATAGGGATGAGTTGATCTTTAAGGTTCTTTCAGGGCCAAATTCCACATTTTTAACTCTAGGTGAGGTCGGATCAGCCACATAGAGGTCCACTAAAGCGCTGGCTTGGGTACCTTTCACTAACTCCTCTAATGACAGTGCATTGGGAGGTGGATTTTGAATCAAATTCTCGATCAAGTCATCCTCGGTCAGAGGACCTCCCCTGGTGGCTTCTACTGTGCACAATGGTGCAGAGTAGACTTCACCCTCATCTTCCTCCTCCAACCAGAGTGGTAAGTCATGTTCGAACAGAGGTTGGACAGGAGGGTATAGGACTAGTTGTTTGGACATAGGCCCATTCTTGATGGTCATGCTTCCAGCTCGACAACTGATGTAAGCATCCACAGTAGCTCACCAAGGCCTTCCCAAAATGAGGGGGTATCTAGTGAGTTTTTCCTTTGGTTGAAGGACCAAGAAGTCCGCAGGGTACTCCCAAGAATCAACAGAGACCAGGACATCCTCCACAATCCCTTCGGGAGTCACGGTGGAGCGGTCTGCCAACTGCAGTACTGTCGAGGTCTTTCTTAAGGAACTCTGAAGGTTAAGTTTAAGCATAGTGTCCCTGGTCATCACATTAATGGCAGCCCCTAGATCAATCAAGGTGTGGGGGATTATGGTGCCATTGATGTGGACATCAACTACAGGACTCCCAGGGTCCAAATATTTTGGACAGATTACTTGTCCCAACATCAGATCGGACAGTTGTCCTATGACATTGATAGTCGGGGCATCTCTCTTGCGCCTGCCTGGGTGCCTGAAACACTTCTCCTTGATCAATTTGTTGTAGATTGGTACATCTTTTATGGCCTGGAGAAGTGGGATTTTCACACACAACTGTTTAAGTTCTCCCAAAAGTTCAGTCTCCTCTAGGTTTGGTAAAGGCCTATATGCATCAATCCATTATAAGCATCAAAACACTTACTTCATGATACATCTCACATTGCTAGAATTTAAAATATCATAAAAGTTAACTAAATTATAATTATATTTTAAATTATTATTAATTAATATTATTATTGCACTGAGAGGCGCTCTCCAACACGGTATGGAATAGATGATGTAATGTTATGTTATGTTTTTATTTTTCTTTTATTTTTCTCTTTTGTTTTACGAATTAATTTTGTATTACTTCAAAATATCAATACAACTACCAGATATCCATGGTTTAATCGAATAAGTTGTAAGCAGTCTCAATCTGCCACACAGGAAACCAAATCTATTTACCACCAACATGTGATAAAGTATAAGCAAAATACAACAATTGCATGAAATAAGCATGTTTATCTACTACTATTCTGCATATATAATTACCATTGTAATACATAACAAATGAATTCCTTTATTTTTAAAATTAACAAATGAATTCCTTTTTTACCTATTTTAGCTATTTCTAGGAATATTAATTAAATTATTTAGTGATTTGACCAAGATTATTAAGTCAAAATTAGCCGTTGGAATTATAGCCGTTGGAATCTCTGCACACTCTATTTAATCAAGCTAAGCTGGATTGGTCTTCAACTTGTCCTGATGATGAACCACACTGGTTGGTTCGAAACGCGTCGACACAAGATTGATTATGTGATTTTGCCGAAGATTTTCTAAACAATGCTATGGATCACAGAAGTCTGAATTCCTTAAAAATAATGAATCTGAATATGTCTTAGGGTAAAGATCTTTGGCACTGGAACCTATAGGAGTTGTTGGTTTTTCATCACACTGAAGGTGGCTCTCCATGTGAGTTATCTTGGCATCTAAACTCTCCAAGCAAGAACGTTGATACCTCTAGGTGCGCTTGATATCATTTAGGGAAGCAAAGATGTTATACTGCTTCTCTTATTTTTCTTTCAAAACTTTTCCTAAATGGTTTTCAACTACCAATGAATGGTAATAGAGTTGAGGTATTGTCTCCATATTCCCCTGATGTGACCAAGTTCAAGAACCCATTGTGCAACCTCATCAAGGATATCAGAATTAGAAAACGCTTATCAATCTACAGTGAATAAGGACTCAAGATGGCGGATTTTTGCATGAATGTCTAAGGAGTTAGCCAAATTGTATAATGACGCAACCTCCTCTTCCTAGTCTTGGGCACAAATTCTACCTTTAGGTCAATAACCACCCCCTCCTTCGTAGTTACACATGCACTACCAAGACATGTTGTTCATAAGAATATAGAAGCATATGCAAGGGACTAAAAAATGATTGCCAAAGAGGGAGGAACTATAATAACAAAGATTCTACAACAAACTAAACCAAGGTTTGGAAGGAGGTCCGAACGGAGAAAACCAGTGTAAAGAAGAAAAGTTTAGGAATAGGGATGAAAAAAGAGTCCCTCAAGCTGAGAGAAATTTCATCAGGTTTTAGGTCAGGCTCCACGGGTCATGTATCCAAACACTAGATAGAGCTACCATCCAACTGGGACTGCATCCATTGTAATTGACACACAAAAGGACAAAAAACAAACCAGGAGTCTTAGAATTTACCCTAGAGAATGTGTCTTGGGTTGTTAAACACTACGAAAGTTGTCGTCGTGAAGGTGAAGAGGTGTATGTTCCCATTTTGAAGACCAGGTTCGAAGGTTGATGTAGCATCCATTATATTACATCATCATCATAAGCACCCATATCTAATAAGATGTTATATTGTTTTATCCTTAATACTCTAATTATCAAGACACCATACACCATAGCCACATGAAAGTGGAACCAAAATTCCTCAACATTGAGGTTACAGGCAGACAAGTGCCATGCAAAAAGTATTAGATAAAATATCCTGAAAAAAAATTAGCAAGATCTCCATGTGTAGACTCCCCCACGTAGTAAGGCCTAAGAAATCACCCCTGCGGTAGGAAAGGGGTAAAATAACATTGTAAACGTTGCAGTAGAGTCGCTTTACAAACATAGATGAATCCAGACTGTGAACTTTGCATATTTGTAACTCCACAATTGAGATTTCACGTGATTTTGCAGGTGGAGGGCTAGTCATGCCACTGCCCCCCCCCCCCCCCCCCCCCCCTTAAATGTTTTATGAGGTGGCGGGGTGGCGATTTCGCCCCTCGAATACTTTTTTGCCCTCGTTTCCCACCCCCACCTCGGAGTTATGCTTGTTAAAAATAGAAGCAAGAAATCTTAATTTAATTTGTCCCTGAATTAAATTAGGAATTAAATTGAAATTCTATTCTCATAGCAACTTGTAATAGTTAACTAAGTTAATTTGATTTAGTTGGCTCAATAAACTGATTTGGAAGTCTATCTAGAGTCATGTAGAGTGATTCCTAAATTGTAGGGGTCCAAGTTCAGTTCTTTTGAGTTGTAATTAATTAACACAGTCTAACTAAGTTATAGTCAGCTAAACTAGTTCAAACAGATGGAGGAACTAGTGAGAGATAAAGTGAATTAATTTGGATTTAATTCACATGCAGTGATCAATCAGATAAGTGATAATTCACTCAAAAATAACTCATGCATGTCAATTTAGAGGAAGACCCAGTTGATATTAGAGTTCAGGGAAAGTGTCTTATCAGTTGTATAATTTTCCAAGTTGTTCAGATGGTGCATGCAATCAGTAGAAGGCCGATGATGGATTGCACAATTATGGTGAGGGATTTTCCCAATTAAATATGGGCTAATTCTCTTAGGAATTACACAAGGAAGTAGGGGCTTGGCATGCAAAAGAATTAGCTAAGTGTTGGATTGGGTTGGCTTGTGAAGCAGAGAGATAGATTGTACTTATGCGAGAATTGTTTGGGTTGAAAAAGCATTGTATTTTCTTCTCAAATATTCTAGTTATGCAATATAGATAGTCGGGATTTTGAGTAGTTGTTTTCACCAGAAAAATATTACGTTATGTGCGATCGAAATTCTTCCTTTTCTGCTTAGTGATTTCATCAATCAATTTTGGTTTCCAGTGATGAGTAGAGTATATTCTTCTCTTTATTTTAGCATATCACATAAGTTATTGAATATACAAGTAAAAATATACTTGGTATTAGAGTTGAAGACATTATAGAAGGGGAGAATATGAGTTTGTTGTGCAAGTGAAATCGAATTTGCAGTTTCATAATTCAAAGTCAGCAAGATGTCATTCTACGGTTTGAGACTTGAGTATGCCCTAGAGGGAAACTTGAATTACATAGCTTGGAAGGACAGGATGGAGGTAGTGTTGGAAGACAACGGGCTAAAGGAATTCATATATCATGATATTCTGAAGCCTCTAGCATCTGATGCTAAAGATCTGGCTGAATGGAGAAAGTGTGTGGAAAAGGTGAGAAGGATTATCCTAGAAGGAGTTCAAGATCATATTGTCTCGAATATCCACGACAAGGAAACTCCATTTGCAATGTGGAAGACATTGATGGACCTATTTCAAAATAGCAGTGACCACAGGAAGCTGGCACTGAAGGACAAGCTCAGAAAGATCAAGATAGAGAAGGGTGACTTAACTCCGAAGTACTTGACCAGGTTCACCCAATGTTGGGATGAGCTTGGAAGTGTCGGGATTATCGTTGCAAAAGATGATCAGGTGAGACTAACACTTCTAGGACTTCCCAAGAGCTGGCACAATTACCAGGACTTAGTTAATGGGAGGGAGAAGCTACTAGAGTGGGAGAAATTGTGGTCTGAATTAGTTCAGGAAGAGATTCGGTGGAACACCAGAGACGGATCCTCATCAAATCATGATGATGAGGAGAATTGTGTCTTAGTTGGTGTTGTCACTGAAGCAGCGACAAAAAGGAAGACCCTGGAATTTGCGATCGACCAATCGCCGATATCGCAAATTGCATATTGATGGGTCCAGTCTAGTAGCTTATCAGCAGCGGGGGTCCTGGGCACAGTCCTGGGATTTATCAACGATCAGAGGTCCCGTGATATCGACGATTCCAAATGGGACTAGGGTTAAAAAGAACATGAAGAGGAAAAGTCCCGATACAGTGTAAATCACCGGGAGGGGCCGAAAAATAGTTTAAAAGGATTGCAGTGAAAAACCAAGGCTAGGCGAGCCCTCTTCTCTCTCCTCCAGGAGGCCACGTGGCGGAATACCATTGGTCCATATGAATCCACATGGGAGTTGACCTCAGCATGACGTGGCAGTGCGAAGGACACGTGGCACATAGATTCATCATTTTCAAGGATCCTATGGGGGCATATCAGAGTGACATGTGTCACCACTTAGGAAGTGCCACGTGGCACTGATGATGTCATCAATCCCGCAATCAGCGATCGAACAAAGCAAAGGTTTCTCCTCCGTCGAAGTCCTTCCCGGCTTGCGATTGCGATATGTGAGAACTCCCCGGACGCAATATTTTATACAATGGAGTTTAAAAGCTGACGAGTATGTCCCTTTCAAATGTTGCATTCTCATTTAACACCCCCCATCTCTGGACGACCCAGATTGAATCCGCCTAGATCAACAACTCCCAGGCCTTTTCGCCCCCCCCCCCCCCCCCCCCCCCCCCGCCCACCATGTTTCTCGTTCTCAGCAAGGGGTGGTTCGAAAAGCAGTTTCCCTACCAAGCCCCTCTGCTATGTTTCCCTCTCATATTATTTCATTTCGCACCCCCCATCACTTACCACATACCACTCATTCCCCCCTCTGAAAACCACTCATCCTAAACACTCTCTCCCGTAGCACGATTGCGATATCTTAGGTGGGCCTGACCCCAAATATCGGCAATCGCAAGCCTTAAGGGGAAATGCCAAAGATAAAGTGTATAATTCTCTGGTATGAAGGATTCTCAGTAACAAAGGAAAAAGGCCCCCGAACAAGAGTCTAAAGGCCCTAGCGCCTGAGGACTAAGCGCTTGGTCATAGCCCTGGTCACATGAAGCAAAAGGAGCTGGAGCGGATCTAAAATCCCTGTCCTATAAAGGCTTTCCAGTAAGAAAATCCCGATATGAGAACCTCGCAACCAGGTATGGAAAGACTTTAAAGGTGTGGTGGGTCGGCCACTGTGGCACTTAATAAGGAAGAGGGAGCATTCAAACCCAGCATGGGCTGATCCAGAAAGGCTCTCTAAGACACAGAACCAGGGTTGACACTGACAGATTTAAACAAGGACTTGGTAGCTCAGGAAGACTTGATTACTCAACATGGTGTCCCATACAAAGGGAATGTGAAGTACCACCCAGGGGTCCTCTGCTCCAGAACTACAGCGTGAAACTGATAGCACCCACTCCCAACTTTAAAGGATGAATGGTTCAAGCAGTAAAGGTAGAAGCGATGGGACTCGGCTGAGTAGCAAAGGAGGCCATACCGTGAGCAAACCTGCAACCTGAAGTAGAGGCAATCACAGGTATGGGCACGGAGATATTTCATTTATGTTTTTGTCTGATTGTTTACTTATTTGTTGTCCTGTAATGTGCCTCCCTTCAATGAGGCAGTTAATTTTGTAAGGTTTTTGGGTCACAAATCAATCCCTGGACAAGACAAATAGTCAACCCGACAACTGAGACTCGGTCGAAGATATTTTTTGTAATGAATGTCTAGACTCCCCTCTCCAGATAAATAGGGGAAAGCAACACTTCAAAAAGGTTCACAAATTGTAAAGAAAACAATGCATTTTATTTTTAGACAATATGACTTTATAATAGAGATCTTTCAAAATATCAAGAAAATGGTGGTGATTCCCCCTTCGAGTATTAAATTATGTTCTCTCTCTGTTAAAACCCATTTTGTTCATTATTCTTCTCTGAATTCATGCAATCATAGCTGCTAGAAATATTTCATACTTTTGCTTGGTCTTATGAGGATTTGAAAGCATTTGATACTAACATCATTCGGCATAAGATTCCTTTGAAGAGTGGAATAAATCCATGCAAGAAGAAACTCAGGCAGATAAATCCATTCTTACTCCCCTCCATTGAAAAGGAAGTAAGAAAGTTGCTATAGGAAAAGATCATAGTGCCTTTAAGTTACTCTAAGTGGGTGGCCAACCTAGTCCCTGTCCGGAAAGAGAGTGGACAAATAAGGCTATGTGTAGATTTTAATCATCTAAACAAGGCATCGCTGAAAGACAACTAGTCGCTGCCTAAGATGGATTATATATTGCAAAAGGTGATTGGCTCATCCAGAATATCCATAGTGGATGGGTTCTCTGGTTAGAACCAGGTGGCAGTCCACCCTGAAGATCAAAAGAAAATTGCTTTCACCACCCCGTGGGGAATATTCATGTACGCTCGCATGCCCTTTGGTCTTATTAATGCAGGGGCCACATTTCAGAGAGCCATGGACATAAATTTCGTAGGGGAGCAAGACAAATTCATGGTGGTTTATTTAGACGATATCATAGCCTTTTCTAAGACTGATGAAGAGCGCATCCTCCACTTGAAGCTCACCTTTGAAAAATGCAGGAGGTATGGTCTTTCTTTGAATCCTAAGAAATCTCAGTTCACCCTGAGTGAGGGGAAGCTACTAGGACACATAGTAGCACAGGAAGGTGTGAAGATCGATCCTAAACAAGTCGAAGCCATCAGCCATATTCCTCTGCCCAGGAATAAGAAAGAGGTCCAAGCCTTTTTGGGGAGAATAAATTTCTTGAGGAGGTTCATACCCAACTATGCAGAAATTGTCAAGGGTATTACAGACATGCTTAAGAAGGAAAATGAAGTCAAGTGGAGCCCTGCCCCCCGAGATTCTTTCATTAGAATTAAAGAAGCTTTGGCTGAAGCCTCGGTACTAGTCAGCCCCGACTACTCAGTGCCTTTCTACATCTTTTCTTTCGCCTCTCCACATACTATTGCCACAATGTACAAAAAAATAAATATGATTATGAACAACCCATCGCCTTCTTCAGCCAAGTCCTAAGGGATGCTGAGCTGAAATATAATATCTTGGAGAAACAAGCCTATGCACTAGTCAACGGTTTGAATTCATTTCATATGTATGTGCTACAGTCACAAATCACAACATTTGTCCCAACGACAACAGTCAAGGACATCCTGGTGCAAGGAGACAATGAAGGAAAAAGGGGTAGGTGGATAGCTAAGATACAAGAATATGAGCTAGACATAAAGCCTACCAAGCTCATAAAAGGCCAGGGGTTGGCCAAGGTTTTATCTGAATCTAATTGCCAAGATTTAGGGATAAACCTGATCACAGAGGAAGGCAAACCAGAGGATCATCAGAGCGGGATTAAAACATCTGAGCAGAAAATATATGCCAAATATGAAGGATCACCCTGGTATCAAAACATCGTTCATTTTCTCTTATTCCTAAGGTGCCCGTTGGGGCTGGATAAATCCAAATACCAAAGTCTGAGATTACAAGCACAAAAATATATCGTATCAAATGGTCTACTCTACTGGAAGGACCCAGTGGGAGTTTTTCTACTATGTTTGGTAGAGGGCGAAACCCATAAGGTGATCGAGGATTTTCACGGAGAAGTCTATGGAGGAAACTACAGCTGGAAGACCACAACATATAAAATCCTCAAGGCAATATTATACTGGCCTACATTGTTTGGGATTGTTCATTCCTAGGTCAAGTCGTGTCAGAAGTGCTAAGAGTTTGCTGAGAAGCAAAATCTTTCTCCTCTCCCCCTGATTCCAATACATATGGAAGAATCTTTCAGACAGTGGGGACTAGATTTCATAGGAGAAATAAACCCACCATCCAGTGGCCAACACAAGTGTATATTAATGGCCATGGATTATTTCACCAAGTGGGTAGAGGCCATCCTAGCTAGAAATGCTACAGACTCAGTGGTAATCAAATTTATGGAGGAGAACATATTATCTTTCTTTGGTTGTCCCTTCAAAATTATCACTGATAATGCTCAGGTCTTCAAATCTGCCAAGTTCACCATCTTCTACCACAAGTTCAATTTCATCATCAAGCACTCCACTACCTACTATCCTCAAGGTAATGGCTTGGATGAGTCCTCAAACAAAACTGTGGTGAGGGTACTGAAGAAGACCATCGTCGAGAATCAAAGGAATTGGGACTCCCAACTCAAGTTCACCCTCTGGGCCAAACGGATAACCCCTAAACAATCCACGGGGAAATCACTTTTTGACCTAGTGTATGGTAAGGCTACAGTCTAGTAATGTCGGTGGTGAAGTTACTACAAGAAGCAGAGGAAGGTCCAAGTGCCTTAAAGCGAAGGATAATTCAGTTGGTCGATCTTCATAAAAACAAAGAACAGGTGAGGGCAACATTGTCAAATTACCAACAAAACATGAAATCCCTCTTTGACAAGAAGGCCAAGGATCAACCTCTTAAACCAGGAGATTTAGTTCTTTGTTGGGATGTCCAACGGGAAGACAAAGGAAAACACAGAAAATTCGATCTGCTATGGTTTGGCCCTTTCAAGATTGCAAAATAAAGAAGAAATAACACATATATGCTTGAAAATATGGATGGTAAATCTTTGGAACTATCGGTAAATGGTCAGATCCTCAAACTTTATTTCCAAAACTAGAGGTACCTGTCTTGAAATCATTGTAAATATTGGTGTGTGTATTGTAATTGCTATATGAAATTTTCAAGTTATGTTGAAAAGTCCATTTTCATAGAATTATCATTTGTTTAGAAATGACTCCATGCCCAATGGAGGGAAGGCTGCTGATCTTTAGGTCCTCATCACCTTGCTAACAAGGCACTGTCCCCAGTTGAAGCCAATGTTGTCACTCACTGCATTATGAGTTTTCAGTTGATCAAAGTTGCTAAAGAGCAGTGAAGTTTTCAGTCATCTTCCAAGCCACAGAAGCTCTCAAAGCTAAATTAGACCCTCTCCACTAGATAGTGTTCGAAGTAAACTTTCCAACGGTGGGTGGAAATCCGCAAACAGACTCCTAGATTAGAAGTTAAAGCATATTAAAGATACCCTTTCAAGGCCACTAAACAAAGGAAAAATGGTTAAGGTTCGGGCTCATCACAAATCGCAAAACGGGGTGCACTGAAGCAGTGACAAAGAGGAAGACCTCGGAATTTGTGATCGGTCGATCGTCGATATCGTAAATTTCATATCGGCGGGTCCAATCTGGTGGCTTATCAGCGGCGAGGGTCCCGGGCACAGTCCTATGGTTTATCGGCATTTGGAGGTCCCGCAATATCGGTAATCAGCGATTCCAGACGGGACTGGGGTTAAAAAGAACGTGAAGAGGAAAAGTCCTGATATAGTGTAAATTGTCGGGAGGGGCCGAAAAATAGTTTACAAAGGATTGCAGCAAAAAACCAAGTCCAGGCGGGCCCTCTTCTCTCTCCTCCAGGAGGCCACGTGGCGGAATACCATTGGTCCATATGAATCCACGTGGCAGATGACATCAGCATGACGTGGCAGTACGGAGGACACATGGCATGTAGATTCGTCATTTCCAGGGGTACTATGGGGGCATATCCAGGTGACACATGCCACCACTTAGGAAGTGCCACATGGCATTAATGACGTCATCAATCCCGCAATCTATGATCGCACAAAGCAAAGGTTGCTCCTCTGCCGAAGTCCTTCCCGGTTTGCGATTGCGATATGCGGGAACTCCCTGGACGCGATATTTTATACAATGGAGTTTAAAAGGTGATGGGTTTGTCCCTTTCAAAGGTCACATGCTCATTAAACACCCCCCATCTCTATATGGCCCAGATTGACTCTGCCCAGATCAATGGCTCCCAGGCCTTTTCGGCCTCCCCGCCATGTTTCCCTTTTGTAGCGGGGGGGGTTCCAAAAAGCAGTTTTCCCGTTAAGCCCCTCTGCTACATGTCCCTCTCATATCATTTTGCACCCCCCCTCACTTACCACTTACCCCTCATGCCCCCCTCCAAAAACCACTCATCCTCAACACTGTCTCCCAAGTGCAATTGCGATATCCTGGGTGGGCCCAACCCCACAAATTGGTGATCGCAAGTGTCAAGGCGAAATGCCAAAGGTAAAGTGTATAAATGGCCGATATGTGGGATTCCCAGTAACAAAGGAAAAATGGCCCCGAACAAGAGTCTAAAGGCCCTAGAGCCCGAGGACTAAGCGCTTGGTCATAGCTCCGGTCACATGAAGCAAAAGGGGTTGTAGTGGATCTAAAAGCCCAGTCCTGTAAAGGCTTTTCAGTAAGAAAATCCTGATATGAGAACCCTGCGACTAGGTATGGTAGGACTTTAAAGGCACGGAGGGTCGACAGTTGTGGCACTTAATAAGGAAGAGGGAGCATTCAAACCCAACATGGGCTGATCCAGAAAGGCTCTCTGAGACACAGAACCATGGTTGACACTGACAAAAGTAAACATGGACTTGGTAGCTCAGGAAGACTTGATTACTCAGCATGGTGTCCCATACAGAGGGAATTTGAAGTACCGCCTAGGGGTCCTTTTCTCCAATACTACAGCGTAAAACCGATAGCGCCAACTCCTAGCTTTAAAGGATGAATGGTTCAAGCAGTAAAGGCAGAAGTGATGAGAGTCGGCTGAGCAGCACAAGAGGCCATACCGTGAGAAAAAATGCAACCTAAAGCAGAGGCAATCACAAGGATGGGCACAGATATATTTCATTTACGTTTCTGTCTTATTGTTTACTTATTTGTTGTCCTGTATTGTGCCTCCCTTCAATGAGGCAATTAATTCTGTAAGCTTTTTGGACCACATAGCCATCCCTGGCCGAGACAGTTAGTTGACCCGATAGCTGAGACTCGGCCGAAGATATTTTGTTGTAATGAATGTCCAGGCTCCCCTTTCTAGATAAATAGGGGAAATAAGCACTTAAAAAAGGTTCACAAATTCTAAAGAAAACGCTGCATATTATTTTCAGACTGTATGAATTTATAATAGAGATCTTTCATAATATCAAGAAAATGGTGGTGATTCCCCCTTCAAGTATTACAGTATGTTTTATCTATGTTAAAACCCATTTTTTTCATGCTTCTTCTCTGAATTCATGCAATCATAGCTGCTAGAAATATTTCATACTTCCTCACAGATTCATTTGTATTGAGTTATTAATTCATGTGCCTATATGGGTTATTGAAATTAAATCTTTAAACTTGCGCTACATGAATCATATCATTCAGTCCCTCTTTTATCCATTATATCTACCTATAACTCAGACAAGTGTAGAAATTCTTGATGCCTCAAGATCTATGTTATAAGTGTAGAATTCTTGATGTGTTAAGCTCTAAATAATGAGTTTCTCCTTCTCCTTATCCTCTCTCATAACTCTGCAAAAGCTCATTAAACTATAAGTCCTTGAACTACTCGGCCTCCATTATTTTATGCTTATATTTATGTGATTTGTATATGTGAAGAAATACCAGAAATCCATGGCTTACTCCTTTAGATGAATGAACCAACCCATTCCACTTATATATATACATTTATAAAGTATATGTGATGTCTCCAATCTCTTGAGAATCTTACGAGACACACAAAATCTAGATGTGCCCAGGCACTAGTCTTGTTAGCAATCTGAGGTTGTCTCTAGTAGCGACAATAGCTGGTAAGGCAAAGAAAGGGAAGGGGAAGTCATCCCATTCCAAATAAGATTCTTGTTAGGGTGGAAAGAAGAAGGACATGTCGAAAATCAAGTGTTTTCACTGTCACGAGTTGGGACACTTTGCCACAAAGTGTCTGCACAAGAAGGCCGGTAAGAAGCCCTTAGGGGGGAGCAACAGGTGAAGCTCTATCTTCACAGTTCTAACTAGATTTTAGCCTCATCGCTTGTACGATGTCAACGATTATGGGTAGTATGTGGTACCTGGATAGTGGAGCTTCATTCCATATGACTGGTAACAAAGAGCTCTTTAGTAACTTGAAGGAGAAGCATCTCCAAATGCATATCGATATGGATTATGATGGGAGGTATAGTGCAACCGAGATCGGTACAGTTACCTTTCAGAGGGAGTCTGGTTCTCCCCTCACTTTGCAAGATGTTATGTATGTTCCGGGTTTGAAGAAGAACTTGGTTTTTGTTGCCATGTTGGAGTATAGAGGCCATGATGTGATTTTTAGTAAGGGAAAGGCATTCCTTTCACATAGCCACAGGACAGGTGAAGTAGATAGGGGTTCAAGTGAAGAACCTATACGAATTGGAGGTAGAAGAATGCGCTACTTTGAGCACTAAAGCAGAGGAGGTGCAGATTTGAGACATCGGTGAGATGTGGCATAGGAGATTGGGTCACTTGCATCATGGCACTTTGAAAATAGTGCAGCAAATTTCTACAGGGCTTCCCAAGGGTACACTAGAGCAAAGAGACACATGCAAAGGGTGTACATTGGGGAAGTACATCAAAGACAGTCGAACACAAGCAATCCTTGATTGAGTTCACTCAGATGTGTGTGGACCATTCTCGACAGTATCCACGGCCAAATGCAGGTATTATGTAATATTTGTTGATGATTTTTATCATAAGTGTCGGATTTTGTTGATGCAGAAGAAAGATCAGATGTTCGCTAAGTTTTGTGAATTTAAATCACTTGTCGAGAAATATACTGGTAGGAAAGTTAAAGCTCTTAGAAGCGATAACGGTGGAGAGTATTTGTCGAATAAGTTCAAAAAAATTTGTGCATCAGAATGCATTCGACAGGAGTTGATAACACCTCATAACCCACAACAAAATGGGGTGGTTGAAAGGAATAACAGAAGTATTATGGGAGCGGCACAGGTGATGTTGCATGATCAAGGCCTACCATTACACTTGTGGGTTGAAGCATGTAACACAGTTTTTTATTTGCATAACATAAGCCCTCATCAAATTCTCGGGATGAGTACACCAGAAGAGGCTTTTTCAGGGAAGAAACTAGATGTGGCACACTTCAGGATATTTGGTTCACCAATCTACTGCCATGTTACCAAATATGCACGAAAAAAGCTAGACCCAACAACTAAGTTGGCCATATTTGTGGGGTACATTGATACACCTCACAACTATCAAGTGTACCTGTCAACCAATAGGATGACAGTGGTTCGCAGAGATGTGAAGTTCAATGAAGAGAAGGCCATGAGATGTTCCCTTGAGAGGGATCTTCAGCTACATGCAGTTGAGGATATTTTAGCTCCAAAGGAGGAACCTCGTGATGATGTGGAGCAATCACATGCAAAGGAGCAAGGAGTGGAAACACCCACTCATGCAAAGTATTCCAAAGATGGGAGAATGCGCACCAGAGAGGCTGAAAAGTTATTTCATGATGCTAGAGAGAATGTGGGGGCACCCACATCACAACGCAGGCAGAGGAGGTCACCAGAGAGGTACACTAGCTACATGGCTCTGATGAGTGGGAGTGTAGAGATTGAACCATCTTCTTTTGTGGAAGCAGTGTAGCAACTAGTTTGGGTTGATGCCATGGTTGAGGAGTATGAGTCCATTATTAGGAACAATTTTTAGGAAGTGGTCCCGAGACCAGCAAACAAATCAATGATGAGTTCTAGATGACTTTCCAAGGTAAAGCAAGCAGTTGATGGTAGTGTGGAGAAACATAATTCCATGTTTGTGGCCAGAGGGTTCTCTCAGATGGAGGGGATTGATTACGATGACACTTTTGCTCCTGTAGCAAGGTACTCATCAATAATATCCATTCTAGCACTGTTAGCGCAGATGGAATGGAAGATACGTCAAATGGATGTAAAGACAACATTCCTCAATGACATGATTGAGGAAGAGGTGCATATTGAGCAGCCTGAAGGATTTGAGACCTTCAACCGAGAGTCACATGTGTGCAGACTCAAGCGAGCATTATATGGACTGAAACAAGTACCCCGTGCTTGGTACACTAGTATTGATAGCTATTTCATTGGGTTGGGCTTCACCAAAAGTGAAGCAGATGTGAACCTTTACCATATTGTGGTTGAAGGTAAATTGTCGATTATTATTTTATATGTCGACGATTTGATTCTAACAAGTGATAATAAGTTTATTAAGTCGTGCAAAGAGGATATTGCAAGAGAGTTCAAAATGAAGGACCTGGGGCTCATGCATTAATTTCTAGGGATGAAAGTATGGCAAGGAGATGAGGAATTGTTTCTCTCTCAGGGTAAGTATGTCAACGAGATACTGAAGAAGTTCCACATGGAGAGCAGTAAACCCATGGAGACTCCTCTAGTTGGTAGTTGGAGGAAGGAGGATGTTAGTTCCAGTGAAGTATTGGAGGCTACTATTTACAGAAAACTTATGGGTTCACTCATGTATTTGGTGAGCACATGACCAAACATGTGTTATGCAGTTAACCAGCTTAGACAAGCTATGGTTAAGCCTACCAAACTGTATTGGAAGGCAACCAAACATGTGTTGATATACCTCATAGGTACCACTCAGTTTGGTCTTTAGTACAGACAAACAGAGGGAGTGAAGCTTCAAGGCTTCACTGATGCAGATTGGGCGGGGAGCCCATCCGACAAGAAGAGCACATCAGGTGGGATCTTCAGTATTGGGTCATCAACTATTTCTTGGTACAACAGGAAACAGAGATCAGTTGCACTCAGTTCTGCCGAAGCAGAGTACATGGTTTCTAGTCAAACAGCTTATGAGGCTATCTGGATGAGGAAGATTCTTGTTGGTTTGTTTTTTCAGCAGATGGATCCAACAATGATTTACTGTGACAATCAGATTTATATCAAACTCTCTAAGAATCCATTTTTTCATGATCGGTCCAAGCATATTGATATTTGGTATCATCATCTTCGAGATTGTGTGCAGAGGAGAATCATTTTGCTAGAGTACATTCCCACGGAGGAGCAAGATGCAGATATTATGACAAATGCCTTGTCAAGATAAAAATTTGAGTTCACAGAAGCAAGATCGGGGTAGCAGATAATCCCTTTCTTGTTGAGAGGAAGTGTTAAAAATAGCAACAAGAAATCCTAATTTAATTTGTCCTTGAATTAAATTAGGAATTAAATTGAAATTCTATTCTCATAGCAACTTGTAATAGTTAACTAAGTTAATTTGACTTAGTTGGCTCAGTAAACTCAAGTTGGAAGTCTATCTAGAGTCGTGTAGAGTGATTCCTAAATTTTAAGTGTCCAGGTTGAGTTCTTTTGAGTTGTAATTAATAAACTCAGTCTAACTAAGTTATAGTCAGTTAAACTAGTTCAAACAAATGGAGTAACTAGTGAGAGGTCAACTGAATTAATTTGGATTTAATTCACATGCAGTGATCAATTAGATAACTGATAATTCACTCAAAAATAACTATTGCATGTCAGTTTAGAGGAAGACCCAGTTGAGATTAGAGTTCAGGGACATTGTACTATCAGTGGTATAATTTTCTGAGTTGTACAGATGGTGCATGCAATCAGTAGAAGGCCTATGATGGATTGCACAGTTACGGTGAGGGATTTTCCTAATTAAATATGTGCTAATTTTCTCGGGAATTGCGCAAGGAAGTAGGGGTTTGGAAGGAAATAAAATTGGCTAAGTGTTGGCTTGAGTTAGTTTATGAAGCGGAGAGATAGATTGTACTTGTGCAACAATTGTTCGGGTTGAACAAGCATTGCATTTTCTTCCTAGATCTTCTGGTTAATGCAATATAGATAGTCAAGGTTTTGAGAAGTTGTTTTCCCCAGAAAAATATTGTGTTATGTGCGATTGAAATTCTTCCTTTTCCGCTTAGTGTTTTCATCGGTCAATTTTAGTTTTCGCTGATGAGTAGAGTAGATTCTTGTCTTTTGTTTTAACATATTGCATAAGTTGTTGAATCTACAAGTAAGAATCTACAGTGCTATGTTATGTTAACATTTTGATTCAATCAAATAAAAATAATAAAATTAATTAATTAAAATTAATAATTTACCATTGACGGTTTTTGGGTTCCAGGTTTTGATAGCCCATCATATTTGTTGTGATGAAGCCTATTTAAAGGCTTGAGGAAATCCATTATGGAATGCAAAAGTACTAGCTTAGATCCATCTTAACTACGTACTTGATCCCTCTCAATGCTTGGTAGATCCATATTTAAGATGGATCTAGGTTGGTTAATTATAAAAAGAATTAATAAATAAGTTAAACATGTATACATTTAAAAAAAACACATAGCAACATTCTTAACTATGGAGATTCACCCCCACTTTACCATAGAGATTCTTAATATGTAAATAGGTTTTGTTGCAATACCCTACCTTATTAATATCATATGCCCAAAAAATCAAAACTCATTTCATATGACATCTTTCTAATTAATTAATTCAATTAAAAAGACAAATATGCATAACTAAGTTGGAGATAAATCTCAACCTTTAATTTGTGAATACTACTAAAAATAGTCTATAAAATTTAAATCTCTACCATCCATCTAATAATAATTGATAATTATAATTTCAAAATAAACATGTCTATTAATAACAAAATTTTAAAATCTCTATTTCACCTATCTATCAACATAATTATATTTTAATTTAATTAATTTCACAAAATATATTATTACAAAGATATATTGAAACCCATAAATCACCGTGAAAAAAATAATTGCTCAACCTAATCACTTGAATTTCACAATCACACTCAACATTAAACAATGGGAAAAAATTGTATACATTACGTGATTTTAAAAGAGATGTGACCACGAGAAGATATAAATGAGGAGTTGTGCTCAACTAACTATTATCGATACACCAAAAAATGTTAGGTAGGGTGGTCCCATTACCCTAAAGATTCATAATACATCTTTTTAATTATGGCAACTCTAAACACCGAATTGTTTGTTTTGATGTTTTTACTTGTGATCATTAGGTTCTCCGCTAGAGGTACATATTGTCAGATATTCTATTTTAATAGTTTTGTTGTATGGGTAAGCAGTGTTGATTTTCATCCATTTATAATTTAATTATATAGGGATTTAAGAGTAATTAAATGTTGTTTTTTTTTAAATAGGGGTGGCTAGTTCCTTGAAGAAGTATTTATTAGGTCATATGTACAATATATTTACATGAATACAGGGAGATAAACCGTCATATCAATCAACATCAATCTCCATATATCAAATGCACTGCCGAGCAGCATCAAGATGGTGGATCGAACGCAGGCGGGGAGCGTATAAGCCTGCCGCCCCGCCGCTGGACCATGCACACATGTGCAATAATTAATTAAAATGTTGTTTATTATTATTATTATCCAGATTACGGTTAAACCAAGCACAAAATTGATGTAGGAGATTTCTTTATTTGTGAAACATATTAATTTTTTTTATTTCGTGGTAGTGGATTACTGATGATTTTTACAATATAATTTTTATTTATTCTACATATTTAATAAATTAAATATTAAAAAAATTGTAGAAAAAATAAAAATAAAATTAATCCGGAAAACTTATTTCTACATTATGGATAACAAAAGTCTTAGATCTAAAAATATATATATACTAATATTTTTTAAATAAATTTATGAAATAATTAAAAATAATTATTTATTATTAAAATAAAATTATTATTTGAATAGTTATTATATATAGTTTGGAGTATGTCTTAAAATTGCTTTTGTTTTGTTAAGAGTTTGTTTTTTGGATTATATATAATTTGAGTATGTTTTAAAATTGTTTTTCTTTGGTTAAGAGCTTGTTTTTTTTACATAAAAATATGTGTTTCCTCTTAAGAGGTCACAGGTTCAAAACCAGAGAGGGGTACAGTATGTATGCCTTTGTGGCCTTAGCAGTCAAATCACTGTGTGGATGTGGGTCCCTTATCCCATAAACAAGGGGGTCTCATGCACCAATATGGTGTATGGCTTGGCTGTGACATTAAAATTGGATAATAATAATAATAAGGAAACAAATTAACAACCCAAAACTCAAAAATATCTAGCAAGAATAAAAACTTATCCTCTTACACACCACCAACAAATAATAATTTTAAATAGCATGATTTTCATTAAATAACAATGATAGTCATAATAACCAATAATAAATATTTCCATTATTTATTTACAACTAAATTATGATAAATTTTCTTAATATAAAATATATATTATAAAAATAATCCACTTCTAATTTGACACGGCCTCGTCTCAACCCAACACCTGAGGGTGCTTTTCAATAATATAATTTAGAAGTGTTTTAAGTTCACGTCGCAATGAAATAATTTTCAAGGAATAAATATTTATTACGTAACAAGTTTTCAAAAGAAATAGCATGTAATGTGAATGTTTGGATAGGTTCATTGTCAAGTTTTTTACGATGGTCACATATAACTGTTTCACGATATTCGCTTCAATATTGCTTTACATAGAGACAATGAAATATTTCGTGAGAAACTTCAACTTTACATTCATAAAAAAAAAAAAAATTCACTTGTAACTTTACACCACATACAACCAAATACTAACTCAACTAATACCACATACAACCAAATACTAACTCAACTAATTCAACTATAAAGAATAATATTAACTCAACTAATTCAACTGTAAAGAATAATATTAACTCACTTGCAACTTCACACCTCATACAACCAAATACTAACTCTACTAATTCAACTATATCCCAGAAAAAACAACCTTACACTACTAACTCTACTAATTCAACTATACCCGAGAAAAAACAACTTTACACTTCTCATAAAGAACAAATACTAGCTTAACTTTACAACTCATTATAAAAGGCAAATAGCTACCAATCAAAATCAACCACAACACATCACAAGTGCCATCACAATCAACCCTAACACATCACAAGAAAGTCCCATATTATATAATGGGTACTTTTGTAATATGTTTGGCCATCTACCAATATTAAATGAATTCTCTTCAGTGACCCTATATGAAGATGTCATAACATTTAAGATAAAATGTGTCATCTTATAATGGGTAATTTTTTAATATGTTTGCTCATCTACCCATGTTAAATAAAATCTCTTCAATAACCCAATTTGTGGAATGTCCTATGTCCTAAGCGGGGAAAAAATAAATTTAAAATATTTTTTAATTAATAATATATTGTTTATAGGTGTAAAGTAATTAGTGAATAATTGTATTATTAAAACATTTTTTTAATGATATTCATTGATTTTAAACTCCATGGCTAATCCTATCACTTTTTAAAAAGTCACTTCAATTATCAAACCCATGGTGTATATTTGTTCAATGTTAGATTTGCCAAACTTAAGTATTCAAACCATTTATACGTTTTGCTTTATCTTATTGCAAGATTCAAATAAAAAGACTTATATTTCTTAATTTTTATTTTGATTTAAAAGATATGAATCGTATGAAGTGGAATGATAGTTTTATCATAAATTATATGTCTCTCTTAGTGTATCAATTATATTTTGTATGTTTAAATTTTGATTATTGTTTAATCATTCATTTCAATTATTAGTTTGTTATATAAACATTTTCACTATGTTTAGGAAAAAATAATTTTATAAATTGTATAGAAATTTTTTGATAAAGTGTATATATTTTTATATTGTTTATTACAATAACATGTTGTAGATTAAATCGCTATAACATCTTGCATCTTCTTTTTCTTTTTTCTTTCTTTTTTTTTGTGTTTAAAAAATAAAAGGAATGGTTGTACTTATCATAAGTAACATGCAAAATATGTGTAGAATGTATGGGTAAATTTAAGCACACCAATTATTTGACAAAAGAACCATGTAGAGAAAAAGGATTCCCTCTCCATTTATGATTTATATATGAAATTTATAGTTTTCATTGAACTTTTTAATAAGTTCTTAAATGTTAAGAGGCCTCTCTTTGAAAAGATTGGAAATCCAAGTTATTAAATTTTCTTTTGAAAATACTGGAAA
Organism: Pinus tabuliformis; assembly: GCA_031772625.1. Taxonomy (NCBI): domain Eukaryota; kingdom Viridiplantae; phylum Streptophyta; class Pinopsida; order Pinales; family Pinaceae; genus Pinus; species Pinus tabuliformis. The sequence continues at coordinate 631,560,692 of CM062820.1, read as the reverse complement.
TCAAAAAAAAAAATCTATATGTGAATCTCCTTGTTTTCCAATAAATTTCTAAGTATGGAAGATTATAACTTTTGCAACACACTCTCTTAAATTATTTAAAAGGATTATTTGATGTAAATTAATTTCCTTGACTTAGACCCGTCTGATGGATTCTAAGATTTCTTGTAGCCTTTATAAGTTAAATTTTATAATTTTATGAGTATTCACTTATTGGATTTATTAGTCTCAATATTTCTTGATCAAATTTATTATAGATAGAGGAAGATGTCCTTTACCTTTTATAAAAATTCCATACCAGCACCAAAACTATTGACTATACACTAATCAAATATTTAACCTATGAATTTTGAAAACTTTGTGCACAATATGTAATCATTGTGTAGCTTGGTGCTCGTACCTAAACTCGATATTTTTTTATGAAATTTAATGAGTTGGTAGAGAAATGTGTCCTCAACAATATATCCAATTTTGAGCCTTAATTCTCAAGTATGAAGGTGCAAACTAAAACATTGGTCTTTTATTAACATAGAAACATAGTCTAGAGTTTGTTATGCACTCATTTTGGATAGCTACACAGCATCATGTATTGTTAAAAATTGGTGAGCATGTATGTATATGTCCCCTTGAAATTCTATCCAAATTTTATTAATTAATTCCAAGTTTTGAGTGCGCTTCAACCAAAACACTAAACCATTGTATATGTAGAATTTTCTCTTCATGTCTATTCTAAGTATGGATAAAATGTCTAAACTCAATATACTCATATAAAATTTAATGTTAAAAGCATAAATTACAAGGAATAATCTTTAGGCCTCAAACATACAATTTGCATTTTTAGAGAAGAGGAAAAGACCTCCACTTGAGGGTTCTTAAGAGTTAAAGAGTTGAGGTAATTGATAAACTTTTGAAACAAAGTTTGTATGCGAAATGAGTGATGATATGTGAATGCTTATGATAAACTGGTTATACCATTTATACTTAAGGGTTTTTAAGAGTTAAAGAGTTGAGATAATTGATAAACTTTTGAAACAAAGATTGCATGTGAAATGAGTGATCATATGTGAATGCTTATGATAAAATGGTTATATCATTTATACTTGATTGTCACCCTCTTGGTAAGGTGTTATGTGGTAAATTGTGAAGTGCTAGTTCAAATTGAATTGAGATTTTGAATTGGATTTTGTTATGTGAGGAGTTCTTTCTAGACTTTGTCTTTAAAGATTGAAAGTCTGACTTATGTTGAATACAGTGATACCAAACATTGTCAATACATACATGAATTAAAGGACTTATTATTGATATGGTCTAAAATGTAAAAAACTAATTACCATATTGTTTCCATCATTGCTTATTAAGACCAACAAACCCTATTGTTTGTTGTGGATAAGAAAGTACATTACAAACTCATGTCAAATAGAGTAAATTTTGGTCTAAATAAGGCCTCCTAGGGGAAATATTAAAATAGTAAAAGCATATGCCGCGAGAGGTGTTGCATAGTGGAATCCAATTCTATTGACTTATTAATGATATGAATTGGCATTGTATTGGGATGAGATGTTAGACGCATTGATATAAAAGCCTAGGATTTACTTAAGTAAATTGGGTTATTTCATAATCCCCGATGGGGGTGTCTGTCTCCGAGACATGCTCAACCTGTGGGAAATGAAGGGTCACATACGATAAATAGGGAGGAGGATAGATAATCTCACCTCCCATTATGCAAGGAGTAAGGTGAAAGGATCTGCAAAGCATGTTATATTTCATTCGTCCTCCGTGGGAAGGTGTGCTGGTCAGGTAAGGCGATTTATGGCAAATGTTGGGTTTGTTGTAGGTTACATTGGGTTGGCAGTGTGGAAGATAATAGACTTTGGTCTGAGTAGTTGATGTTTGGTTGGGTTCTTCGTCCCTTAGGTAATCTTGGAGTGGTGGAGAAAACGGCGTCATTGCTTCCTCCATTGTGAACGAACAACAAAAGCTTCAAATTTGAGTGCTTGCACCCAGTTCGTCGCCTCTGTCAGCGGGTTTTGGGAAATTTGTGTGGTAAGGTGGCCAGACTTGGTGTCCATTCTTGTGATTCTTGGTGGATATTTCTCTGAGTGTTCTTTGTGGCTAGGATGGTGCCTGGGTCTTTTGTTTATAGCGAGTCATTTGGTCATCCTCCTCTCTCTGGTTTTTTCCTGGTCTTCTAAGATGCATGCATGTTGGACGTATAATATCTTGGGCCTTGGAGAGGAAAACTGTCGGAAACGGAGGTCGCAGGGCTTTGGGTTTGCTTGTTTCAAGCATGGCAAGAAGCCTCATTGGCAGTTTGTTCAATTGGGTAAGTATTATTTGGTCTTGAAGGTCGTTGGGGTGTCTGGTGGTGTTTGCTCCTGATTTTACTTGGTTCTAGTTAGCCTCTTAGGGAATTGCGGTCTGGGGTGAAATCAGTTGGCTTGCGACTCTTCTTCCAGCCATTTCTCCCTAATAGCGGAAAGGAAGAGTCATTGGTTTCGTTGGCGCGAATATTAGTTGTGGCCAAGATTGTCTCCCTCCTAGCTGGTGTGTGGTCGCTGACAGTTCTGACAGGGAGGTTTATGTTGGTTGATTTAGGGCTGGCGTTAGGCTTGCTTTGACCCATGGTTTTTCGGGTGGTTGTGAGGAACGCAGTAGGTCTCTTCTTGGGGTTGTCTTCCTAGGAATTTGTTATCACTCAGATTTTCCTTAAAGTTGTTGGGAAGAGGAAATGGGCCTGAGGTAACCACAAACCAACTTTTAGATACAGAATCTAGCCAATCTGTATCCAGAGAGGGCTCTCTCTTTAGATTTTAGCTTTTTTTTGAAAGATATTAGGCTAGTTATAAAGTTTAGTGGTTTCGATTGAGTTTGGGTGGTGAAATTCAAAAGCAGAGGGGTAGAATTGAGTAGTTTAGGCCATTGGGCTAATGGAGTCAAAGAAGATGGCTTAACTGGATTTGGTTTCTTAACAAGGGATGGTTTCACAGGGCAAGATAGTTAAACAGGGAACAAATAAAGACTTAAAAAGATGGAATGGACTCAAAATGGATGAAGGGAAATTAAGAATCCTTCATTATATTTTAAGAGAGGGAACTTGGATGATTACTAATAAAGAGCAGTTAAGAGTTCTTTACTAAATAATCAACATGAATAAACTAGGAAACATGAGCAATTAAGAATTCATTGTTTATGCTAGTTTAGAGGAAAACATTAAGAACAAAAATGATTGAAAGCAGATTGCACTCAAGCACTTTCTGAATTATTCTTTTTCGTTTATCATTCAGATATGAAACACAGATGATATAATAAACAAGAAAACTTTAAAACACGAGATATAGAAGACTTATTGATCTGGTGTCTAACTCAAGAATCCTGTGAAAAGTCCTTTGCATCAATTCTTCATCCAGCTAGCCATACAAAATTTTGTCCAACAGCACTTTATTCCAAAATAATCAGTATTACAACAATGTCTAAGAATCCACCCTCAATACTCCAATTGAGGGAGTATTTATACAAAAATTTTACAAAAAATATCTCATAACAGAGTGAGATATATTCTAGGATGACTATGAATAAGTTACAAGAAAATAGAGACAAATGGTCTCGTAGATAGGAGAAAAGGCAAACTGATGTTGTGCTGTTCCTATTCTTGTGAATGTGCTGGAGGCAGGCCCTATGATTTGGCTTGCTGCTGTCTTCTTTGGTAACTCTGTGCTGGCTGCCCTGTTTTCACTGATACTCTTTACCTGTTCTGATACACTTCGACCTGTTTGATCTCTGTTTATCCTTTTTACCATTACTTACTGCAGTAAATAACCAAAATTTACCCAAGGATAATTTTACAAAATGTCTAACATTTCTTCCCACCATTGTGCTTCTGGTATTCTGGTTCTTTGAAGCTTTCTCAGGGTCTCATCAGTTTCTGTGTACCTGAAAAAGGTAGGCTGAATTGGAAACAAGTGCTTTATCTCATGCTCGACATAGAACAAGTTCTCTAGACTGTCATAGAGAACTCTGCCTGTAGGCAATGCTTTTGTTGTTGATGCACTTGTTGATGGACCTGCTTGGTTGCCTGCATACTGATTCAATTTCTTCACATAGTCTATATGACTCATTAATTTATCATGAATAACTAAAGGACTTGGGAACCCTTTACTCTGCAAAATATCAAATCTCTTCATGAAAGCATTAATTTCTTCCTGCATGTCATGGCACCTTCTTTCTAAGTTTTACATCAGAGTTCTTTTAGTAAAAACCCTTTTGACTTCCAAAATTGTCCCTGTTCTATCTTGAATGCCCAGCTCTTCACGTTGGTACTTATTCTTAGTATTCAAAAACTGTATGAGCCTGTTGGCTTCCTCAGGCATATTTCCTAATTCTTCCCTTGCCTTTTGAACTTCTTCTTGAGCTAGCTTTACTAAATCAATTTGCTCAAAAATTATTTGGATTGATGGCCAAACATCATTTATTGATTGAGTGATGTTGGCCCAAAGAATTTTCTTAACTTCTGTCAAAGGTTTCTCAAATGTGAGATCCTTTTCTAATGATTTCACTAGGTTTTCTAACCCTTTAATCTCTCTTGTATTTTCTGCAACATTTATCTTTGAGAGATCATACCTTTGTTCCAAGTTGGCATACTGTTCTTGTACCTTTTTAAGCTCTGAAACTTGTAGTTTCATGTCCTCCATTGATTTTATTAGTTCCTCTGTGCTCAAATTGATAGTACTATCCTGTGTTGCTCCTGTTGTTCCTGTTGTTGTTGTACCTGTGACCATCTTTGTTATGGCGGTTGGAATTTTTTGTGCCAGAGCTGCTCCAAGAGTTGAAGGGACTACAGTTGAGACTACTGGTATCACATTGGGAGGCTAAGAGGTCGACTCTCCCTGCTTGTCCTTTAGTGCTTTTTCAAGTTCTTGCTTAGTCTCGTTCATTAAGTTTTCAAAGCAAATCCATCAGCTCTTCTTCAGATTTTTTCTTTATGATCTCAGTAGTCTGTAGATGCCTTGAAGGTGGCAGTTTTAGTTGCTTCCTTAGGGCAACAATATCTTCATCTTTCTTTTTGATTGAGGCTTCTGTAACCTTTACATCTTTGGGATCATGACTCAATCCAATAATTATTTCTTCTAAAGACTTTATTATGTTATCTTTGGCTTGGGAGGAAGCTTTCTCCAAATGTAGTTGGGCAGTTGTATTTTCCAAAGAATTTTCCAGCCTTTGGGCCATCATAGCCTTGCTAGTCAATGTGGAATAAATCATTTCCCCAGTTTGTTTGTGCAGCTCAATCTGATCCAAAGGATGAATATCCTTTGCCATGACTTCAAAATTTGTTCTAAGGTAGTCTGCTGTTGTTTGAGGTTGCTGCACTTTAGGCTTGAAATAGCTCATGATCATCTTACCTTCCTTGATTTCATAGGCTGACATCAATCTGTTTTGATTTGAGGGAGCCATTTTCAAAAATTGATTGTAGACTTGAAGCCTTAATGGATCATTTCTGGCTTTTATGTCTATAAATGTCTTTTTAATATCTAAAGTGTCCTTTACTGGTGGCCTGAAAGATGATACCTCTACACTTTGTTGCCTCTCTAGCTCCTTTCTCTGTGAGCTAGTAGATGTCCCACCTACTGCGAAAGTTTGTTGGCTGTCTAATCCTTCTCTCCTCTGACTATCAGTGGTTTCTTCAACAAATTCTTCCTCTGAAAAGGGATTTATTCTTTTCCTTTTGGTACCGGGCTATCCTGAAGGTCTACTTGCAGGGGTATCAGTTTCCCTGTCTCTCTTTTTATTTCTTTGCTCATTTAGAGGAGTTTGCAAGATTGGAGGTTCTCCCACATTGCCCTGAATGGGAGGAGTCTGCTTTTGGGCCTGTTCTTTGGAAGTTTTAGGCTGCTTAGACATTGTAGATTGCTCTATGGCCTTTGTACTAGTTTCTAGTTCCTTGCCTTTGGATGTTCCTGTGACTGGTGTGTTGGTTTCCTGTGAATATTGTTGAGAGGTTCCAGCTGTGGAGGGACCAATCCCTAATCTTTGTACCTGCCCAAAAGAATCCAGGTCAAGTGTTTTCTCAAGATCTCTCATAACATTTTTAATGTTGACCTGTTCACTATCTTTTTCTACTAGGGTCCCTTCCATCCGTTCATCCATATTTGCAAATTGTTCAATCTCTGGAATCCTATGGTGAATGTACGGTGACAATCTGTTCTTCATTCTTCTATCACATATAAAGTTGTTAGGTGTTAACACCCAGGTTGTTCCCTATGACTCCCAAGGGAATACGGCCGGGGTAACCACTAACCAATCTTTGGATCACTGTTTCTAGCCAAACTGTGATCAGAGAGGGCTCTCTCTTTATGATTTGTAACTGTTTGTTATAGGGTTTTAGGCTAGCTATTATGCACTGTTTTTTGTTTGTGTTTGGTTGATGAAATTCCTTTTAGGTTCTAGTGAAGTGGTTTTCTGAGAGGTTGAGTACCATTGGGCAATGGAGTCTGTAGCTATATGTGTTTGAAATTTTGAGATGAAAGATGGGACTTACAGGGCCATTTGAGTGTTTAATAGAACAGACTTTTGATTAAAAGACTGGAAACAGGTAACACAAACAGTGAAAGCATTTAAGAATTTTCACTAGTTATTTATATGTTCCCAACAGATAGCTTTAAGAAGAGAAAACAGAGGTCTTAGGGGCAAAAGTTGAATCCCTGAGAATGACTGTTACAATAAAAACACAGTTTTGAATTGCAGCAATTAAGAATTACAATTCTGTTACTGTATATGAGGAAAACATATATGATAGCTCAGTTTGAGTCCAGGGTAAACATGGTTAAATCCTGGTACTATCCTTTCACCTTGCTATCAAGTGTAAAACATTAGAACAACAAAGAGAACAAAAGACTCAAAACACACATGACAAAGAGATTTGAGAATACTTGCTGTTTTATGCAACACCCTGGGATCCTGTAACATTCATCTTTCACCACACTACATCAAAGAACACCGAGCCTTGGAAATTCCATTCTTCCTTTGTATTAATTCTCTGAAAATGTTACAACGAGCTAGAGCTCTTCAAAAGAAAATAACAACTATAAACCAACCCCTTTCACTGCTGTGAAGGGTGAATATATACTTGCGGTCATTTACAAAATATCTGAGTCCTGAGTTATCTCAGATTTTACTTCCTTACCAACTATTTAAGATATTATGGGCACAATTTAATGCAGCATTGATTACAGAGTACAGGCATTTAAATGCTCTGTCAGAAGATATTTTAGCCTTTGGAGATAGCTAAGTCGGTCAAGATTTTCTGAGTAAATGCTGGAAAACCTGTCTTTAATGCTTTGTACGCTGTGTCTTGGACTTGTCACCTGTGATTGTGACTGTTGCTTGTGTTGAGCTCAATGGTCCTGCTGAGTTGGCTCAGCCTCTGCCTCTTTCCTGTAGATATTTTTCCTCAAAACTGTGCCTGCGCATGATGCTTATTTGCCTGTAGGAACAGCGCTACTGATTCTGGCCTGACAGAACTGTTTGTGTCAAATTTCTCCAGGCATCCTGAGTGGGCAGTTGGTGTGCTAGAATTGCACCCAGAGTTTCATCTGCTTCTGTAAATTTGAAGAAGTTTAGGTGGTGTGTCAAACAGATGGTCCACTTCATTCATTAGGAAAAACAGGTTTTCCACTCTGTCATACATACTTTGCCCTGTGGCTGGCCCTGGCTCTGCTGAAGTGCTGGGTGGTTGTGCAATTTCTGCCACTGCATGGGCATCAATCCTCTTGTTATAATTGTCCAGGGTGAGCAGTCTTCCTACACTGCTTAAGATGCTGGGGAGGCCTCTGTTCTGCAGAGTCACGAATTTTTCCAGGAATCTATTGATCTCAGTTTGCATATCCTGGGTCCTCCTCTCCAATGTTCCAACTAAGTTCCTTAATGTAACGACTCTCTTTGCTACAGCAATTGCTTCTGTCCTGTTAGTGATTCCCATGACAGCTAATTGAGAGCTAGTCTTATAGTTCAGAGTGTTGATTATCCTTGTGGCAGCTTCTGGCATGTGTCCAAGGCTCGCCCTGGCTCTCTGTATTTCTTTATTTGCTTTGGTGATGAGCACCATTTGCTCATCCATGGTCTCAATATATTGCCACTGTTTGGCAATGGACCTTCCAATGTTGCTCCATAATACTGCTTTCATTTCAGCTGTCACCCTTTCTAGTGCAAGCTCCTTCTCTAGTTCAGCAATCCTCTTTTTAAGAGCTTTCACCTCTCTGTCTTTGGTTGCCTCATTCTGTTTACTCCTGTCAAACCTTTCATTAACCTTAGTCAAGGTTTTCTTAAGCTCATCCAGCTCTTTCATTTGAGATTCCATGGCTTGGATCTCAGCTTGCAGCTTTTGCATGTCTAAGCTAGCAGCCTGTTCTGATTTTGTTGTTGTTGCTGCTGTGGATGGTGCTGTGGTTTCTGTTTGCTGAAGAGGAGGAGTAATCTTGGGAGGGGTTTCCTCAAGGTTTATTATGATAGGAGGAGGCTGGGAGGGTTGGCCCTCTTCTCTTTGCTTTAGTGTCTCCTGTAGTGCTGCCTTTGCAGCTTCAGTCTGTCCTAGCTGGTCCTGAGTCCTGACCAGCTCTTTATATAAGGATATCAGCATATCTGTAGCCTCCTTCTCTTGCCTTTGCTGGGCAACTTCATCGGTCTGTGGATGGATGGTGGCCGGGAGCTTGATCTTCTTTCTTAGGGCTGCCATATCTGCATCCCTTATTTTCAGGAGCTCTTGGATGCCTTTGACATCTTTAGGGTCATGCCCTATCTCTATGATTACCTCTTCCAAGGACTTGATCCTGTTGTCCTTGGCCTGTGATGAAGCTCTTTCTAACTCCAGCTGAGAAGCTGTGTTGTCTAGGCTGCTCTTTAATTTATAATTTTCTAATGTCTCATCTGCCAAGGAGGCATACACCATTTCCCCAGTCTGCTTATGTAGTTCAATTTTGTCCATGGGGTGTATGTCTTTGGCAAGAACCTCCATGTTGGTTCTTAGATAATCTGAGGTGGACTGAGGCTGCAAAGATGTAGGCATGAAATGGCTCATTATCATTTTGCCTTCGCTCACATCGAAAGCAGACATGAGTCTCTGCTGGTTGCTAGGAGCTAGGTTCAACAAGTGATCATATAGCTGCACTTTTATTGGATCACTCCTCCTTTTTATGTCAATGAATTGCTGTTTTATACTTGACTGTCCTTTTCTTGTTTCACTGGAGGAGCTGACCTCTCCTCCCATTGTCATGTCATGTCCTCGCTGGGATGAGCTGGCCGAAAGTTCTCCACTGGGTGGGCCCATACCCATGGCTTGCCTTACTGCAATGTCCTCCTCTTGGGAGTCATTCAGTCTTTGTCTCTTCTCTCCCCTGATGAAAGATGAGGTGTGGGGGGTCTCTCTATCCCTTTTCCTTGTCACATCCTCCTTTTGTGGTGTTTGGAGGACTGATGTGTCAACATTGGTGTCTGTCCTGGGAGGCACATTTGTTTGAGGCTGCTGCTCGGTACTGCCAGGTTGATCTGTCCCCTTTTCCTGCTGTAAGGGCTGCTCACTGGACTGTGCTTTTTCTTGTTGCTGTCCCAGCTCTTGCTGTTCCATTTCCTCTTGCTGCTGTAGCAAGGTGTCCACTTGTTCCTCTGTCAATACAGGTGGCTGTTCCACCTGTTTACCTTTGTCTTTGCTTGCTGCCTGGGATGTCTTTTCAGTGGTTTGCTGCTGTGCTGCTGCAGATCCAGCAGCTGTTCCACTTTGTCTTCTGTAGGAGTAAGGCACCTGTGCACAAGTTTCCAAGTCAGTTTCCTTTTGTACATTCCTGGCTTCTTTCTCAAGCAGTTCTACCTCAGTGAGTTGTTCTATTAGTGTACCCTCTTCCCAATCTAGTGCATTGGCATACTTTTCTATTTCCGGTTGTCTTTTATGTGCATAGTTGCCCAGTCTGTATCTAATTCTCCTGAGGGAGATACTATGATTGGGGTCATAAGGAATCCACTCAAAACTGGTCTGCAATCTGAGGCCTTCTAGCATGCTGTGTGCCTCTTTCCATCCTTCCTCTTTCTTGTTATACAAGAAGGAACCTAGCTGGCTTCTTACCTTCAGCTGTGACTTTTTGTTTCTACTCTGAAAATGAAGGTAATCTGAGTTCCCAAACTGCCTGAAATACTCCAGGGCAAAAAGCCTCATGGGGACATACCTTGGCAATCTAAATGGGTTCAATTCACAGCCATATATCCTAAGGACTGTGTGGTTCTGGTAGAAGTACCAGTTGCCAATATTGTAGGATTTGTTTAGATGTAAAATCCTCCTCATTTCGTCGGTTAATCTGGGAGGAGGAGTACCTTGCAGAACTGTTAGGGCCGGATGAACAAACAGATCAATGAACTCACAGTATGTATAAGGTGATACTGAGGTAAAATGAAACACAGAGGTCCAGAAAATAACTGATCTTGGGCTTCCTTGGGCATTGAGTGGCCTCAAAGGAACTGAGAAGGTGGCTGGCTGATTGAAAAGGAACAAATGGTAGATATATGAGGAGTATCTGAACAGTCTCTCTCTCTTCAGGTTCATGAACTGATCATGAATCTTCTCTGCAATGTAGGTTGCATAGTCATACTGCACAGCTGGAGGCTTACCCGGGGCAAATATAGACAGCATTGCCAATATGCTGTCATCTACATCTTCCAGCCCCCTGAACCCTAGGACATAGCTAATTAGGTCCACCAGCATTCTGCCCAACTCATTCAGACATTGGTACCCAATGGGAGGGGTTCTGACTGCTTCAGAGCTAGGTGTGAGAAATAGCTGGTTAATCTTCACAATCTGGTCATTAGACAGGTTATTTCCTCTCTTTATCAAATCTTGCATGGAAAGAGGGGTCAGTTTCTTGGCTGTATGGAAATGCAGCATCTGATTTATACTCTCTGGAGTGATCTGAAACAGGACTAGGCCTGTGAGGCTAATGACTGCCCTTTGGCTGGGGTCATAGCACTCCTGGCAACTGTAGATAAGCTCTGGCATGGGATTAACTTGGGGAAGGTTGTATATGGGCAAATTTGATTCCCAAATCCCCAAGATATCTGCTCCACTCATGTGCTGGGCTCTCAGTTCATTTAGCATCAGGATATTATACTTAGTTCCCATAGGAAACCAGTCCAGCATTTGGTAGTCCATGTCTCCCAGGGGCTTCCATGCCAATTCTTGGTGGGGAGCATTGATAGGCTTGATATTGAGAGCAATGGGGGTCTCCATAGCTTCTGAAGGGGTAAACTATTGCAATCTGACAGGTGAATGGGCAAAAACAGACCGCAGACTGCCCTCAGTGGAAAATAGCTTGATTTTCTGAACTGTCAGAGGGGAATTCACCAGCTAGAAATTGAAATACTGCTGGTAATTGGTAACAGAGCCTCTTTGGGGCCTAAGTGAGCTTCTGGTAGTAGTTCAGAGATATTTAGTAGTGAATTTGCCGGGGAAACGCAGAACTGAGGGGTTTTTAGATGAATTGCAGCTTATTACGGCTCTGCAGGGAATTTTTGGACCTCACAGTGACAATGGTGGAGGTACAACTAGATTCTAACGGTGAAAAGGTCGATCTTATGGTCCTATTATGCCTGTGAGCAGTTTTGAGCTGAATGCAGGTCGTATGGAAGGCAGGGCAGTGTAAATACCTATAATTCGACGTGCAGAGGTCGTGGCAAGGTGTACTGCAGCTGCTGAAGTGGTCGCTTTAGCTAATTTTACCGGTTGGCGGAAATCCAGGCAGAAATGGTTGAGCAGAGAGTTCAGACGGAATAACGATGAAATGGTGAAAAAACGCGTAAAATTGGGTTAATATGAGTTTTTTACCCGTTTGGCGCTTTTTTACAATGACGTCAGCATGACGTCATTGGTGGGTCACGGTGATGTGACGTCAGCTGACGTCATCAGGGAGGACGTGGCAGAAGACGACCGGTCAAAGGGCGGTGAGGTGGCAGTCCAGTCAGCGGTGAGCTGGACGTGGCAGAAAGGTTAATGGTGGACGGGCGGAAGTGAAACCGTGAGAGTTATGGTTAAGGCTCTAACCGTCACGGTCTCTCGGGGCGGTTAGAGTACGGCGCCCAGGGTGTCAGAGGGAGCTCCGAGATGGTCCATCGGGCGACGCGTGGCGGAGGCGTGACGAGGCGCAACGTCACGTTCTCGGGAGTTAACGTGCGGTTGCGGATGGCGCTCCGATATTGCTGTGGGCCGTCGGATCTGGAAGGCTTGATCCGACGGCTGGCGGAGGTGTGAGGTGCACGGCCGATAATGCGGCGGAAATATTAACCGTCTGTGGGTTTTTTGCATGGTTTTCCAAATGTTTTGATTCTGACCACCCGCGCTTGCATTTGGGAACGTGCTGAAGGCGGAAATTTGATTTTTGTAAGGTTTGCAGAGGGTTTTATAGATCAAAGGGGTTTAGAGAGGGGTTTTACCCATGCAAAGGTATATTTTTGGGGGAAATGATTTGCAGCAAAGGAAAAATAGTGGAGATAGGTTCACCATGGTGGCCAGGTGCCATTATGGTCCCTCTTTGCATAATTCTCGGCTATTATGCCTAGGGGAGGGAAAATATATATCATTTGGGGTTTTATACACCTTAGTGTTATTATTATTAGGGGTAGGGGTAAAATAGGGGAATTACATAGTAGAGTTAGGAGTTAGTATGAGGGAAGGAGGGGGATTTAGAAAGGGGGTGTTAATGATGGAGTAGAGGGGAAAAAGTGAAGTTAGTGATGCTCTCTGCTGTGAATCCATGAAATTCACCACCTTTTTTGCTGATATGTTCATTGCCTTGGCAAAACATCTTTGACAACTATGTGATGGTGAACATGTCTTTTCTGCAACCGCAACTGCCTACCCCACTATTTCACCTAGCATTTTTTGTTTCTCCTTGGAGGGGCACTTGAACTTGCAACCCTCAATTGCCTTTTCTTTTCTTTGGCTTTTTCCTTTTTTACTCTATCTGCTTCTACCCTTATCTCTTCCAAGGTCCCAGATTAGACTTTTGGGAACCTTTGTTTCTCTACCTGAACTACTTGTCTGCCAGGATTAAGCTGTTTGGACAGACTTCTTTCTCTATTCTACAACTCAAAATTGAAACATGGCATGATCCAGCTTGAACTGTTGAATCATCCACAAAATTTGTAATAAGGTCCTCAATATTTGAAGTATTTCACACACCTCTGATTTCCTGGAAATATGGGATCTTTGTAGTAACAAAGCAGAGCATATTTGGATTTTCAATAATCAATCATGAAATATGAAACCTATTACTATAGGTATCCAACAGTGGCTCCACATGGGGATGGTTTTTCTTTTGAAAGACCAAGAACGGCAGGTCAGATTGCCTTGTTGCTTGATTGTCCATCTTAATCTTTGAGATCTGATGCGTGTAACCTGTCAAAATTGTGTGCCTTTTGTTGGGGAACCTCTGGTTCTATCTGCCTATTGCTGCTAGTTGCAGCACTTGGAAAACCTCTTTTTACAAACTAACAATAGAAAACATATGTAGGCCTGCATATATACATTGAACCTTTGGATCCTTATCATAGTGAACCATCATAATAGTGCTTCAGCATCCTGCCATTGACAGGACCTTCATCTAGTTCAGTCACAGTCAAACTTTTAAGGAAATAAGTGTTATTACCTTGTACTGCTTGGACAGCAAATGGTCCCTTCCACAAGGAATCAAATTTCCCATGTTTCCCTTTCTCTTCTCTTCTTGCATCCCACTTTAGAACTTTGTCCCCCACATTGAAATCTTCAGCTTTAGTTCTTCTGTCAAAAGCCTTTTTCAGTTTCTCTTGTAGTATCTGCACTCTGCTGAAAACTTGTTCTCTGGTCTGCTGTAGACAAATTATCTGGTTGATCCTTCTTTGCATATCATTTGGCTCTGCTTGGCTTTCTTGTAGAAGTTTCATAACTGGCACACCTAGTGATGAAGGAAATCTGGCCTCTAATCCATAGACTAACTCATATGGGCTGGTCCCAATTGATCTTTTGGTGGTTAATCTGTCTGCCCATAAAGCATTTACTAGTTTCTTATGCCAGTTCTTTTTGTTCTCTTCCAGCACTTTCTTTATGATGTTTATCAGGCTTTTGTTTGATGATTCAGCAAGACCATTTCCTTGAGGATAGTAAGCTGTAGAATGGCCCAAAGTAATGTGAAATTTATGGCAAAAGTTTACCATCTTCTTGGATCTGAAGGCAGCAGCATTGTCTGTTATTATCTTGTCTGGGCAGCCAAATCTGGCCAGTATATTGTTCTCCAAAAATTGAATGATTACTGAATCATTTGCTTGTCTGCATGGGGCAGCTTCAATCCACTTGGTGAAGTAGTCTGTTGCTGTTAGAATCCATCTGTGTTGTCCTGAAGATGAGGGGTGAATTTCTCCAATGAAATCCAAGCCCCATTGTTGAAAAGGTCTCTCTGTTGCAATGGGCCTCAAAGGGAGTGGCAGCAATTGTCTTTTGCCTTCAAACAGTTGGCACTTGTGGCATGATGTTGTGAATTTCTTCATATCTGAGAACATAGTGGGCCAGTAATAACCAGCCCTTAATATCTTGTCCACAGTGGACTTCCAGTACAAATGTCCACCACAGTCTCCAGCATGGAATTCTTGCATAATTTTATCAGCTTCATTCTCAAGAAGACAGTGCAGCAAAATACCTTCATGGTTTTTCCAGAGTAGATTCTCATCTAACACACAAAATTTGGATGTTTTCATTTTTAGGAACCTAGACTTAGTTCTGGACAGTCCTGGGGGAGCACACAGGTTTTGTAACACATAACAGATATCAGAGTACCATGGAGATTGTTCAAAGGCTACATTGATCTTTGGAGTCGCCAGCTCTGTTTCACTGTCCAGTTGGTTGATATCTAAGGCTTGGAAATTTGCTTCTGTCATTAACTTAGCCAAACCTTGCCCTTTTATCAACTTTGTAGGCTTTATTTCAATGTCAAATTCAAGTATGTTTGCAATCCATTTTCCTCTCCTTCCCTCTAAGTTTTCTTGTGTGAGAATGTCTTTGACAATAGGACTTGGTACATAAGCTACAACATGGGAGTAAAGGATGTAAATCCTAAAGTCTTTGATGGCTTTGATCAAGGCATAGGCTTGTTTCTCCATTATTTGGTACTTTAGGGGGGCATCCCTAAGAGCTCTGCTGAAAAAAGCAATGGGCTTTTCATTCCCTTGGTCATCTTTCTGCAATAAAACAGCAGCAATAGTGTGTTGGGAGGCAAAGGAGAAAATGACGAAGTCTCTGTCAAACTGAGGGTTAGTTAACACTGGGGTTTGAGTCAAGGCCAATTTTATACTTTCAAAAGCTTGTTTTGCTTCAACAGTCCATTTGACCTTTGAATCTTTCTTTAGCATATTGTTTAGTAATCTGATTAATTCTGCTAAATTTGGGATAAACCTTCTTAAAAAGTTGATTTTTCCCAAGAATCCTTGAAGCTCTTTGACATTCCTTGGGTGAGGCATTTGTAGGATAGCTTGTATCCTATCTGGATCAATTCTTATGCCATCTTTCGAAATGATGTGTCCTAGAAGTTTCCCTTCTTCTAAACCAAATAAAGACTTCTTGGGGTTTAAGGAAATACCATATTTCCTGCATGTTATGAAGATTTGTCTCAGATGTTTCAAGTGTTCTTGGTCAGATTTTGAAAAGGGTGTAAGATCATCTAAGTAAATGACCAAGAAATCATGAATTTCCTTTGCAAAAGCAATGTCCATTGCTCTCTGAAATGTTGCCCCTGCATTTTTCAATCCAAAGGGCATCTTCACATACTTGAAAGTACCCCATGGGGTAGTAAATGCAGTCTTGTCTTGATCATCAGGGTGTACCAGGATTTGATTGAAACCTGAGAAGCCATCCAACAATGATATTCTTGAGGCTCCTACTACTCTTTGAAGGATGTGGTCCATTTTGGGTAAGGGATAGTTGTCTTTGAGTGATACTAGGTTCAAATTCCTTAAGTCTACACAAAGTCTAATCTCACCAGTTTTCTTTCTTGTAGGGACCAAATTTGAAATCCACTCAGAAAACCTGATTGGTGCTATGATCCCAGCTTTGAACATTTTTTGTAATTCCTTTTCAATGGAAGGAAGAAGCACAGGATTGATTCTTCTCAATTTTTGTTTGAATGGTTTTTGATTAGGCTTGAGGGGAATGGTGTGCTGTATAACAGAGGTATCATAAGACTTCAAATCTTCATAACCCCAGGCAAAGACATCTTGGAATTCTTTAAAGAGATCAACATATTTGGGTTTTTGATCAGGGGGCAAAGCAGCAGACAGCTTTATTATTTTAGGCTTGTCAGTGGTACCAATGTTACATTCTTCAATTGTTGCATCTAATGGCTGCATCTTTGGTTTCCTGGGGACATCATTTGAGTCAAAAATGTCCTCTAGTGGGGTAAGGCCTGCTGGGAGAAGATTGTCTTTGAGTTGTATGATTTCATCTTCAGCATTGCCCAGCTCTTCACAGTCAATTTGGTGAATTTGCTGAATGTTTTCTTTGTCGAAAATGGTTGGACTAAGTAGTTGTTTTGCTGTCCTAGGTGACATTGGGTGGGCAGACTGTTGAAACTGTAATTGTGATTGACTTGCTCCATCAACAATTTGAGATTGACTTGCTGTCTCAAGGTCAATATTTAATCCTGTAAACTCTTGTTGCAAAGTTAAAAAGTTGTTTATTTGCCTATCATTCTCAAATACTTGCCATTCTTTGACATTGTTTGGAATAGAAGGCCTATATTTGACTTCTGCTGTGAAACAATTGTTGGGTTGTAGTGGGAATTTGAAGGTGCTGGCAAATGTTGCCAAGCTGTGAGCATGGAGATTGTGGCCCCTTGGAATCTTTGTGAGAACAAACTCGGAGAAAGTTTCTAGTATTTCAATTACAGCAGACCTGTAGGACCTTAATCTTTTGTCATTGGTGACAAAATCCCCTTTTACTTGTTGAATTACTAGATCAGAGTCCCCCATGATTGAGAGGCTATGTGCTTGTAATGATTTTGCAATCTTGAGACCTAGTAACAGAGCTTCATATTCTGCCATGTTGTTAGTGCATTTAAAGTTCAGTCTATATGCCCGGCCTTGTGCACAGGCTTTCTCTTTGTTATGTATCCATACTCCAGCTCCTGCCCCTAACTTGTTAACTGAGCCATCAAACTCTAGGACCCACAGACTATCTTGCTGGTCAGGGGATCTTAAATTCTTCTCATGGGATGGCCATGTGAGCATGAGTTGAGGTTTCTTTTCCCATTTGTCTCCTAGGATAATTTCATCATTTGTTTGACAATTTTTGACAACTAAAGGAGGGTGAATGGGTATTGTTGGGCTGATTAAATTTTGGCAGGTGCCACTTGTTTGATGGATGTTTTGTTCTTGTATGGGTGTTTCGGTCTTAATGTTATTGCTTAAGGAATTTGTGCTGTCATTGAAAAGGATGAAGGAGTCTATGTCCGAATGAACAGCATATATTGGAAAATTTTGAGGCTTTTCTTCACTGCTGACCATGTATTTCATGAGTGTTTCCCTATAAAGTCTCTTGGGTTGTCCAAAGACAGAGATGGTTGCATATGACATGTCTAATTGCAGGGAGCCTTGGAGCTTGGCTCCCCATGATCTTGATAAGAGCATTCCATATTTGGGTGGGATATCAGCAACAACAACATCCATTAAAATGGTTTTGTTGGGAAATTGAACCAGGGACACACATAAATCCTTAATCAGGCCCAAGCATTTTACTTGACTAGAATCAAAAGAAAACAGGTCTTTGTATGGTCTTGTTATATCCAAATTTAATCTTTCCATGACTGCTTTTGGCATGAGGTTGTGAGATGCACCTGAGTCAAACATTGCATTGTGCAGTATTTTATCATGAACGTGTAAGCTGACATAAAAAGGTAAAACCCCTGTGACTACTGTTTTTCCATCTACCTCTGGACCAAACAGTAATTCTGGAGTGTCATCTAGCACATTTACATCATCTTTGTTGTTGGTGAGCTGAAGGGATTTCTTGATCTGTTGCTTATATATGTCATGCTTGGCTAGCTCTGAAAGGGGAATTGCTATCTTTAACTTGCCAATCTCTGTTCCTAGGTCAAAGGGTTTATCCACCTGAATTTTAGGGTCACGGACAGCAGTCCTTTCCTTGTTCAATGAATCTTCTTGTTGGATTTCATCTTGATTTTGGAACCTGCCCCCCATGCCCATGTCTTGAGGGGTGATGTTCGGATTTGGGTGAGAGGATGATGTTGCTGTGGGCTCTTGTGGTGTGGACAGAAATTCAGTGACCTCCTCAACCACTACTTCCTTTGCAGGCAAGTTTGTTTTGTCATTAGGTTCAGTGACTGAGGCTTCTTTAGATTGCTGTTTCTCCTTTACCTTTTCAGGCTGATTTGTATTTACAGTCCGACTTCTTAGTTTGTACTGCTTATGGACTTCATAGACAGCAGTATCATATCCTTGCTTAAAGTCAAAGGATTCTCCTGATTGTGTTTGGAATGTTTTGTTTTCATCCTCATCATGGTCTTCTTGTGTTAGGAAAACATGGCTTTTACCATCCAGACCTATTAAATTGATCTCAGGATCTTCATTGAGCTGATTAGCCGAGGAAGTTTCTGCATAATTTTCTTGAAAAGGTGGTCTGATATCTTGGTCAGCACCTGTTTTTCCTATATTGGGGTTCTGTGTTCTCCTAAAATTTGGGTTTCTAGGAGTATTGTTTTGTGGTGCTTCCCATGATGACTTTCTTTCTACTGATTCCACTCTCTCACCTAGTCTTTTCATGCTGTTTAGTATTGCATCCAACTTCTGATCAAAGCCCGAGGGCTCTTCCTTGAAACCAACCTTCTTTTCCAGCTTTGCCCTGTTTCTTTTGGCAATTAGGTTGGCCTCTACAGTGACTGCAACTCTTTGGGCTTCTGCAAGGGTTGGAGGGTCTCTTTCTCTCAACTGATAGGCCATATCAGAGTCAAAACCATCAGGGAAGTTATAAAGGGCCAAATCAGGAGGGGGCCTTAAGTTCTGGGGAATAGCATTGTATATGTTGTTAAACCTAGCACAATATTCCAACACCGTTTCTTGGGGACCTCTTTTAATAGTGTTATATTCACCAAGTATATGGTGTGGATCTCTCTTTTTCTCCCATCTGTTGGTAAATTCCTGGTATAGAACTTCAGAGGTTGCAATGGAATTTGCATTCAAGGATCTAAACCAAGTTCTGACATCCCCAGTTAGGCTTTGGACAAAAATTCTCATTCTAACACTGTCATCATCTATTTCATAGGTCTCAAAGTGGTCTTGCATCTTTTTAGCATGCTGGATGGCTGTCAAAGGGCCATGGGAGTCAAAAAATGAGAGTCTAGTTTGGTAGTCTTGGGGTAGAGCTGGAGCATTGGCTGGTATCTGCAGCGGTGCATATCTGTTAGCCATGTTTGTGGGATTTATAGGGTTAATAGGAACAAATGGGACAACAGGGATTACAGGTGTAACCGGGTTAAGAGGATGGGTAATAAGTGGGGAACTGGTTGAGGGAGTATGTGCAGAAGGTGAAGATGGGAGAGAAGGGCTGTGAGGTGTTGATGATGAGCTAGGGGAACTAGGTGTGGAACGGAAAAGGACTTTACAAGGAGTGGGTATGAGGATAGGTTGGTCTAAACTTATAACTGGATCAGCAGGTTTATCCTGCTTGTGCTGTTTCCTTATGTTCTTTGGGATGATATTTGGGTTATCAACAATGATGGGTTGATCAGGGTCAGGGTGTGCCCTAGTATGCCTTGGGTTTCTTTTAGGAGCCAGCTTCTAAGTGTTCTTTCAGAACTTTATACAGAAGGTTTTGTATGTACAAGGACTGGGTAAGAATTCTGGAATGGCTATGTATTTGTCAAAACTAAGATGAAGTTTCCCTAGTTAGCTCTTCCCTAAAGCTGTCCCTGTGTTTACAGAAACAGTCCTAAGGCCTCTTGGCTAGTTTCAGGCTTGATGGTAGCTTTTGGAAATAGATAGTGATTGAAAAACTCTAAGTCCCCAGTGGAGTCGCCATTTATGTTAACACCCAGGTTGTTCCCTATGACTCCCAAGGGAATACGGCCGGGGTAACCACTAACCAATCTTTGGATCACTGTTTCTAGCCAAACTGTGATCAGAGAGGGCTCTCTCTTTATGATTTGTAACTGTTTGTTATAGGGTTTTAGGCTAGCTATTATGCACTGTTTTTTGTTTGTGTTTGGTTGATGAAATTCCTTTTAGGTTCTAGTGAAGTGGTTTTCTGAGAGGTTGAGTACCATTGGGCAATGGAGTCTGTAGCTATATGTGTTTGAAATTTTGAGATGAAAGATGGGACTTACAGGGCCATTTGAGTGTTTAATAGAACAGATTTTTGATTAAAAGACTGGAAACAGGTAACACAAACAGTGAAAGCATTTAAGAATTTTCACTAGTTATTTATATGTTCCCAACAGATAGCTTTAAGAAGAGAAAACAGAGGTCTTAGGGGCAAAAGTTGAATCCCTGAGAATGACTGTTACAATAAAAACACAGTTTTGAATTGCAGCAATTAAGAATTACAATTCTGTTACTGTATATGAGGAAAACATATATGATAGCTCAGTTTGAGTCCAGGGTAAACATGGTTAAATCCTGGTACTATCCTTTCACCTTGCTATCAAGTGTAAAACATTAGAACAACAAAGAGAACAAAAGACTCAAAACACACATGACAAAGAGATTTGAGAATACTTGCTGTTTTATGCAACACCCTGGGATCCTGTAACATTCATCTTTCACCACACTACATCAAAGAACACCGAGCCTTGGAAATTCCATTCTTCCTTTGTATTAATTCTCTGAAAATGTTACAACGAGCTAGAGCTCTTCAAAAGAAAATAACAACTATCAACCAACCCCTTTCACTGCTGTGAAGGGTGAATATATACTTGCGGTCATTTACAAAATATCTGAGTCCTGAGTTATCTCAGATTTTACTTCCTTACCAACTATTTAAGATATTATGGGCACAATTTAATGCAGCATTGATTACAGAGTACAGGCATTTAAATGCTCTGTCAGAAGATATTTTAGCCTTTGGAGATAGCTAAGTCGGTCAAGATTTTCTGAGTAAATGCTGGAAAACCTGTCTTTAATGCTTTGTACGCTGTGTCTTGGACTTGTCACCTGTGATTGTGACTGTTGCTTGTGTTGAGCTCAATGGTCCTGCTGAGTTGGCTCAGCCTCTGCCTCTTTCCTGTAGATATTTTTCCTCAAAACTGTGCCTGCACATGATGCTTATTTGCCTGTAGGAACAGCGCTACTGATTCTGGCTTGACAGAACTGTTTGTGTCAAATTTCTCCAGGCATCCTGAGTGGGCAGTTGGTGTGCTAGAATTGCACCCAGAGTTTCATCTGCTTCTGTAAATTTGAAGAAGTTAGGTGGTGTGTCAAACAGATGGTCCACTTCATTCATTAGGAAAAACAGGTTTTCCACTCTGTCATACATACTTTGCCCTGTGGCTGGCCCTGGCTCTGCTGAAGTGCTGGGTGGTTGTGCAATTTCTGCCACTGCATGGGCATCAATCCTCTTGTTATAATTGTCCAGGGTGAGCAGTCTTCCTACACTGCTTAAGATGCTGGGGAGGCCTCTGTTCTGCAGAGTCACGAATTTTTCCAGGAATCTATTGATCTCAGTTTGCATATCCTGGGTCCTCCTCTCCAATGTTCCAACTAAGTTCCTTAATGTAACGACTCTCTTTGCTACAGCAATTGCTTCTGTCCTGTTAGTGATTCCCATGACAGCTAATTGAGAGCTAGTCTTATAGTTCAGAGTGTTGATTATCCTTGTGGCAGCTTCTGGCATGTGTCCAAGGCTCGCCCTGGCTCTCTGTATTTCTTTATTTGCTTTGGTGATGAGCACCATTTGCTCATCCATGGTCTCAATATATTGCCACTGTTTGGCAATGGACCTTCCAATGTTGCTCCATAATACTGCTTTCATTTCAGCTGTCACCCTTTCTAGTGCAAGCTCCTTCTCTAGTTCAGCAATCCTCTTTTTAAGAGCTTTCACCTCTCTGTCTTTGGTTGCCTCATTCTGTTTACTCCTGTCAAACCTTTCATTAACCTTAGTCAAGGTTTTCTTAAGCTCATCCAGCTCTTTCATTTGAGATTCCATGGCTTGGATCTCAGCTTGCAGCTTTTGCATGTCTAAGCTAGCAGCCTGTTCTGATTTTGTTGTTGTTGCTGCTGTGGATGGTGCTGTGGTTTCTGTTTGCTGAAGAGGAGGAGTAATCTTGGGAGGGGTTTCCTCAAGGTTTATTATGATAGGAGGAGGCTGGGAGGGTTGGCCCTCTTCTCTTTGCTTTAGTGTCTCCTGTAGTGCTGCCTTTGCAGCTTCAGTCTGTCCTAGCTGGTCCTGAGTCCTGACCAGCTCTTTATATAAGGATATCAGCAGATCTGTAGCCTCCTTCTCTTGCCTTTGCTGGGCAACTTCATCGGTCTGTGGATGGATGGTGGCCGGGAGCTTGATCTTCTTTCTTAGGGCTGCCATATCTGCATCCCTTATTTTCAGGAGCTCTTGGATGCCTTTGACATCTTTAGGGTCATGCCCTATCTCTATGATTACCTCTTCCAAGGACTTGATCCTGTTGTCCTTGGCCTGTGATGAAGCTCTTTCTAACTCCAGCTGAGAAGCTGTGTTGTCTAGGCTGCTCTTTAATTTATAATTTTCTAATGTCTCATCTGCCAAGGAGGCATACACCATTTCCCCAGTCTGCTTATGTAGTTCAATTTTGTCCATGGGGTGTATGTCTTTGGCAAGAACCTCCATGTTGGTTCTTAGATAATCTGAGGTGGACTGAGGCTGCAAAGATGTAGGCATGAAATGGCTCATTATCATTTTGCCTTCGCTCACATCGAAAGCAGACATGAGTCTCTGCTGGTTGCTAGGAGCTAGGTTCAACAAGTGATCATATAGCTGCACTTTTATTGGATCACTCCTCCTTTTTATGTCAATGAATTGCTGTTTTATACTTGACTGTCCTTTTCTTGTTTCACTGGAGGAGCTGACCTCTCCTCCCATTGTCATGTCATGTCCTCGCTGGGATGAGCTGGCCGAAAGTTCTCCACTGGGTGGGCCCATACCCATGGCTTGCCTTACTGCAATGTCCTCCTCTTGGGAGTCATTCAGTCTTTGTCTCTTCTCTCCCCTGATGAAAGATGAGGTGTGGGGGGTCTCTCTATCCCTTTTCCTTGTCACATCCTCCTTTTGTGGTGTTTGGAGGACTGATGTGTCAACATTGGTGTCTGTCCTGGGAGGCACATTTGTTTGAGGCTGCTGCTCGGTACTGCCAGGTTGATCTGTCCCCTTTTCCTGCTGTAAGGGCTGCTCACTGGACTGTGCTTTTTCTTGTTGCTGTCCCAGCTCTTGCTGTTCCATTTCCTCTTGCTGCTGTAGCAAGGTGTCCACTTGTTCCTCTGTCAATACAGGTGGCTGTTCCACCTGTTTACCTTTGTCTTTGCTTGCTGCCTGGGATGTCTTTTCAGTGGTTTGCTGCTGTGCTGCTGCAGATCCAGCAGCTGTTCCACTTTGTCTTCTGTAGGAGTAAGGCACCTGTGCACAAGTTTCCAAGTCAGTTTCCTTTTGTACATTCCTGGCTTCTTTCTCAAGCAGTTCTACCTCAGTGAGTTGTTCTATTAGTGTACCCTCTTCCCAATCTAGTGCATTGGCATACTTTTCTATTTCCGGTTGTCTTTTATGTGCATAGTTGCCCAGTCTGTATCTAATTCTCCTAAGGGAGATACTATGATTGGGGTCATAAGGAATCCACTCAAAACTGGTCTGCAATCTGAGGCCTTCTAGCATGCTGTGTGCCTCTTTCCATCCTTCCTCTTTCTTGTTATACAAGAAGGAACCTAGCTGGCTTCTTACCTTCAGCTGTGACTTTTTGTTTCTACTCTGAAAATGAAGGTAATCTGAGTTCCCAAACTGCCTGAAATACTCCAGGGCAAAAAGCCTCATGGGGACATACCTTGGCAATCTAAATGGGTTCAATTCACAGCCATATATCCTAAGGACTGTGTGGTTCTGGTAGAAGTACCAGTTGCCAATATTGTAGGATTTGTTCAGATGTAAAATCCTCCTCATTTCGTCGGTTAATCTGGGAGGAGGAGTACCTTGCAGAACTGTTAGGGCCGGATGAACAAACAGATCAATGAACTCACAGTATGTATAAGGTGATACTGAGGTAAAATGAAACACAGAGGTCCAGAAAATAACTGATCTTGGGCTTCCTTGGGCATTGAGTGGCCTCAAAGGAACTGAGAAGGTGGCTGGCTGATTGAAAAGGAACAAATGGTAGATATATGAGGAGTATCTGAACAGTCTCTCTCTCTTCAGGTTCATGAACTGATCATGAATCTTCTCTGCAATGTAGGTTGCATAGTCATACTGCACAGCTGGAGGCTTACCCGGGGCAAATATAGACAGCATTGCCAATATGCTGTCATCTACATCTTCCAGCCCCCTGAACCCTAGGACATAGCTAATTAGGTCCACCAGCATTCTGCCCAACTCATTCAGACATTGGTACCCAATGGGAGGGGTTCTGACTGCTTCAGAGCTAGGTGTGAGAAATAGCTGGTTAATCTTCACAATCTGGTCATTAGACAGGTTATTTCCTCTCTTTATCAAATCTTGCATGGAAAGAGGGGTCAGTTTCTTGGCTGTATGGAAATGCAGCATCTGATTTATACTCTCTGGAGTGATCTGAAACAGGACTAGGCCTGTGAGGCTAATGACTGCCCTTTGGCTGGGGTCATAGCACTCCTGGCAACTGTAGATAAGCTCTGGCATGGGATTAACTTGGGGAAGGTTGTATATGGGCAAATTTGATTCCCAAATCCCCAAGATATCTGCTCCACTCATGTGCTGGGCTCTCAGTTCATTTAGCATCAGGATATTATACTTAGTTCCCATAGGAAACCAGTCCAGCATTTGGTAGTCCATGTCTCCCAGGGGCTTCCATGCCAATTCTTGGTGGGGAGCATTAATAGGCTTGATATTGAGAGCAATGGGGGTCTCCATAGCTTCTGAAGGGGTAAACTATTGCAATCTGACAGGTGAATGGGCAAAAACAGACCGCAGACTGCCCTCAGTGGAAAATAGCTTGATTTTCTGAACTGTCAGAGGGGAATTCACCAGCTAGAAATTGAAATACTGCTGGTAATTGGTAACAGAGCCTCTTTGGGGCCTAAGTGAGCTTCTGGTAGTAGTTCAGAGATATTTAGTAGTGAATTTGCCGGGGAAACGCAGAACTGAGGGGTTTTTAGATGAATTGCAGCTTATTACGGCTCTGCAGGGAATTTTTGGACCTCACAGTGACAATGGTGGAGGTACAACTAGATTCTAACGGTGAAAAGGTCGATCTTATGGTCCTATTATGCCTGTGAGCAGTTTTGAGCTGAATGCAGGTCGTATGGAAGGCAGGGCAGTGTAAATACCTGTAATTCGACGTGCAGAGGTCGTGGCAAGGTGTACTGCAGCTGCTGAAGTGGTCGCTTTAGCTAATTTTACCGGTTGGCGGAAATCCAGGCAGAAATGGTTGAGCAGAGAGTTCAGACGGAATAACGATGAAATGGTGAAAAAACGCGTAAAATTGGGTTAATATGAGTTTTTTACCCGTTTGGCGCTTTTTTACAATGACGTCAGCATGACGTCATTGGTGGGTCACGGTGATGTGACGTCAGCTGACGTCATCAGGGAGGACGTGGCAGAAGACGACCGGTCAAAGGGCGGTGAGGTGGCAGTCCAGTCAGCGGTGAGCTGGACGTGGCAGAAAGGTTAATGGTGGACGGGCGGAAGTGAAACCGTGAGAGTTATGGTTAAGGCTCTAACCGTCACGGTCTCTCGGGGCGGTTAGAGTACGGCGCCCAGGGTGTCAGAGGGAGCTCCGAGATGGTCCATCGGGCGACGCGTGGCGGAGGCGTGACGAGGCGCAACGTCACGTTCTCGGGAGTTAACGTGCGGTTGCGGATGGCGCTCCGATATTGCTGTGGGCCGTCGGATCTGGAAGGCTTGATCCGACGGCTGGCGGAGGTGTGAGGTGCACGGCCGATAATGCGGCGGAAATATTAACCGTCTGTGGGTTTTTGGCATGGTTTTCCAAATGTTTTGATTCTGACCACCCGCGCTTGCATTTGGGAACGTGCTGAAGGCGGAAATTTGATTTTTGTAAGGTTTGCAGAGGGTTTTATAGATCAAAGGGGTTTAGAGAGGGGTTTTACCCATGCAAAGGTATATTTTTGGGGGAAATGATTTGCAGCAAAGGAAAAATAGTGGAGATAGGTTCACCATGGTGGCCAGGTGCCATTATGGTCCCTCTTTGCATAATTCTCGGCTATTATGCCTAGGGGAGGGAAAATATATATCATTTGGGGTTTTATACACCTTAGTGTTATTATTATTAGGGGTAGGGGTAAAATAGGGGAATTACATAGTAGAGTTAGGAGTTAGTATGAGGGAAGGAGGGGGATTTAGAAAGGGGGTGTTAATGATGGAGTAGAGGGGAAAAAGTGAAGTTAGTGATGCTCTCTGCTGTGAATCCATGAAATTCACCACCTTTTTTGCTGATATGTTCATTGCCTTGGCAAAACATCTTTGACAACTATGTGATGGTGAACATGTCTTTTCTGCAACCACAACTGCCTACCCCACTATTTCACCTAGCATTTTTTGTTTCTCCTTGGAGGGGCACTTGAACTTGCAACCCTCAATTGCCTTTTCTTTTCTTTGGCTTTTTCCTTTTTTACTCTATCTGCTTCTACCCTTATCTCTTCCAAGGTCCCAGATTAGACTTTTGGGAACCTTTGTTTCTCTA
Source organism: Pinus tabuliformis (assembly GCA_031772625.1). Classification (NCBI taxonomy): domain Eukaryota; kingdom Viridiplantae; phylum Streptophyta; class Pinopsida; order Pinales; family Pinaceae; genus Pinus; species Pinus tabuliformis. Next base: position 631,533,789 of record CM062820.1, on the reverse strand, counting down.
CCTGAACTACTTGTCTGCCAGGATTAAGCTGTTTGGACAGACTTCTTTCTCTATTCTACAACTCAAAATTGAAACATGGCATGATCCAGCTTGAACTGTTGAATCATCCACAAAATTTGTAATAAGGTCCTCAATATTTGAAGTATTTCACACACCTCTGATTTCCTGGAAATATGGGATCTTTGTAGTAACAAAGCAGAGCATATTTGGACTTTCAATAATCAATCATGAAATATGAAACCTATTACTATAGGTATCCAACATTAGGCTCATATGGTAACCACCCAAAACTCTTTTGTAACTTAATATGATCTTCTAAAATTATTTGTGCTTCTTTCCATGCATCCCTAGTGTTACAGACAAAAGGACCTAACTGATTCTTGATTCTAAGCTGAGATTTCTTCTTAGCATTATAAAAAAAAACCAGGTCTGAATTTATCATTTGCCTGAAATATTCCAATGCAAAAAGCCTCATTGGAACATACTTTGGTAGCTTAAAAGGGCAGAGCTCACACCCATATATCCTGATTTCTGTATGGTTCTTGTATAGGTACCAATCACCTATTCTATACTGCTTGGAGAGCTAAAGGATCTTCTTCATATCACCATTGATCCTTGGAGGGGAAACTCATGTCAATAAGGTGGTTGCTGGGTGAACAAATAGGTCAATGAATTCATTGTAGGAGTAAGGGGTTTCAAAGGAACTATGGAAGACTGCAGACTAGAAGATTACAAACCTTGGATTTCCTTTGGTGTCAAGTTTCATGACAAGGAAGGGGAAGTTTTCTGACTGATAATATAACATAAGATGATATATGAAAGTGGTGTATTTGAAAACTCCTTCATTGTCCAGTCTTAAGAACTGGTCATGAATCTATTAGCAATATAGGAGGCATAGTCATACTTAACAACAAGGGGTTGTCTAGGAGTGAAAATTGATAACAACACTAGGTTTATCTCATCAACAAACTCACTAGTATTGAAACCCATGATCAAAGATATCATATCAATTATGAGTTGGCCCATATCTGTGAAGAAAGTCTGCATGTAAGGAGGTGGGCCATCAGGCTGATGCTTTGGTGACATGAAAGTCTAACAGATGCGTTTCAGTTCTGACTGAGACAATTGAGTGGATTTATCAAGTAAATATCCCATGGAAATGGGAGTGAGAGCTTGACTGGAGTGGAATTGTAGCATTTTGTTGATGGATTGAGCAGTTATTGGAAAGAGGATTGTTTGGCTTGGAGACATAACTGCTCTGAGGTTAGGGTCATAATTGGCTTGGCATTGGTGGATTATATCAGGAAAAACATGGACTGAGGGGAGAAAATACATGGGAAGGTTGGATTCCCACAGTCCTAGGATGTTAGAGCCATTCAGATAGTTATCCCTACTTTGGAAAAAGACTTTAAGGTGGTTTTTATCAGTGGATAAGTCTTTTATCTGAAAGTCTTTATCCGCAAGAGGCAGATAGTCTAAATCTTTATGAGGAGCATTCATGGGTGCAACAGTCAAAGCCACAGGGGTTTCCATTTCTGGTTCTTGTGGATTTAGAAAGGAATTTGGGTTTTCAGTGAAAAATGGGCAAATTCACAGGTCTGGGAACTTATATGGTGAAACAAAGACTGAATTTGAAGTGAATTTTGGCCTTTTATGTGGAATTGCAGTGTAAAATGTGAATTTGCAGGGTTTCGGCGGAAATTGGATAAATACCAATGTTCGGGGAGTGAACAGTGCAAAACAGGTACAGGCAGTAGCTGACAGGTTCTGGGCTGCGTTGACTGCAAATTTCTTAGCAAGGTGGCGGTTGGAAATCTTCGACAGTTGACCTCGACGTTCTTTGCATGGGAACACTGGTATACGGTAAAAAACAATGAAAATGACATTCATTTGTTTTATTAACAAAGTCAAGGTTGGCGGGGTTTTTTTTGGTTTTCAGGCGAATGACGTGCACCGGGAATGAATTGACGTTTTGTCATATATGGAATAGCGATAAGTGGTTTCAACGCATCGCTTTTGGGGACGGGCGGTATTTAGTCAGGGACCAACGATTCCACAAATCGCTTGACGCGTGGCAGAGGTACGGGGAGAAAACCACTTAGTGATCGCGCGCTAATGCGCGATCACTAAGGGGTGAGCGATATTCATTTAGGCCGTTAGATCTGGAGGACCTTATCGGACGGTCAACGGGAGGCGCGATACGGTGGGGTTTAAAGGAGGGCGGGCCCAATATAATTTAAATTTTTTTTTTTTTAACAAAGTCGTCTACTCGTATATTAAAAAACCAACAGTCCAGTATTCTGGTACAAAAGAGGGAAATTTTGGGAGCTGAGGTTCAAAATTGGGTTCGCAGACCCATAATCCTCGTAGCTTCTATTGATTAAACACAGAACTAGAAATAAACGGCTGTATTGCCTGACAAAAGAGCCTCCTAGCCAACAAAATTTACAATGCATAAGTATCAAGGGGAGTGCTGGGTAATAGAGTCATCCGGGAGAGGCCCTCTCCTGCTTGCTCTAGTTGAGGCTTCAGCCTGCTGGCTTTCGGTGAGGGAGCGAAGATGGTCTATGGCAGCTTCCATGTGAATGCAGCGGTCTTTTAAATCTTCGATCTCTTTCTTCCTTTTCTCCAATTTTTTGCGCTTGGAATTTCTATCAGCATGATAATCCTCGGTCAGCTCCTTCACCTGTTTGTTCAATGCATTTATCATGATTACATGAGCTTTACACATGTTACAGTCCTTATTGTTGAAGATGTTTCCCATAGAATTCCTGGGCTGAGCCTGATTAGCAGGTTGATTTTGCTGATCCGCCATTCTGAATTGGGATTCTAAATCAGCAGTACCCCGGGGAGTTTCTGAAGTGGCAGTGTGCGTGAGAACGATACCACTGATCTGCTTGCTCGCTGGATTAGTTGCCAAGGGCCTCAGAACGAAGCTAGAGACAAAAACCAGACTGTTAGCAATGATGAAAGCACTATAGTGGAAAAAGACGTTTACCCAGGATGATGGATGAGCAGCTGAGTTCCGAATCGAGGTGAGCGCCTTCAGACGATGCCTGGGATTTGGAAGGGCACTGTAGGCTCTGAGAAACTGAGAGTCTTGACTGCAAACCGAGAGGGGCTCGGTGTTGTCTTTGAGCAAGAAACTGCCCTTATGATCCTGAGATGATCCTTCTAACTGAAGCTCCCGCCTGTAGAGAACCCTTCGCCTCTGATTCTGATCACCATGAGTTGTGAAAGTCCTGAGGGAATCGCTGTCTTTTATAGGAACGAAGAGGGCTCGCTCATGCTTGAATCGAGCAGTGGTAAATCTATTTTTGAAGTCCGGGAGATCTTTGGGGTTTCTTTTCCTCTGTCCTTGGAGTCTGTCTTCAGCATGGGCGTGATCACGCCCTGAGATATTGTCTGGGTTGATTTTTGTGAGGATCCCCGTCTTGCCTGTATTCCTCGAATCCGGAGACCGATGCACTGTCCCGTAACTCTTGTTTTGACAGTCGAGGAGGATATGGTATGATGAAGATAAGATAATCTCAATCCAGCAGCTTTGAAACGGATGCCTGAGGTGACCAATTGTCCTTTGCAAAGGGAGGACGTCTTTACTATGGAATATCCCTGTCATATATTTCATTGTTTTCCTTGACCTGACCCTTGAGTCTTCCCGTGGCTTTGTTTGCCTGCTCGTCAGCTTCCGCATTGTTGTTTCTTAAAACGTGCTTGTAAGTCACTTTGCTGATGCCCTTGATCTGATCCATAATTCGGCCTTTGATTCTGTTTAAGGCGATTTGACTGAAATCTTTTCCGGAGTTCATTGCTGCAATGATGATCGCTGAGTCTCCAATGACTAAGAGATTTTGGATGCCTAACTTCAGGGCGATGGAGATTCCCAACAAAAGGCTATAAGCCTCAGCCTTATTATTCGTCATGGTGCCGAAACCCCACTCGTAAGTAACAATTATTTTCCCTTGAGGATCTCTTATTATTCCCCCGGCTCCAGCTCTGCCTGGGTTATTTTTCTAAGCCCCGTCAAAGAAAAGCGTGAACCGCTTTTGGTTTTGGACCCAACTGTGGATTTCCTCCTTTGTCCCTCTGAGTTTCCAATCATTCTGCCCTGCTCCTATTCTTGACATGTTTTTTGTTCTTGTTTTGCAATTGAATCTCCCGATCCATTCCTTTACCCTATCCTCTTTGTATTCCGGGTCTGCATGAGAAATCCCATTAGCTTCAATTGTTTCAGCGATAATAGCAGTTGTTTTAGCCAGAATGCTAGCTATACTAGGTTTCTTGTTTTTGAATATACATTCGTTCCTGGCTAACCATAACTGCCAGCAGAGGTTTGAAGGGATGCTGGTCCATATCCTCTTAGCTAGATTCATGTTCTTGGTGGCGTAAGGGAAGAGTTTCCCCCAACCTTTCTGGAGGAGGGAAGTCTGATTGGGAAGATCTCCAATGTTTAGAGGACTGGTTATGAGTTTCCAGCAGGATCTTGCTACTGGGCAATCAATGAATAGGTGGTTGATGGTTTCTTCCGCCTCCCTACACATGAAACAAAGTGATGGACCCTGAATTCCTTTCTTCCTTAGGTTTTCTGCTGTCAAGATTTTGCCATGAAGCAAGGTCCAATTGAAAATTTTTATCTTAGGAAGGCTTTCAATTCTCCATGCTGCTTTGTGGAGTTGCCAATTGTTGATTGCCGTTGAATTTTGGAGTGCCTTGTAACCTTCTTTCACTGTGTAATTGCCTCCGGTTGGATCCCAAACATAGTTATCCTCTATCACTCTGTTTGTAGGAGCTGAACCTGTGAGAGAGAGCTTGAGGTTTTTCCATAGATTCTCCAAACCTGTAGGTAGGTGCAAAGTTCTCCATCCTTTCCAACTGTTTTGATCCCAGAGTGAGATATCGAAAAGAGTTTTAAGGTTGGCTTCTGACATCCACTGCTGCAGAGGTCTGAAATTGATGGAATTTTCCCTAGCTTCAGTACCCATAATTCTATCCTTCCACACATTGATATGCTTACCATTACCTGGGACTGTGGAGATGTGAGGCTTGAGGAGGGGAAGAGTTTTTTTGATTAATTTCCAAACAGGGGTACATTGTCTGTCAGTGATTGCTTCGGAGAGGATGTTGCTGTTGATCCCATTCAGATATTTCCTTTTGATGACCTCTGTCCACCAGGTCCCTTTCTCTTTTAAGATTCTCCATATTAACTTGAAGCCCATTGCCATATTTGCCAGCCTAGGAATTCTGATTCCTAGCCCTCCATTTTCTATCGGAAGGATGACCTTTTCCCATTTCACCAAGCTGAATTTTTTGGTGTTTTGCTTTCCCCCCTTCCATAGGAAGTTTCTAAGAATCAGTTCCATATGTTTATGTATGCCTGAAGGTGCGAGGGTGATGGCAAATTGATAGATAGGGAGGGCTGAAAGAATGGCTTTAATGAGAATTGATCTGCCCGCCAAGTTAAGCCAATACATCCCCCAGCTCTGCAGTTTCCCTCTTAGCTTCTCAATAAGCTTGATCCAAACTTCATTTTTGAGTGCCTCTTTGGCCAGAGGCAGTCCTAAGTACATGAAATGAGACCAATTAGATTGGGCTGGGATTTCCATTATTAGTGAGATTCTTTGGGTTATGTATCTTGGTACATTCCAGGTGTAAATCATGCACTTATTATTGTTTAATTTGCCCCCCGAGGCTTGAAGGAAAAGGTCCAGGATGGTCTTGAATCTCCTGGCCATGAGGCTTGATGCACCTCCGATTAATAGAGTGTCATCTGCAAATAAGGAGTGATTGATCCCTTTTGCTCCTCGGATGATGTCCACTCCTGTTATTTCCTTCAGCTTTCGCTTGTTTTCCAGGTGCAAGCTCAAAGTTTCTGCCATGATGATGTAGAGGAAAGGAGAAAGAGGGCATCCTTGCCTCAGGCCTCTTGAGCTCTTGAAAGCGCTGCAAGGCCTACCATTAATTAAGGGGGCTGTCCAATTTTGTGAGATGCTTTCCATAATCCTGCTGATGAAGAGCTCTGAGACACCGAACTTCTCAAGGACATTCCGCATAAATGTGTGATTTACCCTGTCAAAGGCATTCGCCATGTCCAACTTGATTATCATACCCTTCTCCTTTCTAGCAACACTACTGTGTATCGCCTCCTGAACCAGGATTACATTGTCTGTTATATGTCTCTTGGGGAGAAATCCTCCTTGGTTATCGGAGATAAGAGAGGGAAGGATTTTTTTGAGCCTATTTGCCAGAATCTTAGTGATAATTTTGTAAGAGACATTGCATAATGAAATCGGTCTGAACCTGTCAAAGGATTTGGGATTGGGTTCTTTTGGAATTAGCGCTAGATGCGAAGACTTGATACTGCTGCCCATTTTACATTTTGAGTGGAAGTTTTTCACCATTCTTATGTAATCTTTCTTGATGATATCCCAGTGGGTTTTGTAGAAGCTCACCGTGAAGCCATCCGGCCCGGGGGCTTTGTCTAGAGGCATACTATTGACTGACCATTCGATCTCCTCTATAGATATTTCTTTGTCCAGCTCACGATTTTGTGCTTCTGAGACCTTTCTCTCTATAATGTTGGCGAATTCTGGATTGTCTTGGTAGAGAGGATCAGCTGTGAGAAGAGTTTGGAAGTGTTTAGAAGCAGCCTCCTTGATTTCCTCTTGGTCCGTAAGTTCTTTGCCTTCGACCATTACCCTTTCTATGTTATTTCCAGCTCTCCTTACTTTGAGACTGTTGTGGAAAAACTTGGTGTTTTTATCCCCAGAATTGAGCCATAAACATCTCGACTTCTGTCTAATTTCTTCCTCTTCTTTACGATGTTGATTGTAAAGTGCTTTGTACAGCTCGCTTTCTTTCCTCTGGTCTTCCTCCGTTTCTTGGACTGCTTCCTTTTCCTGGTTCCACTGCTCTAAGTTCCTTTGCAATTCATTTTTTCCCTTCTTTTCCTCGGTCACGTGGTTCCTCGCCCACTTCTTTATGGCAATCCGCAGCAGTTTGATCTTTGTTTCCCAAACGAAGTGGGGGGAGCCTGTTATCTCTGTTGTCCATGCTTCTTTTATCGTGGTTTTGAAGTCTTCACTGGAATCCCATGCTCTGTTATATTTGAAAGGCAGCCCATGTCTTCTCCTTTGTCTAAGTATAACGCCACTGGTTTGTGATCTGAGTTGAAGCCCTGTATTATTGTGCTGCGGATCCTCTGGAAGCTGGCGACTGTTCTCTCTTGTACTAAAATTCTATCAAGTCTCTCTTTGATGTTATTCCTACCTGTTCTTTTGTTTGACCAAGTGTATCGGCCATTTTGGGGAGGTATGTCTATGAGGTTATGTGTTTGTATAATGTCCTCCAATTTTTCTCTATAGGGATCCATAATAAATTTCCCTCCTAGTTTCTCCTCAGCATTCCTTATTAGGTTGAGATCCCCGCCTAGGAAAATATTCCTCCCCTGAGCTGTCTCAAGATCTTCAATTAGGGAGTCCCAAAAAGAAGCTTTGTCCCTGAAGTGAGGGGGAGCATATACGTTGTATATTGTATATTCCTCCTTCTTGTCTGTGCTTTGCATATCCATTCTGATCCACCATCTGCTTTGCCTGTTGTCTATGAGTCTCCAATTACTTTTGTTCCATATTGCCCCTATTCCTCCTGATGCTCCTATTGCACTCGTGGCTATTCCTTCATATTTTCTATTTCTTATCAGGCTGTTTTGGAATTCTTGTTCACTGATTTTGGTCTCCTGGAGTAGGAGGAAGTCTGGGTGTTCTGCTTTAATAAGGTCTCGGACTGCGTTTTCTTTTAGGGAGGAGCCCATCCCCCTACAGTTCCAAGAGACCAAAATCATCATTTACCTGATTTGTTGTGGATCCCACTTTTCTCCTTCAATTTCTCCCCGCTTCCTTTGGTCTTATCAAGATAAGTGTCCATTGGTTGCTGGGTCCCTGTGACCATTTCTTTTGCCGCATTCTCATCTCTTATTTCTTTGTTTGATTTCCTTCCTACTTTTCTCGGAGGATCCGTGGCTGAGATGTTTTCCTTTGTTTTATTTCTAGTTAGAATTCGCTCCACTGTTGGAGGGGGGGAGGCCGGGCGGGGAGAAGAGGGGGAGGTTCTGGGGCCCTTGGGGGACGGAGGTGGGGATGGAGGTTCCTCTGAAGCTAGGGATTCAAAGGGATTAGAGGAGGAGGGGATGGGAGGCCCAGAACTAGATGGGTGCATGGAAGGGAATGGGGTTTCAGATGAGGGCTCAGATGATTCCGGGGGAGGGTTTGTCTTTTTTTTTTTCTTGACTATTTCCCATGCTTCCTAAATGGTTTCATTATTGCTAATATCTTTTGTTCTAGATTTGCTGCATCTGTTAGCAAAATGACCGTATTCATGACATACCTTACACTTGAAGGGGAGCTGCTCGTAGTCCACTTGCTGAATGTGCGTCCACTGGTCTACTTTGAGTTTGATTGCCTCTGGTAAGCCTTTGCCCAGATCTACTTCTACGCATATCCTTGCACAAGCATGCATATTCTCCTTTGGCTCCGATCTGTCTACATATTTCCCTACTGCGTTCCCGATAGCACGTACAGATTCGTCTCCCCAACAGTGCAGCGGTAGGTGCGGCAGACGAACCCAGACAGGGACCGCATTGGGGACGTCCATTTCTGGGTCGAAATCAGGAGTCCAGCGATTGAGATAAAGTCCTCTGGTGTCCATGAAATAGGGTCCGTTTCTGAAGATGAGGTTACGATCCTCCACTGATTCAAAGAGGAAGGTGAAGAAACCCCTTCCGCAAAACCTTATTGCGATTTTCCCTTGGACCATCGCATTCCAGTTTCTTTCCACCCAGCGTTGGACCGTGCGGGGGGAAGGCCATAACCCCGTGAACTGTCCAACCAGGCCTCGTTCTGCAAGAGCCACAGCAGCTCTTCTTGGAAGTGCTGGGGGAAGAGAGACTTCCGGGATTTCATCCAACTTTTTGACAAACTTTGAGGCTGAAGGGCGGATCCTTTCCTTGTTGCTCTCTGGAATGAGAGATGCGAAGGCTTTCTCCATTTCTGCTTGCTCATGAGAAGGCGGTTCCATTGGTCCTCGCAGGGGCTCGCAGGCAGCTTGCTAGGAGGCCAGGAGGCCCGAAGAAGAAGAAGGCAGGGGGCCTTGAGAAGGAGGGAAGGCAGCGGGAGGCAGCAGCAGCCTCAGGGCTGCCGCGGAAAGGGCAGGAGGCCCGAGAGCGGAGAGGGCAGAAGGCCCGATCAGGCAAGAAGAGGCCAGGAGGCCCGGATGCAGAGAGGGCAGGAGGCCCTGGACGAAGGGGATCAGAAGCAGAGAGCTACGGCCCAGCAGCAGAGCTGCCAGGCACGGGCGTGCTCAGAGAGTCAGGGGCGCGACAGGGAGCAGGGGCTCTCCATCCATCCCGCGCATCTCCGTGAACACCATGTTTTCTAATTTAAAAATTTTAATCATATTGGGGGCGATGCAATTGGCTGGGAGAGTTATTAATTAGTCTGAATGACTAAATTAATCCTCATTAAATGGTGGAGGGGTCGGGGCTCTTAATTAGTTACAGATTAATTAATTAATCCCAATTATTTGTTTGTGGTTATACTTAACCATAGGACGGGATATGTAAAAATTTGGGGTTTTTTCATATTTATAATAATACGGGAGTGGGCAGCTTTGTATAGGGGAATTATATAATATAAGTTAAAAGTTAATATGATCGAACAAATGGAAAAAGCGCTAAATGCAATCTTTTCTGAATATATTTCATCATACAACATATTGACTTAGACTAAAGAGTATAAAAGGGTTTTTATGAAGATTTATTTCAATTTTCCTAAGTAAAATCCTATGAAAGTAGATGAATGACTTATGGATGGTTTTAAGTACTTAAGCTTTTAAATTATTGGGCCGAGGGTCCGGTCCCTCCAGAAGTTAGATAAATGCTTTGAGCCCCTTTAATTTTCAAATGCTTTAGTGCTTAGGGGGAATTAGTGAAAATTTAGGGAAAGATGAGAAGGGGAGTTAATTATTTGACCTTGCCTTGCTTGAAATGCTTCCAGTGTAATGTATGCCTTGCACTTGTGATGAAAGTAAGAATTAACACATTTAGAATCCTTATCCATCACATGTAATTCTGCAACATCATCTACCTACCCTACCTACTTTAACCTACCATTTTTTCTTCTTTATTTGGGTGCACTTAGACTGGCAAACCCTTATCACACTTTATTTTCTTTTACATGTAGAAATCTATCTAAATCTAACCTTATTACATCCAAGGGCTCAGATTAAACTGTTGAGATCCTTTTATTCACTCTACCTATCTACTTATCTTCCAAGATTAAACAGTTTGGTCAGATTTTATTCTCTATCTCTAAAACATAAAATTCAAATATGAACTAGCCAAGCTCTAGTTGTTTGACTATTCATCCATTGTGGCATAAGTTACAAGCTACACACAATTGTTTATTACATAAGAGTAAAAAGTAGTGGCATTTAGACTTGCACACTTTCCTCGGTCTTTCTTTTGGTGGGGTTCATTTTCTTTCACTTTTTTTACCATTTTATTCTTTTCACCCTTTGAATTTATTTTTTTAGGGTATACCCTCTTTACATTTTTTAAATTTTTTGATTTTTTGACAATATGGAAAACCTTTGCAACAAGGAAAGGTATGAACATATTCATAGCTCATCAAGTCAATCATGAAATATGACACCTATTGGTATAGGAGCATAACAGAATTCACCATGCAACCTGAACAATGGAGTTCTCGCTCCCAACCCCTGCAGATGTCTGACTCATCCAATCAGGATGGCTTCACCTATTGGTATAGGAGCATAACAGAATTCACCATGCAACCTGAACAATGGAGTTCTCGCTCCCAACCCCTACAGATGTCTGACTTATCCAATCGGGATTGCTCGGGAAGTGATTTGGAGGTAGCGTTGGGGGATAGGGTTGTTGCAAGACCCAAGCGGGGAGGGTGTGTCGTTGATGGTGTGAATAGGGCATCATTTTGTGCTCGAGGTGGCTTAGAAGTTGTGGGCTCCAAGCAGGGTGTTCGTGCATCTCGCGGTGGTGGGAATGGGAGTGTGAATCGTGGTCGTGGAGTGGGTGTGTGCGGTTAGGGTATCATGTAGGAGTGTACAGGTCTTCTAGGGCAAACAACTACTGGCTGACAAAACTGCTTTATTAATCAAAATGATTGCTTCAGTTAGTTCTGAATAGTCTGGAAGCATACGACATGACCATAAAGGAAGAGCATGACGCTGTCATGGCCACGCTAAACCAGTTGCACTACTTTCAATGCCATGTCAGAGAAAGGATTTTGGTGGTTTGGTGGGGGAAAATTTGCTAACAGAGAAGATCGAGAAGTTGCAAATGTGGCTTGCTCACTTTGAGCAACATGTTAGATGTTCATATCACCCCCTCTCCCTCTAGGGACAGAGCCAGATAATCCAACATCAATCACTTCTGATGATTGATTATAGTAACAAGTGTCCTTCTAGTTCTGTTTTCCTTTTGGTGCTTTTGGCTTGTCAGGATTTGGACTTCTAATATACTTCTCCTATTGTTTTTGTAATATGGTGATATCATTGGTCAACAAACCCGATTGGGATGAGACCACTTGCGTTTTTATAACTATGTACTCTATTATTTATTAATGAATAGATCCTCGACTTACAAAAAAAAAAAAAAAAAATGGGTTAATGCATAATAAACAATTGTGGAAAAAAAACTAGATTCTTCTACACCCATTGAATGATACAATATAATACCAACAAAGGTGGATATATATTATATTTTATTTAATATAATTCACAATTAATTAAATACCTTTTTATACATTTTTTTTTGTAAATAAACTTGTATTATTTATGAAAATCAAATCACATCAATCTTTACAGAATCGCACTACACAACAATACATATTCTTCCATCTTGGATTTACAATCCAAGATTGTTCATGGGTTTATCCTTCTTTCCTTTTCTCTTCCACATGTTTATCCATCTCGAGGAGTTATCTGCAATGGATGTAGATAAGAAAGCAACGACATTGCCTTGAGATACTTCCATTATCGAATTCTCTAGCATCTTGTTTGTTTCCTTGTCACTATCTAAGTGATCATATTCATGAGTACGTTTGTACCCACTCATTGATGTTGTTAAATTTATCACTAAGTATCTTACCGTATTGGACAAAGAATGAGTTTCTTCCGCTGAGGATTGAGATTATTCACCGTGAGGTCCAGATGATGTTGATTTGTCTGTAGGATGCTTCTGTTTTTGTGATTTGTCTTACTCATGAGTGACAGTAGTATTCAAATGTTTGGTCCCTTTGGGATCTTACCATCCATTGTTATTGTTCCTACCATTTGGTTGCAAATAAGGTCCATATGAATAGGGGCAGGAATTATGATGATGACTAGGTTGTTGATAAGTCCTACATCGACAACTCATATTTTCATAATCCACTAGTTGAGAATAAACCCTATCTCTCCATTTGAGAATGATTTTCTCCAGAAAGCCTTTACAGAGATCCACTTTAAGACATAAGAAAAAAAGTGTGTTGATTCCTTTTGTAATCCTTTCAGTGCTGACTTTGATGAATCGGCCTAGAAAATATCCCATATTTTCAAGGATATTTGGATGTGTCATATGGATAGGAAAAGTTGGGAGTCGCACCCATACTAGGGTTTCTAGAGCCGACATAAAGAGTGGATTGAAATTCGGAAACCACGATATAAAAGAGAGGTTGTACTGGCCCGAAAACTAGGGTCCTTGTTCAAAAACCTTTTATGGGTCTTCTAATTTGAAGAAGTCCACAATAAAGAATCCTTTGGAGCAGAATTGCTGCTAAATGTTTTGCAACTAATTCTGGTGAATCCACTTCTGAAGAGCAGATGATGTGGGCCAAAAACCATTGAATCAAAAATTAATTGCTTGTTTTTCATAATCTATAGCAAGGAATCTACAACCAATGTTGTTCACTTCAAGAGAAGCGGCTTCCACTACCTATTCCACCACGAAAGTTGGTCTAAAGAGCTCTTTAGGTTTTGACAATAATCGTCTGGGTTTTAGGAATTCCTTAAGGGATTTGGATTGGCCTGAAAAGGATGTAACCCCTCCTTTATCTCCACCTCTTAATCTTGCTACAATGTGGATCGAGGCATACTTGAATATGTCGTACTTGCTAAGAGTTTTCTGATCCTAAAGCTGTCGATCCTTCTGTAGGAGCCGAATGCAAACATATGGGATTCTTACCCTATCATAAATCTTGGCTACAAGTGAGGAGATGAGATTTGTGGTCATGAATTGCAAAAAAAAAGAAACCCCTGAAATTATTTTCACAAATATTGTAAACTTCTCCAATTGTGGGGTAAAAACCTCATCTTGATAGCAGAAAAAACACTACATCAAACATGAAATAGATTTAGTCACATCATGGCCTCCTAACTGTCCACAACCATATTTAGAGCAAGTATATTTGCTCTTATCCAAACTTGTCGCTGCCATGTTTAGGTTTTTAGTTTCAAAGTTACAAAGCTTTACCCAAAAATTTGCTAAAATTATCATCTTTTTTATAAACTTAAATAAACCTCCATGGGAAGGCATAAGGGAGGGAGAGATGAGATATTGATATTATAGTTGATTACATCCCTGATCAAGTCCGAAGAAATCCTTGTGCCTCTTGCACTCCCAAGTTATAGGAAACCTTTGTTTCCTTCTTCGAGATGTCCTTCATCCCATTTATGACATCCTTGTGTATATCGATGGAGGAAGATTGCTAAGGCCTGGGCAAGACAGATTCGGAGGACGGTTCCGCTTGGAGCTAGAGGAAGACTCAGGTTGTAGTTTTCCACACTTCATTTAGATTACATCAATAAAGAAATGATGTTCTGTTCCTAATATTTATTGTGTTTATGCATTAATCTATGTTGTGATTTACATATGAAATCTTATGTTAATGCTCATTTGCTAACTTATATGATTTAAAACATATATCATGAACATGCTTTCTATTATTGTTGTTGTATATGCTTTGCTTGGATAAGTTACAGGTTCTAAAGGCATTAGAAAGAGCAGAGGGTTTGGACCCTACGGGATCGAACTCGAACGTAGGAGCTTCGGGTAATACCTCTTCTTCCTACTTCAGTAGTTTAAGCATTTATACTATTTGTTTGCATGTTTCTTTATGTTTTATGCCCTCATCTCTGTTGGCATTTTCAACCCAAGACCCTAGGGTGTTTCCACCCACAACAGAATTGGTGACTCTGTTGGGGAAAGCATTCTTGTTTTTCCTAGTTTGGGTTATTTGTTCTTGATCAGGGTTTGTTTTCTTGATTTCTTGTTTTTACAGTGTCAGTGACTTATTGGCTTCCCATGCATCAAGTCTAATCTTTTGGATCAAGCCTTGATTTTTTATTTTTCTTAATTGAACTTTTTATACGCGTTTTTTTATGGATATAGTAGCATATACACGTTTGTTTCCTCAAATAGACTCGCGTATACGTGAGTTTCCTGTGTTTGAAATGTGTGTGCATGCCTCTGTGCCTTTACACAATCGCGTATACCTAATTTTGAATTAATTTTTCAAAATATTTTGCCCGGTTAAGTCTATTCCTCATGACTATTTCTATTTTCTAGTCATTCACTGCCAGTAGAGCTCTGCTCTCTTGCAAGTTTTCAATTTCAAATCTTCTTCTTAGTGAAATACCTAGTTGACCTAGGATTTCTTTTTTAGTAAGGTTTCAGTTTGCATTTTGGATTCAAGGCTTCTTTTAGAAGTTCTTGGTTGTTCTGGCTTTCTAGAACAAGAAATTGGTTTCAATTTCGTTTATAACCCAAATTTCATATTGCTTTGCTTTCCCTTTTGGTTGACCTATTTTGTTTTTCATGGTTTTTTAGTGTCTCTTTGGAAATCTTGAGAGTCTTTCTTGACATTCTGTTGGTTTGTTGAAGTCTTTTATACTGCTATTCAAATCAATTAATGCAAGTTTGTAGTCCTTTCTCGTTTCAAGTTTCATTTTATTGATGAGTTGCATAACTTGCGAAGTTCAGGGACTCTTTATGCTTGTTTCTTGATCTTTGAAGTTTAGTAGTCTTTTGTGACCTCAAAAAATTCTTTGGGTTTTTAAAAGAAAAATACAAAAACATAGCTTTTGCCTTTCTTTTTCTTTTCAAGTTTTTGTTTTTGGTTTCTTTTGTTTTGTTTTTAAGCAATTGTGAACTTTTTCAATTGGTTTTGCTTGGTTTTGAGGGAAATTTGTTATTGAATTTTTTCCCTCTTTATTTTCAAGTTGGCTTATTGAACTTGTAAAGAAACACATTTGCTTATTATATGAGCATTCATAGGATCTTGCATCATCATTTGAGTTTGAATTAGGTTAGTTTGCACAATAAGCATTTTTAGTCCTTTTGTTAGATTTTGAGTGTGTGGAGTGTTTCTGAAAAAGAAAAGTAAAAAGAAATATCTTACTTATATAAGTTTTTCGTAGAACCAAGTAGAAATCCTTTTTCATCGAAGAAAATAACTACATGCATATAGTGAAGTTTATATTGATTTCTTTTGTGTCGAAAACACCATAACTTTCACTCTCGTTGTACCTTTGACTTAAAGAACGACCCTCTAAAATCAAGCGCTTCAATAAAAAGAACTAGAACGTTTTTAATTTGTCATTAACAACACAACAAGTTTAAGTTTTTTAGGGCCTTGGAATAGATGAGTGGAGAGTTAACTCTCCAAGCTGCTCAAACTATCAAACATAGATGTTGAATAATGAGTGAAACCCAGTGTGGTTAGAAAGACCAGGAAAGCTTTGTGACTCAGAATTAAGCACGAGAGAGAGTGAAGGAAAGGAAGAGAGATACCCCCTCTCCTACTTGTTGGATCTCGCCCCAAGACTGTTCCTCCCGACTTTTGATGCGAACTAGTGCCCTTAGTTGTTATTCCTAGGGATCACATAAGTGGTTGCGGAGAGGAATCTCATGGCACCTGAGGCAAACGTTGCATCACATTCATTAGTACTTCTGGAGGGTACCCTTGCGAAGCTTGGGTGCTTGCACTGGCAAAGGATATTTTCTAGAGGTCAACGTAACTTTTTTTGTTATCTTCACTAGTAGGCCTGGGCCGCCATTATCCCAGACTATTTTCGAAAGGTCCTTGATTTTCACTTTCTTGTATTTTGGTGTTCGGTCCTCATCACCCGAAGTAGAAATACTTGGAAGTAGCTTGAATGATTGTATCTTTTAGGTACTTTGTTAGAGAGTGCTCTTTGCTCCTAGTTGGCCTAGCTTTATAAAAAAAATGAGTCTTTAATTAGTTCTCTTAAAAATAATTAAAAGTGGTTGATCGACCAGTTCATCGATCTAGGAGGCTTCGTGGGCTTTCACCTATGAGTGTTGAGCCTTCTTCTAGAAGGCGTAGGAGCAATTATGTCGGTGATTTCCAATCAGTGGCAATAGACGCAATAGAGATTGATCCTCCGGTTGAAGTTATTGATTCACAGAATAGACCTAGTATAAGTAGAGAGTTGGAGAGGAACACTCCAATCCTTTCTAGAGTCCTCTTCCAGTCGAAAGACGTTATAGAGGTTGAAGAACTTCCTGAGTCTCCTTTGACTCCTAATTCTCCTCTTCCTCCCAATCATCTAGACGTTTTATTATACGTCGGGACTCTGACCCACAGGCCTTCGAGCCTAGGTCTATTTCGATCTATTCCTTCGGTGGCCACTGCTGGGAGCATAGTTTCAACCATGAGTACTACTAGTATGAAAACTCCTTTATCAGTACAAGGAGGAGGTACGATTTCCATACCTTAAATCACTCCTAACACTACAATTTTTTGCTCTACCTCCATTCCATCTTTGAGTGGGGGCACCCAAGGTTTTGCCTCTGGCACTGGTTCTTTCCCCTTTGGAATGTTGACTAGGGTAATTCCTTTGGTTTCATTATGTTTTCCATCTGCTGCCTCTACGTCTATGACTTCGATGACAAGTGGGTCATCTTATTTTTAGGGTTTCCCTTTTGGGAGTGGTCATATACCACATTCTAACCCATCTTTAGGATTAATACCTTTTCCCTCCACGGGTCAAAGTTATAATCCTTTCCAAGGATGGACTAACCCAGTTGTTAGCGGACTTGGAGCTGGGAATCAGTTCTCTTTCGGCCAACAAGGGAATATGTTGTATTCCTCCGTGAGTTCATTCCAGAGTTTTTCTCCCTATGTTCATGCATGGAACCCTTACCAAGGGCTCTCTACTCCATTCAACACCTCTCTAGGGGGGCAATTTCACTGGATATGGAAATTTTTCGACAGGAGTTGGACAAACTCCGATTTTTTCTGGGCCATAAGGTTCTCTTTATGGTTCAGGTTTTTCTACGAATTACTTCAGGCAACCTGGTGCCTTCACAAATCCAAGGTATTCTTTTCAGAACGTTGGAAATTCTGCCTAGACCGAGTGGAATCCTCAAGGTCCTCCGCGCTTACCTTTCCTGGAAATGTTAAACTTGCCAGATCTATCCAAATTGATTAATGATCTGATCTAATATAACCTGGCCTGGCCTCTGGTTCCAACCAAAGTTCCATTGGATATACCCAAATTTGAAGGGAAGACCAGTGAAGATCCGGGAGACCATATAACCACTTTCCACTTATGGTGTCCGTCGAACTCCCTAATAGATTATTCAATCAGGTTGAGATTATTTCAATGCACCCTAACTGGGAATGTGGAAAAATGGTACATTGAACTCCCAAAGGGCACCTTCGCTTCGTTCTGTGATTTGGCTACTATATTTTTAAACCATTATCAGTTGCCCGTTCATTATGATGTTGGAACTGAGCTATTGGAAAATTTCCACCAGGACCAAGCAACCCACATTTCAGATCATGTCCAGGAATGGTGGAGAAGGAAGAGGCTCATTAAAGTCTATATTCCAGAAGAATTCCTTCTTGAATGGTTTCTTAAATCTTTGCAACCCGATATTTCTAAGGAAGTATCACTCTCCGATGTATTCATCGAAGAACAGGCTATTTTTAGAGCCCAACAACTAGAACTTATATATTCTCAATATGGGGTTCTTCAAAAAAATTTGCCTGATGCTCCTAGGTCCAAGGTGGATTTAGCTAAGCCAAAGCCAGGTCCCCATGCCGACGGGCTAGTCGGATCGATTGATACTAACACGGCTAACCTGCTAAATCAATTACAGCGGTTGTCTTTACAAAATGCTTCTTCTATGCAAGCATCGCCATCAATGCATATGCATTCTCAACCTTCATCTATAAATGTTGTTCAAACTTCTAACCCAAAGGAAGCCAACAATCTGAAGGGAAGAAGAAAGGATGTGGTAGGAAAACGAATTAGGATGGGAAGGGTAATGCAAACAAACCCAACAATGATGTTGGAGGGGGTAAAAAAGAGTCTAAGAAGAAAGTAAATTTTCCATGCAAGTTATGCAATGGTGACCATTTGACTCATCTTTACCCTAAGATTCAAGATGTTAAGCACTTGTTGGTTCAGCAGGGGTCTTCTAGCTCCCAGGTCATGCTAACTAATGCTTTTCCCCAAGGGCAATAGTTGCTTGTTGGCACGAATTATAGTACCGGTACCCCCGTTGGGGGAAACCAGGGAGGGAAAAATACATCAAATGTTTACATGATGAGTTCACATACTGATGTTTCTACACGGCCAGGTGATTATGGTGAATCAGTATCGTCTAAGGCTAAGTCTACTCCTGATTTTTTAGAGCCACTCCATATTGAGAGGCCCGTAGTTGAGTCTATACCTCGGATGCCGAAAGGCTCCGCAAAACGCTCAACCATTAACCCTAATGCTAAGGCAGCCCATAACTACTCTATTGTAGAATATATGGCTGAGATTCCTTATGCTATGTTGGCATTAGAGGTACTCCAGTCATGCCCAACACAAAGGAGTGCATTGCTCATTGCGATCGGAGCGATTGATCCAAAAAACTCTCTTGTTCTTACATTCGATATCTCAAACATTAAGAAGAGACTCCCACATCATATGGCTTTTCAAATCAAGTCTACATATCGAAAGACTAATATCTTTCAAATTGTAGTTGATGAGGGAGCTTCCACATGTGTAATGTCTATATCATGTTGGAAGGCTATTGGATCGCCTCAATTCGTTCCTTCACCTACTCTATTAACAACATTTGATGGTCATTCTCATAGACCGCATGGGATTATTCCAACCTTTCCTATCTGTGTTGGGGGTAAGGTTGTAAATATTGAAGTAGAAATAATTGATGCTAATTTGGACTACAATCTCCTTCTAGGTAGGAATTGGATTTACGAAATGGATGCTATTGTATCATCGTTATTCTGCATCCTTTATTTTCCTCATGAAGTGAGAATTGTAAAGGTCGATCAGATGGATTATTCTCCGAGTGAGTCCAATGCATCTTTTGAATCTACTGTTTCGTTAGTGAACAATCCCAAGCAGCCTATAGAGAATTTAGGAGTTGGAATGTACTCTTCCTTAATGGGTACCTTTGACTTTCCTGCTCCTATAGCTATAATTAATGTTATTTCATCCTCTAAGGCACCTTCTCGAAAAGAGTTCTTTAGAACTCATTATTTTTCATATCCTTGTCCCTTACCCTCATCTACCACCACATTAGATGAGGGGCGGGTAGGTGGAATGGTATTTCCTATGTCTACAGTTGAAATTGTTTATCAGTCTATTGTTAACACTACTGACTCTGATCCTACTCCTTTTTCACCAAAGGAGCTGGATGGGATGTGGCTCCGGCTTGGGCTCTAGATTCGACTTTAGCTATGGATTGCTTAGATATTGTTTTTCCATCTGAAGAAGCAATTCTAGAAGCAATGACGGGTGTTGAAAGATCGTGAAATGATTTGCATCATCGGTCATATTTTCTCCCTCATTTGCAAGAAGTAGAATCAAGTTTTTCCAGTTCCTCATCTACTAGTGATGTTCATGCAGTTTTAAATCCTTTGGCCCCAACACAGTTTTCCACCAAAGGTAATATGTCTATTATTTCACAAACTGTTCTAGTGAACATCTCTAGGAATCCCAACATTATTGAAAATGTCTTCATTGGAGCTGACTATTCCCCTGAAGAAATTCAAACTTATACCGATCTCTTTAAAGAGTTTCGAGATGTGTTCGCTTGGTCTTATGAGGAAATGCCTGGGATAGATCCATCTATAGTCCAGCATGAGATCAATATGTATGAAAATGAAAAACCTATTCGTCAGAAACTTCGACCGGTAAACCCTAGAAAAGCAGCAACTATCAAAGTTGAGGTTGAGAAGTTGCTTAAGGCGGGTTTCATATACCTCGTTCCTTTAACTGAGTGGGTCTCTAATCCTGTCCCCATAGACAAAAAGCAAGGAATGATCTGTGTATGCATTGAATTTAGGGACCTAAATAAGGCTTGTCCTAAGGATAATTACCCCATGCCCTTTATTGATCAGATTATTGATGAATGTGCGGGCAATGAAATTTTCTTGTTTATCAATGGATTTTCTGGTTATAATCAAATTACTATTCGTCCAGAAGATCAACATAAGACAACTTTTATTTTCCCCTGGGGTACATTTTCATATAAAAAGATGCCTTTTGGTATTAAAAATGTTGGAGCTACCTTTTAGCAGGCCATGTCGTATGCTTTCCACGATATCAAGCATGTTATCAAAGCTTATTTGGACGATTTAACTGGTCGTTCTCGAAAGAGAATAGATCATCCTAAACATCTTCAATTGATTTTTGAACAATGTTGTTTTTATAAAATCCAGTTGAATCCGAATAAGTGTGTTTTCGTTGTCACATCTGGTCGGTTGTTGGGATTCATCGTAACGACTGAAGGGATTCGTGTAGATCCCTTTAAGGTTTAGGTAATACTTCAGATGCCTCCCCCGTCCTCTATACGTCAACTTCAGAGTCTCCAAGGAAAAGCCAATTTCTTAAGGAGATTTATAGCTAATTACGCCAAGATTACAAAAGGATTTATGAGATTGCTTAAGAAAGGGGTCCCATTTCTATGGGATGATTTCGCGCAACGCTCCTTTGATGCTTTGAAAAAAGCATTAACCTCTGCTCCTTTGTTGAGTCCACCTGATTATAGCAGAGACTTCCTTTTATATCTCGCTACAACAGAATCAACTATTGGTATGGTTCTGGTTCAGGAGGATGATGCTTTATGTGAGCACGTAATCTACTATCTGAGCCGAGGCTTAGTAGGTCCTGAACTACATTATTCTCCCATCGGGAAATTAGATTTGGCAGTTGTCCATGTTGCCCAACGACTTAGACATTATATTCTGCTTCGAAAAACTTTCATCTTATCAGCCGCCAATCCATTTCACTTTGCTCTCAGCAAGTGAGTGATTGGAGGCAAATATAATAGATGAACTCTCATTTTACAAGAATTTGATCTCAAATTCATGTCGACTAAGTCTAAGAAATATTTAGTATTTGCAAAGTTGATCTCAGAGTTGTCTTATGAGGAAGCAATCGTTTATGAGGAGACTTTTCCTGATGAAGATATGTTTCTTATTTCCTCGCAAGATCCTTGGTATGTAGATATCATTATATATATCTAGACTTCGAAGTTTCCACTCACGTTTTCGAAGGATGAACGTAGAAAATTGTGTCACCTCACTAAAAGCTATATTATTATAGGTGACACTTTATATTGTCGTAGGCTTGATTCAATCCTTAGATGTTATTTAACCTTAGAAGAAGTTGAGTCTATGCTTAATGATTGCCACAATGGAGCTTGTGGTGGTCATCTATCTAGGCTTGCAACAACCCAAAATGTTTTGCGTGCAGGCTACTTTTGGCCTTCGATTTTCACAGATTGTATTGAAGCGGTCAAGAGGTGCCATCTTTGTCAGGTTTATACTTGGAAAATGCGCGCACATCTAGCTCTGCTTTTCCCTGTGATCACCGTCGGTCCTTTCACAAAGTGGGGTATTGATTTTACTACTTGTAATCCGCCTTCGGTAGGAAATCACAAGTATATCATCGTAGCTGTAGAATACTTTACTAAGTGGGTTGAGACTATGCCTACTTTCAAGAATGATGGTGAAACAACAGCCTTTTTTCTCTTCAATCAAGTTATTTCCCAATTCAGTATTCCTAAAGAGATTGTCACTGACCATGGCAGTCATTTCCAAAATCAAATGATGTCTGAATTGGCTCTTAAGTTGGGTTTTTGGCAGGAGCATTCATCTCTGTATTATCCTCAGGCCAATGGGCAGGTTGAAGCCATGAATAAATCCCTAAAAATCATCCTACAAAGGATGATTAACAAAGCTCAATCCAATTGGCACATTATGTTATATCCGACACTTTGGGCATACCGAATGTCAGTTAAGACTGCCACTAGTTTTACTCCCTTTCAACTAGTTTATGGGTTGGAATCCATTTTTCCTATGGAATGTGAAATTCCTTCCCTTAAATTAGTTGTTGAACTTCTTCTCGATACTTCTAGTCTCGAAGAATGCCTCGTTCATTTGGAACATCTCGATGAGCAGCGTCGAGATGCAGCCATAATCAATGAAGCTCATAAGAAGAGGGTAAAAAATCAATATGATAAAATTGTTTGTCCTAGAGTTTTTTCTGAAGGCGACCTTGTCCTGGTCTACGACCAAGACAAAGATGCCTTGGGGGCAGGCAAGTTTAAATCTATGTGGTACAGTCCCTTCATTGTCAAAAAAGTTTTGAAAAAGGGGGCTTATGAGTTGATTGATTTCGAGGGAAACAAGTTGGCGGAGCCCAGAAATGGGCTCTATCTTAAAAAGTATTTTGCTTAGGCTTTGGCCTAGCTTTTGCTTGATTGTAAATATTGTATCTTTGTACATGTCTATCTATCGGTTTTATAGTGATGTCGATATTTTGATCTTCTTTGGCAACTATTGATGGATGATTTGATATATCTAGGGTTCGTTGATGGTGCTAGTAGGCACACCCGGAACCTTGCTTCCGCAGCTTGGGTGATTTATTATCTATCTGGCCAGTTGTTGGTTTCAAGAGGTGTATGTATCGGTCTTACTTCAAATAATGTCGCTGAATATACTGTTGTTATTAATTTACTATCTGAAGCAATATCTCTTGTTATTGATTCACTAGTAGTTTACTTGGATTCACAACTGGTGGTATCTCAACTGAATAACATCTATCGTGTGAGAGATCCTTATTTATATCGTCAATTTCTGAGAATGTGTTTATTACAAAGATGATTTTTTTATATCACATTTGTTCATATTCCACGGTTAGAAAATTCATTAGCAGATTATATCGCTAATCAAGCATTAGATTGGCATATAAATCATTCATCACATTAAAAATAAAAAATAATCGAAGTATCATCTATATATATATGATCACCATGATAAACCGTCTATACATGGATAGAGTTTTGTGTCCAAAATAATATACAAAATCGAGACAAAATGTCCTACAAAATTAGGGCTTATGCCCATCAACATGTCTAATCAAAAAAAGATTTGATCATCCATCTAGTGATCCTGCTCAGGATGAGCAGCAAGGAATAAAACGATGGCATTTGCCACCCCCCAAAATAGATGCACCCAATCGTCGTTGCATCTCCTATCGTAGGTCTTCTATAGCCACAATAGGTACATGGTGAGTTAACCTCACCAAGTTTCTTTGTACTACATGGAGGGTCCTCTCAGTCTCTGCTGCGACTCCTTCTACGTCTCTTCCACGACACCTATGTCAAGGTAGACCATCAAGTCTCACTGGTCCAACATCTGTGTCATGATCAATAATTTTGTAAGTATTTTGTCTCATCAAAAATATTTTTGTTCATTTATGCTTACAATCCAAAAAAAATCTTAAAATTAAAAAATTAAAAAACATTTGTACCTATGGTGCCCCATGCTGCATCTGGTGGCAACACCAGATCTAGATCTCCTCTGAAGTCCATTCTGGCATAAGGGTAGTCTTCGACCACAATGACTTGTTGTTCCCACCAAAGGAAAAACTCGTCATCAAATGCATTCCTAGGGACCTCACTGCCCCCTAGTCGTTTCATTAAGTCAGCCCACCTGCCCATCCGTGGATCTCTTGGGTTGATGATGGTGGACAATACCTTGGGACGAATCCCGGGTACTCTCTCAAAGAAGAAGGAACACAAGATGGTTCCATATCCAAAGTTCTTTGTTTGACCCTTATGGATAGAAGTAAGTTATTTTTCATATTGGCTAACAGGGGTGTGCACCAATCGAAGACTGCAGTGAGACAATCCACTGCAAGACACATTGAAACATGAGAGGTCTTATGTATAGAAGCAGAACCATTTACCCTAGAAATGGTAAAAATAAGGATTCTCAGTGATAGTCTCTCTACATGTTTTATTGAAATCTGGGTTCCAATCTTCTCGGTGTTTCCTGAACAATAGATGCATACATAGTCTTCCACACTAAGACTACCTCTTGTTCTTCCTGTTGAGTGGACCCTCTCTCCCCTCCGGGAAAGACCTGTGATGAAATAGATATCCTCTATTTCAATCCTCAGGGGCATCTGATCAATAACAAAAGCATCTTCTTCTGGATTCCAGTAGTGGATTAACATCTCAAGCAACCTGGTATTTGCCTTCATATTCGACATTTTGAAAAATTTTAACAATCTGCATCCTCGTAAGGCATCTAATGCATTTTGATCTTCCATTACTTCATTATCAATCACACTATGCTCTCTTTCACGCCAAGTAATCGACATTCTGCAAAAAAATGATGTTTTGAATCATTAAAACTGTGTTTCAAATTTTGAATTCGTGCACACGTGGGTTCGATATTAACACAGTCACATATAGGGCTTTCCTGCACGCGGTTCACATGTGTCCAACCCGCGTGTACGCAGAGTGAAAATTTTAAAATAAATTCCCATGGTTAAATTTGTGAAAAAATCATTTAAAAATCATTAAAACTTGTTAAAAGCTCAGTTAGAAGGTTACCTAGAAGATTGGAGGCCGTTTGAACAGATGAATTTGATGGAGGAAACTTGCTTGGTTTTTTCTCCATAACTCCTTCACCCAATTGCTCAAAACACAAATCAAGAATTGTGATTCAAAAAGTCCTTATATAAGTTGACATGTGAAAATTACTTTTTCTAAAGTTTATTTTATTTTTTGTTGGTTTTCTTACCTTTTTGGCTTGGACTGTTGGGATGGGTTGTTTTTATAGGATACTTTGGAGATTTTTGAGAGATTGCTTCCATTCCATGATTGCAAACCCGTCATGGAAGGTATTGTTTTTTCACTAGCACATAGGTTAGGGAGCATCATTTTCCGTTGCATTTTGCATACTAGCCTCCATACTGCGATATTTTTTCCATAGGGTTGACCCCATCATGTCTTGGTTCTAAAACCATTTTCACTCGTCGACTTGTAAAATCATGATATGATGGTAGAGCCAACCTTTACATGGGCATCTTAGTTAGATCCTCGTTAGCATATGTTTCCCATGCTGCTATATTGCATAGGCTCGGGAGTCCTCTTTAATGACTTGTGCGTTGAAGACTCATTCTCTTACTTCTTCGCTATTTTTCTAGCTTTATACCCTAGAGGCTCCTTTGTGTTGAGTTGTACTGTTGCATTGCATGTTGACCATTTGTACCTTTTGGCCTTAAGCTGACTTCACTTGGACTCGTGTTTAAGCCACTTTTTGACCATGTCTTTTGCGAAATCAACCTTGCAATCACTTAGCCTCTATAACTTGACACCCTTTCACCCATGGAAATAACATTCCTTTGAGTGTCATTGACCAGTTTCATCACCTTGCATTGAGCATAGGAATGTTCCCCTCCCAGGAACTAGTAAATCTATATTTGGACACTTGTTCTTTCCATTGTACTATAAGCATTCTTTTATTCTTTTTTCAGGCTTCATAAATATGAAAAAGAAAATAAAAATATATGTATCCCAAAAAGAGTGGAACAGGACATTATTTCCATGATTGAAGGCAACTAGAGTCAGTTGTGTCGCCCTTGAACAAAGCACTCAAAAATTAAGTCTTTCCTCCATTGGGATGGGCTTTAGTTTGACTTAGGAGAGCCTTAACCTTGTTATTGAGTCATTACTCCTTCGATTGGTTATCTCTTCCAATCATATGGAGAGTTTTCTTATGCCTCCTGCATGACAAACTTATACAAAGTTATTATATGCTGCCATGTAGTCACATTTGAGTCGTGCTCTTGTTCAAGGGAAGTAAACCTAAGTCGGCCTTTCTGCGATGTCTCTTGACCTATTTTTCAGTCGGTCATCCCTGGTTGTCAGAGTCATGTTCATTATCACATCAACTATTTGGTCCTTTGCTCGTGCTGGTTTGAGAAGGTCTCCACTGACTTCTTGCTAGCGGGTCTTGCTCTTATCGACTACAACAAATTGCTCTGAGAGCAGATCTAGAGTCACACCCTGGCCCTATTTTCATTATTGATAGGTCACCTTATGCTCAACATCGATCAATATCATGGGTCTTTGACTGAGTGGTTTCCCTTGTGTTCAACGTCAAATTTCATTATCACACATTGGGATTCGTGCAGTACCTTGGTTTCCATTTGACCCTATTGGTGGATCCCTCGCCTCTGTGTCAACTTCCATTATTGGTTGGTTCAGAGGGTTTCTATCATGCGCTAGCCACATCTTGTGTACACTGGAAACGTGCTTCGGTTGGGTTACTACATCTTTCTTCATCCGATTCCTTCCACATTTTTGGCCTATGGGTTACACTCGTGCTGGATTGATGAAGGATGCCTTAATGCCTTCCTTCTAGCAGATCTTTTCCCAACGACTTCAACTCATTGCTCTGGGAACAAGATCTAGAGTCCATTTGACAGTACCTTAGGGTTTGCAGTCATCAGTGGCAAACTCCTTCGTTATAATTTGTGGGAAAACATCATTGTCTCCTGATTGGTAGATTCTTCCAAGTGTTCGACTACAACTCATTTATTCACACTTGTTAGATTGTAATGGGTACCTTGACTCTCATCATCACTATTGGTGATTAGTCTCGTGTTTGATAATGGTATACATCAGTGACCAGTAATCAAACGATTTCTCACATGGTCGACTTCAGATCATTTATTCCCATGGTGTAGAAATGTACCATGGTGGTCGGTGAAGACCTTGGGTTTGCATCAACATTTCTTGGTTCACTTGTAAGTTGCTCTTGTTTCTGCTTGTTGACACCAGCCACCTTATATGTTGCAGTTCATTACAGTGACATCCTATATGTTGGCACCTGAATTATGTGTAGTACCATTTGTTCCACCATTTGACTTGGTACTTTTTGGATTAGATTTATGACTTCAGTGATCAGCTTTCTACTTCAGCATCATTGATCAGTTCTTTATATGTGATATTGAGACATGTACTTCTATGGATATGATCGGATGATCCACTATGTATTTTCAGTTCCTTTATACTTGTATGCATATTGGATCCGCTTTTGTACTTGACATGTGGACATGCTTTATTATCTCTGAGCATGGGTATGCTCGCCTCAGACAACAACTTTCTTTCTGATCTCTTTCACTGGCTTGGCAGGCTGAATTCTGGTGAACTCCTCTCAGGTCTTGGCATGATTCCTTCTATACACTTAATATATTTCGGCCATCATGTACCCCTTCTGACCTCATATATTAGGGGGCATCTGTTATAGCACCATTTACCACTCTTGGTAGATTTGATGCTCTAGTTATGGCCTAGGGCAACCCTTCCTTTCCAAACTTGGTCCAAATTCTAAAAAACAGTGTTTTACTTCCCATACGTTATTTTTCCCTGTATAAAAAGCGTGTACACAGTCAGTCTATACCCAACCCGCGTATATGTGTTAAAACACTAAAAAATAAATAATCTCCTTAAATTCGTTGCAGAGTTTACGAGTTTTACTCGTTACTCACCTCTTATAGCCTGTGGCCCAACTAAAAAAAAACAAAAAAAACAAAAAAAATACAAACAAAAAAAAAAAAACAAAAACAAAAAAAAAAAAAAAAACAAAACAAAACAAAACAAAACAAAACAAAACGAAAACAAAAATAAAAACAAAAAACAAAATACAAAATACAAAAACAAAACAAAACAAAAGCAAAAAACAAAACAAAACTAATTTGGAGAAGTATAAATAAACCTCCATGGGAAGGCCTAAGGGGAGGAAAGATGAGATATTGATATTATAGTTGATTACATCCCTGATCAAGTCTGAAGAAATCCTTGTGCCTCTTGCACTCCCAAGTTATAGGAAACCTTTGTTTCCTTCTTTGAGATGTCCTTCATCCCTTTTATGACATCCTTGTGTATATCGATGGAGGAATATTGCTGAGGCTTGGGCAAGACGGATCCGAACTACAGTTCTGCTTGGAGCTGGAGGAAGACTCAGGTTTTAGTTTTCCACATTTGATTTAACTTACATCAATAAAGAAATGTTGTTTTGTTCCTGATATTTATTATGTTTATGCATTAATCCATGTTATGATTTACATATGAAATCTTATGTTAATGCTCATTTGCTCACTTGCTTATATATTTAACACCTATATCATGAACATGTTTTCTATTATTGATATTGTATATGCTTTGCTTGGATAAGTTATAGGTTCTAAAGGCATTGGAAGCAGCAGAGGGTTTGGACCCTGTGGGATCGACCTTGAATGTAGGACCTCCGGATAATACCTCTTCTTCCTACTTCAGTAGTTAAGAATTTAGACTATTTGTGTGTGTGCCTCTTTATGTTGTATGCCCTCCGCTCTATTGGGGTTTTCAACCCAAGACCTTAGGGTGTTTCCACCCGCAACACTTATTGCTCTATTAAGGACTAATTCTCATCAACTTTGTTGTGAAACAGGGCGCTGGAAAAGGCCAAAAGAAGTGTGGGAGGAAAGAGTATGCATTTTTTGTTCTTCCGGAAAAGTGGAAACAAAAAAATATTTCATTTTAGAATGTGAAACCTTCAAAGACAACAGGGAAAATTATTTAGATACGCTGGCAGCTAGCTCTTGGGATAATCTATTTAGTGACGGGTTTGTCAAGAAGCTGGGAGCATTTATTTTGAAGCTTCACAGAAAAATGGTCGAATACATCAAGTAGATGAAGCAACAATATGTCCCATAGGTTATCTTTAGCCTTGTGGATGTTAAAATAATTTCTTTCTTTCTTTCTTCTAGAGTTTATAATATTTTGTTTCGTGGTTTTTTTATAATTTGAATTATTGTCAAAAATATTAGAAAAAGCAATAATATAATATATATATAGCATTTCAATAATATTGCTTATAAAAATTATTTTACTAAAATTTTATTATATATTATTTTTCTTTAAGATAATTAACAAGGACTACATAGTAACTAGTACTTGTCGCTTAGTTTAAATATAGCTTAATTAAATTAAAAAATAATAAAGATAAAGATTCTACCACAAAAATAAAACAACTAATAAAATACTTCTTGTTAAATGTCATCACAAAAAATAAAGAAATATGATTAACTAATATTGTTTATATTAACATATATACACTTTAATATATATGTGTGTGTGTGTGTGTGTTCTATTTTTATTAACATAAGTAAATTTTTATAATTAAATTTATTAAAATATGTTTGTAATATAATAATAAGTCATCTTAAATTGAAAATGTGGAGAATTCATGAAAATGGAATTAATAGAAAAGGGGAAAATATAAAAATAAAAAAGTTGAATAAAAAAGAAATAAAACTAAAAATAAAAAATTAGTAACTAATAGAAATGGAAGTTACTAAACAACCCATAATAAGACCTCAACCAATTACAAATAAATAGACTTAAATACTAATAAAAAATAATAAAAATTGAATTCCCAATGTTAAAGTAGACAAACTAATATGCACTCAAAGACCATGCATATATGGAAAGTTTATGATAATTTTTAAGTGATTCTTTTATGACTTGAATTATTGTGAGATTTATATTGGAATAAGCAATAATATAAAATATTGTATATTTAGCAGTTCAAAAATATTAGTTATAAAAATGATTTTCCTAAAATTTTAATTAATGTGAGGTTAATAGGTAGTTTAGTATTATCAAATAAAAATATGATATATAATCATCGTTGATGTCTATAGTTTCAATTCAACAATTATCATTGACCCAATTTCTTGAAATTTTATTGTTTTTTAAATTTGAAATCATTAACCATATTTTTTATGAGGTTCATTTTTATTGGTTTTTGAATTTGAAATCATCAACCATGTTTTTTCTTATGAGGTTCATTTTAAACCCAAGTTTACTCAGTCTAATATGAGCACTTGATTATTGCACTAGGAATTATATGGGTTCAAATAAAATGAGTAATAGTGTTTTGGGTAGTTTGTTAAGGTAATCTATCTTATATTTGACAGAAAGAGACTAGTTATTTTCTCCATACTCGAAACTACATGAGACTCTTGAGTCAATTGTTTGATGAATTGAAGAATGGTTTGTGAGCATTGTGAAGATATCTCAATGTCGATGTAAGTTATTACATTTCATTAAACATCGATGTTACCATCAACACTTAATGATGTTTTCCCTTTGGAATCTCCAACATGTTTAAATTTTGTGCATTATTGGTTCTTGAGTTAGATGTCTTGTTGTTGGATGGATTGAACAACTAGAAGGATAAGAACCCTACAAATTGATTATTTATCTATATTGAGTGCATATGGCATTTAATGAATAGGTCTAAAGGTATTATCCTTGAAAGTTAAGATACTTTTCACCATGGTGTTGTAGATGGCTATGGAACTAAAGTCTTCTTATGACTATTATGAAAGAGTTTGATTAATGCTAAAATAGTAATCTTAGATGGTATATCGGTACTACTAATGAGACTTAGCAGTAACATCCTTGGGGTTCATGTAAGCATCTAAAGGAGTAAATATCTTGTGCTTATAACGCTATAGAGTGAGATTGTTACTTAAGAAGATGAATGTATATATCTATTAACTTGATATGAATGTATGGATGGACATAACTGTGAAACAAGAAATTGTACTTAATATGTTTTGGGTGAAACTATTGTTACCTAGTTGTCTTCACCTCGAAGTTTATTTCATGTTAGTTTTGAGCAGGTTGTATGCCATTCTTCAAAATATAAATCCAACTATAATGGGTTTCATGTACATAAAATGAGGCTTAAAATATATATTTTGTTAATAATTGTTCCATCTTTGAATTATAGACCCCTTCTTGAGATTTAATTTACAAGTAGTGAAGTTTACTGCATTAGAATATACCATGTGTTTTGTGAAATTCGATGCAAGAGAGTTTGGCGAACCATGTAGTTTACTAACCTAGATATTGCATAATTGTGTTTCTATGTTGTTATTTCTAATGCCCCTCCTCTATAACCCCTTTTATACCAAATAAAGTTGGTGTGCCTCTTTCTTGAGATTTTCTTTGCAAGTAGTAGTTTGTGCCACTTTATACAAGAGAGTTTGATGAACAAAATAGATTCCTAATATGGGCTCTAGACAACCAATAATGTTATAAATGATCTTATAATTCTCCCAACTACTCATTCAAAGGGTCAAATTTTTGTCTTGTGTTAACAATTCATATGCCATTGCTACAACTAAATGTCTCTATGCACAAGCTTACTTAACTTGTTGTCATATCTAGCTCTAGTAAAGTGGTATGCTATGCAAGTATGACAACAAGAATTACATTCTTTGTATAGATTATGGATGGAAAAAATTTTACATGCTTGATTTCTTTGGTAACTTGTTTCTTTCCTGAGCTTAGGAATGAAGAGGATGTGTTAAATGTTGAGCTTCACTTGATTTATTCCCCTTTCTTCTCCCTTGTTTAGTTCATGGTTTCCCATATTGGAGGGATTCCCTATCATGGATGTTCATTGATCCTACCCTAGTCAATAAGACTCATTGATAAAAGACATTTTGGTGTGACCTTGAGCTTTTCGTCGCCCTTCTTTCTCTTTTTATCTTTGACATCTTCCTTTGGTGAAAAAAGGAACATCCAAGTTGTATTCTTCTCCATTTATATCATTGATGTGAATCTCCTATTGACATCATTTTTTCCCACCCTGTCATGCACTTTGGATTTCTAGTTTAAATATTGACTTATAGACTCTCATAGGATTTAACAAATTTGAGATTACACCTATTTAAGCATTATCATCCCTATAACCCTAAAATCTAAAGACTAGACATACCCCATTTTCAATGCTTTGGGTCACCCTGCCATACAACATCATCCTAGTACACCCCTAGTTGGATATAATGTTCGACATGACTTAAACATGCACAAGTGAACTCCTATTCTTCTATGAAGGTTAGTCTTTCTTCATCCACCATGACCCATCCCCTTTTCCATGTGCCACAAGGTCTTTCTTAGGAATGCTTACTTAGCTTCCTCTATTTAGTTTCATGGTACTCATTTGATCCTTCATCTTTATTGTTTATTCCTTTTGAATGTTGTCTCACTTGATTATTCATATATTGACTTGGCTTGCTTGTTTATAAAACATACCTTAGAGGTGTTGGGCCTTGACGCCAATCCCACAATAAGGTTCATGCTTTCATAATTGATTTTCCTACTAGTCAAGCTCAAGGTAGTTGCTATATATCTCTCCTTGGTCTCTTTCTATCTCAAAAGACCGACTTCCACATGACTTGTGTGTAAGATGGTGCTCCAAATTATATATGTACATCTTTGGCATGGGTTGACCATCATGTTTTCTCTCAATACTTCTCTACAATGGTAACCTTAGTTGTTACATCATGTAGAACTTTTCTATATCGATGTTTCATCTAATTTAGTTGTCATCATATCTTGTATGCCTTTCTTCCTCTTTTTGTTTTCCTCACTTTAGACCCATGCATCCTTTTCCCTTAAAGAGGCGGGCATTACATCTTTCCCACCCACTCAAAATAATCATATTTAACTTTACATTTTGTTTCCTCGGTATAGTCACCCTTTCCCTTTCGTCTTTGACTTGCTTATGTAAGTTCCTATTTTCATATGGAAGCCACATGTAAAAGGGTTTGTGCTTTGGTTGTCTTCATATTGATTTTCAAATCTAATTATGATATTCTCTTGATAGTTATTATGACTTGCTTAAATTACTTGTTTGTCATTTTATTGTTGGCAACTAGACCTCTCACACTTTATAACTTATCGACTCCATGTCAAATCATTTTTACCATTAATGGTTTATCTATCATGTTCTCGTAGCTCATTTCTTGATTTTGGAATCACAGGCATTTAAGTAGCCAACATAGTCCTTAGTATATAATATTTAATGCCCATGATTCTAATCTTTCTTTCCCACCTTTTTTAAATAATGCTTATCATAGAATAATTCTATGTTTATCTTAGTCTTTGTTCATGTGCTTTAAGTGGTACCCAACATTCTCTATTTGCTTTGCATAGATGTGTATTTTTTTTTTCATTTTTTGATTTTCTTATTAACATACACCCATTTAGTACCTTGTCTTTCTCCATTGATGTTTATGACATTTGGGTAAACAAATCTCCTAGATGGTAAGTATATTGCCACAAGAGAGAGATCCCTCCTCATGTAAGGGCACTAAATTGTTCCATGATTGTTTTATGGGCCTTTCTTTGCATGCACTGTTGCATTTTCCATTTGTTCCAACTTGGTCCTTTCTTTGCCTTTCCATGCACTTGGGCCTTTCCTTGCATTCATTGTCTTGCTTATCCTTCTTCATTTCTAGACTTATGCATGGCACCTTGATGCTATACCTTCCATGGATAACATCTCTTGCCATGGGAGAAAAATGTAGTGCAAGGAATTTGCAACCTTAAGACCGAGAGTCCAAAGCTAATAACGAGGATTGAAACCATCTCATTACAAATCAATGGCATTCATATATCCCCCCTTTTATCCCCTCATTTAATTAAAGACATATCAATGTGTTTCCTTGATTTGATGCATAGTGCTTAAGCAAGGTCCCCTTTATTGTTTTCTCAGGCCGCTCTTTGATTTTGTGTATTCCTTGGTTAGTTTTTTTGGCAAGAAACATTTTTATTCCTTAAGATCAACCTTGAAATTCCTATTTGATTTGATTTACTTGGGTTACTTCGAGACACATTTTTGAGATTCCAAACTCACACATAACCATTTTGGGCACATACGAGGGACAACAAAGTCAAAATTGATTAATTGGTTGCCTGCCAAGGTATTGTGTACCTTGAACACATGCCTAAATTGATACCTCCTTTGATATATATTTCCACAATAAACCTTATCCATAAGTGACTAAAAAACCATGTCTTGGAATGACATTGAATCATCCATCCTTCCTATAATAAGTTTGGAGTCACCCATAAGTTGCAAGTTTAAAATTTCTTTCTATACTACTAACATTAGTAGAATAGCTAGTGGATGGAGTTTGACGCAATTGTTGATGCCATGGTCATTTCCAATAAACAAATGGAAACAATGAGAAGAAGATATAAACAATGCTCCTCCTTATTTACTACTATTTAGATTCCCACAAGATGCATTGTCAAGGAATCTCCATGCACCACTCTCATCAATCTATAGAGATCCAACATATTAGTAAACTTTTTTCTTAATTGGATCCTTTATAAGATCAAAACATTATTGTATCATGTAGAAAACTCAAGTAGGACTCGGAGACTTTTCTTGAAATATTACCTCATTTATAGCTTTTCAGAAACACGTATATCAATTGGCTAAAATTGTAGGCTTTTATAATTTCTAATTAATGCATAATGTTTACCAAGGACAATGATGGACCACTCCACTATTTAGTCCCCAAAGAGGGCTTTAATTGTAGGCCAAACTTTCAATGTAAAACAACATCCTACCAATAGGCATGTAGCACTTTCCTACACTTTGCTACATAATATGGATATTTTAGGCCCATTCTATGAGAATTTTCACATAGTATTGATGTGGAGATTTTGTTGGACAAATACAATTAGAAGAATAAATTTGTCTTCAATCACCATTTTAATTTTCAAAAAAACAACCATCGCCACTCTATAACTACTTGCATATGCTCTACAATCAAAGAAGAATCTCATAATTTAACAATGCAAGATCCATCAATAGTATTCTTTAACCAAACAAGTTCATCTTCTTCTTGATAGAATTTGATGTTTCTTGTTGTCAGTTGATAAGCATAAGCCTTCCATTATTTATCTGACTTACGCTACAAGGAAAATATCTTCTCGTGGAGGTTTTTGCGGAAACCCCTTTAAAAATAACCCAAAAATCCATTTGTAGTGGAGGTCACCAGCAGAGGTGGGCAGGCGGATGTTTTAACGGATGTTTTTTGGACGGTGCATCTGCAATCTACAAATGCATCGGTGCTTTACTATCCATACAAGCACTGTTGTTGCATAGAACATGGTGCACTGTGGAAAATTTATTTTTATAAAATAAAAATAAAAACACATTGTGCTAAATAACACGACACGTCGGTGCTTGAATAATTAGTAACACCGAAAAAATATTACTTTTAAAAATTGTCGGTGTTATATACACTCGCAACATTAATGCCCTTCATATAGTCAAACACCCCAATGCATACCAAGAAGGAGCACCACTATAGTTTTTAAATTTCAAAAAGATGCAGTGTTATTTTCCAACGATGCACTAATGCAGTACGTGTACTAAAACGCCCAAAGCATCTTCTAAAGAGCACCGCTAGGATTTTTTTTTTAAGCGATACTATATTCAAATAAAGCACCTGTGTGGTACCTATATTAGAACACCCAGAGGCATCTTAAAAAAAAACATTGTTATATATTTTTTAATTAAAAAAAAAAAAAAAACAAAAAACAAAAAAACATGGTGGTCATGGATATCTTTCGCACTGGTGTGGGTATAGTAACACACCAGAGGAGAGTTAAATAAACAAAAAAAACCTCATGGTTGTAGATTTCATTTTTACCATCTACAATGATGGAGAGCTCTGAAGCACCGGTGCCACTCTTGCCTCATGCAAGCACCCAGACGTCGGTGCTTCTCTTGCTCACCATCCTTTCGTATTATGCTCACTGCCTGACTTTCAATTTTTTTCAAATCGTGGTAAAATTGGTTTTTCTCCATTACCTGTCAACAATGCCTCCCTGATGACCAAATGTTTAGGTAATGTTTATGTTTCTCTCTAATTTAATTTTTTAGTGAATTAGAATTGCAAATTAACTTAAAATTTCCATTGTCTTTGAAAAAAATAAAAAAATCCCTGCGCGGTCCGCTCGATATGTTCAGCTAGCATCGATAGCGATGCACCCTGTAAATTTATAGGGTGCATTTCAGTTCGGTGCATGAACATAATGCACCACTATTGTTGCGGTGTGTTTTGTAAATGTAAACACATTGGGAAAACTAAAATTATACGTCAGTGCATTACACTTGGGGCATTTATATTTACCAAATAAACTGCAAATAGAATATTTAAAAATATAGCTTTAGATCAGTATGTTCGATAACCTAAACATCCTGTATCGGTGTGAAAAGGTTATAAGTGTGCATTGGTGCATAAGTGTGATGCACCATGATGAAAATTTAAATTTGTGAATCAACAACGGTGCGTCATAGTATGTGCGCATCGATGTTAGTGCGGTCTTGTTTGACAACGCACTGGAGCCGATGCATGACTGTGTTTTAGGCTCACCGATGATTTAATTTTTAATTGAAAGTTATGTTTCCATATTTATAAATACGTTTTTCATTTAATAAAAATAAATATATTTTATGTATGAGGTTGATGTATTTTGTATGTCAATCATGTAGTAGAGACATCAAAAAAGGAAGCAACAACAAGAGGAGGAGCAAATGGCGGACCCATACAATATGGTCCACCCATGGGAGGCCAGAGAGAGGGAGAGGAATTTATACCCTCACCCTATTACTGCAGTGACCCGAGCACTCTTAAGGAATGTAGGTCTCCTCAAGTACTATGATGAGGCTACATCCCTGAAGGCACACTCTGTCTTATTAATACATATGATCTGTCGATGGAATTGCTAGGAGCAGGGTTTTGTGTTGGTCCTAGGGCATGGTATAGGCCCTCTGAGGAGGACATATACTTTATCACTGGCCTATCCAAGAGAGGGGAGGATTTTCCCCTATTCCTTGATGTCCCCCATGGGTTTTGCAGCTGAGACTCAGCTTGTCTACACTCAGATATATGTGGGCCTCATGCAATACGTCCAACAAATTTTCAAGTGTGTGGTGGACAACTACATATTTTTTATTTTGTCGCACAAGAGGTTATAAGCCTCTCGTTATTTTTCACCACCATTGCACACTCTAGTATTTATGGGAAGCGCATTAGTTGCCCTCTTTTGTATTAAGTTGATTCTTTGATTCGGGCGCCACGTTGTATCAAATGGTCTGCGATTTTTTTAAGGCAGTTTTTTATGGATTTAGATAGATGTCGTGTGTTGAGACATGGGAGGACAACCTTCCCTTTCTTTTTTTTGGTAGGTAAGCACCCACGGGGGATTTGAACCACTGACCTATCACAAGGAGTGCCTTAACAGTACACCCATTCATCGTCAATCCAAAGCCTCGTGGGCTACAACCTTCCCTTTAACTTCAAAGATTTTTTGTTTATTTTTTTAGAGTTTTCCAGAGACGAGGCATACATTTAACCGTTGCCCTCCAGGTGGATCACTGAGGTTCGGATGCACATGTGGGGGGTAGATGATGCCCAGGAAGGGTTTGCCGGAGTATGTGACCATGATTTCCGTCGAGGCACTAACGCTACTGGCTAGTGAGGATGACCATGCGTTTGTCGCATTGGCATTTCCGTACGTGGGGATTTATTGGAGATAGTGTCCCAACATCCTCTTAACACCGATTGAGCCTCATGATAGAGGTAATATTAATGTTTTGTTTAAATTAATCTAGTTTCATTTTACTGTTTTAATTAATTAGAATAAAATTTATTTTAGCACATTCTTTAACTTGTTTTATTAAATTGTTTAATGAAATTGTCTAATTATTGTTGTGTACTATATATTTTGTAGACATTAGCACTTTCGATGGGGACATGTCTCCTCCCCACTGGATGGAGGAGATGGACGAGGTTCAAGAGGGTGAGGCACATCCTTAGGGGGGCATGGCTATCTGGGGTCGTAGGGCTGGTCTGCGATTTTCGGATGTACTACTATGACAGATTGGCCAGAGTTTTGGTTGAGGAGGGAGTCCGCCTTGTGAGGGCTTGAGATATCAATGCATATCCTAGGTTCGTGGATCTCTATGGGGACTTTCCGCGTGATATGATGTCTCTTATGCGTCATATTGTCATAACTAGTAGGGTACTGGAAGTGATGAGGGATGCAGGACATGTAACGACAGATACATCAGATGGGGGTGGTGATCATGATGATGAGGGCGATGATCATGATCATGATCATGATGATGAGAGTGGTGATCAGGATGCTTTTGGTAGTACTACCCCATTTGATGATGGTTGTTAGTCGCTTGATCATGAGATGCCAAAACTAGAGGATGTGCCTTATGTTTCTCTTGATACAGCAGACCAACCACCTCCTCCTCCACCTCAGAGTTCACCAGACCGCGTTCAGGCAGTAGTTGACCATCCATCGTCTTCTACTGCATACCAAGCAGTTGGCACTACTACATTTGTTGTATCAGATATTTGATTGCAGTTATTTGACTTGGTTGTATATGTGTGTGTGTGTGTGTTGGTGTTGATGTGTATATTGTTAGGTCATGTTAGATATGTTCATTTAATATGCTTGCAGATAGATGTGTATGTGATAGCAGTTATTTGACATGAGATGTATATTAATTTGAGGATGTGTGTGGTGATGATGTTAAATTACAATGTTTGTGTTTTATTAGATGTGATCACGATGATGATGCCCTGTTAGATTATTAGATTTGTGTGCTAGCTAATGACGTTTATATGTGCTAGAGGTGTATATAATTAGATGATGGTAGTGAATTCGAATGCATATATTAGATGATGTTTATGTTTGTTAGATGGTTATCATCATGATGTTTATTTTTATAAAACAATATTTATTATAGATTATGTATTGGTGAACTTATATCAAACTTTTATATGTGAAATTGCAAGCAAAACAACTTACTTTAAAAAAATGCAAAGATATTTTTATAAATTACAAAGTTTAGTATAGTTGAAACTATGATTTTAAAATTACGATAAATATTATTCTATTGATTAGATAGTTCATTAATATTTAATCTAACTTAATTAATAAAATATTTCAATACTCACAAGGAAAAAATAATTAAAGGTAAAATAATTTAGTTAGTTCTTAATAAGACAAAAATGTGTAATTAGTTCAATTTTTACTATAAAATATTAATAATAATAAATTATTCAAAAATATAATTAAACCAATTCAATATTGGTTTATAAAATTCATTTTGTTGCTAAATTTAAAAAAATTAAATTAGATTTTTTTATAATTAATCTAAATTTTAATATAATAAAAAAAAAAATCCATTTTTATAAAAGTTAATTTATTACTAAAGTTATTAGATTTTCAAGCAATTTAAATTTAATATTTATAACAACTCTTACCAATTTAAATTAAAAATTTCTCTCTATAAAGATGAGGATCAAGAAATGTAAAATAAGGCTTGTGAAGTTACTTGTGGTTGGGGATTTGCTCTATTGGAAGTTCTCCCTTGAAAAGGCAAGTGAACTTTTTTCTAGTAATAAAGTAATAACATTTTGGTGCTATTTTGGTTCTTTATTTGCTATTGCGTTGGTTTAAATTTAACTTTTTTTAATAATAAATATGAGTTAAATAATACAAAAATGATACTATATTAGATTTAAATTTTTGATAAATAATATATTTCATTATTTCTTAATGAACAACTCAAAAAATATTATCTTTTCCACATACTTATCGCTAGATAGCCACTAAAATTCATGTTTTCGCATTTCTCCTAGTTAATATTACATCATGTTCGCAATGATAAAGACATGTCTACTTTAAATAATTTACTTATAAATACATAAAAATATATATTTATTTTATATAATTTAAATAGGAAAGAAAAATGCATCTCCAAATTTATTTGAAAGTAAAATAAATGCATCTTAATCACCATCACATTGTTTATCATTTAATTCTTAGCCATAAAATACTTATTAATTCAACTTTTATTTATAATTACCATTGAAAATAAAAGTCAAAATTGTTCCATTATCTATGAAGAAAATTTTAAATCTCTCATGCATCCATGTAAGGCCGTTTGTTTCTCTTATGGTCCATTAAAAAATGTAATCAACATTTTATACATGCATAAGACCTCCTTTTAGTTTACATAATGTTGCAAGAACTATAATTTAAATATAGTAAATATGACTTTACCTCTCATGTGAAGAATTTGATCTTACATATTAATGCTCAATCTTTTCATTGTTAAAGTCCTCATAGAGTTCTCACTACTTGATGATTTATATTGCTTTTGAACTAAACAAGAAGAAAAAACATGTGAACTCATTAATAAACCAGTAAGTATCTAAATTGAGACTAAGTCTTCAATGTTTTTTTCCAAATTCACCATTTTCTTCTCATTTTCCAATTTGAGAAGGATTGTGACCTTAAATCCTTATTGTCATAGATATTGTACACAATTGGAAATACTCAGTTTTAAGTGTAAAAAGGTTTCCACCATAAAAAAAAACGTTTGTGAATGTTACAAATTATATTATAAAATGCCAACAAGATGAACGAAAAACAATATAATTAGCGAAATAAAGAAAACAAAAACATACAACAATAGTATAAATATTGAAATAACACAAGTACATATCACTTTCCATTTTCATCGCCCTAATTATCTTCCTCGCTTGGCATGATAACGTTGTTGTTCTCGAAAATATGTTTTGATCTAGGGTTGTCTTTTAATACGAACCACCAATCCCTATCCAACACATCTGGGTAAAAAAACCCGTGGTTGCAATGTTTTGGGAAAACATAAGGCTCCCTAGCTTCATGCCACATCTTTCTAGAGTTGATAGATATCAACCCACTATCGCGATCTTCCTCTACATTATTCCGACCAAAGGTGTCCCACCACTTGCACCTAAAACTAACACATTTGAATGAAGAGAAGTCAACTTAAATGTTCTCTTGTATCTTTCCAACATAACCTAACATCCCCTGCATTAGGTTATGATTGTGGTGGCTAGAACAACTAGATTGGTCAAACACCAATTCCACTCCACAATCTTGTGTCATGCATCCATCATCGGCATCGTTCGTGCGAAAATGATGTTTATATGCCCACATAGATGGGAACAAATGAATCTATAAAATAAGCCCCAAGGGTTAGCTCAATCGGTCAAGCCGGGGCCTCGCCAATGGGAGGTCACAGGGTCGAAACCCGAAAGCCCTTGGGGTTAGGTCTGTGATGGCCGAGGGGTGTGACCCCCTTCGGGTGGGGTCCACTCTAGAGACTTTCGATCCTGGACGTAGCGGACCACTGACCATGGTATCCGTGAACCAGCAGTGAAAAAAAAAAAAAAAAAATAAAAAAAATGAATCTATAAAAAAAGTTAAAAAAATCACTATGTCATGTGTTCCATAACCTGAACATAATTAAAAATATAAAATGTATATAGATGTTAGAATTCAAAGGTGTAGTATGAAGCTAAAATTGTATAGAAAGAGATTATAAGTACCCAGTTGTTACACCCAATCCCTATGTTTAGCGTATCTTCTTCAACACACGGGTAACGACTAGATGCACCGTATTTCTCTCTGACTTGATCAATAACCCAACTGTTAGGGCATGTCATTGGCATATTTTCTTTTAAATGATCAAGATAAGGCATGCTTTTATCATTTAACCATTTGAATTATTTCATCTCACTGTCCCATTTTCTCCTCTTTTGTTCGTGCAATGCGACCCACAGTTGTGTCTCTTCCATATTGTAAAGAACGAATTTGTTGATGGCTTCAATTTCTTAATTCCCTGATGAAATCAAACCAACACACACACACACACACATATATGAGATCAAAATATGTATTAATATGAAGTTCAGTGTGAATAGTTATTGTATAGTAATTTGACAAATGATAAGCCTGCACTTACTCTTTATCATGCACCTCTTTCCATTAGTTTTGAGAATCTACCCTTCTCTTTTGTCTTCATCCCTTCCGTTGTCCCAAATCATTGCACTTGGTGTGTTATCGATTTGCTTGA
Source organism: Pinus tabuliformis (assembly GCA_031772625.1). Taxonomy (NCBI): domain Eukaryota; kingdom Viridiplantae; phylum Streptophyta; class Pinopsida; order Pinales; family Pinaceae; genus Pinus; species Pinus tabuliformis. The sequence continues at coordinate 631,491,580 of CM062820.1, read as the reverse complement.
TGTACTCACTGGCATAATAGAAAGGCTCATACAATATATACCCCCCTGCAATAGACCCCTTGAAGTTTTCCCTTTGTTGAGCAAAACCTTTCAATTTCTTCATGTACCTCTCTAAGAAGAAAATCCAATGACAAGAAACCACCTCAACTAATTCAACCTCATCTACTAGGTGAATTAGAAGATGAACTTGCAAGTCCATGAAACTCGTCGATAATTCCTTCTCAAACATACAAACAATCTCAACTATCTCTTGACGCCACCATGGAATGATAGCCATATGAATATCCTTTGATGTGATCCAAAATACAAATGCATATAATTTAGATATGGCATGTCATAGGTCTTGGGAGGATTCATGGTTCACACACCCATGCACGAGCAGAGGATAATGATAATGCACAATAAATAGAACATTATACAAAAATTAATTATAAAATATCCCATTACATAAAAATAAAAAAACTCATGTTTTTGACATACGTACTCTTAGAAGGTTCAAATAGTCATGCGATTTCAACCCCAACAAATAGTCTTCCACAATGAAGCATTGTCGTAGTGAAGGTCCATATAAAGAAGGTACCCTCACACTCATTATAACTTCCTTTCCCAAAGAAAGATCATTTTTCTTTAAAATCCATGGGACATCACCTTATTTGAAAGATTAAGAGAGACCAACCTCTCCTCTAGTTTCTTATCTTGGCCAATTTTTCTTTTTAGTTTTTCAACAAATAAGCTTTCTCCTAACAACCAATGTGTCACTTTATTTCGATGATTGGTGCCTCCATAAAGAAGATGAATATATATATGCATGGGATCTAGTAAGTGGGCAATCCTAAGATGCTCCCAATATGGGAGCTCATTAAAGACAAATTTTCTTTTCATCCCAATGGAAAATTTCTCAACATAGGTGTCAAAGAATTATGAATCATTGAACATAGGCTCCCCATTTGAATCAAACATTTCTTCAAACTCCTTTTATTTCTCTCTCTCTCATATACTCTAAGCCATTCATTCGGTGTCATTATTGTAGGCCTTTGTGTTCTCTCTGGTTTACCATTGAAAGCGGATGTTTCTCTTTTGTAAGGGTGTTCTTCTAGGAGGAATACCCTGGAGCAGTCATACATTGGCTTTCGTAGGTGGTCGAACTACCTAGCCTTCAGAGAAGGTCCATGAAATTTACATCCATGATACCCATTTGTTACAGACCTGCGGAATTATTGTATATAGGTCGACATGTTAGTGGCCTTGAAGATCAAAACAATTGTAGTGAATTAAATTAATATGCGAAACAATATTGTTACGTATATAAATGAATTAATAAAAAGGTAATTTACCAAAGCAAGCTCCTAAGCCTGGATAATTATGTATGGTGTAAGCACATATGCCATACAATGTAAAATTCCTCTCTATTGCGATGGGTCTTTATACATCATACACATGTATCCCTTCCCATAATTCCTTCAATTTATCTACCAATGGTTGTAAGTAGACATTCATATTCTTCACTTGTCTTCTACCAAGGACTATGAGAGCCAACATAAGATGTTCATTCTTCATGGACAACCATGGGGGGGTATTGTTATTGATCACTACTATAGGCCAAATAGAATAGTTGGTGTTTTGGAGGGAATATGGGTTGACGCCATCCATGGCTATGTTTTCATACTTCATCCTTGATTTTTTCAGGTCATGTATCCTCTATATCCTTCATAACTTTTGAATCTATTGCACTTTGCATAACTCCTGACTCACTACTGTGTGAGGCATGCCATCCTTGCAACACAGATAATACTTTGCAATGAAAGAGCCTTTGAATCCTTGGGCTTATATGCATGTGCCTCAATATCTTATGAGGAAGACCATGTGATTTACCTTTTTTGTTAATTACGGTACATGTCGTGCCACATTTCAGACATAGCTCTTTGTCTGCATATTCTCCTCTATATATAATAGAATCATTCAGACATGCATGATATGATATGTACTCAACACCTAACATTTTCAAAAACTGTTTTATCTCTTTGCAACTACCCGAAAATACATTATCACTCAAAAGAACCTTATCTTTGAATAACCTGCAAATGGTGGGAAATACAAGTGTACAATTTCAATATTTATAAAATCAATTTAGAATGTTGATTGTGTGACAATATTTCTCAAAATATAAGGGACTTGATTGATCATGCAAGTGAACTACCTCAATATTGTCGAGAAACATGCATTCGACATGCCAAACTTTGCTTTCAAGTTGTACAACAACATCATTATCCCCAACTGAGTAGACTTTGACTTGTTGTCAGGTCCAAAGACAAGGGTGGTGGAAGCATATTTCAGGCTTTCAAATAAGGTACCATTGCTATGAGAATCATCCCATAGCTCATTGTTCTGGACTGCATCTAACAACATTGCCTCCATGGCAGTCGTATCCAGTAAGTAATCATCCATACCAACCTTTATTTGATTACCTCCATTGCCAACCTGTGATCAAGAACTACTACTATTGTAGCCATTCCTAATTGGTGAATCTAGACGTAGTGGGAATTGAATAGGTGGTTTATTCAACCATTCTTTGTATGCTTCCTCTCCGTGTCTTGCTCTTAATGTAGCCTTCTCTCAAGTTGACGCTTTAGTGGGAAGCACCAGAAGATGGTAGGTGAGTTGCTCATCATCACTAGAATCCTAACTTGAAAAATATTGAACGTCATTAGTACAATATCAATGATATTAGTAAACACGTCAGTGCAATTGGCTTATTGAAATTGCATTATACCAAACAATTATTACCATCATTGATCCAGGGTTGCAACTGGAAGATGTCATGTTCCAATTGGCGGGGTGAAGAGGTTGTTCATTTTCATCTACCAACTACTTACGATATGTTGTTCCTGATAAGAGCTTCCGACATTTTTGAAATGAAGGAATATTTTTAGCATCTGAACTCGATTCTGAATCAGGATCCTACAAATTTGGATTCATTTTTATTCAAATTGACATGGATAGAAAAATAATCAATTAGATAATCGAAACATAAATAAAATTTGAACTTACTAGAGATGGAAAGAGAGAACTTCGTGAAGGACTTTGATCAACAATATGGAACGACCTGGAATTTGAAGAATTGACCATTTTATATTATTGATATTTTGTCCATGCATTCGAGCAAAATCAAAAATAAAATTTTGTGTGCATATCTAAAATTAATCTCGATAACCATAGTTTTCAAACCATTTTTCAAGAATAAGGTGAATTTAAGTGTAAAATGTATACTATGAACTACTGTAATTCATGTGGATGAATCCTAAAGGATAATTTGAGATTAGTATGTCATTTTATGTGAAAATAAAAATCCAGATAGCTTTTAAACCTGACTAGTGCGCTTATCGGAAAAAAGTGCATCGGTGCGTTTAAATAATTCTAGCACTAGGGTGTTTAAAAATACCCGCACCGATTTTCGAGATTCTGAAAAAAATGTGTTATCATATCAATGCTCTTGTACACAAACACATCGATGCATTTAAAAAAAGCACCGGTACGCCCTTGTTTCCGGATTTTAGAAAATAAAAACGAATTCAACTATCTTGGTGCTCTTATAACAATTACAACATCGACACTTTTAAATACAAACTACACAGTTGCATTAAAAAAATTAATCGCACCGTTTTGGGATTTCGAGAAAAAAAAGAAAAAAGACAAAATAATTGTATTATGTCAGTGCGTTGAAAAATTTTGGCGCCCCGACAATGTTAGTGTGCTTTTCTTATAAACGCACCAGTGCAGTTGACTATCGAACACATTGATGTTCGCAACAAAACAAAACAAAACAACCCACAATTTTATTATTATTATTATTTTTAATTAAAAACAAGCGGCAATTGATTTTTCAAAATCTAATTTCTTTTTTTTTGGTAGGTAAGCACCCACAGGGGATTTGAACCAGTGACCTATTGTAAGGAGTGCCTTAACAGTGCACCCATTCATCATCAATCCAAAGCCCCGTGGGTTAAAATCTAATTTCATAAAGTCTTTTAAATAGTAAAAAGTTATTCAGTATTTTATTATTTTTCCCACAGTTTCAAGAGATTGATTCGCAAGAGAAACATGCTAGGAACACTGTGCAGTAGCATAATACTTTGGAGCAAAGGAACTATTCAGAAGATCAAAAACTGAAAAGTATGGTGATTCACTTAAAAACCTGCATAGATTTTATTTATTTATTTATTGTTTATTTTACTAATAAAAAAATTACAATTCCTCTTAGGCTTTAATTAAAAGAGAGATCATTTGCAAGAGAGACATAATGAGAGCATTCTAGAGTAATAAAATATTTTGGAACCACAGAAAGATTAAATTTGAAAGGTATGGAGATTCACTCAAAACCTTGGATAGCAAAAAATTTAAATTTTGTTATTAATTTTTTTTTTAATTTATGTTACATTTATTCACAATTCAAAAACAATAAAATTAAAAACCCTGTAAAAAAAATAATAAATAAAAATGAATAAATAAATAAATAAAAATTACTATTGATTTTATTCGTAATTTTTTTATGATCTTTGTTCCTATTTAACTTTAATTAAAAATTAGAAAAAAAACAATAAAATTCAATACTTATTTTCAACCCTTGCTTCTTCTTGCAAAAATTCACCTTAGGGTTTAACTTCCTCTACCACTTTACAATTAGGTTTTCATTTTAGGCATTTTAGATTTAATGGGTTTGTATACTTACTATATATAGAGAGTTTGACATGTAAAGTAGGAGAATCACTTATTGCATTAGATTTAAACCCTGTCAACCCTATCAGTTTAAAAAAAAACGGATATATGTTCTGCAGTGCACCTTGCATAATGTAACATATTCATGCACCCTTTGTAATACAATGCACTGGTATATTATAACATTCTCGATTTTGTCCAATTTGTTCACTGTTGCTCTCGGTGTAATATAACACATCGACGCACATCTTCCAAATAGTGCCATTAAATCATTGCGGTGCGTTTAGCCTTACAAATCACACTGTCATAATTTAAAATTATTTTAAAAATAATAATTTTCCATGACGATGTTGAAAATTAAATGCCTGGTGCATTTAATGGGATAAACACATTGATGCATTTATTCAAATAAATGCACTGGCGTGTTTATTCGAATAAACGCATCGATGTGTTTATTCAAATAGCTGGTTACCAAAGCTCCTTTTGGCTGAAAATTATTTGATTTATTTGTACAATATATTTAATGGCTTATGTATTGAATGGTATAGGTTGTATATTGATAAAAATGTCTGGGAAGGTATCAAGTAACAAAAATCTTGATCGACACAATGATAACACATAAAAAAAGAGAGCAGAGAATGCAAGTTCTTTGTAAATTCTTTATAAAATCAATATGTTTGAACTATATGTACATGTATTGGTTGGTGTGTGTCACGTATAGCCATAAAATTAAGAAGGTCGATAAGATTATTTATAATCTAGTGCAGAAGATCGTAAAAGCTCGATAGAAAAATTGCAGAAGGATGAATCAGTTGAATGAAAAATACTATTCAATATGATTTTTTCATTGATAATATATTTAACAATATTAGATAACATGATTCAAACAATCTATTAATTCATATATGTTTAATGTTCTACAGGGAGAAACAACGAACAAAAAGATCAATGTCGTTTTAAGAAAGAAAAAATTATAGAACATGTAGATGATGATGAATTGGTCCTTAACTCATCTCGAGTGGTGTTGGATGTTAATGAAAGGGGGAATTTTTTTTACAAAACTACGAGGGATCTAGTGGAACGAACATATAGACATACTTTCCACATATAATACAAAAATCAATCCAACAATTCTACGAACCAAATTATATCTAAATTACAGGAAGCATTTCCAGAGCAATGGTCAATGAGATATGTCACACTTGCAATATAAAAAACATACAACAACAAAAAAGAATCATTCAAAAGGTAATATTCATGCCCGCAGAGGTTTGGTCTTGTGGCCAGCGGACGATCTGCTAAGACGTCTGCGCCGCTGTGCAGGTCACGAGTTCGAGTCTCGTCTTAACCGAGGGTCGTTCTTGCGGGTTGGGCAGTTCCTCCTAGAGGTTATAGTGGCAGCCGGTGGGATTCGACCTTGTGTAACACGAGTACGATACCACCGCCGTTGCTGATTCTGCTAGTCAACAAAAAAAATATTCATAATTAAAATGTTTTTCTAGAATTATATGTATATATTATTACAAATCATTCATTTATTAATATCGATTTTGTTATATTTAGTTTTCATATATCAAAATAATTTTTTTCTGTTATATTTAGTTTTCAAGTGAGATCGGTCACTTGATTAATCGAAGGATTCGTGAGCACGCCACATACATCAAGCATGGTAGAACCCGCTCCTCTAGTTTGGAAGAACGTGCAGATAAATCTGAGCATCACATCTGCATTGAGGATACCCAGGTCATTTCCAGGATTAGTCATTTCCATCATCAAAAATTTAGGGAGGCCCTAGAAATCTAAAGAAGGCCCAATAATTCGAATAGAGACGATGGTTGGAATATTAGCAGAAGTCGGGTCCTTGTCCTGTCTTCTTAAGTATTTAATACAATTTTTTTAATTTTTAAAGATTTTATTATTATTATTATTATTATTTTTTTTTAAGCTTCTCTGATTGTTTTCCATTAATTAAGTTTTTTCTTCTTGGTATTCTCAACTCCGGGAATATTTTATCATCTTGATCTTTCCTAGCTCCTTTATGCTTGTATTTAATGTTAGACCTTGTTTATTTTATTAATTCCTTGGATTATCTGTAGGAGTTGTCTTTAGTGCGACTTTTTGGACTTTCCAGTGTCGGAATCCGACGGAAAAATTTGAGGTGAAATCTTGATTTGTGTTATTTAAACTGGTTTTTTGACTATATATATGGATTCAACGCCCTGAAAAACCCTAGGGCACTTCGATTGTGTAGGGGTTACCCATCAAGCTTGTGGTTTCAATAAATTCCTGCCAGATTTTTAAAGAAATTAGACCAGAAAAAACCCACCAAAAAAGATTCCAAAAAGTCTCACTAAAGACAACTCGTTATCTGTAAGGCCTATGACCCTTATTTTATGGTTGACCTTGATTCTTGAATCTTTGATTATTTTGAGTTTGAAATTTATTAATTTACATTATTTGAATAATTCTGATTTATGGCATTGTTTCTCATAATTTTATTTATTTATTAATATAGCCTTGACTCCATTATTTATTAATAGGGTCCTGATTCCTTTTGTTATTCTTTACTTCGCTTTTTGTTTGAAGTTTGACTTTGAAAGTTTGATTCCTTTTTTATATATATTTAACCTATTTTAGATTAGTTTGATCATAATGATCAATGTTAAATTAAAAATATTATTATTTATAAACTAGTTGTTTATTATAGCCGTTAATTGAACCAAGGGTTTCTACATTGCTCTCTATTTATGTTCATGCCACAATCTGCCTCTTCATCTTGTCCTGACGATGAACCACACTAGATGGTTCGAAACATGTTGGCAAAATAATTTCCTATGTGATTTCTACCGAAAATTTTCTTACTTAATTCATTATGGATCGCAGAAGCCTAAATTCAGAAATATAAAAATAGTTTATTACTTTTTTCAAGAATATTATGAAAATCCCAAATGATCAACGAGCTGATATGTGAAACATGCCAATAGGAATGTCAAAAAAAGTGTACAAGGAGATGGTCAAAGAAATAGACATAATTGCATCACAGGAAGAACCATCTCAACAACAACGTGCTTTAAATGTATGTAATCATGATTGACTTTGTACATATAAAAAAAATAGCATTAAATATTAATTGTCAAGTGTTTTCTTGCAGAAAAGAAAACGAAATGGAACTCATTCAACACATAAAGCAAGACGACAAGAAAGAAAATGGCTGATTTCAAAGTTTGTGAGTAATTGTTAATATTTCTTTATAACAACTAGAGGTTTCATTTTTGTATATTTTAAGTTGTTTTACAACAACCATCCTTGAATGTCTTCAAATAGGTGCTAACATACAAAGAAGAGTCATTAGAAGAATTGATTGACATTGGGTTAAATAAGGGTTGTGAGTATATGTTGGCATATCCAAAATTTATTGTGGAATTCGTAAGTATTTATGTTGTTTTACTTCTCCGAGTTTATAATTAACAGAACAAAAAAATCCTTTATATTAAATCTATGATTTATAATGGGGTTTAAAACATGTAGGAAACATAATATGGAACTACGCCAGTAGAAGACTTGTTGCAACAAGGCATAAGACTTGGTTTTGAAACCATGTGCACAATTTATGAGTCACTTCTTGCTATGGTACATTGATATTTGATTTACATTGATGTATATTATTTATTTCAATTTTCATTATTCTCACTAATGTAGATACTCTCAATACACTTCATTTTTATGTTTGTTGATGGAACTTGAAGAAGACGAAAACAATCGATGCAATCAATAAAACATTCCTCCAAATAACCCAAGTCATGGAAGTAGCTCGAGCACTGACAATAGTTCCAGTGAAGAATGATGATCTATTTGGATATCAATGCAACCTGTTGTATTTTTTGAAATAATTGTCTGTGAAAATCAGACATTTTGTTTAATGTAATGGACATAGTGTCCCAATTAAAAGACAAGGGGTTACCAATAAAAATCTCATTTTGTATGACAAAGAGCCTCTTATTGATATATAATAAAATACATTTTAATTTATTCTATTGTGTTATCCAATATCGTTGTGAAATGTTACACCACTGATTAAATATATGGATGATTAAATATTATAATGAAGAGATGCAAAATCTGATAATATAACAAATTAATCCAAACATCATATACAAATGCACTAATCAAATTTTAATTTATATGAATATTGTTATAAGATATATGTCGATTTTTCAATGAATAACGGATTTAAAAAATTATAATAATTGCACTGTCACAGGTCGATGTTTCCAAAAAAGAGAAAATCTCATACAAAAAACTGGTGCGTCCATAACATAAAAATGCACCGATGCATTATGTTATATAAAAGCACCGTGACAACATCTTTTTGCATGACCAATGCCTTTTCAGAAAATGACGACACTGAGACTTTTATTTCTTCAAGCATCGATATTGTTTGCAATTAACACCCCGATGCATTGTAATTCTTAACACACCAATGCTTTCATAGAACTAACACCTGAGTCCTACAAGATGTTATTTCCAGACTCGGTGCATTATGAAAACTAATATATTTGGTCCTTTTATATAACTAATGCATTGGTGCATTTATACAAATGATATGCACTGGCGTTGCAAGATTAAACAAAAACATCGACACAACAATTATTTTTTGTGTGCCCCGGTGTCGTTCCTTACAAGAATGCCCTGAGGCTTTTTATTTATTTATTATTATCTATTAGCATTGGTGTGGTATGTATTACGCACTAATGTTCTTTGCATTCACCGCCTCGGTGCTTTTAGTTATGTATGCAAGCGGGTGTGTTTATATATGTAGCACACCGATGCTACTTGTTACATGATTCAGACCGCAAAAAAACATCCGCTAAAATCTCTGACCGCCTAATTTTTTTTAGTTGTGATGAAGTTTTGTTATAATTTCCCCTAAAACATCCCCTATCACAAACATATGTTTTAGCAGATGTTTTTTTGACCTTTTTTCCAATTTTATAACACTAAAAACCTCAGTTATAACATCCGTTAGAAGGTATTTCCTTGTAATGTTACCTCCAAGTCCAAGTTCTTATGAATATCTCCATTCCTCCCTCCAATATGTGCCTCTTATCAGGGAATATACTTCCTTTAGATTAAACAAATTTAATCAATCAAAGACTAGAATAGATATTCATATAATTTGAAATTCCCATTACATCTAACCTTAGGGTCTTCACCCAATCTTAGTTTATTTCCATCCTTTATTTTCTAGGTAGTCAAATATCATACTGCAAGAAAAGACAAAGCCAATGCTTTCCAAAAATTTGAAGATTTATGATATGTCTTTGTTATTGTTCCAATCCATTCCTCTACAGACATAGGGGCTATATGCTTGTGATCATTTATCTTTTACCCAATTCATTTTCCATTTATTACCCTCTAGAGACTTTTGTTTACAAGAGACTAGTAAGATATATGAAATATCTCTCACATACACACACAGTCTCCCCACATTATCCTTGAAAATACAAGTCTCTAACACAATGAACAATCTCCCCACTTCATCCTTGGAAATATAAGTCCTAATACGATGTTATGTGTGTGTGGAGAGTAAATCTTCTTTGCTAGTTTGTCAAGTGCAACAACTTGTCCCAATCGAAACAAGTTATATTTTCTTTTTCCCTCTCCCTTTTGGTATTTCATTTATATATAGTTTCATTATCTAATTATTTTCTTTTACACATCGAAATCATTGTTCATCAAAAAACCCCAAGACCTAAACAAAATACCACATAAAAACCTAAGAGAAAACTAACACACAATTTAATAATTAACTTATTTACGCACACACACACATCAGAGACTTGTATTTGCAATTGTGAGGTGGGGAGATTGTTTATGATGTGGAGCTTGGTAAGAATAACTCTTCTTTGCTAACTTTGTCAATGGTAACAACCTATCCCCTCTTGAAGCATGTTATTTTTTCTTTTTCCCTCTCCCTTGTGGTTTCATTAGCTAATTTATTTCCTTTTTCACATTGAAATCCTTACTCATGAAGAAACCCCAAGACCTAAACAAAATAACACATAAAAACCCAAGAGAATATTAACTCACAATTTAATAATTAACATAGCCCCCTTCCTCCCCCTATACATTCCCCCATTTACAACTCCATTACCTTTGTTGATGGCAGAGTGTCACCCATGTGATAATGTGGTACTTCACTCTAATCATTACATTAAAGGTTAATTGACTTGATCATTATTTTAACAAAGGCTTCATCTTTTGAATTAAAACATATCTATTTTAGAATGGGCTAAGTTAATTAGTGGATAAACTCAACCTTTTTTCTTTGAAAATTTTCTCCAAATCCAGTGGGAATTTTATTGTAAGTTATACTTCCTCTTAATTTATGAGAGCTTTGTCCATGGACCTTTGTGCTTAATTATTTTGACCCATTTGAGGAAGATCAAAGATCATTTAAATATTGAAATAAAACAAACACATCAAGGCACAAATTTGTCTTGCCTTGAAAAAAATCACAAGAAGTGGAGTTTATCCACTTATTAACTCATTGCTTTTAAATCCCACCTTAAGAATTTTTTAATTCTTTTTCCTTTCCAGAGGTAACATATCCCATGGGAAACTATCTAGCACTTGCCCTCATTCCAAAGGTGGTATCTAGGGTAAACCCTAGATCCTTTAGAACTTCATATATAACTCATTTGGTTCCTTAAGCATATCACAAAGTAGGATTCGAATTTGACCGAGGAAGGCAACAATGTTATTTTACCACCACTCACCTTACACCTAATATACTTAAAAACACTTTATAAATAATCATATTTTCTAAATTATTCAATTTATAAATAAAAAACTACATGCATTTGCTAACATGTTTTTTTGAACACATAAAACATGAAAACAGGTAAATATAAATTGTTTTCTTTCATTATTAAAGAAAATTACTTTATTATTTTATTCTCTTCCTAGTTACTCAAACATGCTTTCCAACACACATAAGATAAGGGAGAAAAAACAAATTTACATGATTATGTTATTATAGTGTTTCATACCCAAACCATGATGTCTCCATCACATTCAAGGCAAGGTAGGGTAGGAACTCTTTATAATTGAACACATCTCTATAACCTAAGAGAATATTAACTCACAATTTAATAATTAACCTAACTCCCTTCCTCCTCCTATACATTCCCCCTATTTACAACTCTATTACCTTTGTTGATGGTAGAATGTCACCCATGTGATAGAGTGGTACTTCACTCTAATCATTGCATTAGAGGTTAATTGACTTGATCATTATTTTAAAAAAGACTTCATCTTTTGAATGACAACATATCTATTTTAGTATGAACTACGTGAAATATTGGATAAACTCAACCTTTTTTTCTTTGAAATTCTTCTCCAAACTTAGTGGAAATTTTATTGTAAGTTATACTTCCTCTTAATTTATGAGAATTTTGGCCATGGAACTTTGTGCTTAAAGATTTTGACCCATTTTAGGAAGATCAAAGATCATTTAAATATTGAGAAAAAACAAATACGTCAACACAAAACTTTGTCTTGCCTTGAAAAAATTCACAAGAGAAGTTGAATTTATCCACTTGTTAACTAATTGCTTTTAAATCCCAGCTTAAGCACTTTTTTATTCTTTTTCCTTTCCTGAGGTAACATATCCCAAGGGGAACTATCTAACACTTGTCATCATGGATTTAAGACTTCTGTGGTTGATATCTTTTGACTTAGTAACCGGAGAACCCACAGTAAAAACCATCTTTCCGTCAAAGTTTCAAATCCCAACAGGGATCCATCATCAGGATATCATCATTCCAATGATGGTATCTAGGGTAAACCCTAGATTCTTTAGGACTTCACAAATAATCCATTTATAGTTGGTTCCTTAAGCATATCACAAAGTAGGATTTGAATCTCACTGAGGAAGGTAACAATGTTATTTTACCACAACTCACCTTACACCTAATATGCTTAAAATCACTTTATAAATAATCATATTTTCTAATTTATTCAATTTTATAAAGAAAAAAACTACATGCATTTACTAACATGTTTTTTTGAACACATAAAAGATGAACAAAGGTAAATATAAGTTGTTTTCTTTCATTATGAAAGATAATTACTATATTATTTGATCTCTTCCTAGTTACTCAAACATGCTTTCCAAACACATAATACAAGGGAGAAAAAACAAATTTACATGACTATGTTATTATAGTGCCTCATACCCAAAACATGATGTCTCCATCACATGCAAGGCAATGTAGCATAGGAACCTTTTATAATTGGACAAGTCTCTATACATTCCCCCATTTACAACTCCATTACCTTTGTCGATGGTAGAGTGTCACCCATGTGATAGTGTGGTACTTCACTCTAATCATTACATTAGAGGTTAATTGACTTAATCATTATTGTAACAAAGACTTCATCTTTTGAATAACAACATATCTATTTTAGAACGGACTAATTGAATTAGTGGATAAACTCAAATTAAACATTTTTTTATTCTTTTTCCTTTCCCGAGGTATCATATCCCAAGGGAGACTATCTATCACTTGCTGTCATTCCAATAATGGTATCTAGGATAAACCCTAAATTCTTTAGGACTTCATAAATAACTCATTTATAATTGGTTCCTTAAGCATATCACAAAGTATGATTTGAACCTCAAAGAAAGTAACAATGTTATTTCACCACCTCTCACTTTACCTTTAATAGACTTAAAAACACTTTATAAGTAATCATATTTTCTAAATTATTCAATTTTATAAAAAAACTACATGCTTTTTTAAATACATAAAATATAGAAAAAACTACATGCTTTTTTATTATTTTATTTTTTTTGAATAATAAAAAATTATTTTATTATTGTAATCTCTTCCCAGTAAGAAAATTATTTATTATTGTAATCTCTTCATACTTACCAAACATGCTTTCCAACAAATATGACAAAGGAAAAAAACACATTTATATACCCAAAACACCCAAAAACATAAGGTCTTCATCATATTCAAGGCAAGGCAGGAACTCTATATAGTTGAACAAGTCTCCATAATACGGCAAGTTGCTATTAAATCTATCACCACACGTCATTTTTATAAAAGTGCCACATACAATACATGACACCGGGACAATACCGAATTGATTGATGGATTGAGAATCCAAACTCTTCTGTACTTCTTTTTGTAGAATTATGCAACTACTCCTTTAAAAATATCGAACGTTGTGTTTTATACTGGTATTCATTTAGTTTTTGTAACTTGTATGCAAGCGTAAGCCACTAATGTCTAGGTAAATTCCAAATTTAGCAACCTCACAACCTCTCGGTCAAATAGGAACTTCAGAAATTGATAAAAAGAATAGGAGGTGAAATAGGAACTTAATAAAATGATGAAAAATGTAGGAACTTAAAATATTCATAAATTTATGTCGGTAAGTAGTTATGAGTACGCAAAGTGGAGTGGACTCGGAGCAAGCTCGCGAAGAGAAGGAGAAGCATCGAATCAGACGACACTATATATAAAACTATGGCTCCACCCTCTTCCTCCACCCAGGATCGATTCACTCGAACCGGTTTTTATCTCCCCTCTACAGTCACAACCGTAAGGATTGGATGGCTACTTCCACCGCCAGCACCAGCAGTGCTGTGAAATGTCTTCTGATTGTCGGGGTCATATATGGAGTTTTAGGCTCTGTGGCGTATGGGATCATATACAAGAAGCATGTAACTCCTTTACCCCCGGACGCGTCGCCGGATCGATTCTCGGAGGGAAGAGCTATGGACCACCTTTGGCACCTTGCCGAACGTATTGGCTTTCGGCAGGTATTTATTTGATTCTCACACCGACTCAGACCGAACAAGATAAATATTTCTGCAACCTCACTTGTCATGATGATCCATGGATGATTAGAACACTTTTTTGCGTTTTCCTTCCTCCTAGTCAGTTTGAATTAGTTCCAGAAAATTTCTTAATGCTTCTTTCCTCCCTTTATTGCGGCAGAGCAATAACAGCAAACAAATAAATTAATCAAGCAAAGCACATAATGCTATAGATCATATATTTTAACCATAAACACGATATCCCGGATTCCCCAACCACATCCCAGATTCATTCATTCAACGCATCCGTCCATTTTGTCTCCCATTATCGCATCTCATATCAGCTCTTTGCATAGCAAATTTGCCCAGGTTTTTCGTACAAACCCCCCTAAAACTACTCACCTGAACCGAACATACCATCATTTTTATTTTTATTTTTATTTATTTATTTTATTTTATACTTTACATAGTTGTAAAACAAATCTAAGTTTTGTAATATACTGATGCATCAAAACCTTCTGATTATATCTTCAGCACAAAACACATTGTTCTGATCAAATCAGCAAATTGCACGACGTTTGATTAGTTCGGCATCAGCTACTCGTTTAGCTCAGCTATTGGCAGCTTCTCCCGTTTGATTATTTTAATCCTCACCATGTTGCGAATGAGACGCTTTCATCTCCACATTCTTTTCTTCACCTCTGCTCTATCTTCCCAGCATTCTCTGCTACAGGAGTGGTTGTTCTCTCTCTCCTCTTATATGGGATTGGTCTCTTCTTCATTGACTAGGTTTTGCCTATGCCCAGCATTCTCTGCTACAGGAGTGGTTGTTCTCTCTCTCCTCTTATACAGGATTGGTCTCTACTTGATTGACTAGGGTTTTCCTATTTGCTTTTACCCCTCACTTTTGTTAATTTGTTCTTTTTCCTTTTAATAGTCCAGATTCTTGTTTGTTGTCTTTTTTTGTTTTTGTTTTTGAGGACAGGCCTTAGGCACTACTGCATTGCCATTACCAGTAAATGTCCTTTTGAGCCCCATTGCCCTAATTTGGCAGTGGGTGGACTTTTTATATTTTCTGTCCTCCTTTCTTTCTCAACTATCTTCAATGGCATTTTAGTAAACCCAAAATTCAACTTGGAAGCTCTCCCATTGCTATTTTGATCCATGTTCTCTTCCCTTATATAATTCTAATGATTAACACTATCGAAAATAGGATAAATATCCAGTTCTCTTGAATAATCCAAAAGTCAAGCATTGTTGCCCGAGTTTCTGGAAATTTTGAAAAAGGCCAAATCTTCATTTTTAATTTGTTTTATTGCTCCAGTAGGACTCCAATTTTTTCATGAATGCACCTTACTATATCAAAAATTTGGTATTATGTTTTCGTTCTCCAAAGTCAATATAATCTCTCTGTGTAGACTTCATTATGATTTTAAATATATAAATTTTTGACATTAAAAGCCTCCTTTGATTATGAATATAACATGTTATATGGTGGATGTGCAAGCAGCCATCACAAGCACCAGCAAAAACTATGTTCAGTTTCCTTTTATATTTTTTTTAACTTGCTTAAAAGGTAGTTCCCACACTTATAGGACTGGGAATCTCAGTCCACCATTGATCCCAAATGGATCTGGAAAAAGTGAAAGGCTATGATTCTGATCCAAGACTAGTTATTAGCAATTATGAAATCTGATGAAGAGGCTGCAAAAGTGGATTTTGTAACACCACCATGGAAGTTGATGAAGAGGCTGCAAAAGTGGAATTTGTGGCTAGGGAGGATAATGAAGCTTCCGACGTCAATCTTGTAGCATCTTGGGATTGATCCTACAGCTATGAAATCTCCCTTCTCTACCTCTAATTCAAAAGTCATTGCTTTCTCGAGATCAAGGCATTGCTAAAGTCTTTGTGAGAAAAGCTCACTTGATGACTAGATCCTGCTTCGCACTAACTTATCCTCCAATCTCGGTATAAAGATTGGGTGCTTTTGTTTATAAAAGGGCTGATTCCAACATGTAAAAGAAAGCCAATGGTTTCTTTTGTGAGAGGGCAATTACCTTGAAGACTAGTGCTAATGGATTTGTCTTGGCTTTATAGGAATTGGGAAGATGAATTGACCAACTCGTAGAAGGCAGCTTGATTGGCATTCCAGGGTAGCGATCACTGATGTCAAATGGATTACCCATGGAAGGGGTGTAACACCACCATGGAAGTTGATGAAGAGGCTGCAGAAGTGGAATTTGTGGCTAGGGAGGATAATGAAGCTTCCAATGTCAATCTTGTAGCATCTTGGGATTGATCCTACAGCTATGAAATCTCCCTTCTCTACCTCTAATTCAAAAGGCATTGCTTTCTCGAGATCAAGGCATTGTTAAAAGTCTTCGTGAGAAAAGCTCACTTAAGGACTAGATCCTGACCAGATCCTGCTTCACACTGACTTATCCTCCAATCTTGGTATAAAGATTGGGTGCTTTTGTTTATAAAATGGCTGATTCCAACATGTAAAAGAAAGCCAATGGTTTCTTTTGTGAGAGGGCAATTACCTTGAAGACTAGTGCTAATGGATTTGTCTTGGCTTTATAGGAATTGGGAAGATGAATTGACCAACTGGTAGAAGGCAGCTTGATTGGCATTCCAGGGCAGCGAACATTGATGTCAAATGGATTACCCATGGAAGGGTTGCAACACAATAAGGGAGATACACCTTGGTCGTTGGGGGTTAGTGCTATTCCAAATTGATGCCAAGGATAGGCAAAGCAACTACTATATAGAATCATTCCAAAACAGAAATGGATTCAGTTACCAGGAGTTAATGAATTCTACTGAGAAAATGCACTGACCATAAAGAATTGATTTGTAACCATGGTTACATGAATCATGGGTGTGGTCAGAACTGGAAAAAGAATCTGGTGCAGGTGCAACATTTGTCCAGAAATTAGGTATTGATGAATTGGAACCCTAACCCTATTTTTTTTTTTTTAAATATAGATTTAAAATTTAATTTATTTTTAGGTCACCGCCTTCTATCTCAGAGAAAGAATAATGTAATTAAACTCTAAAGAAGTCTCTCTTGACTTCCAACTCTGCACATATCATAAGCATAAATGTTGCATTCTATTGCTCTATTTACTGAACCAGAGGCTGAGTTATTTTTATTTGAAAGTCTCCGGGATCTTGATGCAAGATCCAACTATTTTGACCCTCAGGTTAATTTGCTCCTGCTTTAAACAAACATTTAGTTCTATTCAATGCAACTTAGTAAAATGGAAAGGAATAAAAATAAAAAATTGTCATCTTTTAATGTAGCTCTTGCGAAATTATTTGATGTGTTTTTTCTGTAAGCTAGAGTGTCATTATAAATTAGATAGCAGAACCATACAAAATTACCAGTGCTTCTGGCCTGCCACTTGGGAAACCAGACTAGCAGCATTGTAATAGTTTTTCATCCATAATGTCCAAGAGAAGTTTAACATCAAAATCATGACAGAAGTCCATGTGTTCAAAGAAACCAGTAACTAGCCAAAAAAAGAAATAGATCCTAATTATTTTAAATTCATAGTCGAAAGACATAGAAAAGATTGAAGACTAATCTGTTATGTGGTAGTCAGCACCTGGAGGAGGGGATGATCCACCTGATGCTGGAGCCTTAGAGCAGCACTGAGTGGCCTGGTGATGGTGCTCTGGCTGAGTTGGTGCTGGCAACCTGACACTAATATCCTTCAATTGGAGTTGAATTTTGTCCAGTTGAAGCGGAATTTCTCCTTTGGCTTCTGTCCTCCACATCAGCAGCTTTCCCACTAGTGTTTTCATATGCCAATATAGGTCGATGGTTTTCCAGTATTTTGTTTCTCTTGCCCTTGTGTTACCTGTATTGGGAATCCAATTCCCTAATTCAAT
The DNA here is from genome assembly GCA_031772625.1 of Pinus tabuliformis. NCBI lineage: Eukaryota > Viridiplantae > Streptophyta > Pinopsida > Pinales > Pinaceae > Pinus > Pinus tabuliformis. Next base: position 631,473,135 of record CM062820.1, on the reverse strand, counting down.
GTTATTACCCCAGTCAAAAATCACTCTATGCTCCCCCCGAATTTCCTACTCTACAGTCTCAGTTTCTTCTGTGAGATTGGGTGGGGACTTGCTCGCAGAAGATGTTGTAGACTCTCGAGCTTGGTTCTGCACTCATGAAGAGGAGCCGCTAGCGTGTCCTCCTTGAGTGGAGGTCATCTGTTTACCTTTGGAACCAGAGGAGCCATCTCTACCTTGATGCCCAGCGTGATAACATCTTTCCCTCGGCATGGTAAGTCCTTCTGCGCACAGCTGAACCAAGTGGGAACCAGAAGCTCAAGGCGGGCAGAGAAATGTGCAGGTGACAGGGGCCGAGAGCAAGAGGACTGAGCCCTTGCCTACCTACCACTCATAAAATAGATGCAGAATGGACGCAAATAATACGTTGAAGAATTGACATAGCATACCTCCCACACTGAGCTGATGAAAACAGGCATCACGATAATCATTCCTTGATCCATTCCACACAACTGAAGGATGTCCAGAGCCGGCTCGAGGTTATCAGAGACTGGAGTAGAATGGCAGTGGTGGTGGTCATCAGCTGTTTCCATAAATGGCCCAAGTACCTACTACCACCCACCTTCCACAATAACCTCTGTTTAATCATAGCTTGTGTGTGGGACAGGTGGCAGAGCTCCCATGTATGCTTCGGATTGGCTGCTACTGTCAGAGGGTAGGTGGGAGTGCTTGTCGTTGTTCATCCTAGCTGGGGAAATAAATTATTCAATGTTAAAAAATAAAAACTCATATATTATAAAATTTATTTTAAAATTATACTGTACTTTGGTGCAATGTTATTGTTTTAGGGTTAAAAATGTTAAATGGATCTTGATTAGCTCTTTTAAGGTAGTGAGGAGGAGATTTTATGTTAAGATGACACAAGATATGTATATCTTACTGTTGTTTGATACCTGATCATGACATTGACAATCTCTCTCAGCTTTTCTATTCTACAAGATGCTGTAATAAGGCCTGTAAACAGCACATAATATGATGCAACAGCAAGACATGTAAACAACACACATTAAGATGCAGCGATAGGACCTACAAATGATGCAGATGAGATAATTAGGTGTTTCTAGTTGGGGAGATTAAGATAGCCTTCAGATTCACATTTTAGCTGAATGGACAGCGTGAACGAAACACACGACTTAAGAATGGGCCAGCGTAACATAAAACAAGTTCAGATGTTTTTCTTAATCATAAATGTTTCATTGTGCGAATTTTGTCACTGGAAATGGATATGATTTTAGAAAACGGATCTGATCCAAAATAACAGAAAAATCAAAGAATTTGAAGACATATCTGAGATTCTCCAAATACAATAAGGTTCCAGTGTGGGTGCAAGGTGCCATAAGGTGAATCTGGTAACTATGCTTGTTGATGGCTATGGTTTAACATCAAGAATGTTGAAATTTCCAGTCACCCTAGGTCTGGTATATGCCTTAGCTAAGCACATAAACACACTATAGATGCTCAACCAAAAAAGAACTTTGCACAACAGTATATAATAGCAGTGAAATCAACAATAGTACACAAAAATTATTGGTCCAAACACATTCCTTATCAGTCTATCAATAAGAAAATCATAAGGCTCTCATACCAGGGATCATGGCCCTTTACAGCCCTTGTACAAATGCTAATATACAACAAAATTCAAGTCTGTCATGTTGTCGCCCAAAGTGTACACCTAAGGTGCAATGCTCAGAGTAGGGGCAGTCACCTATTCCCTACTCACTCCGTTTAAGTTCTCTCCTAGACAAGCTAAATGAAAGAGAAAACTTGCTGGAACAACAAGTTCTAGGAGACTAAGGATAAGAGTCAAGACAATTACTTCTCTAAATAACTTGATTTAAGGTTAATTAGCAAGTATGATTATTAATGAGCAATGTGGATTATTGAAAATAGTTTCGATTAGGTCAATATGACACTCAATAAGATATAGAGATTTGATACCGGTGCCTTATCACAATGCTCAAAGATGAATTACGATATTTGCAAAATAACAAAACGATATCAAGCTATAATGTTAATTTTAGTTAACAATGGTATGTTCTATGCTTAGCACAATTACTTCAATGTTCCTTTAGCAGCCCAATGACAATTTCCTATTTAGTTTTCCAATAGCAATCACATTAACCATAAATCACATTGACAGTAATTATAGATAGAACATGAACAATAAAAGCAGAAGACAAGGCAAGACAAGAGGACACCAGATTTAGCGAATGCTAGGGAAAAACCCCAAGATGGGGAAAACCCTTTGATCAATTATTATTATTATTATATCAAATGTTCAGTAGAGAGAGAGTACAATAAATTCAAAATTGACTTGGCAAATGATGATTAAAGCAGCCCTGTGAAATCTGAAACTTTCTGTAGTAGTCAACAGCCCTAACCAGAAAGTCAACGCTGGTCAAAGAAACAACAAAATGTCCTCAAAGCAGCTTGGTCATACCTAGTCAAACTCGGCCTGATAAGGTGGTCAAAGTCAACCCAAAACAGTCCTGAAAACAACGATCAAACTTGGTCAAACTCTACTGTCAACCCTGTGATATGTCTGCAGTCAAAGTTAATGAAATGTCTCTGTTCTTGTGCCAATAAATGCGGCCTGCCAAAAACGAAATTCTGGCACAAAAACTGCAGTCAAAGGATGTCAAACCACCCCTGGTCAATGCTGGTCAAACCTGCAACAGTCTCTAAAATTTTGGCTTTGTAATTCGTCCTGCAATTTGTCCTTATGCTACCACATGTGTGAGGAAAAGAGGTGCCTAATAAGCTGTACGAACCAATTAGATGATGAGAGAGAAGAATGTGCGAGTGAGTGAGGTGCCAAATGAGGATGGAGGTCTCTTATATTTATACAAATCGTTGAGTGTCAAGAGACACATTGATTGGGCTTCATGAGCATACATGATTGATGTGGCCGACTTTGACAATTTACACATGTATGGGCATAAATTCAAAAACACATTTCTGCTTGTCCAAATTTGATGATCTTTAGGTCGATTTTGGTCCTCTCGAAAAGAGGAATTCAATGCAACTATCATCTCCATCAAATGAGTTGTCCAAAGTGGAATTTGGCCCTAGTTGCGTATTTTAACCAATAAGATAGGCAATGTTGCAAGAAGAGTGTTAGTACAATAGATCAAGAGATTATCAACAATTAAAATTATGAGTAATAAGATACAAATCCATCTTGCAATGAAAGAAACTTGTACTTCAAGTAAGAAAATGCTTTAATGATACCATGCAAGGACTTTGGCGTCCGATGCTGCAATAGATGGTGGACTTGTTTGGGCTGTGATTGTTGCTATTGCTGCGCTTGAAGCCCACATTTCCGGCTACTGATCTTGCTGGGGGGTTATTGGACTAGCTATGCACTAGTTTTCCGACGCTCTTTTTAGTTCCAGATTGGCACTATCCAGATATTTCAACTTTCTCGACATTGTTAATGTATGGAAAGGGGAGGACTGTTCTTCGAGAGTAGGTATTATCGGGAGTGTATGCGGGGTTGGCAGATCAGGCGATCATTGCAAATTTCATTTATTTCCTAATTGGGAAGTGAGGCGACGACGGGGTGGTTGAGGCTACATACTCTATGGGTACTCCAAGGGTAATGCGGTCTACTTCTTGGACAAGTGATCAGACTATTGTCAGACGTGACATTCTTTTTCTTGCTCTTTATACCCTCCCATTTGTCTCTCACTTTCCTCCGACTCTAATAGATGCTATTACTACGCCATACCTGGCCTATCAACGTCTCCCTACACCGTCCTTTTGGGCAGGTCTAGGGTCCATTAGGCTTCCCTAAATCCTACTATATGAATATGAATATACCTGATTTTTTTACGTCTGACACCTCGGAACACGAGGCATACATTAATGCTACCTTGGCTACGGAGGCAACATGCGTTGTTGGCAGGTCTAGTGTATTGAGTCCGACCCCACGACGTACAAACGGGCAGGTGGGCGAATAGGTGGCATCACGCTTGGTGGAGAACACTGCACATGACACATACTACAGTGAGGTTACCACAGATGTTGTGCATGCTGTGCAACATCGACCTTCTGGACAACACACCACATCCAGTGGAACCAAATCTAAGCAAAATGATTGGCGGTTCGCACTTCTCCACAGACACAATTGCTCAGCTTTGGTTATGACATGCTATTGGACAGGGTTCTCAGTCTACAGAAACGGGCTTTGGTAGGACGCTGGTATTTTTCCGATCTACCAGAGGAGGAGATGAGGAGCTGGGTGGAGGATAAGTCAAAAAAGATACTAGGTTATGCGCCTACGGTGAGTCGCCTCATTTCACTTCTTGCATCATGAGGACCTGGAGAAGATTCATGGCATGCCGTGGGTGAGGGGACATGGTTTTCTGTCATTACATCCATGGTATGTTGGGTTCAACCCACTTAGAGATACCCCCCGGAACAGGTACATCTAGTTTAAGCTCCCTAGATTACCCATTGAATTCTGGACTAGATGGGCCTTCATGGAAATTGGGAATGCTATTGGCTAGTTCATATACACGGACCCGAAATGTATTGGCGCTAGAGACAAAAGGGTCGCATGGATTTTGATAGAATGGGGGCTCTTTGGAGGTTTACCTGCCCACATTGATCTGGCCTGGGACAGGATTCACATACATCATCGTTTGGACTTTTGGAGTATTCCATTTTGTTGCCCGATTTGCCACCACACTGGGCAGCTGATGGCACAGTGCTCTTGCAGACATGGGTACATGAAGAAGATGGTTTACACGGCCCGGTCTGGGGGTGGCGGTACATGGGAGGCACTTTTGCTACACGGGGATCAACACTTGCAGCAACGACATATTACAGGTACACACACCTCGTCTCACCTAATCCTCCTGGCAAGAGATCTCTAGAATACCCTTCGACATCCTCACAATTTGCTGGGTCGTCCTCCCCCCACTCATCCCATTTATACTCCTCTGATTCCGAATCCAGCCATCTAAATATGCCCCCACTGGAGTTGTTCTCCCCCCATTTAGCACATTTATTTACCACTGCATTAGATCCCATCTCTCGGAATACGCCCATTCTACATAACGAGCTACCATCCATGCCTCCTTACTCCTCCCCTCCCCAATCTTTGAAATATTCGCCTAACCCACCCCCAGATACACTCGGGGATGTTATTCATGCGGGGATTACTCCACACCCCACTTCACTACCTGGTAACATTCTTACTTGCAGGACACCACTCTCACTTGGATCGCCCATTCTGTCTCCCAGGAATTCAATTGATGGCGATATCTAATTCCTCCTATCTAAACCGACGCTTGACCTTCGGACCCTTACTATACAACGTCCCCGGCCCCAGACATCCCCGAAGATTAGTCCTAACTCTACATTCAATATCACTATTAGACGCAGGAATAATAGGGGCAACAAACATTTCCAGGGAAGACCTAAAATTCTACCCTTTACTTCTGCTGATACCTCTGCTCTCATAGACATCCCCATTAGCTCCACCACTGAATCACCGCCCTTAGAGCATAGTTGCCCGACATGTGCATCAAATGACCCTTTGCCTATCCCTCAACATGCGAGGACTAGGGGGCTCGCACAAATATCTTGCCCTCAGGGAACTCTTCACTTTTGTTGATCCATACATCATTCTTTTACAGGAGTCCATGACTCATGCCTAGAAAGTACTTGAATATTTTAGACAAATGCTCTTGACATGGCATATGGTGGCTATGGACTCTATGGGCCTCTCCAGGGGCCTGGCTGCAATATGGAACCCGAGATGGGTTAAGTTTAAGGCATATAGATGTTTTGCTGGATTATTACTTTCTAGGAGGCTTAGAGGACTGGTGGGCCGGTTTCGCATACTCAACTTATATGCCCCATACAAGGATCGGAATAGTTTTTGGGACAGGCTGATGGATGTTGATTTTTTGAAATTGGACTCACTTATAGTGGCTGGCGATTTAAATGCCATTGTTGGGCAGGAGGAATGCTGGGGAACGACACCTAGATTGGATCCACTTGCTGACAAGCTCAAAACCATTTTCTGTGAATGTAATTTGATTGATATCCGGCCACAGTTGCTGGCTCCTACCTGACACAATGGGAGGACGGGTACACAACACATTGCTAAGAGATTGGACCGATTTCTTGTGCAAGAAGATCTACTAGAAATGATGGCTATTGTTAACCCTACCGCCTACACCTACCTACAAGTCAGTGAGAAAAGCCTTCAACCCCACAAGGTGTGGTTGGTGGCAGGGAACTAAGAGAAAGGGTTGTCACACTAAATCCCCTCTCTCTCCGTTTAAGCTATCTCCTAGGTTAGCTATGGGGGGTGGTCCCTAATATGGAAAATTAAGATAAAAGAAATGTGAGGTTCTAGGAGAGATGTTAAAGTGAAAGTGGATTACTTTTAAGAATTATGAGCAAAATATGATATGAGCAATAAAAATCATTAACATAATAAAACCATAAAACCAGTGCCTTAAGATAAATTGCTCAACAAGAATGAAAGATATATTTGCTCAAAACAAAAGTAGAATGCTTCAAAAAATGAAAGCAAAGCAATCCTGAAATGGAGACAAAGATGTTAGCACGATAATCGATACAAGATATAAAATTCCTTTAAAATATAATTAATGCCTAAATCAAAGCATATAGAGATATTTTGCAAAAGGAAAATCAATTAGTGTTCTACTTGCAAAAGGAAAATGAAATAATGCTCGCCAACATAAAATATTCAATAGTGACAAGTAAAATGGACAATTGCAAATGAAATCATAAGATGTATTAGCATGAGATGCCCTTTACTAGATTTGAAAGCAATTAGTCTTGGTTATTTTTAATCTAAAATGCCTAATCTAAATGAGAAGTCCTCTTCTTGAGCTCTTACCAAAGGGTAAAAATTGCGGTGACTGTAAGAAAGATGGGGCGAGGGCGTAGAGGTGTCATTAATGATACCCATCTCTTGAGTCTTACAAGTCAGCGTGTGCCTTCGTTCCTACAAGGGGACAAGCCACCTTCATAACTGCAGGGTCACAACATTTTTACCTTACTTCGTACCAGATGGAAAAACTTTCCAAGAAAGTCATTTTCCCTATACTTTTTATCAACCAAGCTTATGCTTGGAGATTAATTTTAGATGCAAATTAATACCAAAGATGCCAAAATGGAATGCTTGAGTGAGTGCTATTGCTTCCAAGAATGTAAAGTTTTGTAGATGTTCTATGCTAAGAGCAATTTCACTTTTCTCACAGCAATCATACAAGTAGATAAGCAAAATGCAGATAGAACATATAAGCAGATCTTACAGAAGACAAATCAAAAACAAGAAAAATGTATGTGTTCGTTTCGGCGGTCAACAGGATGCTTCAACCAGCAAAGTCTCCTTTGGTCAGCCAACCCAGCATGTGTCACAACAACCCTCCAACCAGTAGATGAGTCAACCCAAGTCAGTTCTACAAAAGTCAACGCTGTCCTGAAAAGTCAACGCAGGGGCAGCAAGCTAAAAGTCAACGCAGCAGCAAAACGGTCAACCCTTTGACCTCGATTTTTGTGCCAGGTAGTACAGCCTTCAAAAATCAAACCTCCCACAAGTTTTCAGCTTGATTGGACCAAGCGTTGACCAAAGTCAACGCTGGTCAAACTTCTGCGAAACCCTAGCAGCAGAAACCCTAGCAGCAGAAAAATCCTCTTCGTCCTTCCCACGTGTGGCTGAAATTCTTCCTCCAGGTAGCTCGTACCTTTTAGGATGAGAGAGAAAGATGTGAGTTGTGTTGTTGAAATTCTCTCCAACTTTTCCTGTATATATATACATCAATGAGGGTGTGTGACACATCTGTTGGGCATGTGAGCCTACATTACAAAACTGGCTGACCTTGCACATATAATTTATTAAGAATAATAAATTCAAAATATAAGTTCTGCTCATCGGATTAAGACTATTTTTATATGGATTTTACACCTCTCAGAAAGAGGAATCCAACAAAAATATTAGCCTCTTAATCTGAGCATCAGAACATGGAGTTTGGACCTAGTTGTCCAAATTTAACACTCCCTCTCAACTAGGGAGAACTCCATCTATTTGTGCAATTAACATCGTGAGTCATCCCGCCGAAACTTGCTTTGCTGGCTTCTTTATTTCAGAACAGAAGTGGGTCAGTCACAAAGACATCATTCCCCGACTGACATAATCAGTCCAGAGGTCCCAGACCTCACAAATCTTGATCCCAGATCAAGTGGTTGGACCATGCCATCCTAGATAGAGAGTACGGCAATCTCTGATGCGTCCATCAGTCTTTGCTAATAGTCTCTAGCTTTTCCACACCTCATTGGCCAAATGAGAGGTACTTCCCATGAGCCCTGAACTCAATGGGTAGGATGCATACGGGGCACAGATTAAATGAGTGGCGAACCAGCTCAATAATCACAAGGGTGGGGCAGAAGCATTATGAGTGCTTATAGCTCCGAGAAGCTATCCCCAAAGCCCCCCAGAGCTCCCAGAGCTCATCGTCCAACAGGACCCACATCATAGGGTCTTTCCACGACACCAAGACTCTCACGGAAGGTTAGGAACTTGACCTTCCCCAGGGGCTTAGTGAGAATATCCGCGACCTGCTCATCAGTTCCTATATGATCGAGCCTTACGGCGCCTCGCTGTACCATATCCCGGATAAAGTGGTACCTGATATCAATATGCTTGGATCGGTCGTGGAACACAGGATTCTCAGTCATACGAATCCCACTCTGATTATCACAGAGTATTACATTGGTATCTAGCACATGTTGGAACAGCTCACTAAAGAGCTTCCTCAACCAAACTGCTTCACAACAGGCCATACTAGCAGCAATGTATTCGGCCTCCGCGGTGCTCAAAGCCACCGACTTCTGCTTCCTGCTCATCCATGAGATCGAAGCAGAACCAAGATTGAAACAGCATCCAGATGTGCTCTTACGATCCACCACACTGCCAGCCCAATCGGCATCAGAATATCCCCGGAGTATCACACTCCCGGCAGTGTATCTCAGCCCATGGTTTATCGTGCCCCGAAGATATCTCAAAAGATTCTTGGCACCAACCCAGTGAAAATGATGAGGCTCAACCATCTGTTGACTCAAAGTATTCACTGCAAAACATATGTCCGGACGGGTGTTCACTAAGAACATCAAAGCTCCTATGAGTTGACGATACTCAGTAGGATTGGCCAAGATAGGCCCTGCAGCGCTGCCACTCAACTTCTTAAAGTTGAGTTCCATTGGTGTCGACACGGACTTACAGTCCACCATCCCAAATCTTTCCAGAAGCTTCACAATATACTTTCCTTGAGAAAGAAAAATCTCTCCAGGTCTCTGCCAGACCTCCAGGCCTAGGAAATAGTGCATCAGTCCTAGGTCTTTCATCTCGAACTCAGCAGCAAGCTCCCTCTTACATTGATGAATGAGAGGGTCATCACCTGTCAGGAAGAGGTCGTCCACATACAGCACTAGAATGAGAGGCTTTCCTTCCACAACCTTAAAGTAAAGGTTTGGATCAGCATTGCTTCGAGTGAAGCCCAGCTTCATCAAGTAACTATCCATCCTCTCATACCAAGCTCTGGGTGCTTGCTTTAACCCATAGAGGGCTTTCTTCAACCTGCAGACATAAGTGTCTCGATCTTGAACTTCAAATCCCAGAGGTTGTTCTACATACACTTCTTCCTTTATTGCACCATGCAGAAAAGCGGTCTTGACATCCATCTGATGAAGACTCCATCCTTGCGTAGCAGCAAGGGCTATGATGGATCGGATGGTGGTATATCGAGCCACAGGTGCAAATATATCGTCATAGTCAATTCCTTCCTTTTGAGAGAAGCCACGGGCAACAAATCTTGCCTTAAACTTTTCAGCACTCCCATCAGGTCCATGTTTAATCTTGTAGAGCCATTTAGCGGTGACAACAGATTTGTCCTTCGGTCTCGGGACCACATCCCAGACATCATTCTTCATAATAGCCTCTTATTCTTCATGCATTGCATCCTTCCAGACTTGATGCTTGATGGCTTCCTCAAAAGATCTAGGTTCAGATTGTATAATAGTACTCATGGCAGCTAGATACCCTTGGTATCTACACGGCTTCTTGCTTTCTCGGAATGTTCCCCTTGGGGCAGCATGACCCTCAGCATCTTTGAGGGTGTCCCTGAGCCATGATGGCCTCTTTCCTAGAGAAGGGGAAGGATCAATAGGGTCCATTGGCCCTTCAACATCAGGCATAGTCTCATCCTGGGGTTCTTTCAGATTTCCAGGTCTTTCTTCATGGTTTTCTTCAGATCTAGGAAGATCTACTACTTTCTTCAGGGAAGCATCTTCGTCAAAAGTGACATCATGGCTTATCTCTACTTCCCTTTGACCAGGTACATAGACTCTATATGCCTTAGAAGTCTCACTGTAGCCCACAAACATTCCTTTCTTCCCAGTAGCATCCAGCTTACTTCTCTTTTCTTTCGGCACATGAAAATAGACAGGACATCCAAAAATTCTAAAATGTGAGACATCAGGTTTCTTACCAGAGAAAACCTCTTCGGGAGATATGGAGTCCAAAGCGGAATGAGGGCATCGGTTTTGAATGTACACAGCAGTATTTGCAGCTTCTCCCCACAGAAACTTTGGAAGACCCTGGTCACATAGCATGGCACGGGCAGCTTCCACAATAGTCCTATTCTTGCGTTCAGCAACACCATTCTGCTCAGGAGTATATGCAGTGGTAGTCTCCCTCTTAATGCCAGCTTCTCTGCAAAAGTCTTTGAACTCATTTGACTCATATTCAGTGCCATTGTCAGTCCTCAAAATCTTGATCTTCTTTCCGGCCATATTTTCCACCAAGGCTTTGAAGGTACGGAACCACATAAAGCCTCATCCTTCTTCTTCAAGAAGTATATCCAGGTTTTGCGAGAGAAGTCATCAGTAAATGCCATATAGTAAGAACATCCCCCCAGGGATGTTACAGGCAACATACCGGAAAGATCAGAATGGACTAGATGCAATATCTCAGATGTCTTTGTGACACTTGAGGGGAAAGGTCCCCTTGTATGTTTTCCTTCAGCACAGCCCTTACATACACCTTTATGATTATTTCCAAAATCAGGCATCCCTGTCACCACCTTCCTTGCTTCGGGAAGAGCCTTGTAATGAAGGTGTCCAAATCTTCGGTACCATAGTTCGGTTTGACGGATAGTATCACAAGTCATAGCTCCCAACGGACTCCCTCCAACCTGGTAGAGTGTACCAACCCTAAAACCAATTGAGATAGCTTCCTTGAAGCTCTTCTTCCACATGAGTACCTTTCCATCAGAGAAAGTTACATTGAATCCTTTGTCTTCCATGGCAGATACAGACACAAGGTTCTTCTTCAATTTGGGTACATAGAGTACATCTTGTAGATGGAGGACTTGTCCTTGAGACAAGTGGAGGGTCACAGTCCCGGTCCCTTTCACAGGATAAGTGGCATTATCCCCAAGGATAATTTCTAGATTAGTATCCCTTTCAACCATGTCAGAAAGTGCTTCCTTGAATCCGGTGATGTGTCTTGAGGCACCACTATCGATTAGCCAGACATCCATAGTGTCGGGCGGAGATGCAGCTGAGAGAGCAGATATTAGAATATACTCATTTCTTTTATCAACAACATTAGACTCCTCATACCTGGTATTTCTGGTCCTTTTAGAAGGTGGATTGTTTCCTTCAAAGTGAGCCTTCCTCTTTCCTTTGGATTTGTCATTTCTTCGATTCCCATTCCTTCGGTTGTTGATGTTGTCGTCACTATCGGGAGAATTCTTCTGGAAGGGGCATTCTCTAGCATAGTGTCCAGTCCTATGGCAGGTGAAACATTTACCCTTCTTCTTTTGAGTCTTAGTCCTTCCTTTGTCCTTGGAACCACCAGAGTTCTTCTTTCGAGAATGAGCAACATAGTTAGCATTTCTTTCATTATCAAATTCCTTCATCCTTGTTTCTTCTTGCATACATCTAGACAGAAGCTCATCAAAGTTAGGGATGGTATTATTGTTGAGAATGGTAGTTGTGAATACTTGCCATTCATATGGAAGTCCTCCAAGTGCGGTGAGAACCATCTCACGATCAGCTATTGTCTCCCCAATAGCTAGCAGATTGTTCTTGGTTTCGGTCAACTTCATAAAGAAAGTTTGAATAGACTCGTCTCGGCCCTTCTTCATATTCTTCAACTTGTTCTTGAGGAATAGCACTTGGTTCACATTGTTTACTTGGAACATAAGTATCAGTTTGTCATACATCTCCTTGGATGTGCCTAGTTCAGATATGTAGGCAACCAGACTCTTATTTATGGATTCCCTGATCAGCAGCTTTGCTCTGATTTCTCCCTTCTTATACTTGTGTTTAACAGCAGCAGAGGCATTTGATGGAGGTTCTTGAATCTTCCCTATCACATGATCTAGGAGATCATGATCTTCTAATTTGAGATCTAATAACATCTTCCAGGCATGGAAGTCATCACTTCCAGTCAGCTTGTCATTCTCCCTGAATTCAAGCTTAGAGGAATCCATTTCCTTCGATGATGATTGCTATAGATAGAGTTTGTCTTCACCTCAGCTCTGATACCATGTAAAGTTTTGTAGATGTTCTATGCTAAGAGCAATTTCACTTTTCTCACAGCAATCATACAAGTAGATAAGCAAAATGCAGATAGAACATATAAGCAGATCTTACAGAAGACAAATCAGAAACAAGAAAAATGTATGTGTTCGTTTCGGCGGTCAACAGGATGCTTCAACCAGCAAAGTCTCCTTTGGTCAGCCAGCCCAGCATGTGTCACAACAACCCTCCAACCAGTAGATGAGTCAACCCAAGTCAGTTCTACAAAAGTCAACGCTGTCCTGAAAAGTCAACGCAGGGGCAGCAAGCTAAAAGTCAACGCAGCAGCAAAACGGTCAACCCTTTGACCTCGATTTTTGTGCCAGGTAGTACAGCCTTCAAAAATCAAACCTCCCACAAGTTTTCAGCTTGATTGGACCAAGCGTTGACCAAAGTCAACGCTGGTCAAACTTCTGCGAAACCCTAGCAGCAGAAACCCTAGCAGCAGAAAAATCCTCTTCGTCCTTCCCACGTGTGGCTGAAATTCTTCCTCCAGGTAGCTCGTACCTTTTAGGATGAGAGAGAAAGATGTGAGTTGTGTTGTTGAAATTCTCTCCAACTTTTCCTGTATATATATACATCAATGAGGGTGTGTGACACATCTGTTGGGCATGTGAGCCTACATTACAAAACTGGCTGACCTTGCACATATAATTTATTAAGAATAATAAATTCAAAATATAAGTTCTGCTCATCGGATTAAGACTATTTTTATATGGATTTTACACCTCTCAGAAAGAGGAATCCAACAAAAATATTAGCCTCTTAATCTGAGCATCAGAACATGGAGTTTGGACCTAGTTGTCCAAATTTAACAAAGAAAGTATTGATATTAGTGCTCAAAATAAAAGACAATGCTCAAATAAACAATACTAATATCTTTCAATGGAAAGGGAAAGTGAAACAATTAGTTCAATGTAGCTCCACAAGTTCCAAATATGTTGCTTTGCGAGTAAATGAAATCAATGCCAAATTGCTTCAATGGATTGACACAAGAAAGACCCAACAATAATGATAATGCCACATAATATAAATTGACAATGATAAAGCAATGTGCTCAAGAGACTTGTGAAACCAAAGTAGATGGATAAATTAAACTAGTTTAAGCTTGCCAAGTAATATAAAATACTTGCTTGCATCAAAAGAAAAATTGCATGTGTTGTAGTAGATTGCCCAATACAAGTATTCAAGAAATGGAAATGGCAAACATAAACTAATCTCGAATGTATGCTAAAATGAGAATGGATGTGAGTGTTATGTCAAGAAACTATCATGCATGAATGAGCTTAGAAATGAGATTAACAAAGAAAATTGGAGTAACTAAACTAAGAGATTAGTCCACCCACAAGCAATGATCCTCCCTCTAAATGGGGAGAAAGGATACCATGGGAAAAATCCCAAGCTCCTTCACAAGAAAACATAATTTTTTTATTAGAGATTGGTTATAAAGAGAGAAAATAAAAGCCTTTTGAGAAGACTTTCCAAGGAAGCCAAAGGAGTCTTTTACAACATGCCACTTCCAAGGGTTAGATCTCTTGAAGTAACAACTACAGGAGTGTCTTTGACAAAATCTGAAAATACAAGAAATAAATTTGCAGCAATCAAATCAGCCACAAAGAGAGTTGTATTCAGCGCTAAGGAGAGAGGCTAAGCCTCCTCTAGCCCACAACCTAGTGAGAGAAGGATGCTGCCCTCAAAGTAGAACTCGGCCTTTCAAGAAATGATGCCTCAAATACTCACAACCTCCTTGAATTTTCGTCTCAAAATGCTCCAAAGGTCCTGCAAATAACTTGTTAAATGTCTCAAATGAAAACTCCCTCAAGTTGCCACAAGGATTGAATTATTAAATCTGCTCAAAAGGGGCTGCAAAACAGATCCAAAATGAGTGGAAAGATGACATGAAAGAGTCAAAATGATAATCTACAATTAGTGTACAAAAACTAGATCAAGACATGCAAGTAGAACTCCATACTTGTCTAATTAAAACCATGCTCTAGGCAACAAATAAAATCCTTGAAAGCACAAGATATTGATCAAGAAAAATATTGAATTTAAATTTATGTGATCTTAGTAGGCTAGAGGAAAGGAAACTCCCTCTTTCAAAATCGTTTGATGAGATCCTTGAGGCAAACCGATTGGGTCCTTCTATTCTTGATCTTGGGAGTTAGTTTGTCTATTGGAGAGTTACCCCACACCCAAGTAAATCCTTCAACCAAATCTAAAGATCTCTACACACTTGGAAAAAGATGTCATTAATCATAAAGGGATTAGACTATACAATGGAGAAGAAGACTAGAGATTTCACAAAAAATCTTCTAGTGCTCCTCTTCCTAGAGTATTTCTCTAACCCAAAAACCATACAAGATAGCTTGCATATGATAATCCAAACAAGTGGCAAAATGATAACTACCATAATCCAACATACATGTAGAATGTAAAGCACAACAATTGAAATAACATCACCTCAAGCAATGGAAGGAGAACACCAACACAATAGTACCCCAAAGTCTTTTTATTAAATGAAAATGAATACAAAATCCAGTAGAGTATCCGTAAGCCCAATAGCTCGTTCTAAAGATACAATATGAGAGCCAAAGACTCATATAAATAGAACTATGGGAGCCAATCCCAATGAAAGATGAACACAGGGAAATCGACCAACATCGAAACACAAAAATTGAACACAGTGACGGTGATAAGGTAGGGATCAAGTCAGATTGCAGCAGGGAAAGACGTCGAGGGTTATAGCTGGAATCGATGGTCGATGGACAACAAAAAAAATGGCGGGGTAGGGCGTTGAAACTAATCTGTGGGTTGAATGATTCAACGGCTCTGGTCAAAGAAAATTCGTGTTAGAGGGAAACAAGGTGGTGTTTGGCAGCTACAACGTTTAGCGGTGGTCAGCATATGAAGTAGATAATATTCAGGAAGGACGAATGACAACGGGGAACACAATGGCAGTTGCGTGGTCGAGGATGGAAGCACAATGCAGGGGACCAACGAGAAGGCGATGTCAGTGAGATCGCTAGGAACAACGGAACAGAGGGAGTCTGTTCAATGGATGCAGACCTATAATCACGTGGCTTTGATACCATTATTGCAACAAGAATTGATGCTCTATTGTATTTAATTGTAGTTGTAATATATATATATATATATATATATATATATATATATATATGAATGAATGGTGTTTACATTGTCTTTGTGATGTTTGCCTATATAGTCATTGATTGGCCACGAAGGTGAATGGTCATGTCATTTGACCCTTAACCCTTCATAACTAATATTTGTTTGTTAAATAAATAAATAAATAATTATTTTATTATTATTTATTTAATTAATATTATAAGGATTATTTCATTCATAATATCATCCAATTCGGGAGTTATTATTTGCGCTGACATGGTATCAAAGCCAAATTTAGTCATTCTTGCCGTTCTTTTAAATCTTTGCTCTGTTCATTCCTTGCCATCCCTTCTTGCCAGGTCGTAGACTTGCACTAAGCCTTTTTGTTCCCTCTTAGCTTTGCACCTTTGTCCATTTCACTCAATGTCTCTGGGCCTTTGTCCGTTTCATTCAGTGCCTCTGTGACTATCCGTTTCATTCAGTGCCTTTGTGACTCTGCCCATTTCATTTAGTGCCTTTGTGCCACGGTCTCCCTGGGCCTTTGTCCGTTTCATTTAGTGCCTCTGTGACTCTACCCATTTAATTCAGTGCCTTTGTGCCTTGGTCTTGACTGTGTAGTATCAAAGCGCAACTCTGCTCTAGTTTGGTGCTATCAGATCTCGCTCTCTATTTGCCTGCGCAATATCATGATTGGCACTTTGTTGGTTATCTTAGCTTTGCACCTTTGTCGATTTCATTCAATGTCTCTGGGCCTTTGTCTGTTTTATTCAGTGCCTCTGTGACTCTGCCCATTTCATTTAGTGCCTTTGTGCCTCGGTCTCGACTGTGTAGTATTAGAGCGCAACTCTTCTCTAGTTTGGCGCTATCAGATCTCGCTCTCTATTTGCCTGAGCAATATCGTGATTGGCACTTTGTTGGTTATGATATCCAAACTCTTGTAAATGCAAGGAAGCCGTTTTTATGCATGTTGATACACTTTGTTAAAGGTGAGCGCAAAGGATTTTGATATTTGTTGAGTTTTTGGATATCTGACCATAGGACTTTTTGGTCTAGTCTAGGTTTGGATTATTTGGTTCCCTATTCTAGTTGATTGGAATACTAGTGGAAGATGTTTGCATGGAGTCAACATTTAGGATCTCAATAGGGTAGTGCTGAGCCAAATCAATGGCAAGACACGATTTTTTGGACCCCATTGCTCCCATTATAGCCACCCATAATAATATTGCCATATTTGAATTAACACATTGTGCTCCTATTCACAATCATTGTGCATGTGATAAGTAAGGCCAAGGGAATCAAAATGCCCTATGCCTGGTGATAACATCTCAATTGGCTGAGTAACATATGAATGCATGGTAGAAGGGTTAGTTGTCACATTCGCCATTTTTATTAAATGGTTTTTGATGATAAATTGCAAAGCCTTAAAGGTTCTCTTCCTGTGAAGATCAGGGCCCATTAAATAATTTTCTTCGCTATGACAACATGGTGAACTTAAGGGATTTGACCTGTGTTAACTGGGCTTTGACCAACTGTGTGTTCTGTTTTCCATCTTTATATTGAGTTACGTGTCAAGAATAGGATACTAAATATTTCTCCCAAAGAGTAAGTTTAAGTCTCAATTTCTTTTAAATCTCAATCAATGTTATTTCAAAATTTGATTGAAGGCTTATGTTAAGCCTTGTAATGGGCGGAGCTTAGAGTTAGTCGATGAGATAAGACAAAGGGAGAGTAGCGAGTTGACAACAATTCAAATAAGGGTCCTTGTTGTTAGAGATTATTATTACGACAACGAGCTTTGTTTGAAGATGCATTCCCTCATCTCTACGGTTGTAGTAGTATAGATTGACAAATAGAACTACAAAGAATGGTCCAGAAAGATCAGGCACACCCTCATTTTTATTGACTTATGGAAAGGTATTTGTGAAGGAGAAGAGGACAACGCACCCACCAAGCCCACATGAGATATGGCGCTGGCCATTTGGGAGAACAAAGACAACAAAGCCTATGCCCTGATTGCTGCTTCGATAAGTGAAGAGGTGAGTTGTCATGTAGTTTCAATTATAAATTCTTATGCTGCATTGAAGAAGTCGAAAGATCTATATGACTCACACTCGGAATTGGAAGTTGTATAGTTGGTGGTCAAACTCGTCAACCATGAGTTGAAAGATGATGACCCCTTGGCCTTGGCCTTTGAAATTAGAGCCACACTGCATGATGTAGATGCACTGGAGTTAAGATGGACATTCCTCTCATAGCCTTTGTCAAGGCCCTCTATCCTACATGTTGATTTGTGTAGCTTGGGAGGTACTTCGACAACCCCTGGGGTATCGGGTTTGTGAGTTGACGGTTGACCCACAAAAGTGGTTTGTGGGCAGTGTACCCAAGCAGTGGATTTTGTACCCAAAGTTGTGGGCGCGAGACCAAGTGGAGAATTATTTGTTTATTCATTGTTTGCATGAGGGCACCCTTAATGGATCAAGGTGGACCCAAGGCTACAATGGGGTGACTTAAACAAATGAAAGGAATCTCTTTTCTAAAGGTAGTTGGGGTTTTGTCAAAGAAAGTCAAGTCGACTTGGGCTTGAGTGATGCCCCTTGAGGGCTAATTGATTCCCTCATAGAGACTATAAGTAGAGGAGAGGTTGTGATCATTTGGAGCACATCACAAGAGCAATCATTTAAGCAAAGAATGAGAGCCTAAGAAGGACGTCTACCTCAGAGATAGTCGAGTTGGAGGAGGAGGATTAGAAGGCCTGGTCTGTGCTATGAAATCTTGAAAGAGGCTGAGTTTATCCTTGTGAGGCAACCAAGTTCATTTATGGAGGAAGGACTGTGTCACTGCGTGGTTCTGGGCAAGAAAAATGTGTTTCTCTCTGTACTTTAGATCGAGTTCTGTTAGCTGTAACAAGGTGGGCCGAGACTCTTAGGTGTCTGGGAATGAGGGCCGAAAAGCCTGTGATAAACCTTGTGTGAGGACGGAGTCCCCTCGTGTTGCTGCGCTGGATTTAAGGGATAGAAAGGGAAGGAAAACACAGAAGTTGGTGACTGAGGTAACCCTACTATGGTGGCCACAGAGGTATGTATTAGACGCTGCACATCTCAGTCAAGTTGCTGCCCTAGAGCGTGACGACGTTACCTTGTTGAGTGTTTAACAAGTATGTGGTTGATTCTTTTATGTGGTGATTGTAGTATTATGAGGTTTGTCCATTGGTTATTTGGGCAGCAGTGAAGGAGCCCTAAGTTCTGTGCAATTTGAGGAGGCAAATTCACAGATGTGTGGGCTGCCTAGAAGCCCTAAGTCTGTCATCTTTGATGCAGCGAAGAGACAGTCTGGTTAATATACCCTAGGTCAGTGATCTTGGTGAAGTAAGGAGGACTGTGTGTGGGCTGATTTGGAAGCCCCAAGTATAGTGATAAAGGAGCTGCCTTATCACTGTTGTGTGGGCAGATTTGTGGATGCCCTAAGTACAGTGAATCAAGTGTGGATACATTGTTGTGTGCGCTGGTTTGACAAGTCCTAAGTACAGTGAACCAAGTGTGGATACATTGTCGTGTGCACTGGTTTGACAAGTCCCAAGTACAGTGACAGAGGGCAGTCTCATCATTGTTATGAAGGCTGTTTGTTTGTGCCCTAGTTCAGATATTTGGTGTGTGGCAAATCAATGATAAGAGGGTTGTGTATGAAGCCCTAAGTTTAGCATTATGGGAGTAGCTAGAAGATTGATAAGTGGGCAGACTTGAAGACCCTAATAGTAGAGATAGTGGAGCAACCTTGTCTATGCTAGAGGGTAGATTTGGTGAAGACTTAAGATCAATCATCTTGGAGAAGCAAGAGTGATTGATAGAGGCAGTTTGATCAGCTGAAGATGCAAGCATTTTGAAGTAGCAGAGGTACTTGTGCGCAGCAGAAGTACTTGTGCGCAGCAGAAGAGGTGGCAAAGGACTTGTTAGAGGTGTTAAAGGTAAATGGACTGAAAGGGCTGGGTTGAGCACTCCTTCAACAAGTCAAGTGTACTTTATTCAAGGGTAGATTGGTGATCATAAGTTGTTTATCCCAAGCCCTAGTTGTCCTTGTATTAGGGCTGATTGTAAGGGCCATGATCCCTGGTATGGGATGTTGAGAAATCTATAGGGCAATAGTTAGCATAATTTCTCTTTTAATGATAACTGCTTGTGATATCTTTTTCCCTTTTCTTACTTGTTAGCTTCTTCACTTATTATTATGTTTGTATATCATCAAACAACTACCAAAACAAGAAGAACAATTGTACACAAGAACACATAATGTAGGTCGCAAGCCAGGGCTGAAACCTCTCCACTTGAGAGGAAAACCCGCAAATCTATTCTCTTCTTATAGATTCTTCAATTGATGAATTCCAAGACCTCTAGACCAAGACTAATACCCTCCAAGACCAAGTCCAACCTTGTCGGATGATGTGCTTCCTTTGTAAAGTCAAACCCAATCAAATCTCTTCCAGCAGCACAAATTCGACCCCCAACTTCAGAATTTCGGCCTCTACTACAGGTCTGAAATTTTCGGCCCCCCCAGTAGCAGCTGCTGCTACACGTGAGTTTGTTTTGGCCTCCCAAGGCTTCCTATGACCTTTGCTTGGCTTTCTCCTTCTTTTAGTGCTTGAGGATGACCCAATGTGACCTTCGCTGACCTTCTTTCTCTTCTTTCTTGAAGATCAAACCTGCAGAAGAAAAACCCTAGTCCAGCAGTAGAAACCCTAGCCTTCCTTCGCACGTGTGAGAGAGAAATAGCCCAGAAACAAGTTTTCTTCGTCCTCTTCCTTCTTCGCTGCCTTCTTGCTCTTCTTCTTCACTTAGATGAGTGACTGAATGAATACCCTCCAAGGAGGTCGAGTTCCCTCCTTTATGTAGGCTTCTAAAGGCAGACGTGGCTCCTCAAATTAGGTCAACTTCCCAGCTATCAGCCCGACTTGGTCTTGAAGGGTATTTTGACACTTAATGACAAAAGTAATTTTCTTTACAAGTTACAATGTGCTTGATGGGGTCTCCAACTTATGACAATGACTCTTTTGACTTGACCTAGGACAAAACCCTAGAAGCACTCAATGGGTGCTTGACCTCTAAAATAAAAGACCTTGAGCATGAAACCTATGCTCCAAAAATAATAATAATAATAATTTTATTTTATTTTACAATATACAAGAATCAAAAGTACATTTCATATTTATGAAGACCGAACCTAGTTACACATTTTTCAACACGGGAGCCCTACGTTTGTTGTATTAAAGTTGTAATTTAACAAGTTTTGTGTAAAAAATTGTCTTGTGTGCTACATTGATTCACGATTGTGCATTTTCCCCTGTGCAAAGTGCTTGTGTTGTGGCCTTTTAGTGTGTTTGTGATCGTGATATTAGACATAAACCTGATTTTGAAGTGCCATGGAAAAATCAACATTACATATTCTAATTATCTTGAATCCTTGCAAGCTAGTGAGCAACTTAAATCCATTACTTTTGGCACCATAGTGGAGAAGTTTGTAGACAAGGCATTCGGGAAGGGGAAGAAAACAACTCAATCCCTTGAAGAATCAATTTGCCTTGCTGAGAAAGGGAAGAATCAGTCACATGATTCTCCTAAAAGAAGTGGTGGCAAAAGAGGACGTGGAAGGAAGAATTTCAGATGCAAGGGGGTAAACACCATCAAGGAGAAAGATCTGATCTTCATTGCATTTGCTACAACAAGGAGGAACATGATGCATCCACATGCAGAATCCCTCGGGAGTGGATTGAACAAGACTGCAAAGAAGACTTTGACGAAGATAAAGAAAATGGAGTATCTACTTCAGGGTATCTTATGAGTCTTGGATCGGGAATTGTCTCCTAGAGGTCACACAAACAATCAGATCCAATAGATTTCATGACAAAGAGAGAATATGTGGTAGCTGCAGAAGCAACAAAGGAGATTGCGTGGCTCAGGAAAATTCTTGAAGACTTATAGGAGAAACAAGTGAATTCTAGTCCTCTTTTGATTGACAATACTTTTGCAATCAAGTTGGTCAATAATCCCAGAATCCATGATTGAACCAAACACATAAACACAAAGTATCATTTGATTCAATATCATGTAGAGGCCAATACTATTCATCTAAGACATTGTTCCACAAATGAGCAAATTGCAGACATCTTCACAAAAGCACTCGGAAGAGAAAAGTTTGAAAAATTCAGATTGATGCTTGGGCTCACTAACAACCCTTCTGATTAAGGCGGAGAATGTTAGGTACCTAAATCTTGGAGATTTGGTGTATATTCTGTAAATACGTAAATAGGGGGAATATGAACGATTTGAGTAGTAACCGACCTTGGAAGATGAAGGGTCAATTTTGAAATGTTATATGTTTATTCACCAATAAAAAAATCATCTAATTCGAGAGTTATTCCTTTGCTTGGTGGCATGAATGAGTTAATCGAGCATCCCGATCCAACGACCATCAATCAAATACCATAACATCATATGTTTAGTAAGCCTAGGGGTACCATTGCCCATATAGTAAGCCTAGATAGTTTCTTTGGTCCTATCCGTGGCCTCATACAAATAGGCCATTATAAGCTTATCATTATCAACCAATATTAGAACCTTTACCAATGGTTCACTACCTGAGCACACTTCTTCCATTCCTTCCCAAAAGGAGTCAGTGTAAACCAATCTAGCAATAGCTCTCCCATCCTCACTATTGTTATATGTACAATCACCCCACTTATCACAAACAAACATTTCTTCAATTCAAACTGACCTCAAAGCAAAGATTGAAGAGTAATGAAGTTGGTGCCAAAACCCATGATAGCAGGACATCACAACTCCTTGTGTCTAGTGCATCTCCTCGTGAGGCTAAGGATAAAAGCATGGTTATATATGAATTGGGAGATGCTCCTGTTCTACTAAATCACCTCCTTGATGAAGGAGATTTTCTCCATATCCTCAAGCATCAAATCAATACAATGTGTAGTGCATGGAGTCCAAAACAATGAGCAATGCCTCTCCATATGCATCATACTAGTGGCCACATAATTAGTTGCATTGTCTATTATGATTTGCATGGCATTATGCAAACTAATCTCATACATTTGCTGATGCATTTGTTGATTTGATAAACATGGTACCTCTAGGACAATGTAGCAAGAGATTTATAAGGGTCCTGTTGTTGTAAAATCTGTTGGACACCTAATCCTCTATGGGTTGGTGTGGAATGTGAACAGTCACCGGAGTCCAAGAGACCTCTTGGAATATGAATCCAAGGGTCACACCATGTATTATAAATGTAAACCATGTCAATAATATATGCACTCTAATGCGTATCTTCCACATTAGCTGTTTGCATTCCATGTGAGTTTAACATGGTATCAGAGCGGGCCATCTCCTGCCTTGGTCATATTTGAGCCACTTGTTTTGTTTTGTGGCCTTTTTGCATGTTAGTTCTGACATTTCTATTCCTTGTCAGAAGCATTTCTTTTGTTTAATCCCTTGAAATTCTACTCTCAAAGGAATTCCCCTTGAAGAGCGATTTAACTAACCATTTGTGTGTTGGCTTGACAAAACGCTTCTGCTCTACTGTGTAGTAACGCCTATTCTCTCCGGTTTTTGATAACATTGTGTGCGCCATTCCACAATACGACTTTGCCCAGATACCACCTCTGTTGTTCCGCACCACATACCACCTCTATTGTTCTGCACGTCGACTCCCTCCATGAGTTCTCTCATCCACGGGCCCTTCTTCCGATATATCGTGTTGCTATGTAAAGCCAACCTCATCCACTCCTGCGAGTTTGCTTCCGTTGATGGAATTATTCCCTGTCCATTACATACTGAACGTTGGTTGGTTGGTTTTAATCCCACGCACGAGTTGCCTCCACACCATACTTCGGTTATAATATGTTTATTTTGGGTATGTTCTATGCTTAGAGCAATTTACTTCAATTTTTCATTTAGCTCAATATTAATTCCAGATAAGCAATCACATTTAGCATGATAGTAAAATGCAAATAGAACATAAACATAAATTGCAGAAAACAAGCCAAGACAAGAGGACACAAGATGTGGCGCCAGCCAGGGACAAACCCCAATGTGGGGAAACCCTTGAGCAATTCTTCTTATGTTCTTCAATAGTTCAACAGAGAGAGAGATAGTACATATACATCAAAGGTCAACATTTTGACTTATCAAAATAAGAGCAGAGTTTTTCTCTATGAAGATAACACATGAGGTAGCTGATCTAGACTCCGGTGAAGAAATACTGCTTCAACTGATCCTGCAAGGTGACTCCATCACGATGCTGCACTCATCACTGTGTTGCACCTCATCATCATGCTGCTATACATCCATGCCCATCATCACCATGCTGTACGATTGTGCTGCACCATACTACACCATGCTGCACCCATCCTTACTGTCACCTATAAGCTGCACCACTATCATTGTGCACTATGCTGCGCCATTCATCATGCTGCACTAATCATTGTTGCAACAAAACATGTTGTCTCTAACACCATGCTGCATCCAACATACACTCATCCATGCTTGCTGTAATATATTATCATTATGCTGCACATACAACATCCAATATGCTGCAACCATTTACACTTATCAACCTTAGCTGCTTGCTATTGCTTGCAGCCTAGCAGAGCAACTAGGCTATGGTTGTTTAGGCTTCTTTCATATTCAGGCAGCAGAGAATTGCTTATGGCAGTCCTCCAACAGTCCTTCTTAACTGCCTCTAATAGTCCTTCTAACAGTCCTCCTTAACTGTGGATAGAGGCCTCTAATGACAACGTCCTAGTGCACATATATTGCTGTTTGGAGCCACCTTGAGTTGCCTATAGCATCCTCCTTAATGGACTGTGTATAGATTGCGTCTAGGGCACCAACGTGACACATAAGACTACAGTTAGGGCTTGCTAAAATGCCTCCCCTTTGCTGCATTCAAACCCTTAATGAATGCGGCCTAGGACAGCGTATTAGGGCTGAGGTAAGTGTCCCTTCTTGCTGCGGAATAAGGCCAGCATTTAGAGTGCTACACAGAACTGCGGCTAGGTCTCTTTTAGACCAGCGTGTAGACCTCTCCTCAGGACAATGGATAAGACACTTCCTTAAGTGCTGCGGCTAGGAGACTGTGTTAAGGTCATCTTCATAGGGTCATCCATGACAATGATAGGCTGCAACGTAGATTCTTCTAGGACAGAGTTTAGGTCTCTTTGCATTTAGGGCATGACAACATTAGAACCCTTGTTCCATGACTGCGTTTAGGTGGCATCTTCATTAGGCAGCATTAGGGCTTTATTTCCATGCCAGCGTTAGGAGCTAGGGCATCTTCTTTAGGGCTGCGTAGATCCTTCTTACCCATGATAACAACTAGGTCTAGGGCATCTCCTCTTAGGGCAGTGTATAGTCTTAGGATCTCTCCTCCCACCAAAACTCGAAGACAAGTGGAGAGGAAGAGATCACAAGAAGTGTGTGTGTCCAAATGATTAGCAAGCCACCTCCTTTTATACTAAAACGTTGAGCGCAAGTGGGGGCAATTTGGTTGCTGGCCGACCTTGACGAATTGTCCAATAACACAAATAAGTTCATATCTCCATGAATACATGTTGGAATCGGATGATCTTTAATCAATCCTACACCTCTCGACGAGAGAAATCCAAGAAAAATATCAACTGCCATGAATAAGTAGACCCACATGGAGTTTGGCCTTAGTTGCCAATTTTAACATAATACATATCGTCTGGTCAACATACCACTCCGCACAGTTAATATCACTTTGATACATACCACTGTTGGTTGGTTAACTCCCTGTTTTAATTGCTGCGGTATTGCAGGCCCGAACCTTTATTGTGTTAACTTTGCCATACCACAATAAATTTTAAACTGTGTTTCCAGGCTCGAACTCGCCTTAGCATTATACCGCTTGGTATTGCCTCCCCATACCATCGTGCAATACTTTCCTCCATCTTCCAGTCAGTACACTCTGCATTCACATTATTTGACTAAATTTCGTGTTTGTCTCCTCGGCACCATTTTTGAGCTCATAAAAAGTTCACAGTAACACTCAGAAACGCCTCCACCAGATGAAAGTGGGCACATTTAATTTTGAAGAACATTGCATTGCTAGCTATTTGTCTTTACAAGTACATCTGTGGTCATTTGTTGATCTGAGTTGGTTGAATAATGGCGAAAATTCATGGCTTATTAGAGTTACTAAAAACTCTAATCAGGTCCACTGCTGACAGCACAGTTAAAATTATCAAAGCCTCTCTTTCAGACATTCAGACTTGTCTGCAAAATGCACAAGACAAAATTGATTTTTTGCATCTTGAATCACAGCTATAGCAAGAGGAGTTACAGAAGTATAGTCATGATTCTGAACCTGTCTTTGTTCAGGACAATTCTTTGTTTGAGACACACTCCCATCAACAACCAGAAATTGATCAGATCATTGAGCCCCTCTTAGGAGCAGTTGTACATGCAGATGCAGAAATTCAACCTGCACTTCCCAAGTCGGTCATCAGACCTTGGGAAGAGCTTGTCCATAACAAGCACAAAACAAGTCTTGGATATGATAAGGAGGTTTCATTTCACATTCCAGATTACTCAAAGCCCATCTAGTTTCAGAGTGCTGGATTTCTTCATGATAGTTCACCTTCAGCTGTTTCAGATTCTGGTCCTCTTCCACAACAACCACAACAGATTGTTAAATGCCAACATTGTGACAGAGTTGGCCATGTGAAAGATCATTGTTTTGATCTTCATCCATGAAAGCATTGTGGTCAGCGTACTCATTCTTCACACAGATGCTTCAAAAACAAGCCTCCTGCAAGAACAAAGATTCATCTTGGATGGATCGCTTCTTGGCAATGGGCTTCAACAGCCAAGAAGATATTTCAGTCATATGTCAGAATTTCTTCTAGAATATTAAAAGGTCTTGCAGTTGAGTTTTCTCCATCATCTCACCTTGTATCTGACAGGGGGTAGTTGATGGTCATCTACAAGTTTCAAAGCCACATTAAGCGAGCTTGAGCCACAACCTGTCACACCAGATTCAGAGTTGTAGCCAGAGACAGAGATGCCCTTGAGAATGCTTGCCTTCTGTTGGTGGTCAGCTTTAAACCATCTATGCGGGGTTAAGACTTTCCTATAAAGAATTGGGGACACTTCCTCTAGCAGAAGACTTCAACTTCTTGCCAGTTTTGGAAGAGTTCCAAGAATTACATTAAGCATTCCAGAGTTGGTGGTCATCCTTAAATCACCACAGGTTGTAGACCTCCCTGTTTCAGGTTGAAGGTCTCCCTCTCCAAAGCATTAGGGACACTTCCTCTTGCAAAAGATTTCAGCTTCTTACCAAACTTGGAAGAGTTCCGGGAACTGCACTAAGCATTCCAGTGTTGGTGGTCATCCTTAAACCACCCCCTCATACCAACATTTCAGAGAGCACATTTAGCCTAGTGTTGTCATCCATCTTTTTGCACATTTTGTATTACAACTCTCATCTTGGACTCATACATACCCCTTCGGATTAAGAGTAGGGACACCTAATCCTCTATGGGTTGGTGTGGAATGTGAACAACCGCCAAAGTCCAAGAGACCACTTGGAATATGAATCCAAGGGTCACATCATGTACTATAAATGTAAACCATGTCAATAATATATGCACTCTAATGCGTATCTTCCACATTAGCTGTTTGCATTCCATGTGAGTTTAACAAAATCTAGCAAGCCTCGTGAGGGGATTCACAATGTGAGAGCCAAACCTTATGGCAAAAATGAGGAAGGATTGCCATTGTCACATCAATAATCTTCCTCTTACTATTTAGTGGAGTTTCACCACAAGGGAGGCTTCCCTGGATTGACCTGTAAGGATATCTAATTAGAGGGCTCCAGGTGACATTAGTAGGGTAAAATATTCTCTATAAAGGAATAAGTATACTAAACCTAGACTAGACAAGGACTCCTACAAGTTAGGGCTTATTGATATGCAATGATAGAATACCTAGACATGTAGAAGTTAGAGAAAGGGTTTACTTAATCATTAGATCAACAAAGCAACAACGTAAACCCTCAAATAGGCTTCAAGTTAAAGTTTGGCTAAGTTTTAGGGTTTCTAAGGCACAAAATTGTTTGGAAAGGATGACATCAACCCTATTTGGGGAGTATTCACCACAACAAATGCTAGATTTTGCGTTTAAAAGGTTTAAGGAGGCAAACTCTCGATTTCCATCCACAAACATTCACCCAAAATAGCCCTCCAAGCAATTCAGACCTAGAAAAAGCCTAGAAGAGATAAAAGAAGGGAAAATATTTTAGTTTTAATGATTTTTGATCAACACAACCTTGGCCAGTGCCTATTCTAACTTGGGAAAATGGCATTTTAGGGAAAATTCTTGAAGGAAGATGAAAATTGTTTAGAGTAAGGGGGAAAAGATGATTTGGCACTTCTAAAACCCTAACTATCTTTTTTGTGAGGGGGGAATTAGATATAGAAGATGCACTCTAAGAGTTCATCTATAGGTTTCATGGAAGAATAGTTTTAACATGCAAAAGTTTACCAAGATCACCAATAAACAATAAGCAATTAGTCATGGAACATTTAGAAACCCTAGCAATAATTCATTTACATGTAAAATATAGAAAAATCAGCAATAAACTTGCAACTTTCATCCAAGAAAATCCTTATTTAAATCCCAAAAAGACATCTCCAAGGCAAAAATCAATCTCAAATAGCGTGATGCTCCACAAAAATCAATCTCAAACAGCGCGATGCCCAACAAAAACCACATTTTTACCAAGTATAGAAGTAGACAAGGCAATTCACACTATCCATAAGGAGTTTGAATTCACAAGTATGATGATGTCTAAATGAAGTGGAGGGATCCTCTATTTATATGAAGTCTATCCCTTCATTTTTTCAAAAAAAAAAAAAATGGCCTACAAGCCCTAAATCAAGTTTGGCTTCGAGTGTTTGACAAAAAAAAGGGTTACGACACAACCCCATAGCTCAAAAGAATAAAATAATGTCATAAATGCCCACATGTGTGGGTCGATGCCCTAAAAAAGCATGACGTCATGCCTTTTTTTGGCCATAAATGCTACAAAAAGGTGTGTGACGGGCTAATGAGATGTACCATCATCATAATCAACACCAAGTCTTGAGGGGAAACCTCAAGAAATGCCTCAAAGTGCCTCCATGTCCAAAAACCATGCTCTGGGTACCCTACGTCACCCTCTCAAGGGCTAAATGTGTGACGTGGCACTATCTATCTCCAATGTTGGGGCTCTAAGAGTGAGTACAAGTCCTCCCTTGTCATCCTAGGGATGACCATCATCATTTGAGTTTCGGATCAAACAACACCCATCAAACAGTGTGAATGCGAGCCTAGGGGCGCCTTGAGTGCGCTGTACAACATCATGTAAATCCAACTCCAAGCAAGAGGAGCTTAGCATTTTAGCATATGGGGTGCCCTGGGTTGTCAGTCATCATCTGGAATCATCAAAGTGCCCAACGTTATGCTCTGAAGGGGCACCAATGCATCTACCAAGTCATCGCTACTCTCTAGAAGGTGCAAATGGCCTAAGCATGCTATGTAGTGGAGTGATGTAATGTGCTTTCAAAGGCCTTTGCTGTTGTGTGAAGAATCACTTGGAAAAACGCTCTCAAGATCAAGTGAAAGTCACCAATCATTAGGGACAATGACCATAGATGCATCTTGGTGGACCATAATTAATTGTTAAGGGCATAAAAACACTTCAAACTAAGATCATCGTCAAATATCTAACTAGACCAAGTCCCGTAAAAGTGCTTCGTACTTGTGTTAGGGATGGCTATATAGTTAGCCCTATTAGGTGTTTCCATCCCCTAAGGGGAAGTGACATGTCCTAGGTCAACCCTTCAATCCATGGGTGCTTTGATAATAGTGGCAATGGTGGGGAACGACTTCAAGGCAAGGTGCCATGGCCATGGGACCAGGACGTCCATCATCTTGAGTGCATACATGTAAGGAGGGAGAAATCGTTGAGGCATGAGTTATCCCTTCTCTCAGATTGCTATTTCCACCGCTCTGGTATGCCTTTTACTTATTTCTGATAATGCTGTGACTGGGAGCATAACTTAGGAGCCTAAGCTTGCTTTTAATGATTTAGCATTTATTTGCCTCTTAAGGATGAGTCGGTTTATTGCTCATCATTGTTGGGATGTGCAAGAGTTCCTTTTTTATGTGGTGGATTATTAAGTGCTGAAGGAATTGGGTGATGGCTAATGAGGGGGTTAGAGCTTATTCTAGGCATTTTCCCGACACCAATTCATGTCTTACACATCGTTTGCATTTTAACATGCCTTTTTCTTTCATTGTGGTCATTTTATGCTTTTAATGTTCTTTTAGTTGCATTTGTAGAAAATCCACGAAATTCTGCAACTTCTGATATGAACATTCTGAAAATTAGTTTCTTTTCATATAGACATAGAATTTATCTACTTATTTTGCAATGGAATAGGAACATAAATAAATACACAATCACACAATTCAACAACACAATTTTTCTAGGGAACCCAACTGGGAAAACTCTCTACTTGCTTGAGAATTTTATTGATAGATGAATGAGCAATAGATCTCTTACAAAGCACTCTTGTTTCAATAGAGAATACAATAATCTCCCTGCTTGAACTAAGCTTAAAATAATCTGCAAGACCCCTGATCCCTATGCCTTCTTGCCTTGTTTGTATGAGCTTTGAAATCTTGTGCAAATCCTAGAAATAACCTCTTATTTCCTAGCGCATGAGGAGTTCCTATTTCTTAGGAAATTCCTCATATTTCCTAGCGCATTCCGAAGGCAAATAATCCCTCTATCAAATTGCACAAGTCTCCTTCTTGGCACACTCTCTCACAAGCTCACACATAAAACTAGAGCATAGAATAATGATTACAATTGTGCCTTCGTTCCTCCTTTTAAGCAATTCGAATGGCTAAATCTGGCAAATTGTATTTTAGGAAATTGATTTTGTGATTGATGAGTTACTGAGTTGAACTAACTCATGCAACTCGTCTCATCTCAATTCTACAACTTGAGAGAGTCACTTGTCCTTTTCCCAAATTGACTCGCTCTAGAAGAAAATAAACTCGGCCTTCCACTTCTGCATATTAGTTAAATGCCTCATAACTCGTCTTAATTTTTAGGAACTCATTCTAAATCAGAGGAACTTGTTCTAACTTATAGGAAACTCGAGCATGCTAAGGAGAAACTCGTTGTGGTCCTTTGATTAAAGCACAAATCAAGGAACCCTTCATTGCTACTATTTTCAACACTCCCTCTTAGCAAGGAAGGGATTCTATGCAACTTGCAACTTATCTCTCAAATGAGCAAAATTGCTTCTTGCAAATGCCTTGGTCAAGATATCTGTTGTCTGCTCCTCTGTTGGAATATACAGTAGCTTCACTATCCCTTTCTGCACACAATCTCTAAGATGGTGATACTTGATCTTGATATGCTTTGGGCGATCATGAAACACTCTGTTCTTAGAGAGCTTGATGTAACTCTGATTATCACAATGGATCATAGTAGGCTCCATCCTTTGTCTGAAAATTCCCACAAGTAACTTCCTCATCTAAATGGCCTCACAGGTTACCAAACTAGCAGCCATGTACTCGTACCTCTGTTGAATTGAGTGCAACTGATCTCTGCTGTACCGGGAAACAATTGCTGACTCAATGCTGAAGACACCCCCTGAAGTACTCTACCTGTCTGTGGAGCACCCTGCGCAATATGCATCTGTGAAGCCCTCAAGCCTCACTCCATCAACCTGTCTGTACCACAATCCATAATCTGCTATGCCTCTGAGATATCTCAACACATGCTTCGCATTAGTCCAATGAACTCTAGTCGGATCCAACATGAACTGGCTCAGTTGGGTGACTGCAAACAAATATTAGGTGTGTGTTGACTAAGTACATCAATTACTCGATGAACTGCCTGTATACTGTAGCATTCACTCGCTCTGCTCTACTAGCATGCACCTTCCTCTAATTTGTGACTAGAGGCATGGACATGGGACTGCAATCCTGCCTTGGAACCTTTGGAGAATCTTTGTAGTGTACTTCCCCTATCCCATGAAGATCTCACCATCACCCTGCCAAACCTCCAAGCCAAGGAAATAGTGCATACGCCCCATAGCCTTCATCTCAAACTCCCTTGCAAGGTCCTCCTTGTAATCTTGGATCAAGTTATTTGCTCCAGTCAATATAAGGTTGTCATCATAGAGCACTAGAATGAGCGGTAGTCCTCCAACCATGACGTAGTATAGCTTTGCATCCGCCTCACTCTTAGTGAATCCCAATCCTTGAAGGTAGTTGTCAATACAAGTGTACTATGCTCTCGGAGCCTACTTGAGCCCATAAAGAGCTCTCCTCAGCGTGCACACATGTGTCTCTTTGCTGAATTGCTCAAACCCCTTCCCTACTATTTTCAATACTCCCTCTTATAAAGGAAGGGATTCTGTACAACTCCCAACTTATCTCTGAAATGAACAAAACTACTTCTTGCCAGTGCCCTGGTCAAGATTTCTGTTGTCTGCTCCTCTGTTGGAATATACGATAGCTTTAGTATCGCTTATGCACACAATCGCTGAGATGGTGATACTCGATCTTGATATGCTTTGAGCGATCATGAAACACTGGGTTCTCAGAGAGCTTGATGCAACTCTGATTGTCACAATGGATCATAGTAGGCTCCATCCTCTGTCTGAAAAGTCGCACAAGTAACTTCCTCATCCAAATGGCCTTGCAAGCTGCCAAACTAGCAGCCATGTACTCGACCTCTGTTGAACTGAGTGCCAATGATCTCTGCTTTCTGCTATACCAGGAAATAATTGCTTACCCAATTTTGAAGACACCACTTGAAGCCCTCTTCCTGTCTGTGGAGCACCCTGCCCAATCTGCATCTGTGAAGCCCTCAAGCCTCACTCCATCACCTTGTCTGTACCAAAATCCATAATCTGCCGTGTCTCTGAGATATCTCAACACATGCTTCACAACAACCCAATGAACTCTGGTCGGTTCCAACATGAATTGACTTAGCTGGTTGATTGCAAAACAAATATCAGGTCATGTGTTGACTAATTACATCTATGACACAATGAGCTGCTTGTATATGTAGCATCCACTCGCTCTGCTCTACTAGCATCCACCTTCTTCCAGTTTGTGACTAGGCTTGCAATCCTTCATATGAAATATTTGAAGAATCTTTGTAGTGTACTTCCTTTGTCCCACAAAGATCTCACCATCACCGTGCCAAACATCCAAGCCAAGGAAATAGTGCATAAACCCCATATCCTTCATTTGAAACTCCCTAAGGTCCTCCTTGCAATCTTGGATCAATTTGTCTGCTCTAGTCAATATAAGGTTGTCGACATAGAGCACTAGAATGAGCAAAAGCTCTCCAACCATGATATAGTATAGGATGGCATCAACCTCACTCTTAGTGAAGCCCAATCCTCGAAGGTGGCTGTTAATACGAGTGTACCATGCTCTCGGATCTTGCTTGAGCCCATAAAGAGATTTCTTCAGCGTGCACACATGTGTGTCTCTGCTAAACTGCTCAAACCCCTTTGGACGCCCCATATAAATCTCTTCCTGGACTACTCCATTGAGGAATATTGTCTTCACGTCCATCTAATGCATCTTCCACCCCATCTAAGCTACAAGTGCTAGAATAATCTTGATGGATGAATACCATGCTACTGGGACAAAAGTTTGATCATAATCTATGCTCTCAATTTGTGAGAAGCCCTTGGCCACAAACTTGGCCTTGTACTTCCCCACACTCCCTTCTGCGCCATGCTTCACCTTGTACACCCATCTTGATCCAACTATCGATTTGGCCTCCGGTCGTGGCACAATCTCCTTGACATTGTGAAGCATAAAAATTGATAGCTTGTAGGCATGAATGTAAAAAATACACAAGAGGTATTTGTAATAATAATTTATTATATAAAAAATGTATAAGTGATGATCGTTACAATGAGGACCCGCATATATATACCTAAGCAGGTGTCCTTTCGTGATTGGGCATGTCTTTTAGACATGCCTTTTCACTTAACTTAGTGACTATTTAACCTAATCAATATTAGATTATTTACTATTTACATTTATTTTACTTGTTATGAAATATATTCATAACATAGCCCCTTCCTTCAGAAGCTTTGTCCTCAAAGCTTTAATGTTGTAGATTTTCTTCACTTTAGTGTCTGTCATCTCGATGTATATAATCTGGCCATCCTCGCGTCAGGTAACTCATTAGTAATATTCCCTTAGATTATTATTATTATTATTTTTTGGTTGTTGTTTATAACTACATATATATATATATATTTTTTTTTAAGCTTAATTTTTTTTTCCTCTATTTTTTTTTAAATACTGATTTTTTTTTAATATATATTAATTAATTAAGTCACAATTATATAATATAGTTGTTATATACGTTATAATTGTATACGTTTTATCATATATATAACCACACTCTATATTATATAGTTTTAATTTAATTATCGTTGTCAAATTTGATTGCCCAAGTGTTGACGACGTGACGGTTGACTTATTGGACACAACGGCTTGACCACAATGTTTCGGGTTGATAACTTGCTGAATGGTTCGATGGCTAACCCCGATGCTTGATGGCCTGTACGCTCCTGCTCCCACACCAACAGACGCTCGATCGGTGGACTGTAACGGCACTGTTATGGCAAATGGACAGTTGGGAGCACCGCACGTGTCACAGCGGAAGGTGAACCAGGATGGCGAACATGGAATGTTTTTCTGGTTTGGCTTTAATGAGGAATAAACCTCTATGAAATAGGGTTTTAAACATGCATCGCACATATTTCCAGTAACACCCTCGATGGTATCATCAATAGGCAAGATATGCACATGCTTGCTGTACTTTCCATTCGGGCACTGGTGAACTGAAACAACATCGTTGAATCGAACCCTCATATTCGAACGTACATCTTTGTTCATTCTAGTCCAGGGCTCTGCGCATGTCTCATCAACGAGAGCGATACAAATTGTATCCTTTCTCTTCTTTCCCTTGATAAGAGTTGTATCTCTGTGGAAGAGCTGTAATTTTTCCATGGTGTCTGGATGTAGACAGACAACAGAGTTATCGTTGTTGATAGCCTCATCAACAGCAAGGCGATTGGGAGCCTTCTTTCGATCAGAACTACCTAATTTTTTTATTAAATTTGGCATAATCTTTCTACTTATACCTTCACACAAAAAATAGTTAGAACCATATCCACTTAAAACTGAAGCAAAATTTACCACCTTTTCCTTCATCAATAAGATGAGTTCTAAAGGAACATTAGTTTGTTTGAGCGGCAATTCCACTGCTTTATCATGCTTTATGCGTGCCATTTCTTGTTTTATTCGATCAACATACAATGGTAGAATTATAATATCTGCAATTTCCTCTAATATAATATCTTGATTGATTTTGTCTTTTATGCTTCTCATCACCTTTAAATATGTATTCCATCCATTTGGAGTAGGCTTATCTGGCCTAACACGTATATATTGCCCTGTGCCTTCATCTACATTCCAAGAACACTCTATAATTTTCCCAGAAAAGCTTGATGGGTCTTCATCATCTGGAAAATTGACACGAGCTCCTTCCAACTTTCGTTTCCTTCCCTTGTCAAAAAAATACATCGATTGTCGATTCTCATCTCCTACCTCAAAAAGGAAATCCACTGAATTCATGTGAGCATATTTCCATTTATGAAGCCCATCATGTGTGCGAGGAACATATGGATTGTCCAAACCCCGAAATGCTTCCATGTCATAACAATATAGTGCATTCGTTTTAATGTCATGAGTCTGAGGTTCAATTATTTCCTTCTCTATTAGTTTCCACCTCTCGTGAAAAGGTAGCTTTATCTGAGATTGTTGATTAAGCATCATCAAATCATACACCAAATATCGTCTATTTTGCTCGTGCGTTTTAGGTACAGTGTCAATTATCATTTCGCCATCCAGTAAGGTAAGGTGATGAGATTCAAAAGAACCCTGTGGCACACCTCTTTTAGGGAAACAGAGTTGAACCCTACGAATGTTGAACTTCCTATCAATCAAGTAACATCCATCACGTGTGATAAGCATCATATATCGAGTTCCATCAGCTTTCCATGTGGCATAATAATACTGCTGCCTCAAGAATTGTAGGTGTGCTTTGTCCAATGAAATTGGATGAGATCCTGAAAAATGAGAATTTCCATGCGACTCTACTCCAAGCACCATACAACAAATCTTCTGCATATCTATTTGCTGAGCTGAAGGAATTGCATCACCTAGGATATCATCATTTGTTATCAATTTATTTTCTTCCTCAACTTCCTGCAAAGCAGCCATAATGTCAACATCATCATCTTCATCCTACATTGCATTGCCATTAAGATCAACATTTTGATCGAATTCTTCTTCTTTTTCTTCTTCCACATTTTCCTCTCGACATGCTTTAACTTCCGCAATTGATTTTTCCAAACGCTGAAATGCTTCTTGAATTTTACTAAATTGTTCAACACATTTAGGATGTGAACGTAATGGCACATTGTGTGGTGAACAACGTTCAAAGACCCGCATGATTATATTGTGTGCCATGGCTCTGATACCACTGAAGCATAAAAACTGATAGCTTGTAAGCTTGAATGTAAAAATACACGAGGTATTTGTAATAATAACTTATTAGATAAAAATGTATAAGTGATGATTGTTACAATGAGGACCCGCATATATATACCTAAGCAGGTGTCCTTTCGTGTTGGGCATGTCTTTTAGACATGCCTTTTCACTTAACTTAATGACTATTTAACCTAATCAATATTTGATTATTTACTATTTACATTTATTTTATTTATTTTACTTGCTATGAATTATATTCATAACACATTGTTCTTCATGATGGAGGACTATTCCTCCACCATTGCATCCTACCAAACATGTTAAGAAGTTGCCTCCTTGTAAGAAGAAAGCTCAATGTCCACCAACTCTGTCATCAGTGCCATATAACCTGTGTACCTCTGTGGCTACTTGCTCTGTTTGAACATGGTGCTAGGAGCTTCAACCTGCTATTGGGCCTCCTAAATCAATCTCTTGGCCCACATGGCCTTCTTCCTCCTTGTGTTGGAAGTCTCTGGCTGAGTAGCTGCTTGCTCTCGGCCTAGTCTCTCCTCCTCATCTTGCTGTATATTTTGCTCTACGACCCTCTTGTCACTTGGCTGAGGTTCACTTTGTGGTCCTGGCTGTGGCTCCTACTTAGGAACGAGTACCTCCTCCTTAGGTACTACAATCTTCTCATGCTCCAAGGAATCTCTCAGAGCTCGATCCTCCTGGAATTTCACATCCCGCTTGAAAACTATCTTCTTGAGTCCTAGAAGATACACCCTGTATGCTTGAGCCGTCTCACTCTAACCCACAAAAATACCCTTTTCTGCTGTGGGTTCTAGCTTCTTCCTGCTATCTTTGGACACATGGCAATAAACTCTTGTGCCAAAGATCCAAAAGTGTGAAACATCAGGCTTCTTGCATGTGAAAGCTTGCTCTAGTGTAACTCGTCCAAGAATCCTGTGTGGACTCCTGTTTTGCAGAAATACTGTAGTGTTGCATGCCTCTACCCACAAGAACATAGGCAGTCCTTGATCATGCAACATGGCCTTGGCCGCTCCAACAATACTGTGGTTCTTTCTCTCAGCCACCCCATTCTGCTGAGGGTTATGAGGTGCTATCAACTCTCTCCTAATGCATTCATTCTTACACAACTCCTTGAAGGCATTGGAGACATATTCTCCGCCATTGTCACTTCTCACTGCCTTGATCTTCTTCCTGTCCTCATTTTCAACTAAGCCTTAAGCTCCAAGAACTTGGTTAAAACCTCATCTTTCTTTTTCATGAAGAATATCTAGGTTTTACGAGAATAATCATCAATGAATGTAACATAATACCTGTATCTCATAAGTGATGGAGAAGAGAAGGGCCCGCACACATCTGAATGCACCCGCTCCAAATCCCTATGGCTTTGCTATCTTGACCCTGGAAGGAAGACATGGCATACTTGCGTTTGCATCCCTTGCACACTCCACTCTTGTCAAAACTGCATGTTGGTAATCTTGTGGCAATCTGCTAAAGAATTTTCAGTGCCCCATGATGCAAGTGTCCCATGCACCTGTGCCAAAGCTCTCCAACATCCCTACTCCGCTCACATCCTGCCTTGTTGCTCAAGGCTGTGTAAGTCTGTACTTGCAACCTGTAAAGATTCCTTATACTCACAACTATCTGCTTCACTATCCTAGAAGCTAGATGCTTGAGGTAGGCCTTACCTTTGTTGAAGATGACATCATATCCCTTGTCCTCAAGGGTTGCTATTAAAACCAGGTTCTTCAGCCCTAGATGATAGAGAACATCTCTGAGATGGAGAGAGCTCCCAGACTCCATCTCAAAGTTGACAATGTCAACTCCCTTGGTTGCATACTCGCCATTATCTCCAAGCTCAATATGTACCTGCATATCCTTCTCCTCCGACTGGTTGAAATACTCCCTATTCCCAATCATGTGGAAAGAGGCACCTGAATCAATATACCATGTGCTATTGCTTACTGAGCTTGTTATGCAAGCTATCAATGAGAAATATTTCTCAAACTGAGAAGCAAACCCATCTACCTCAACTGATGCAGCCACATGTTCCTTATTCGACCCCTTCTTCCAATTTGGACACTTGGTAGCGTAGTGCCCAAACTCATGGCAATGGAAACACTTGATCTTACTTAGATCCTTCTTCTTCTTGTCACTAATAAGACTGGTCTTGCCCTTCTCTTTGCCTTTCTTGCCCTTGGCTTTACTTGCGAGAGAAAAATTCTCCTCTTCAGTCTCAACCTTTGACCCCTTGCCACTGCTGTTGGTAGAACCCTCGACAAGACTGAGCCTGAGCTCCTCCCGAGTGAAATCACTCCACAGGCGTTCCCAATCTAGTAGTTCGTCTCGTCCAGTTATTCCCTGATCGAAAGTTCGCCATTACTTGGTAATCTTGTTTATAATTGACTCATTGTCTTTTGGTTCCTCTCCTACAACTGCAAGGTCATCTCAGACTCCCTGAATCTTGGTGAGATAGGAAGTTACGTTCTCACCCTTTTGCATCCTAGTGGTCCTCAGCTTCTCCTTGAGAATCATTTTATGATTCTCAGATGAATCTTGGTATAACTTCACAATCACATCCCACATGTCCTTTGCCGTATTCTTATCTGCAATATGTGGAACTATATGATCTCGAACTCCATTGAGGATCATCCTCTTTGCTTTGGACATATCCTTCTTGTACTCATGGAAATGGATAGGATCTACCGGTACAACTATAACAACCATCACGAACTCCTTCAGACCGAGCTCATCCAATAGAAAGAGCCTCCTGACCTTTTAGACACCAAAGTTAGAACCTCTGTCAAGTCTATCCCGATCTCTGAGTCCTAATATGGCCATCTCAGCGAAGACTAAAAATTGGAGATCTTCTTCTCCTTCGTGGTTTTCTCCCAAATTTGAGGTTTGTGTGGTGGTCAATTCTATTCACTGCTCTGATACCATGTAGAAAATCCACGAAATTCTGTAACTACTAATATGAACAATTTGAAAACTAGTTTCTTTTCATATTGACACAAAATTTCTCTACTTATTTTGCAGTGGAATAGGAACAAAATTAAATACACAATCACACAATTTAACGACACAATCTTTCAAGGGAACCCAACTAGGAAAACCCTCTGCTTACTTGAGAATTTTATTAGAAGAATGAGTAATAGATCTCTTACAAAGCACTCTTGTTTCAATAGAGAATACAATGATCTCCCTGCTTGAACTAAGCTTGAAATAATCTGCAAGACCCCTGATCCCTATGCCTTCTTGCCTTGCCTGAATAAGCTTCAAAATCCTTGCGCAAATCCTAGAAATGACCTCCTATTCCTAGCGCATGAGGAGTGTCTATTTCTTAGGAAATTCCTCCTATTTCCTACCGCATTCCCATGGCAAATTCTCCCTCTATCAACCCGTACAAGCCTCCTTCTTGGTACGCTCTCTCACAATCTCACACATAAAACTAGTGCATACAATAATGATTACAATTGTGACTTCGTTCCTCCTTTTAAGCAAATCAAATGGCTAAATTTGGGAAATTATATTTTGGGAAATTGATTTTGTTATTGATGAGTTACTGAGTTGATTTAACTCATGCAACTCGTCTCATCTCAATTCTAGAACTTGAGAGAGTCACTTGTATCTCTGAAATGAACAAAACTGCTTCTTGCTAGTGCCTTGGGTAAGATATCTGCTGTCTGCTCCTCTGTTTGAATATATGATAACTTCACTTTCCCTTTCTACACACAATCTCTGAGATGGTGATATGTGATCTCGATATGATTTGAGCGATCATGAAATAGTGGGTTCTCAGAGAGATTGATGTAACTTTGATTATCACAATGGATCACAGTAGGCTCCTTCCTTTGTCTAAAAAGTCCCACAAGCAACTTCCTCATCCAAATGGCCTCACAAGCTGCCAAACTAGCAACCATGTACTCGACCTCTGTGGAACTGAGTGTAAATGTTTGCTTTCTGCTGTACAAGGGAAAAACTGCAGACCCAATGCTGAAGACGTCACTTGAAGTACTCTTCTTGTCTGTGGAGCACCCCGCCCAATCTGCATTTATGAAGCCCTCAAGCCTCACTCCATCAACCTATTTGTACCTCCAAAAGCCATTGTGCCTTTGAGATATCTCAACACATGTTTCACAACAACCAGTGAACTTTGGTCGGTTCCAACATGAAGTAACTAAGCTGGTTGACTGCAAAACAAATATTAGGTCGTGTGTTGACTAAGTACATCAATGACTTGATGAGCTGCTTGAATACTATAGCATCCACTCGCTTTGCTCTACTAGAATCCACCTTCCTCTAGTTTGTGACTAGAGGCATGACCATGGGCTTGCAATCCTGCATATGAAATCTTCGGAGAATCTTTGTAGTTTACTTCCCCTGTCCCACGAAGATCTCACCATCACCCTGCCAAACCTCCAAGCCAAGGAAATAGTGCATAAGCCCCATATCCTTCATCTCAAACTCCCTTGCAAGTTCCTCTTTGCAATCCTAGATCAAGTTGTATGCTCCAGTCAATATAAGGCTGTCAACATAGAGCACTAGAATGAGCGTAATCCCTCCAACCGTGATGTAGTATAGGTTGGCATCTAGCTAACTCTTAGTGAAGCCCAATCCTCGAAGGTAGCGATCAATATGAATGTACCATGCTCTCGGAGCCTGCTTGAGCCCATAAATAGCTCTCTTCAGCCCGCACACGCGTGTCTCTTCTAAACTACTCAAACTCCTCTAGCTGCCCCATATAAATCTCCTCCTCAACCACTCCATTGAGGAACGCTGTCTTCACATTCATTTGGTGGATCTTCCGTAGAATAGTTTTGATGGATGAATATCGTGCCACTGGGGCAAAAGTATGATCATACTATATGCCCTCAATCTGTGAGAAGCAATGTTTTAAAAACCGTTTTTAAAAACCGGTTACCGGTCTAACCGGTCGGTTAGCAAGGCCGCTGGTCTAAACCGGCCAAAAAACCCGGTTGGAAAGGCCATTTCGCCATTTTTTTGTCCTAACCGGTGAAAACCGGCCGGTTTAGGACGGAACCAGTCAGTTTGTATCAAACCGGCCGGTTCTATCCTAAACCGGCCGGTTTTAGGCACGCCCACTGTAAGGTTATAAAAGCATATTTTTGACTGTGTTTTAGGGGTTTTGGGGG
Organism: Pinus tabuliformis; assembly: GCA_031772625.1. Lineage (NCBI taxonomy): Eukaryota > Viridiplantae > Streptophyta > Pinopsida > Pinales > Pinaceae > Pinus > Pinus tabuliformis. Next base: position 631,431,500 of record CM062820.1, on the reverse strand, counting down.
GAAACTAAGGGTGTTTCAACCCTAACAATGTTGGAAATTAATGGTAATGTTAAATTCTTAAAGTAAAAGTGACACTTCCTTTAATTTTCATTTTCATCCTTTTACTTAAATTTTTAACATTACCATGAAATGGCTCAGGATGTTTGAGAATGGTTTCGACCTCATTGGATTTCATATGGAGAAACTAGAATTTTAGATTTCACTCAAAATTCAGCAGACTTAATGGTTTTTAGGATTTCATGGTTTGGGGCTAAACAATGAATGCAATCGGAGCTCCAAATGATGAGCAAAACTCCTGATCTAGATCCCATTGTGTTGGATGATATTGATCCAACATCAGAATGGGTGGAGGAGACTGAAGAACCTGTGTTTGAGGCTGATTTTGATATCGACATGGCTTTAGCAGGGGATGAAGCAGATTATGTGGTGGCATCAGAACCAGGATCAGTAGCGGCATCAAGGAAAGGCAAAGAACCAATGGAAGGCTCTAGTCATGCAGGTCGACAAACTTGTGCTTCCATTAGGTCCACTTCTATTGTCATTGGTGGCTTTGATACTGAGGTTGCAGATCAGGCTGAGGCATCCTCAGACTCTGAACCAGATGATGTCTATGTAGCTCCTGATGATGATCTTATATCTAGTAGTGGTGATGAACTTGATAATTGATCATGTGTACACTGAAGACTCGTAGTACGCCAATGGCCTCATAGCTTGCAGCATTGTTTTTGGACTTTATAGGCCATTTAGAGCCTCATTTCTTATGTATTTTGCTATTTTGTCGATGATATGTATTGCACTTGGTGCCATTTTGATATATTCACCTTTACATGGTATATAAATGAGCAAACTTTGCATATTTTGTCTCTGTTGGCTTGGAATCATGGTTTTACATCTTAAAAATAGTTTGTTTCATTAAAAATTAATTATTTAATGTATTTTTTTAAAACCGGTTCGTTTAGACCAAACCAGTCCCGGTTAGACCGGTTCCGGTCGGTAAACCGGTTCATTAGGTGGACCGGTTTGGTCACCGGTTCCGGTTTTAAAAACATTGGTGAGAAGCCCTTGGCCACAAAGCTGGCCTTGTACTTCTCCACACTCCCATCTGCGCTGTGCTTCACCTTGTACACACATCTCGATCTAACTACTGATTTGCCCTCAAGTAGTGGCACAATCTCCCAGGCATTGTTCTTCATGATGGAGGAATATTCCTCCACCATGGCATACTGCGAAACTTGCTAAGAAGCTACCTCCTTGTAAGAAGAAGGCTCAATGTACACCAAATCTATTATCAGTGCCATATAACCTGTGTACCTCTGTGGCTGCCCACTCTACTTGAACATGGTGCTAGGAGCTTCAACCTACTCCTCGGCCTCCTAAATCAACCTCTTGGCTCACCTGGTCTTCTTCCTCCCTGTGTTGGAAGTCTCTGGCTAAGTAGCAGGCTACTCTTGGCCTAGTCTCTCCTCCTCATCCTGCTGTAGATCCTGCTCTGTGGCCCTCTTGTCACTTGGATGAGGCTCGCTTTGTGGTCCTGGTTGTGGCTCTTGCTTGGGAGCGAGTAGCTCCTCGTCAAGTACTACAATTTACTCATGCTCCAAGGAATCTCTTAGGTGTCTATCCTCCTGGAATTTCACATTCTGCTTGAGATATGTCTTCTTTGGACACACGGCAATAAACTCTTGTGCCAAAGATCCGGAAGTGTGAAACATCAGACTTCTTGCTTGTGAAAGCCTCCTTTGGTGCAACTCGTCCAAGAATCCTGTGTGGACTCCTGTTCTGCAGAAATACTGCAATGTTGCATACCTCTGCCCACAAGAACATATGCAGTCCCTGATTATGCAACATGGCCTTGGCCGCTCTAACAATATTGCGGTTCTTCTCTCAGCCTCCCCATTCTGCTGTGGGTTATGAGGTGCTATCAGCTCTCCCCTACTGCCTTCCCTCTTACACAACTCCTTGAAGGCATTGGAGACATATTCTCTGTAACAACCCTTTTTATTATTATTATTATTATGATATATATATATATATATATATATATTTTGATTTGGGTGTATTAAATGGCTTAATTCCCTCTTTCGGGTAGGTCTCCTTCTATACCTGGGGTGCTCATCTGGTACCACCATTCCTTGAGGGACTAGGTACGTTACCCATTCCAAGTCTGTGGAGACTGAGCTAATGGGAGAGTTTTCATGGTACTGACAGACCATGTTGATATGAGGAGGTTGTTTGGATACGAGAAGGTTCTAGTCATTATACATGCAACTCGTTTTATAAGATTTCATCGAGACTACCCCCAATTTGTGGTGATGCCTCTATTTGCTAAGAGCAGAATCCTTTTTGTGGCAGCCTGGCTTTAGAAGCTTGATTAGGGCGGTAGTGGAGTTGGTTTGTTTGTAATGATTAGTTTCTGACATTCATATTGTGGGCATGACTAATGATCAAGCCACTTCCCTTATCGGGAGAGAATATGCTTCAGATTTTACTTTAAATACATTACTGATATGAGCTCTGAATTGATGCAGACATCATTAGTCAATTGCCTTACCTCGTTCTTAGGAACTGCATACACAATATTAGTGCACCAGATTCACGAGATTTTTGTGGTCTTTAGACTGTTGAATGTAATAGCCAATCGTCTCCTTTGGGCTCCAGTGCACCCCGTGCAAATTCCTCCCGTCATAATTAATTTGCTGGGCTAATTCTACCTTTAACCGTATCCAAAATCTAGAATCTCATGCACCCAAAGGGTTGCGGACAGCTCATACACATATCAGATTCACTTTATTAACAAGATAAAGTTACAACCTTCATAATTGGACTGGGACTGTAACAAGGTCTGAAATTCATATAACCAAACAAGAGTTGCAGGCAGTTCATATGTACTTCAGATTCACTCATTATCATTGTGTAAACATAATGCATCCCACGGATAGGCAAATATAAACATTTAAATGTAACTGAGGGCATAGATAAGTAGAACTTAACTGGAGGCTAGGATTGGTGGTGCAATACATGTTACATTATTTGATTTCTACCCAACTAAGCCTCTCATATGTCCATTCCAGACATACAATGCACAGTATAAAGTACAAGCACATACTAGATACTATTACGCATAGTGGCATGACAAGGTTCCATAACATAGATGACAAGACAAGGTTACACGAACAACAATACATGTAGCAGCATGCGGTTGTGTCAATGCACCTGCATAGTACTGAAACAATGGTTGCTCAATCCATGTAACAGCAAATTCAGCCCCCATATGACATCATACCCAACCAGGTTTAAACACTGTGTCCTGTCCAGGGTTAAAATAACTATCATACCCAAGTCATGCAATGACAACATATGAAGTTCTATACTATTAGTCTGCAGCAGTATTCTGTGACAAAACAACTCACCCCAAATATTATAGAGGAACAGCGTATGCTAGAATTTAGACCATCATACCGAGGATATGGCCTTGCGATTTGGTGCTACAGGAGTTGTGCACTGTCTCTGTTTCCATGTAAGAAGGTTAGGTATAGTTATCATCCACTCCCTGACTTGGAACTAGCTTCGCTATTCAATTGTAGACCCACAGTCCTTGGTGACAAAATGACAGTTGCATAAGGTGAGGCTTGGTAATAACAGTTGCATAGTCCTTAACAGCAGGACTTATGCAAGGAACCTCCAGGAACAACTTTATGATAAGCCACAGACATATCATATGACAACATAGCTAATACAGGGAAATGCCAGGAACTGGGCTATAACAGACCACAGTTATTAGTATATATCAATTTGTGCATAAAACAAGTGGTGTCACTTTAGATGGCTTGGAAGCAATAAATTATGTCTGAAGCAACTAGGGAAGCTTCACCCTGACATTGTGAGGTCTTTCAAAGTGCTAGATACCTGGAGATCCAGTCTTAAGGAGGTCTGCCTGATATTTGTTTAAGGCATGTACGCCATCCAATTAGTGCCTAACATTAAACATACAACATTTGTAACATACCACATCTGGTTTGATCAGACATTCCTGATTAACAGGAGTGCCTATACAACAATGTAATCTTGTGTCCTGGAACAATTAGGTATATTAGGAACAACAGAGGAGCATTTGGGGCAACCCAATTAATAAAAACACTCACCAAGGTGTGACTTGGACTGGGCATTGGGATCAGGTTCATGATTTTCCTCCCAACCATTGGCAGGCTGCTAATAATGCAGCTGCCACCCCCTAGCATGTGAAACTTGTCCCCATGTCCAGACCTCCAGGGGTTTCAGAGGTCTAATCTGACCTCCACCCCTCTAGCAAAAGGTACTCCATTGCAGGCTGGTGTCCAGGGCTGAGTTGCACGAAACGTTTCAGAGTTTCCGAAACGGGTACATTTAGAAACATCACCTCCCAAAAATGGAAACGTTAGCCGAAACGTCAGCGGAAACATCATGGTTGTTTGGCTATTTCGACAATGAGTGATGACGACCACAAACCCTCCTTACTTCTCCAACAACCAAGGAACACAAATGAAAAAAAGAAAGCCCAAAGTTGCTTAAAGCCTCATGGGTTTCGCTGTCTCAATGACTTTTTAGGTAGTGGCATGTTTTTTTGTCGAAGAATTGCAATTTTTTCCAAACATCGTGATATTTTGTTTCATGAAAAAATAGTCTTTTTTTGGGGTCGAAAAAATTGTCATTTTTCGACACATCGCTGAAAAATCGACAATGTTATCAACACTAAGCTATGTACTAATCAATTGCTTCTCTACATTGGTTATTAAATGCTATTTCAAGAGGTCCTAGAGTAAGCCTTTTACTGGTCACAACCACTAGTTTAGATGGCATTGGAGGCTTAGCTATAGAGCCTTGCACATGGAATTTTCCCTTAGCGAGTCTCCTATCAGTGATTGCTTACTAAAATTTATAGAACTTAAGTTTTGAAAGACTCAAACCTGGTCTATGTTTGCTATTTGCGTCATTTGGACTAGCACATACCAACACCCCTGTGTTAGTCACCCTTGTGAGATGGCCCCTCACCCCATTATGTGAGTATTTAGATGTTTTTGCATTCACTGCATCTCTATTTGTATGAAGCACCCTTGGGATTGGGATTTTTGTCAAGAATTTCTACATATTGCATAAAGGAGATCTTGGGTCTATTAGAAAATTAGAAAGGCAAAAAGATTTTCGTATGTTGGAAATTACTTGTGATATTATTATATTATTATTAGCTTTCTTTATGTTCTTTATCTTCTTCTCATCAAGTAATCATCAAAAAGCATGAAGATCAATGACGCCAGAAGTAGGCACTCAACCAAGGCTAAAACCCCTATGTAGGGGAAAACCCAGTCAAACTCTTCCACTAATAGATTCAAATCAAATTGAGACAAACCAAGACCTTTGACTAGACCTAAATACCTTCCTTACTCCACCGAGTCGGCCTTCCAAGATGATTATGCAAACTTCAGTAGTCTCTTCTCGTCAACCAGCTTCAATCTAGCTGCTATATAGAATTTCGGCTTTCCAGCTCTTAGATTTTCAACCTCCTTGCGATTCTGAAATTTTCGGTCCCCTTGCAACCCAGAAACTTCGCACGTGTGGCAATAGAAGAAAATTCAGCCTCCTGTTACTTGAAAAAGGTTTCTTCTTCTTCGTTGGGATTTCCTCCTTCTTAGGTATTTCGCTCTTCTTTTTCTCCTCCTGCAACTGCAAATCAAACTTGCTTGTCTTATACTCCAAATGAGGTCGAGTTGTTGCCTATATATTTTGAGGCTCTTGTTGAGGCGACCTGTCCTTAATGAGGCCGACTTGGTGGAGGAGGCCTATTTGACTCATTTTACATTACAATAATTTTCGTTCTTGATATATAAAGCCCAAGAAGGGTCTAATAAATGATGACAAGGACAAGGACTCTTGACATAAACCCTAGAAGCCTACAATGGAGGCTTAGACCTAAAAATAAAATAATAAAGCATGAAACCCATGGTGATAAAATAAATTTCTTTTTCTTTCTTTTGACAAATACATTACATCATGATTGAAAAACAATTATGAAGACAGACACTAGTTACATTCTTCAAAACTTCCTCTTAACTAGAGAGGTATTCATAATTACATATATACATAGGTACTTGGCGAACTCAAAATGATATGTTTCTATGAAGTGTTACAACACATGCAGTGCTGCAGATTAGATATTTGACCAGAGTATCCAATCGGGTGGGTCTAAGGTGTGTTCCAAGCCTTAGCCAATATAGGTACCATCAGGCTTAAACTCTAACACCAACCTAGGGATCTAGGTATCGTATCAAAGGTCGGAGCTCCACAAGACCAACGATACCCTCCCTACTTTGGGATCTGGACATCATTATAGGCCGGCCAAATGTCCTCCCAAGCATCTTGTCACCCCAAGATACTTCATCTCTCCCTACCAAGTAAATCAGATATATCTATTAGTCCAAGCATGCTTCCAAGATGTTCAATTTTATGGAGAGATCCAGCACAATCACAACCCCAATTAGTAATAAACTTTCAATATATATATATATATGTTTAGCACAAACCTTTGGGGTCCTAGAATATTTTGATGTTGCTTAGATCATCATCATATTATCCAAATACATCTTGTCGGAGGTTTCCTTCTTCAATTCACTAACAGTCACAAACTCTATCTCAACACCCTTTTAAATTTTGCTTCATGAACAATCATCTGTAGTGCTTTAGCTATTCTTTGATCTTATTCTTTCCTTTCATATTTCCAAGATCTTGTCTCCTTTCTCAACTTATGGAGGATATACACTTTCCTTCATCCAAGCTCCCTCTCAACGTAGGGAGATCAACAATTTTATTCTTTCAGCTATACATGTTCTTTCTTTTTGTATCATATCATTGGAAAACTTTCAACCTCTCAAAGCTTCATTCCTTCAGGGACATCTTTCTTTCTATGGCAACAAAATCATCTATTCATCTTTAATGTCATCATCATTCTTACAACTTCCCTTTTCCATCATGCTCATCATAATTATCTTGAAGATTGTGTACTTGCAAATCTTCAACAACAAGTACAGTGAAGTACAAATATACAGAAGCATGAAGTCAACTATATCAAAATAGGGTTATCATGAAATTACAATGGAAGCATCAAAACAATCAAGCTTTGGATATCCAAAACATAAATCTAGTTAGGTTCACAGTCAACAAGGGTTACATCTTTTATAACGTAGATTTCAACAATTTTGCTAGGGTTTTGTCACAAACCTTAGATTCCATTATCGAGACTTAAAGCCTTATAGTTAACAATCCAATCATAACATTTTCAATATCATGCCTTAGAATTTCATGTTAAACTCTACTATTGTTTTGTCACAATCCCTAAATTTCATCAACAGAACTAAATCATGGATACCAACAATCAAGTTAGCATTGTAGCATTTTCATATCTAGGGTTCCATTTTTATTTTCTTATATCAATCCCTAGATACATGCATCAAATTTCAAAATTAGATATACATCAATTTTACTAGGCTAGGGTTTCAAGCATATAAAAGCACATACACCTAGGGTTTCATTCCTAGGACCTTACTTTAATTATTACATTGGCTTTTGTTCATAAACCCTAATTCATCAAACCCTAAAAATCTAGGGTTTTATCATATAACCTAGACATTAACAACAAACCCTAAAAGGTTAGGGTTCTATATCAACAAACCCTAATCATTAATAGAGAAGGATTTAATCATATGTTCTAGACTTTTTATTAACAAACCCTAAGTAGACTAGGGTTTTATTGCTATAGACAACATACCCTAAGCTTCAAAAGGCTAGGGTGCTAGGGTTTTATGGTGAACCTAAAGGGTTAGGGTTTCACCAAAATGAACAAATGGCAAGAGATAGTATGACAAGGGTAGATTCAATCTAGTGATTAATCACCCTAACAAGAATCTTTATGATTCAAAACCCTAGACACAAGAGAGTTAGTAATACAAAGCAAATTCCAAATGAAGAATAATCATACCTTCTTGTAAGATGAAGATCTGCAACAAATCAAACATACCTTGACGATATCATCTTCTTTGAAGGGCTTCCTTTGCAATAGATCTTCTTTCATGATTCAAGTCTTTCTTTGAAGTTTCCTCCATAATTCTTGTGTATTCCTGCGAGATTTCCTACCATAGAAAGGATTATGAGTATGCAATACAAATAGAACTTGACGTGTGGAGGAAATCAAACATGAAAGGGGAAACAACAAATAATATACTTATCTTTTGGTAAAATGGTGAAGGTGTTGAAATATGTAACTAGGTTCAGTCTTCATAATGACATATGTAATCATGATTTTATGTATTTAATGAAAAATAAAAATAAATTTATTATTATTATCGAGGCATGGGTTTCATGTTCAAGGTAAATTTATTTTATAGGTCAAGTTCCCATTATGAGCTTCTAGGGCTTGTCATTTAGTCTATAAGTAAAGAAAGTCATTGTCATGTTACATGTTGGACACCTAATCCTCAATGGGTTAGTGTGGAAGTTGAATAGACTAAGTAGTCCAAGAGACTTTGGGATGTGAAACCCAAGAGTCACATAATGTACTATAAATGTATATCTCTTGTTAATAAAAAATTGTACTGCATGTTTTATCTTTCATATTTTCTCTTGCTGCCCATGTGTGTTTAACATGGTATCAGAGCGGGCGATTGCTGGTCCTGCTCCAATTTGAGCCACTTGTTTTGTGGTCTCTATATATATGTCAGTTCTGCGTTACCTGACCTCTGCCTCTGCCTTATTCTCCTCAGACCTGAAATAACCTACCTCTGCCAGCACTGCACATCTGTCCATACTGTCATTAGCGCTGAAGCTGATACGCCACCATTGATGAAGGTCCAGCTCATTGGTATGCGTTGTTGAATGAGATACTTGCGTTCTGTCTGCCACACCTGCGCTGCCCTGACATATTTTATTTATGATTTCTGCGCCCTGTTCATTTGAATATGCTCAGACTCCATAAACGTTTCATATTCTCTGTTCATTGAAACGCTGCTCTGATTTGTTCCAGTCGCACCATTCCATTGAACGCTGTGTTATGGTATTGGCATCAACGCTGGATTGAACGCTGTTCAATTGAAACGCTGTGTTAACACTGTATACCATTCCGTCGCACCATTAATTTGCAAACCACGCCATATGTTTTAACGCTGTCCCATATGTTTCCTTGTCTGTCTGTATTTTTTAACCGCTGTCTCATTGTCTCTTGAACGCTTGAGCTTGTCTGTTTAACGCTGCCATATGTTTGGACGGGCACTGAAACAGGTTTTGTCAACGCTTGAAGCGCTCTTGGCATATATTGAATGGTATATGTATGGTAACGCTGTCCCTTTGAATGGCATTGAACTGCGTTGTATGGTAACGCTGTATAATGGTATTTGAAACGCTGTGGTGGTATTTGAACGCTGTATTGTATTAACGCTGTTTGGTCCAGCGTATATATGGTATTGAACTGCGTTTGAATTATTGAATGCGTTTTTGGTATCAACGTTATGAAGTTATGTTCGAAGTTTGAATGCATATTGCATTGACTGTGGCTTGAACGCTGTGGTATAACGCTGTGGCTTGAACACTGTTAAAAAATGTGTACCTTCTCTTTCAATCTCTATCAAATCTCTACAAAATATGTCCTTTCATCGCTCCACGCTTGGCCCCCTTGCTCTTTATATGTTGTATGACATATTGCTGGAGGAATGCACAGTAGAAGACTGCAGTGGAAGACCGTGAATGTGTTGGTCGTTTCTCTGCATACAATATGTTAAAGTTGACCGTGAGACTGTGAAGACCGTGGTATGCTTCATAAGTTGATATATGCATTGATGGATGTTCTATTGCGTGATTTGCGAAGACTGTGTGCCTCTTTTTATAATCCGTGTTTGATTACTCCCGCATTGGTCTCTGCGGAAAGTTCCATGTGAATACCATGAAGTATTTATGCTCTGCGGTACATAGATTTTTGAAGACCGTTTATGGTTAATGTTGTGTTAATGGTATGGAGTATTGTAAATTGGCTCTGCATTGAATTTCTTTGAAGACTGTGGGTTTATACATATGCCCGTCCAAATTTGAATGCGTTGAATGAATGATGGTATTTAACGCTGTTGAATGCACGCTGTTTTATAGAATGGTCCAGCGTATATATTGAATAGTATTGAACACGGTATATGTTGAATGCGAATCAACATTTTATTGAATGGTATTAAATGGTAACACTGTCCCATTTTAACGCAGCGTTTGAATTGTTGAGTGGTATCGGACATTCTAGATCATAGCATCCGTTTAAAAACTCTTGGACTCCCGCGACCTGGTTATGTAACAGTTCCTGTGGCTAAATGCGATATCTTCACGAGAAAAGGATTTGATTTAGCTATGATTTGTTCGTTTTGGTCATGGAGTTTGATTATTGAGGGTGTTCTTGTTTGGATAAGGAATTCCTTTACTACAGTTCGTGGATTTTTAGTGCCGTGCAGTTCAAATATTGGTATTTCTTGGTAGGCGGATTTGTCTGAGGTCCGGTTTCCATTAAGCTTTAGAGTTTCTGGAATGGTAATGTTGCATGTGAGGGGAATTCCTTCTTATTCTATCTGCTTTCCCTGTTATTAAGGTTTTGTTCAAGGTCGAATCTAGACCATGTGATGCTAGAACCTTTTTGGATTGATTTTGTTTCACTTTGTACGTATAAGTTTGTGAAACAGTAATGTCGATGATATAAATTTGCAAAGGAGTGCAAATTGTTCTCCCTGCTGCACGTAATGACTTTGACAATCCTGTAAAAGATCTTACTGTCGGTGATAAATTCTTTGCTCTTCGGGGTGGAAGTAGGTATATTCTTTTAGGACAACTTGATAATAATAGCTAATATTCTTTTAGAACTGCCCAACAATATTGTACTTGAAGTTGTGGCATTGAATCAGTTCATCCTATCATCTGGGATCTCCTTCAGCCACATGGTAAAGATAAAAAAATTGGGTGTCTTCGGTGGGCAGGCATGCTTGAACGATGGAAAAGGTACATGATAGTCGCTGTTATCAAAGTACAAAAGTTGGCAACTGCAGGCTGATATATTATTAAAATCAAAGCATCTTCAAATCAAGTTCTATCAGTTTGTGTTCGAGTTGTCCTTTGTGGGCAGATTTTATCACTGTCAAAAAGTCAAATCTCCTTAATAATTGGCTGCATATACATCTGAAGCAGGGGCGAGTATTCTCTAATCTCCTGGAGGTTTTCCTGAAACTGTGCATAGTTGGAAGGCTCTTGAAAGGTCATGGTAAAATGCTATGGTATATATGACCAGCACTATACAGTTTGCTAAGTATTTGGACATGAGTATTTGAAGGATTCAAGCAAGTTTGTAGTTGCTGCTGCCCCAAGTGTGGCATTGTATTTAAAACCCATTATAGTTTCTGTCTACATATATATATATGCATTGATTCCCTGATTCATTTGCCACACATTTATACAAGATATTGCTGTGTATTGTAAGTGGATATATTTTTTTGCATTAAGTAATAATTGTGATCAGTTTTTAAGGTGTAAATCTAACATTGAAGAAAAATGGCCAGAATCAATGAAGTAGTAGAGTTCATGAAAACTCTTATACAATCTACTGTTGATGACACATTACAAATCAGCAAAGGATCTCTCTCAGAAATTCAGACATGTCTACAAAATGCACAGGAAAAGATCGACTTTTTGCAGCTTGAATCTCAGCTACAGCAAGAAGAATTACAGCGATGGAGTCATCATTCTGAACCTGTTTCTGTTCAGAAGATTGAAACAGACTCCCATAAACAGCGAGACAATAATGTTACAGTGCATTTAAATAAAGCAACAATTGTACATGCAGATGCAGAAACTCAATCTACACTTCCCAAGCCTATCATTAGACCTTGGGAACAGCTTGTCCACAACAAGCACAGAACTGGTCTTGGATATGACAAGGACTTGTCCTTTCATATTCCAGACTACGCCAAACCCATTCAGTTTCACAGTGCTGGATTCATTCATGACAGTTCACCTGCTCCTCATGACAGTTCAGCTTCAGCTGTTCCAGATTCTGCCTCTCTTCCACAACAACAACAACAACAGATTGTGAAATGCCAACACTGTGACCGAGTTGGCCATTTGAAAGATAACTGTTTTGATCTTCATCCATGTAAGCACTGTCATAAAACCAGTCATTCTTCACACAGATGCTTCAGAAACAAACGTCTTGCAAGAACAAAGATTCATCTTGGATGGATCGCTTCTTGGCAATGGGCATCAACAGCCAAGAAGATATTCCAAACACATGTCAGAACTTGCTCCAGAGTATTGAAAAGTCTTGCAGTTGAGTTTTCTCCATCATCTCACCTTGTATCTGACAGGGGGGGAAATGATGGTCATCTACAAGCTTCAAAGTCACATCAAGCGAGCCTGAGCCACAACCTGCCACACCAGTTTCAGAGTTGTAGCCAGAAACAAAGATGCCCGTGAACATGCCTTCAGTTGGCAATCTGGGACACTTCCTCTAGCAGAAGACTTCAGCTTCTTGCCAGTTTTGGAAGAGTTCTAGGAACAAAATTGAGAACACTTCCTCTAGCAGAAGACTCCAGCTTCTTGCCAACTTTGGAAGAGTTCCAGGAATTGCATTAAGCATTCCAGAGTTGTTGGTTATCCTTAAACCATCACAGGTTGAGACTTCCCTTTTCAGGTTGAAGTTCTCCCTTTTATGCGGGGTGAGACCTCCCTTTCATGGTTGAAGGTTTCCCTCTTTAAAACAATAGGATCACTTCCTCTAGCAGAAGACTTCAGCTTCTTGCCAGTTTTGGAAGAGTTCCGGGAACTGCACTAAGCGTTCCAGTGTTGGTGGTCATCCTTAAACCATCGCCCTTTATACCAACATTTCAGAGAGCACATTTAGCCTAGTGCTGCCATGCATTTTTGCACATTTTGTATTATAGCTCTCTTCTTGGACTCATACATAACCCTTCGGATTAAGGGGGGGAATGTTGGACACCTAATCCTCATGGGTTAGTGTGGAAGCTGAATAGACTAAGTAGTCCAAGAGACCTTGGGATGTGAAACCCAAGAGTCACATAATGTACTACAAATGTATATCTCTTGTTAATAAAAAATTGTACTGCATGTTTTATCTTTCATATTTTCTCTTGCTGCCCATGTGTGTTTAACATTACATGTATGAAAGACCCTTCTTGGGCATGTTGCATATTCTAAAAAGAATTTATTTAAGTCAAAGTTGAGTCAAAAGACCCTCCAAGACCTCGTCATGGTGCAATGAACAAGTCAACCTACTCAAGCAACAAGTCGCCCTAAAGGCAGTTACAAGTCGACCTACAATCATGGACAAGAAGCCTATATAAAGGAGGACTCGACCTCATTCAAGAACTCCTTGATCACACACACAAGTTCGATCAAGGAAGAGGAAAAAGTGCAAAGAAGAAGAGGACAAGAAAAAGAAAAGGAAATTGAATTTTTGGGTATTCTTCTCACATGTGCACAATGGAGACACACCAAGTGATCAAAGAATTCGATTTTCTGGGGCGAGGTTTGTTGAGGAAATCGAGTTAGTGATCAGAGTTGTAGTGAGGGGCAGTTCAGCAAGGGATTTTCATCCGACGCTAAAGAATACATAGTAGAGAGGCAACGTAGTGCCGGGAGAGACAACGCAGGCTCTAGAAGGGTTGACGTAGAGGCCAAAGTGATGACCCAGAGGACACAGAAGGCTGATGCAAAAGCCGTAGAGGCTGACGTTGGGCCTCAGAGGCAGCGCTGGGGAGATTGTATGGGGCAGACTAAGAGCAGATTAGCAGATTTTGAGCCAGGAGAGGGTGACGCTGATCCTGAAGGAGTGACGCAGTTCCAGAGCAGTGATTGGAGCAGCTTTTGCTGTCCAGCATAGGGAACAACCAGAGTCGTTGTGGGGTTTGATCATCCGCTTGTTGATTTGCCGCAATATTTGTCTTCGAATAGAGGTGCTATTGCCAAGGATATTCTCTGTTGGGTGAGCCATTTTTGGCACCCTAGTTGTATTCACGAAATCTGCTTAATAATACAAACCCTCTATATGCTGCACCGGTTTTCCTGAATTGGGTTTTTCCGGGGATGGTTGTCCAAAAATAACGATGTCCCTTATGTTATTGTCTCTGTTTATTTCAGTACATGATTTGTATATTTGTGAAGGCTGTAATAGTGTTTACTTCGATGTTTATGCAATTAAATAACTTGTTAATGTAAAGAACAAGTAGGTGAGTGTAAACCAGTAATTGCAGTAGGGGTTTCTGATGTGTTAGATTCAGGAATTTTCACTGAAAGTAAGGGCTCAAAGGATTGTTATAAAATCCATCAAGGACCCCCTCATACCTTATGTATCAAAATTAGAGACATCAAAATAAATATAGGACAAGCGAGTAGAATTGTTCACTGTAAGTATTGCAGGAGAAGTGATATCATTAAGACAAGAAATCTACAAGATGAAGATATCAAAGGAAGATGGAATAGCCTCATACTTTATGAGGGTACCAGAAATAAGAGACCAACTACAAGAATTGGGAGAAATATTGTCCGATAAAGAAATGACCACCATAGTGTTCAATGCACTACCAGACCAATGGGGCAATTTTACATCAAGCATCTATGGAAAGAAATAAGCTACCCCATTCAATGAACTTTGGTCATTATGTAAAATTGAAGAAAGCTGATTGGTCAAGTGCAAGCATTTGCTGGCATGGCTAAGAGGAAAGGAAAGTTTGGAAGGTTTGGTCCTCAGAAAAAGAACAAGAAGGATATGTCGAAAATCCAATGTTATGGTTGTCATGAATATGGGCACTACAAGAGAAATTGTCCTAAACTTAAGAAGGACAACAATAAAAGAGGAAAGGAAGAAGCCCATATCACCGAAGAAGTGGAAGAACCGGAGAAGAAGAAATCAAAGGAGGAGGAAGTGAGAGATCTCTACTATGACTGAGATAATCTCCTCGACTAAGTTCTATTCAGTTTTATAAATAATAGCTATCATGATAGGAAGCATTGTAAGTATGATAGGATGCATCATATTAGGATATGGCATCGTGAAAGAAGCATACGATTGAAGGAAGAGCTCATTATAGTAGCTTGAAAAGAAGAGTTGAAGTAGAAGTCTATGTCGCAATCATCACATAAAGGAAGTAGCTTGTGGTAACCTCATTGAAAGCATGCATAAGGTTGAAAGAAAGTCATCTAGCATGATAGAAGAAATTCATCATACATCATCATCATGAGAAAGGAGCTTCTGCCGGATGAGGATAGTCTAGATCCTCTGTTGGAATCTTCATTAGAAGGTCCACATCTACTTGGAAGAAGCAAGTGTCTCGCTGATCATTCCACCTTGTGTGGGATACATTGTTTACAAGGATGATTGTATGGTGACAAAGGAGTGCAACAGGTCAAGTTTATTGAAGTACTTTCAATCAAGGAAAGGAAGTCTAGATGACCGAAAAGAGAAAAGAGGTATGTACATGTTTATTTGATTAAGTCATGTCATCATATAGTTGCAGATGGTATGGGTAAGTGCTCTACCTTGTGAGCATGATCAAAGAAAAGGGATGTCTTCCTTTGGAAATATGTGTACGAAGGCATGATTCACATATTGAAAAGATGAAATCAGCATAATATGTCCTCATATGAAGTGGTTGACAAAGATAAAGGAACTATGAATGGAAATTCATGGGGAACAATATATGAGGAGATCGTGAGAAGTGCATCTATGGAAATCAACATCCGATGACCAGAAGAATTGGCCATGATATCTCCATGGAGAAGGCATGAAGACCCTGGTAAGGTCTACAAAGAAAGGAGAACCTTGACATTGAAATTCTTGGAGACGTGCTTATGAATGTGCAAGATGTTGATGTTACAAGCAAGATGTCATGATGAAAGGCCATCACAAAAGGCAACTTTGATTTGATTGTTCATTTTTTATTTTTGAACAACATCTAGATGGATTGATAAAAGGCTACTGAAAAAGAGTTGTAGATGTCACCTACAACTAGAACTCATGTGGTGGGAGGGAAGATCCTAAAAGAAACATGACATGGAAGAGGTAGTTGTATGAAGGAAATCTAGATGTGGACTAGAAGGCCTCTTTCCGATATGGAGAAGGATGACATGACTGAATTGAAGAAAGTGATGGATGGCTGATGCCCTATAAGATAAAGGATTCATAATAATGAAGATAAAAATTCATGACATCGAAAAGAGGAGCTCAACAAGCAGCTAAAGGTCCCATGATCTCCACTAAAGAAGAAAGTTGCTATTGGAAACAAGTCCTTGGTTAAGAGGGATCTTGGAAGCAAGTCCTTGGTTAAGAGGGAGCTTGGAAGCAAGTCCCTAATTAAGAGGGAGAGCTTGGAAAAGTCCTTCGATAATAGGGAGCTTGGGTACATCCTTTTACAGGAATGGGTGCATTCCTTTATTGGAATGGGTATATCCTCCCTAGTTGAGAGGGAGAGATAGACACATCATTCTTGTCTTCACTTTGGGAAGAAAGAATGGAGGATTGGGTAAGCATTTGGCATCTGATACTCTTTGAGGATGAAGTAGGGCATCCAAGATAAGAGTAGTCGAAGAGGATCGATATTCTTTGAAAACTAGGAATCCAAGGTAATAATAGTCCTGGAAGGACATACTCTATGAACACCCGGGTGGGGTATGTACCTTGAGAGACAAGGATGATGGTGTCTGTCAGTCATTGGGCTCGCCAACATTATGCTCTGACCTTGTGGAGAGATAGAGCTGTTAGTCAAGGCCTTGTTATATGACAATGCTGGTTGGTATGATGCTAAACAAATGGGTTACCAATCCAACTCTTTTTATGAGAATTATTTAGATTGAAATGTCCAAGTACCTTGTATGGATTATGAATACCTCCCTATTTAAGAGGGAATGTTGAAATATGTAACTAGGTTCGCCTTCATAATGACATATGTAATCATGATTTTATGTATTTAATGAAAAGATAAAAATAATTTATTGTTATTATTGAGGCATGGGTTTCATGCTCAAGAGAAATTTATTTTATAGGTCAAGCTCCCATTGTGAGCTTCTAGGACTTTTCATTTAGTCTACAAGTCAAGAAAGTCATTGTCATGTATGAAAGACCCTTCTTAGGCATGTTACATATTGTAAAAAGAATTTATTTAAGTCAAAGTTGAGTCAAAAGACCCTCCAAGACCTTGTCATGGTGCAATGAACAGGTTGGCCTACTCAAGCAACAAGTCAGCCTAAAGGCAGTTACAAGTCGGCCTACAATCATGGATAAGAAGCCTATATAAAGGAGGACTTGGCCTCATTCAAGGACTCACTGATCACACATACAAGTTCGATCAAGGAAGAGAAAAAAGTGCGAAGAAGAGGACAAGAAGGAGAAAAGGAAGTTGAATTTCCGAGATTGTTTTTGGGTATTCTTCTCACATGTGCGAAGTGGATTAGGGCATCCTTCTACAACAACAAGTATCAAATTGCAGTCATCTTCAATGGCCAAGTTCTGGGTCAAGAAAGGTTTGTCTAGCAAGTTGAATTGTCAAGGAAGGGAAGTCAAGTCAGGTGAAGAAGAAAGGAGGCAAATTTGTCCACTTCCAAGCCACACGTGACCTAGGGTTTCTGTAGAAGAAGCCAAAATTGCAGGTTTACAATAGCTAGTCGAATTTTTGATCTAGGGCCGAAATCTGAAGTAGTGGAACAAGTTTGACCAATGTTGACTTGGAGGAAGAGGAGTTCATCAAGGAGGAGCTTTGACTTGGTTGTGGAAGGGTTTTGGTCAAGGGTTGTAGGTCTTGGAATTCGTCAATTGAAGTTCTATAAGAAGAGAAGAATTCTTGTGGTTTTTCCTCTTAGTTGGAAAGGTTTTGGCCCTGGCTGATCACCTATACTCTTGTGTCCTTTGTCTTATTGTTCTTTATGGTCTCGTAGCTGTTTGATGAAGGGAACACAATAATAATGAAGTTGAAGAATAATCTAATCAAGATAAGTAAAAAGACATCACAAATAGTTACCAAGAAAAGAGAAATCATCTATCTAGCTGCCCCTAGATTTCTCAACAAAAGGCTCCCACTTAATCCAATTTTTCTGAGGGATACCTACAACTTATCAAAAACAATTCAAAAATTTCTAGCAAGACATATTAGATATATGAACTCTAGAAATCAAAGTATAAAAGAAAACTTTACAAAACCTAAAACAATAGTCTATGATATAAGTAGGAGGATATGTAAGAGACTTAATAATATAAGTCTTTGACTTCAGACTCTTTGGTCTTGTTCTTCTTAGGTGGAGCTTCATCTGCAACTGTGGCATGTTCTCTTTCTCTTTTCTTGTCCTTGTTCCTAGGATTTTCAGGACATTGATTCTTATAATGTCCCATCTTATGACAATGATAGCACTTTACTTTAGATAGGTCAATCTTCTTCTTTGGTCCTTTAAACTTCTTGTTTCCTCCCTTTTTCTTGTAGTGAGCAAAATATGCATTGGATGTGATGTTCTCTTCATCTTCCTTCTTATTGTTTGTTAATGAGATGTGAGCTTCTTCTTGACTGCATGCATACTACATTTCTTCAAAAGATGGTGTTTCTTTCCAACTGCTAATACTTGATGCAAAGACACTCCAAGATTTTGGTAGACCTAGTAGTGCAACAATCATAAACTCTTTATCTTGTATGACTTCGTCAATAGCTTGGAGCTCATCTCTTATTCTGGAGATTCTTACAAAATAGGAAGATACAATATCATCTTTTGTCATCTTTATTGTTCTTAGTTCATTCTTGAGACTAGCTATTTGTCTAATGTTCTTGATGGTGAATAGTTTGGAGAGAGTTTCATACATCCCTTTTGCAGTATCTATATTGGATATGTAGGGAATTAAGTTATCCTTCACTCCATCTACAATTAGATTCATGGCCAATATGTCTGTTCCCTTATACTTTTCCTTTCCTACATCATCTGAAGGTTCCTTGACTTTTCCTAGTACAAAATCCAATACTTTATGTTCTGCAAGGATGAGTCTATCCTCTTCTTCCATGCCCTATAGTTTGTGGCTCCTTCTATTTTGTTTTCTGTCTTCGTTGATGTAGCCATAATAGTCCTTCCTTTTTCTTTATATTGTCCTTCTCCTTATGGTCTGCTTTGAAACCTTATCTTAACCCTTTCTTCAATAGATCTTCAAGCTGCCTTTTTCCTCTTCTTTCACCTTAGCTCTGATACCATGTTAGAAAATCAGAAAGGCAAAAAGATTTTCTTATGTTGACAATTACTTGTGATATTCTTATATTCTTATTAACTTTCTTTATGTTCTTCTCATCAAGCAATCATCAAATCAAAAGCATGAAGATCAATGACACCAGAAGTAGGCACTCAGCCAAGGCTAAAACCCCTATGTAGGGGAAAACCCAGTCAAACTCTTCCACTAATAGATTCAAATCAAATTGAGACAAACCAAGACCTTTGACTAGACCAAAAGACCTTCCTCACTCCACCAAGTCAGCCTTCCAAGATGATTATGCAAACTTCAGTAGTCTCTTCTCGTCAACCAGCTTCATTCCCGCTGCTAGACAGATTTTCGGCCCTTTAACTCCCATATTTTCGGCCTTCTTGCAATTCTGAAATTTTCGGTCCTCCTACAACCCATAAACTTCCCACATGTGGCAGTAGAGAGAGAAAATTCGGCTTCCTTTTGCTTGACAAAGGTTTCCTTCTTCTTAGGTATTTCACTCTTCTTTTTCTCCCACTGCAACTGCAGATCAAACTTTCTCGTCTTATGCTCCAAATGAGGTCGGGTTGCTGCCCATATATAGTGGTTTTGAGGCTCCTGTTGAGGTCGAGTTGTCCTTAATGAGGCCGACTTGGTGGAGGAGGCCTATTTGACTCATTTTACATTACAATAATTTTCTTTCTTGATATATAAAGCCCAAGAAGGGTTTAATAAATGATAACAAGGACAATGACTCTTGACATAAACCCTAGAAGCCTACAATGGAGGCTTAGACCTAAAAATAAAATAATAAAGCATGAAGCTCATGCTAATAAAATATTTTTTTCTTTCTTTCTTTTGACAAATACATTACATCATGACTCAAATACAATTATGAAGACCGACACTAGTTACATTCTTCAACAGGGTCTTTATGGATGATGGAATCATGTGCTACATTTCCCCCCACTTTGCTGTCATGCTTCCATGTCTATTCCACTGTGTATATGGGGAATTTCAAATTTTTGTAAGTAAAAGAGTGTATGTTGTCACGACCTGTAAATGCTATTATGATTTGTTTGACTGTCAAACAAAAAATTGTTCCACAAAAATTCTTAAAAGGGATCATATTTTCGATCATAGGTGGGCAAAAATGGTGAACAAGATGAAATATAATGAGGTACAACTGCTAACTTAGAGCACATCATGGTAGTCTCTACAATCTACAACATCTCTGATGGTTTGACCTACAATCAAAAAATAATATAGAGAAGCAATGATACAACAAAGTAGGCAAACAAAGGTAAGTATAGTGCATAACTGTACGGTTCTAAACTTCTAAATTAAATTCTCAAATGTAAAATGCAGGGATAACAACCTAACAATAATGTAGGCAGCAGGATGGAGGTTATTATTTACAGTATACAAATAAAATCCAAATGAGGGCTAACAATAAGGGTGATATGAGGTCATGACTCTTGACAGTGTAATTATAGGAAAAAGAAATTATGTATTTAAATTTGTCACGTTAAAAAATTTAGACTTAAAGCATGCTGTATTTACAAAGTTTTAGTATACTGTTTTTACAAGTATGGAAAACTTGATCATTTTTAGTCGAGAATCATATAACTCAAGGAATAATTGCAAGTGATCAATAATAAAACTAAAATGGAAGTCTTATTCATAAATTCCATAGATCTTCCTCAATGAGAATTTATTCGTAATTCAAGTTATGTTCATGTGAGGGCTGTGAATTATACTTTCTACACAAGTCAAAGTTTAAGAGGATGAAAATGATCAAGGTCTTCACAATGGCATCAAGCACCCTGAATTCTGAAGGGGCTACAGGTAGCGATGTTTATATAACACCACCTACTGCAGAGAGGCTAAAGGCTTTGTGGCTGTAAGAAACAATGCTTGGGTTGTCATCAATACTGCCCTTGCTTAGTGGTGCAGAAATGATTTTTGAACAAGACACGAAATGGACAATTAGAGTCTGGTAATCTACCCAACAAGATATGCTAGGAGCAGAGCTTCACTGGTCAAGCTTGTATTTAAAATGAGCAAAGAGGTTGCTGTGGAATTTCTCCTGATCATGAATATTATGCTAGGAAGTGTAGGGGTTGACAAGTGAGATTTTAAATTTACAGTACAAAATCGCGAAGTTCAAGATGTTTGATCTTAAGAATCATACAGTATAGGAAATAAGAACCATAATTGGTATTTACATACCTGTAGGTTGTTTGACTGAGTTGAACCCCGCTCCCACTGTTCACTGTTCAGTGCTGAGTCTGCTGACTCCAGTTTATCTGTTACTCACTGTGGTTACTGCTTGCCACATTCTGATTGTGCCCACTGCTTTCTGCTGTCTAAACTATAAAACAACTGGCCACTTTCTGCTCAAACTTCAAAGTCTGACCGCTACTAGAGACAGTTGCTCATTTTCTGTTGTCTTGGAAGTGGGCCAAGGCGTCGTACTCTAGAGACATAAGGTTTCAAAAGGTGGCAGAAACCCTTTTAAAAATTGAAATACTTAAACCTCCATTGAATTTGACCATGGATCCACGTGTAGTGTTAATGAATCTATTTTTGTAGCTCCTTCATATTTTAGCTATCAAATCACTGCACAGAGGTGGGTCCTTTGTCCAACAAACAAGGGGGTCTCATATACCAATTTGGTGTTTGCCTTGGCCGCGACTTTAAAACTAGATTATTATTATTATTATTATAAATGCTGTGTCAATTTTTTGACAAGGTGCTTCCTATTATTACAATGTGGCAAGCATATTCTTCCCCAGTTTTGGAATATTTCAATTTTACAATCAAATGTAGCAAGCTAAAGGAAGATCCCTTTGGCTAAGAAGCCATTAACAGGGGGTATCTATATCGCCAAAGCTGTTCAGGACTTGCACCTGATTCCAACTGCTTGAAATAGCTTACTCACATCGGCAAGATGGCTTCTAAGGGGAAAATCTTGTCTTTGTGGAATTTGGACCTTGGTGTTGGAACTTGGGGGGTGTGGTTGGGGTGGGTTTAGTGGGTGATATCACCATCCCCACTTAACCATTGAACCAAGATCCTGTTGACAATGCTCCATCAATTTTCATCTGCCAAGGAATTTATTATTGTTGTGATTATTTTATTTTTCCAAATTTTTGCAAGTTGAGAATTTTATTGCTGCATTGTCTGTATTTGTTTATTTATCTAATTTTTGAAGCTTTAAAGATTTTGATATAATGTTTTTTTAGAAATTTAATTCTGAGGTATCTTTCGTCCACTTGTTTATTAGTTATGAATTCTTATATGATTAATTTGTTTTAATATTATCTGTTTTTATTTTAGGAAGGAAGCCATGGTTTGCTGGAGGCTGCACACTATATAAAGGGACAGTTGGAGGAGTTTTCTGGTCGAGCAAATTCAAATGTCAGGTAGGCAAAACATGTAGCCTTTTCAAGAAATTTTGATTTCGCATCGATGCCTAAAAACATGGATATCTTATTTTTTTGTTGCCCATTATGTATTAGAAACTTGGAGGATGGTGTCAAAGGGCTGTATTAACACATGTTGATAAATTAGGTAAATTCTGATTGTCTAAGTTACATAGGAAGATAAATGTGCACAATTCAATCCTTTTGTTTTAAAAAAAGACAATATATGTATTTGGTTACACAATGCAATAACTTGCCAGTGCATCACTAGTTTGGTGCTTCAATTATATATTCACTTTTTTTCTGTTTTTGGAAAATGCCTCACATCTTTCACTACCAAAAAGTAGAGAATATTTAAAACAATACACATTAGATCCAGTGCTTGATTATACATGCTATAAGGCCTCCACCTATGGATGGTAGTGGGTATCGAGGGTTCCTGCAGAAGGTTATAATGCAAGATGTTGCTTGCCTGATCAGTGGACGGAGTGGTGAACTGTTCCATGTTGCCTTTATATGAGTTCAGATGCCTTTGGCACATGAGCCAGACATGCGGACCCTAGGGGCAGAGCATTCCTTAGCCATTGGAGTTACCTTTAGATGCACATGGGTGCAGTCGGATGGACTTGGATGAATGGCAGTAGGAACACAGCCTAGGTGGGCGTGGAGATAGGCAGTGCAAAGGGTTGCAATGTTAGACATTACCTGCTCAATTAATGGATGGAGTGGTGAACTATTCCATTTTGCCTTTATACTAGTTGGGATACCTTGGTCGCAGGAGTTGGATGTGTGGACCCAATTGGAATTACCTTTAGATGCACTTGGGCATAGATGGACTCCCTTGGGTGTAGTTGGATGAACTTGGATTGATTGGACGGACTGGATGGACTTGGGATGACCTAGGACGACTTGGAATGAGTTGGGCTGACTTGTGTGGATGATCGACAAACAAGTCAACAAAGGAAGCAAGTTAACGAATGGCACTTGGGTCCACCTTAGGTTGAAGGGCTTGCAAGTGCAAAGAGAGTTTCATATAACAGGTTGGTGTCTCAAAAGTCTTAAATTTTCTAACCCCAGAACTTCATAAATTATTTCTTTGTGATTATCTTGCTGAAAATTAAATTTAATATAGCTCACAGAAGAACATGCACACACTAGTGATTTTAACTGGCAAAATAAAAATTATTGTGGAAGCAAATAAAACCAATTTCCACAACATAAAGCAAAATATTTCTTCCTTTCAAATCAGCTTCTTATTAAAAATAATATCAAAGCTTACAAGGGATCCTTTACTATGAAAATGGACCGTTGAAAACAAATACAAGCTACAACAAAATTTTTGAAATTAACTGGGCACCTGTACGGCTTGTATGGCAATACAGAGACTCCTTGGATCAACCCTCAACCTGCTGGCTGCTCTCAGCTTGCTGTATGATCCCGCATGGCCTGTTGTATGACCATCCGTAGACCTGCCGTATGGCCTGCACATACAGCTGTTGTACTGTCCATGCATGTTTGGATTGCTGCAGTTGCTGTACGACCCATGTGTACACTCGTCAACTTG
This sequence comes from Pinus tabuliformis, assembly GCA_031772625.1. Taxonomy (NCBI): domain Eukaryota; kingdom Viridiplantae; phylum Streptophyta; class Pinopsida; order Pinales; family Pinaceae; genus Pinus; species Pinus tabuliformis. Next base: position 631,407,256 of record CM062820.1, on the reverse strand, counting down.
CAACTTGGCTTCCTTGTATAGCCTGCTGTGTGGGGAGATCACTCTGCTACAATTTTCTGCTTGTCTTTGCTGGACATAATCACTGGATGAAAGTACTTTATCACCCTTGCTGAGATTCAATGTCTCTTTTGTCTTTCTCCTTCACCTAGCTTTGCCTTATTAATCTTGAGTTATTGACCTAATTAATTAACCATTGATGACTAAGTCTCCATAATTTTAGTCTCTCAATGAAATTGACGGTTGAGATTAAGTCCCTAACAATGGTCTAGATTCATTTAATTCACTAATGTAAAAACCTTTACATTTCATTAGACCAAAGTCACTTTTATAAAAAGCGCTCCGCTCTAATAATTCCTTTAAGTAAAGTGAATTTGCTAAGGCGAAGACTTTGGATGACTTCCACATGTCTTGACACAAAAACCTATGTGGAAAAACCTGTTTGAGCTACAAATATCAACACTCCCTCCTAGTGAGAAAGGTATTCTGCACCACTACAAGCTTGTCCTTGTAAAATACAAAATTACCTTTGACCAAGGGTTTGGTCAAAATGTCCGCAACTTGCTCATTTGTAGATATATACTGAAGCTTAACTGCTCCTTTTTTGGATCTTGTCTCTGATGAAGTGATCCCTGATCTCAATATGTTTGGACCTGCCATGGACCACCCAAACTTGGGAGAAAACCCACCAACTCTTCTTCTATGAGAAATTTTCTTCACCAAGGTTTATAAAACCAAATTGTCTAGAAATCTATGCCGAAAATCCAAGTCCAAACTTAAGTCAAATTTGTTCTCTCTCTGCTCCCATGTGGGGCTAATATAGAAAGAGAGATGATGATGAGTGAGTGATCAAATGAAGTGTCACATCATCTATATATATACAAGTCGAATGGATACATTTACCCAAGGGACACACCCTTTCATGGTGCGATCGACTTGTCCCTTTTGAGCCTACATGAAACCCAAAAAGCAAAATTTATTTTATTTTAATTTCTATATTTTTTCTAGGCGAATTTAGGAAGCTTCTTGGCATGCGGGAATACCTCCCGATGCTACACAAAAATCAACACTAATTAAACAACCCTACAAGTAACTTACCAATCCAAATTCCCCTTCACTACTTGCCATACTTGCTACCATATACTCTACCTTGGCTAAATTGGGTGTTGCTGAAGTTTGCTTCTTGCTGAAACATGATGTGATTGCTGATCCAAGGCTGAAGCAACTCCTTTAGGCGCTTTTCCTGTCTTCACTCCATCACCTCCAAAATACCTCAGACCATATTCCATTATACCTCTCAAGAACCTAAGCACATGCTTCGCTACTACCCAATGCACTTGTCTCAGCTTCACCATGAATTGGCTCAATATGTTCACATCAAAACAAATATTTGGCTCAGTGTTGACCAAATACATTTAGAAACCAATCGATTGTGTGTACAATGTGGGATCCACCAATTCTGAATATGTAGTCACAACCTTCTTTAGATTGGTGATCATAGGTGTAGCCATAGGCCTACACATGGCTGCTTGGGAGCGGAAGTGGGAGCAGGGAGCGACATTTTTAAAAGTTGCCGGGTTGGGAGCGATTTTGGGAGCGAATTTTATATAATATATATTTTTATATATTTTGATGCATATATGTCAACAAAAGCATGTAGAATGATGAATTATTGATAAAAAACATAAAAACATGGATTAAACCATATAACATCATTCATCTAGTAGTTATAATCTTCATCAACCACAAGTGCACAAATTACAAGTTCTCATTTATATATCATGTAAGGGTGCACATAACCAAAATAGCATCTAGTGCAATCCATCTCTAAACCAAAAATACATCAACAAATAGGCTCTAGATGGCTGGTCTCTAGCATCCAAAAAAAGAATGCTACAACAAATACCTACATATCATCAAAATCATTGCTTATCTTAGGATCTTTTTCATTAATATCATCCTCTAAGCATTAATATAAGATAGAAAAAACATAGCTTCTCAAGTCAAGATTTTGTTTGAGTGATGGGTACATTTTTAGTAGGGTCATGATAGAGGAGTTCGACAACCAATGTCACTAACATCAAGGTACATGGAGTGCTTGGTGCTCTTTATTAAATACGCGTTCCATACCCTAGTACATGACCAAATCCAATGGAAACATTGCAACCTCCCCAATTCCGCAATCCTTATAAATTGATAAGTCTGTTAGATTTTGAGTGAGATCTAAAATTCAACTTTCCCCATATGAAATCCAATGAGGTCGGAACCACTCTCAAACATCTTGAGTCATTTTGTGGTAATGTTAAAATTTAAGAAAAATGATGAAAATGAAAGATAAAAGAGAATGTCACTTTTACTTTAAGAATTTAACATTACCATGAATTGCATATCAATACTAGGGCCATAGGCTTGAATATTAGTTTTCCCCATCCAAAAATTCTTGTTTTTGGAACATCTTTGCGAAAAAGGCTAGGAAGCAATTTTTTTTTAATATTTTTTTGCAGGAGTACGCTCTCGGGTCATTCCCAATGCGCTCCTACTTGGAGTGCACTTCGGGAGCGGATTCGGGGGGGGGGGGGTTGCTCCCTCGCAACCTTGGGCCTACAATCTTCCTTCCTAAATCTCTATTGGAAGATTTCTCTTGACCTCCTCTAACCCCAAGAAGTAGTGCAACAAGCCAATGTCCTTCATCTTGAACTCTGCAACTAAATCCTCTTTGCACCTTGCTATGAGCGTCTCCGCACCAGTGAGAAACAAGTCATCCATGTACAACACCAAGAAGTATAAGTTAGGATCCGCTTCACTCTTGGTGAAGCCCATGCTCAGCAAGTAACTATTAATTTTGGAATACCATGCCCTCTTGCTTGAGTCCATATAAGGCTTTTTAAGTCTTGCACACACGAGACTCTCTTTTGTGTACCTCAAAGCCATGAGGTGGTTCTATGTACGCCTCCTCCTCAATAACCCCTTTGAGGAATGTTATCTTTTGATCCATCTGATGTATCTTGGACCCCATGACTGAAGCAATAGATATGACAACTCAAATGGAAATATATTTGGTGATTAGAGAAAATATCTCCTCGTAATCAACTCCCTCTTTTTGTTAGAACCCTCTTGCCACAAACCTCGCCTTGACCCTCTTGATGCTACCATTTGTAACATGCTTGATTTTGAAGAGCCCCCTTGAATTCAACATTGACTTCCCCTCTAGTCTCAACACTATGTTGATGGAAATTTGGTAGCCATGGTTGGTATTTTCATTGATAAAGAAAAAGGAAAATTTAATGTTTTGAATTTTTGCCCCCACAAGTGTCAAGTTTGCTCCCTTTATCAAGTCGGCCTGGCCCCTTTGGAGGCACCTATTTGACCCCCCTTTGAAGACTATAAATATGAGAGCTCTCCCTCTCATTTGGATATCGAATCATCTCAAGTTTGATCTTTGTTCCAGTGAAATTAGAAGGAAGAAAAGGACAAAAAACATAAGGATGAGAAGGATGTGGCTTGCCACTTGTGGGAGGTCTCTCTTGTATTGGTTAGCTGTTATTTTGATGTTTTTGTTTCTGAATGGATTGATGAACATTGAACTCTCTCTCATAAGGAAAGATTTCTCGGTTTCCCCCTTATGTGTTTTGCCTTGGCCTCAGGCCTAATTTTTTGTGTCTCTTGTCTCATTGTCTTATTGTTGTTTCTACTGCTCTACTGTGATTAATGGTTGAAATTTTCTTATGTATAATTGCTTAATGATATTGAATGCTGTACATAACTAATGCTAATTAATCATTGGAAGTAGTTATCATTGAAGAATTTTTTTTCTAGACTTTTTGTACTAGAAATATCAACATGGAATTAGAGCCGAATTTAGTAGTATTGAAAGACCTGGAAAGCTGAGTTAGCAAGGAGAGAAGGTCGTGTTTGGTTTCTTGTCTTGGGATCTAGCTGGACGTGTTTACCAAGGTTTGTTTGTGGCATACGTTCTGTGATGAATCTGTGAAAACAAAGTGCTAGGAAGAGGGTTGAGACCCTTGTTGAGGCTGGGACACAAGGCCGAGTTAAGGCCGAATTGTCTAGGAGCAACGAGGTAATTTTAGAAGGCTGCTCTATGACTAAGGTAAGCCTACTATGGGGTTGCAAAGATTTGTAATTTAGGTCGAGTCCCGTGGCATCATTATTGAGAAATCAAGGGGCAACTAGATTAGGTGATTTCTCTTACTTTGATAACTGCTTGTGATGTTTTTTGACTTGACTTGATTAGCTTCTTCTTTTACTTGCTTATAATTAGTGTTCTTATCATCAAACAACTACCAAACAATAAAGAACAATGAGACAAGAGGATACAAGATATAGGCTGTCAGCTAGGGCCAAAACCTCTCCTCTTGAGAGGAAAACCCACAAGAACTCTTCTCTTCTTATAGAACTTCAAATGACGAATTCCAAGACCTGTGACCCTTGAGCAAGACCCTCCTAGACAAAGTCAACCTTCCTTTGATGAGCTTCTTTTCACAAGGTCAACGCCAGTCAAACTTGTTTGCCCACTTCAGATTTCGACCCTAACTTCAGAAATTCAGCTGTCACTTCAGGACTGCAATTTTGGCCTCTTTTGCTGAAACCCTAGATCACACGTGTGGCTGGAGTATTGGTGAAATTGCCTTCTTTCTCCTTCGCTTGGACAACAACTTCTTCAATAATTCAACTTACCAAATTTACCTTCTCTTGATCCTGATTTCGACTTCTATTGGGTGACTATACTTCGGTTATGCTGCAACAAATTCTGCCCTAGTCTCTTCCCACGTGTGAAAGGAATTATCCCTAAAACAATCATCAAATATTATGTTTTCTTCCTCTTTTATTTCTCTCTCCTTCGCTGGATATACTTGTGCTTCCAACAAACTTGAATGGATGCTCTTACAAATGAGGTCGAGCTCTTTATATATAGGCCTCCTGTCACAACTTGTAGGCCGACTTGTCACTGTTTCTAGGCCGACTTGTCACTTGCAATGGCCGATTTGTCTTGGAGGGTGTCTTTGACATATTTTGACTTACAATAATTCTTTTGACTTTATACATGATGCCAAAATGGGTCTTCCATATATGACAATGACTCAATTGATTTGTTGACTCAATGACAAGCCCTAGAAGCACTCAATGGGTGCTTGACCTATAAATGAAATAGCCTTGAACATGAAATCCATGCATCAAGAATGACAATAATAAATTTATTTTTCTCTTTGCATCAAATACATAAAATCATGATTACATATGTCATTATGAACATTGAACCTAGTTACATATTTCATCACTCCCTCTTAACTAGGGAGGTATTCATAATCCATACAAGGTACTTGGACATTCTCATACTGAAAAATTCTCATAAGAAGAGTCATATTGGTAAACCATCTCATAAGCTATCTTATCAGCATATACTAGTGCATCTCATTATACCAATCAACATTGTCACATAGCAAGGCCTTGACTAACAACTCTATCTCTCCACAGGATCAAAGCACAATGCTTGTGAGACCAATGATTTATAGACACCTAAATCATTGTCTCTCAAGGCACATACCCCACTCGAGTGTTCAAAGGGTATGTCCTTTTAGGACAATTCTTGTCTTGAAATAACATATCCTCGAGGAATTTCCTCTTCAACTACTCTTGCCTATTGGATGCCCTACCACATCCTCAACGAGTATTGGAATCAATCTCAGATGCTTAACCAATCATCCATTCTTTCTTCAAAACATGAAGACAAGAATGATGTGTCTATCTCTCCTTCTCAGCTAGGGAGGATATACTCATTCCTATAAAAAGGAATATACTCAAGCTCCCTCTTAACCAGGGATTTGCCCAAGCTCCCTCTTAACTAGGGACTTGTTTCCAACAACAACTCTCTGCTCTTTGGTGGAGATCATGGTATTATTAGCTGCTTGTAGTGTTTAAGAATGTAACTAGGTTCGGTCTTCATAAATGTATTTGAGTCATTATGTAATGTACTTGTCAAAAGAATAAATATTTTATTATTATTATTGTATCAATGACTTATTAAAGCATGGGTTTCATGCTTGGGTCATCATTATATTAGTCAAAGTCCCCATTGTGGACTCCTAGGATTAATATTGAGTCAATAGAGTCATTGTACAATTAAAGAGACCCTTCTTGGGCTTTGGAATCATGTAAAAAGGTTTATTATTGAGTAAAATATGATTTATGTAACCTCCACACCAAGTCGGCCTAATGGAGATCAAGTCGGCCTAAAGGACACCTATTTGACCTCACCTGGAGCCTATAAAAGGAAGGAGATCAAATTCATTTGGAGCATCTCATCTCAAGCTAGTTCGATATCTCTCTAGAAGCCAAAAAAAGTGCGAAGTGGATCAAGGAAGCCAAAAGGAGTGCGAGTTGAGTCAAGGTCAAAGAGAAGGAAGAAATCAAAGTTTTGGTGCTACTCTCTTTCTCTTTCATGCCCTAGTTTGGGAGATCAAAGTTTTCCAAGTGTGAAAATTCTTGAATCTAACACATCAGAAACCCCTACTGCAATTACTGGTTTACAATCTCCCACTTGTTCTTTACATTAACAAGTTATTTAATTGCATAAACATCGAAGTAAACACTATTGCAACCTTCTCAAATATACAGATCATGCATTGAAATAAACTAAGACAATAACACAAGGGACACCGTTATTTTTGGACAATTGTCCTCGGAAAAATCCAATTCGGGAAAACCGGTGCAACATATAGAAGGTTTGTATTATTAAGTAGATTTTGTGAATACAACTAGGGTGCCAGAAATGGCTCACCCAACAGAGAATATCCTTGGCAGTAGTACCTCTATCTAGAGAGAGATATTCTGACAAATCAACAAACATATTTTCAAACCCCACAACGACTTCGGCTATTCCTCGTGATGGATAGCGAAAGTTGCTCCAAGCACTGCTCTGGAACTGCGTCACCCTTTCCCGGCTCATAATCTGCTGATTTGCTCCCAATTTGCCCCACAGAATCTCCCCAGCGTTGCCTTTGAGGCCCAATGTCAGCTTCTATGGCTTCTGCGTCACCTGCGTTAGCCTTCTGCGTTCTCTACGTCAGCTCTTCGGCCTTTGCGTCAGCCATTCTAGGGCCTGTGCTACCTCTCTGATATGTATTCTTCAGCCTTAGATGAAAATCCCTTGTTGAATTGCCCCTCACTACAACTCTGAGCACTGACTCGATTTCCTCAGCAAAGCTCACCTTAGAAAATCGAATTCTTTGATCACTTGATATGTCTTCAACTGACCCTCAAGCCTCTTATACTTTTCCTGTTGATGAATCAATGGCCGAGATTAAGTCCCTAATCAACGGTTAAGATTAGAACTAGCTTAATCCTCGTCACTTAGAACTTTCTCACCCATATTTTATTAATACACATTAATATTTTTATTTTCCTAAGTTTAGACTTAGGAACCCATTAAAAATATTAATTATTTTAATATCTCCTCATCCGGGTGGAATTTCTCCAAACTATTTCTGGGTCTTGGAGATCTCATGTGACTTAGCCTCTTCACTAATTTTCAAGACTAAGCACATCTGATGCTACCCAAAATCAACGCTCCCTCTTAGCGAGGAATGTGCTCTAGCAATGCTTCACCATAGAAGCATCACACTGATCCTCTACATCGGTCCTCTATGCTGATGCTTGGCCTGCTGCCCCACATCCACTGCATTGTTGCTTCCTGTACTGCTGCCCATGACACTGCCATTGCCACTGCTACATCTGTACTGCAACTCCCTCTCAACATGCTGCATCATGCTGCCCATAGCACTGCCATTGCTAACTGCTGCACTGCAACTCAGTTACCGAGAAGTAAGTAACTGACTTCACCCAAACACTGACATCCTAGTCAGTCTGGAAGCCTCGTGATGCTAAAGCCACCTCTGCTGCTATCCTGTGCTCCCTCTGCTGCCACTGCGCTGCTGCAACCTCTTCTGTGCCTCTCGCACTGCTGCAACCTCCACTGTACTTATACAAACTTCTGCACTCTAGCACTGCCTTGTCGCTCCATCACACCTTGCTCCACCCGACACTTGTCATCATGCTACTGCCTTTAAGGGCTCCCATAGCCCGATGTGATCCAAGAGTTTGGGCTCCTCAAGGATCTTGCCCTTGCCTGTAGTCCTCTCGACTACAACTGCAGATCACCCCACCTCTTCTCTAGAGGCACATGAGCACTCATGGCACAATCGTCATCAGTCTCGACATCCTTCTCTGCATTTACTGTAGCAGCCTTTAAGTCGGAAGCTTCTCCCTTGCCTTTCTTCCTGGGGCATAGAGAGGCATAATGTCCTAGCTCCCCACAGTTGAAGCACTTGACCTTGGAGATGTCTTTCTTCTTCCTCTTCTGTAGCCCTTGTTGTCCCGCTGATGCGAGAGCTGCATCCTCCTCCTCCTCCTCCTTGATTTGAACTCCCTTACCACTACTCCTCTTGGTCAATCTCCTGAGCTCTTCCTGTTGAAGAGCTGCCCACAACTCCTCCCAACTAGGGAGAGTTGCTCTGCCCAAAGTTCTTTGTACAATCGTCTCCCACTCCTCGGATACTGTATTCAAGGCAGTCCTGACTAAGAACTCTGGATCTAGAGTAGATCCCACGGAAGTAAGTTGGTCACGGATCCCTTGCAATCTGAGAAGGAAGCTATCTATCTCCTCTCCTTTTGCCATTTGATATGACCTCAGTTGATTCTCCAATAACATCTTCCGCTGCACGGAAGATCCCTGGTATAAGGTGGTCAGGGTGTCCCACATCTCCTTTGCTGTTTTCTTCTCAGCAATATGTGGTATGACATGATCCTTGACCCCATCTAAGATCATGCATTTCACCTTCGCTTGGGCCTCCTCATACTTCTCAGCTGCATTAGCGTCAACTGGGACAACTACTACTTTCAAGGCATAGTCCTTGATGCGATGTTTATCTAGGATTGCCAGGACCCTGGCCTTCTAGATGACAAAATTGGAAGCCTCGTCCAATTTCTCTTGATCCCTCAATCCGTTCACTGCCATCTCTGCTCCTCTTCTCTAGACTCCCTCTGAGTCCTGATTTACCTCTCGGAAATCCTACGGCCAATTGTCGAATCACTCCTCTCCAATCCTCCTTTGCCGCTGCAACCCGGATCTAAATTTCTTGGCTAGAAATCTGTCAAGGTAGTGCTTCCCTCTACCTTGGTTCAGTCTCCTTGGACACTGTTTTGTACCGATAGAACCAGCGTCCCACCAGCTCTTGAAGAATCTGAGCCTTGAGGGACGTAGAGGAGTTTGTTGGAGCTCCTAGAGCCGAGAAGAGGCCGCGTAGACAACTAGATAGATACCAAGCATTGGTAGCTCAGGTTGAAGAACCCTCTAGCTTTCAAGAAGCTGTTCAACACCAAGTATGGGTGGATGCCATGGTGGAAGAATACAACTCCATCATGGCGAATGATGTCTGGGAAGTAGTACCTAGACCAGAAGATAGATCAGTTGTAGGATCACTATGGATCTACAAGATCAAGTATGCTGTAGACGACAACATAGAGAAGTACAAGGCTAGGTTTGTAGCAAAGGGGTATGCTCAGAAAGAAGGAATAGACTATGAAGAGACATTCTCCCTAGTTGCTCTTATATCCCTAGTAGCTCAAATAGGATGGGAGATTCACCAGATGGATGTCAAGACAACATTCTTGAACGAAGTGATAGAAGAGGTGTATATAGAACAACTGGAAGACTTCGAAACTCATGAAAAGAAAACTCATGTTTGTAGGTTAAAGAAAGCTTTGTATGGGCTCAAGCAGGCACCCAGAGCATGCTATGGTCGGAGTGATAGTTACTTGCAGCAGTTGGGATATGTCAAGAGTGATGCTGATCCCAATCTCTACTATATGTTGGTATAGAATGAGCCACTTATTCTGGTACTATATGTAGATGACCTGTTCCTAACTGGGTCATCTAGGCTCATCTAGGACTGCTAGAAGAATCTTGAAGCCGAATTCAACATGAAGGACTTGGGATTGATGCATTATTTTCTAGAGTTAGATGTTTGGCAGAAGAATGGGGAGATCTTCCTTGGACAAGGAACATACGCTACAAAATTTTTGAAGAGATTCAGAATGTAGGATTGCCGACCCATGGCTACTCCCATGATCACCAACTGGAAGAAAATAGATGCATCAGAGGACAAAGAAGTAGATCCCACCTTGTATAGGCAACTCATTAGGTCGCTTATGTATCTGATCAACATTATAGGCCAAACATCTGTTTTGCTGTCAACACTCTTAGTCAGTTCATGGTGGAACCAAAAAGGGTGCATTGGGTAGCGGCAAGACACATTCTTAGGTATGTACGTGGAACAGTTAGATATGGGTTGAAGTACTCTAGATGGGAGGACGTCAATTTGAATGGGTTCACCGATGCAAATTGGGTAGGTAATTCAGCAGAAGCAGAATATATGGCAGCGAACACAGCTACGTGCGAAGCCATATGGCTCAGAAAATTGCTTGTGAGATTATTCAGAAAAAGGATGGAAGCAGCCAAGGTTTACTGCGATAATCAGAGTTGTATCAAACTCTTTGAGAATCCAGTATTTCATGATCGGTCGAAACATATAGATATCCGTTGTCACTTTATCAGAGACTGTGTTCATCGTGGGGTATTACAACTACAGTATGTTCCCACAGGAGAGCAGGTGGCTGATATACTCGCAAAGGCTCTCAGGATAGCTAAGTTCATTCAGTTTAGAGAGAAGATGGGTATGGTTGAAAATCCGTTTCAATAGCAGCAACATTTTGCAGTGCAAGCACAGTTGGCAGTGGCAGTGCCAACAACAACACAGATGCAGAAATTCAGAGGGAACTGTAGTACAAATCTAGCATTGGCAGTGGCAGTGTCAAAGACAGTGGTACAGTTACAGAAGTAGCGCAGTAGTTGGTGGACAACATGTCAGACATCAGCATCACAGAGGACGATACTTTAGAGTCAGATCAATATATATTGCTAGAGCACATTCCTCGCTAAGAGGGAGTGTTGATTTGGGATAACATCGGATGTGCTCTAGGCCTCAAATTTTGCAGGGAGACTTGGGCACTTGCATTCCAAAGAACCCAGAAACCGTTTTGGGAAATTCTAGCCGGAGACGATTATGTTAAAATTATTAATATTTTTAATGGGGTTCCTAAGTCTAAACTTAGGAAAATTAAAATATTAATGGGTATTAATCTAATTGTGGGTGAATCTTCTAAATAAAGACAGAGATCAAGTCAAAACGATCTGAGTCTTTGATTAGGAGTTAATCTAGGTCGTTGGTTATCCAATAGGAAGATATAAGAAGGGACTTGAGGTTCATTTGGAAAACAGACTAGGTAGATACTTAGTTGCCCGAGTGTTTGACAGTGCTGGACTCGCAACATGTCAGGGGATCTCACCGGTAAGAAGTCCCAAGTAGACCTCAGACCGTTTGGTGGAGTCCCAGCAGTGTGTCGTACGATATCGCCTTGACCGCGGTTACGCGCAGAGGCAAGTAAGATGTCCCTGTTGGTAGCAAGGGTGTGACATATGCAGCAAGTCAAGGAAGGTGCATGAACGGTTCTAACACACGGAGGGTCAGGTGAGTGCACCCCTTGGAAACCTGTGAAAGCGCGAAGTTAAGAAGGAAACACATGAGCAAAGATGCATCACAAACTGGAAGGCAAGTGAGCTAGCAATCAAAAGTGATGGTTAAACCAACAACACATTTCAGTAAGATTCATACATACATATACAAAAAGAGTCTATACACACATGCGTAAGCAAACAGATACATATATCATTTAGAGTAAACAAGATAGCTGAAATACAATACGACATATGCATGAAACGTGCTGGCTCTATTATATTAAGAAGTGAAAGTTCTAGTCATACAATACAACCATGACCAACCACTAGTTCTGACAGTGGAACGTTACAGTCACTGCCGCCTGCTCCTCCAAAGAGATATACTAGCTTTGCACAGTGGAGAAGCCAAGGCTCGTTACAATACTCTCCAAGCTTTCTCTAAGATACTCCTATCGGAAGCTTGGCTGACCAAAAGCCTGTACAATGAGTTATGAGGTACTATATATAGCAAAGGGTGGGGTGACCCTTGACATTCCCCTTTGTGACTGTTCACCTACCCTCATGACCCTTCAACTACTCTATGACTGATACATTCAACTATCGACACTTGGACTTCCACTTCACAAGATGTTACATTCAATTTGCACATGTACCCATGTGAGACAAAATGGCTTGAGCAAGCCATGCAAGACATCACTAACACTCGGACTGTTGTGGTAAGACCAACTCTTCGACATCCTCGTGATGGTCAACAGTGGCGAACTGATGCCAAGCTTGGTCGTCCGTGATGGTGGCTGTGCGCTCAATGGTGACATACTGTTGAGAGCGAACTCTTGCCTCCGTTGCATCCGAGTACGCTGATATGGCTCCTTTGTCCAACTCGTCTAACAACATGCGCATCATTGTCTTGAGTGTAGCTGGACTAGCAACATACTGATGCATAGTGTCTGTGCTGATCTCCGAGTGTGCGCTGGTGACCTGGCGCATCAACTTGTCAAAATACATGTTCAACTTCAGTCAGACTTGCTTCTTGTCTTCGTCTTGGTGAGTGTGCCAAATGGGTGGGATCGCATGCATGCGCACAATGACATCCATGCTCCTAAACCCTTTGCATGCGATTGACAACACTGCTCACCTTGTCTGCTCCATGCCAGCTGCTGTATGGATCCATAACCTGTATGGGCGCAGTTTCATCGGTCTATGGATGTTGCGCCTCCTGCTGTACCTGTTCCCGCTGCAACTCCTTCTCTTGTCTGTGCAACTCCTGTTCTTCCTTGAGTTGCTGCTTCAACACTTGCAACCCCTTCTCTGTTTCTCTCTCTGCCTTCGCGCAATCCTCTTGTCGCGCCGTTGCCTCATAGCCTCAATCTCCAAAGCTGCTTTCATCACAAGTGGATCTGCTTGAGCTTGCAACTTTGTTCCGCCTCTGCGCTGTCAACAACCCTCCACTTGCATTTGTCGTATGCAGGTGTGCTACTTTCTGCTGTTGCTAATGGTGTTGCTCGCTATGATGCCGGTGCCATTTCATCTTGATATCCTTGTCCATGAACAACTTGATCTCTTCAAAGATAGGAAAGTTCATAGACACTTGATCGACTGCATCCCTAGTTGTGCTCTGAATGGTGTCTTCGACTCTGCTCTCCTGGAAAGCATTGTACTTGTGTTGCTGAGAGGCAGATGAACACTTGTGATACCTGGAGACATAGCAACACTCATGACAAGCAATCTGTCAGTCGAAAACCAAAACAAAATGGAGGACTGACATGCAACATACTTGTGTGATTGTCTGTGAAGATTGCACAATTTTCACCGGAAGGCTGGGAGACTGACTGCCAAAACTGCACAAGGCACAGTCCAGGCGTCGGGAGGTTGACTGACTGCTGGAACTGTGCAATGCACAGTGCAGCTTGGCTTGCTGAGGACTAAGATTGCACAATGCGCAATTTCAGTTAGCAGTGACATGCAAACCAACAAAAATTGTATTGCGCAGTTTCTGGGGCCAGCAAGGCACTGCCTCCCAGAATTGCGCAATGCAAGCTTGGAGGTCAGTGCTGGGCCAGACTTGTGCAATTCCCGGAGGGAAGGCAGAGCCTTCACTTCCAGAAATATGCAATGATAGCTGGGCGAGGCAAGGCTTGGGCTAAGGCAGCCTAGACCCGTCGACGGGTGACTGCCAACATTAGAAGTCTCGGTGCATGGTGAAACTGAGTGTAAACAAGAGCGAATGATCATACATGCAAACAACAAGTGCAGGATTCAGAAAACGGGAAAACATGCATGTGTGTGAAATGGGTCGCCGCAACGGCGACTGTCGGTGCAAAAACAGTTTCATGCATGCGACAGTAGTGAGATGCAAACAAAAATTGAAACAGTGCTTCTACAAGCTAACATACATCAAAAGAGAACAGGCGTTCATTGAAATCAAGCAGACAACACTTACACAAGCCGAAACACAAAAAGTGACAGAAACACAACGCAAGACATGCAAAGCGGGCTTACCCCGAAACAGTTGAGCTGAATGTGTTGACGACTCCTAGATGCAATGTGGGATGTCAGAGATGCAAGATCGATGTGAGGAATGAGCTCTATAGTGTCCGGTTCATAAGTTTTGATAAAATCGAGGTTATGATGCGCATGCCACAAATCTAGGAAAAGCGACACTTGGTGGGAGGTTTCTAAAATGAGCCTTGCATGTAACCTCCAGCTGCTAAAAATAGATCCCTAAATCTAGGGATGCCTTTGCATGCTGCCTTGGGAAAAGCAGTCCATGCATGCAAATCAATTTTGCTCGGTCCTGGAGGGAACTGGTCAACCTGAAGGCACATGCATCGGTCTGCGAGCCTGGGATGAAAATTTGCGCAGTTCCTGGGCTAAGCTGGGCTAGCTGTCCCAGAGGGATTGCATAATTTCTAGGGTTAGCAGGTGACTGCCTCCCAGAATTGCACAATTTCTGGGCTGAGCAGCAGTGCTGGGTCAGATTGTGCAGTTTTTTGGAGGAAGACTGCCTGACTGCTCTGCGCAATTCTGGAGCCCAGCAGGCTGCCAGGCTGATTTGTGCAATTTCTGGAGGGAAGGCTGGTTCCCCTCTAGAATTGCGCAATTTTCTGAGGGAAGCCTGACAGACTGATTTGCGCAATTCTTGAGCTCAGCAGGTTGGCCAGCTGATTTGCGCAATTTCTGGAGGGAAGGCTGGTTCCCCTCCAAAATTGTGCAATTTTCTGGGGGAGCTGCTTGGCCAACACATGGTCTAAGTCCGAAAAGACAGCCTGTGAGGGGAGTGAAGCAAACTGACATGCACAGGCTGACAAGACACTGAGAAACAACTGAAGCCTATATGCTTGACGGTGCAAGACATGCTGTTGAGGATGGTTGGTAGGGAGGCTCCAAAACGAAGCTAAGGCAAAATTTTGGAGGGTGTTTGTAGCCACTACAACACCGAGTAAAATTGATTTTCTCACTGGTCGAAGTTCGGCAAGAGAAAATCGATTCAGATGGAGAGTTGCAAGTGGAGGAGAGACAAAGAGGGTTCAACATCAGTCAAGAAGACAGGGACGAAGACATAGAGCAGTAAGAGGACAACGCTGGGCAGATTGACGTTGGGAGAGGCAGCGTTGGCTTGGGTGACATTGGCACTGCGCAGGAGCCGGAGAAAGTGACGCTAGGCAAGCCAGAGAGACGCTGAGGGTGGAGGAACTTCTCTCTCGGGTTAGATACTTGTTCAAGAATGCCTGTAAATTTTTCTCAAGAAAGGCTTGTTCTATACTGTTGGGTGTAATTTGTACATGAAGATTTTGCTGAAGAATAATAAAACCCTCATCTGCTGCACTGATTTTCCCATATTGGGTTTTTTCGGGGACAATTGTCCAAAAATAACTGTCATTGTGATTGTATTTGTGCCAGTATTTTACTTACATTTACTTTCTGCAATGTTTTAATAGTGAAGGTTGCAGTAGAATATATTTCGATATTTGTTGTCAGAATACTGTAGATAACTTATTTTTGAGGTAATAAGTAGAAGAAATAACATTAATCACTGCAGTAGTATTTCTATTTAGAAATTTTCACACCTAAAGGATACAAGAGCCCTGGCTATGACAAGGCTAGAACTGTTGGACTTGATCATGAAAAAAGCAAAAATATCACATTCTTTGAGTAGAATGACAAATTCCTGGACTGAGCATGGGGTGTCCATTGTATTTGATGGATGGACAAATGTAAAGGGAAAGCCATTGATAAGTGTTCTTGCTATGTCTGTTAGTGGTGCCATCTTTCTTTCAGCATATGATTACTCAGAGAAGCTCAAGACCGATATCAACATTGCAGAACCATTACTTGAAACAATTAAACATATTGAGCCATACAATGTCATCCAAGTCATCACTGATAATGTTGCTAATTGTAAGGCAGTGGGAGCAATTATTGAGGATAAATACCCCAACATATATTTTGGTCTGGGTGTTTCTTTCACACAATGATCCTTTTGATGCATGATATTATTAAGAACAAAAACCAACAATACAAATGGATTGGTGATTTGTACAAGAGGCAAACAAATGATAAAATTTATTCCAAATCATAGCAATACCCATGGTCTTTTCCGTAGTCACTCAAGATTGGCGCTGTTGAAGATTGCGAAGATCAGATTTGCTAGCTATTACCTCACCTTCAGGCGCCTTTTGAAGGTAAGAGAGTCATTGGCTAGCATGGTATCAAGTCCACACTCGCTGGCATTAAAGGAAAGGGATACAAATGCAACTGACAAGCAAGGTTTTGAACCTGTGGAGGAGACTGCTCTTGATGGTCTATTTTGGGCATGTGTGAGGCAAGTATTAGAAATCACCAAGTCCATTTATAACATGATTCATTTTGAAGATACAGATAAACTAGTGATTGAGGAGGTGTATGAGTAGATGGATACCATGTTGGGGCAAATAAAAGATATTGTTTAGAAAGATGATCCCAACTTGTATACACTGATTAACATTTGTGTTTGTACATGGTGGAATAAACTTAATGCTCCACTACATGCCTTGGCATATATCCTTATGCCAAAATGCTACTCTCCATCTTGGTTGGGCCAACCTGCACCTGGGGGTGGGGTTAGGGTCAAACCCCATACAGATCCAAAGGTATCTACAGGATATATGCGAAGCATTAGACAAGTTGGTACTTGACAGGGAGGAGTGTGCTAATCTGCGTCTTGAATTAGGCAAATACTTCAGTTGCACTGGTTTGTTTGGTTTTTTGCATGCAATGGAAGATAGAGACAAATTTGATGCTCTTACATGGTGGGAACCATATGGTGGAATGGGACTTTTGCCAAAATTGGCAAAAAAAGTTCTCTCACAGGTTGTAAATACTTCTTATGCAGAGAGGTGTTGGAGCACCTATAACTTCATACATAATGTGAGAAGAAACATACTCAATGAAAACTGGGCAGAAAGCTTGGTTTATGTGCACTACAACTTGAGGTTGTTGAGTCATTATTGTGATTGGGCTTATGAGGATCCAACATTTAAAATTTGGGACAACCACCCAGAGGGCGATAATTTGGAGGATGGCACTATACATCTTGAAGAACTGGAAGTAGAACTTATGAGAGATGAAGATGAAGATGAAGCAACAACAACCATGCCACCCCCACCATCCAGTAGCAGTGCCAGTGCTTGAGTTCCAAGTCTTGTTCCTTTGCTGCCGCCGCCTCCATGTACATCCTCACGTGGAGGGCATGTGCCTTCTGGTTCTGGTCGTGGGATTGTGCGGGAGGAGACTCCTAGTAAACCACCACGACTTGCTCAGAAATTAGACATTTCTCGTGACGGAAAGAGGAAGCTGTGGATGATAGATTTACTTGTCTTTTCTAGTTTCTAGTAGTTTTAATAACTGTTGACTCTTTCATATTTATTATGATATTTTTTGTAAACAATATATGACAATTTAAGTTTGAAGTTTGAAGTTGGCTATTATAATTCATTGGGAATGAATTATGAATATGATGCTTCGTGAAAGTTGAAGGTTGTTTAATTTCATGTTAGATATTCTTTGTTGTAATGGTTACACTTAGCTTACAAGTACAACTTTGGTGATCAATTATGATAAATGTTATATATTGAATTTTGAAAGCTTGAAATTTTAAGATTGATGAATCATGAGACTCAACATGTTGTATGTTACTAAGTCATGGATGTGGTTGATGAAGATTATAACTTCTAGATGATTGTTGTTATATGGTTCAATCTATGGTTTTAACTTTTTATCTAATTCATCATTCTACATGCTTTGTTGACATATATGCATCAAAATAAAAAAAAAATATATTATATAAAAAAACGCTCCCGGAATCGCTCCCAAACTGGGAGCTTCTGAAAATGTCGCTCCTGCTCCCGATTCCACTCCTGCTCCCTGTTTTCTCTCCCGCTTCCGCTTCTGAAAATGTCGCTCCCGCTTCCAAGGTTGGATTTGTGTTTTCTATTCCCTGGTAATCTGTTACAGAGATCCAACTCGTGTGTTTAGTGCCAAAATATAAGACTGTACACCGTCTTTCCTTGAGATTAGTACTTCCCACAACTGAGTGTGTACCCTTCTCCTGAGCTTTGGCAGATCCATAGAAATAGCAGTGTGCTGATATTCAATGGTATATAGTTTGTTTTATAGTTTACATCACAGGGTTTGACTTACTGTTTTAGATAATTTTTTGTTCTGTTTCATTTTTTTAGTTTGTAATTATTTTATCCATATGTACATACATATATAGCTGATTTACCTCCTTTATAACCTGATTTGAAAAATGTCCCCTGCACCTCCACCAGTGAACTCTGGCCACTTAGTATATACTGTATACCATAAGTCCACAGCCAGTTTGCATGTGTAGATGATTTACAGGTCCAGCTTTACTCTGCACACAAATGTACTGATTTTCTTAAAGGTGATGTTATTCAAATTGCTATTGCTGATGCTATGTCTTGCTTTAGGTGATGTTTTCAGTTGAATAACTAAAATAGGGTATTCTACATTCGGTATTTACTACTTCTTCCTGAAGAATGTCTCTTTCATCCTGCAGCGTTGAAGTTGATGAAGCACTTGTCAGTGGCTCCTTCAACATGATATTTTTACGTCACAGCATATCCTTGGCATACAGGAACCACACAAATATTCTTGTAAGGTATTTTCATCTGAATTTTTGTGTATCTGCTATGGGTGATATTTTTAGGTCACAGCATATCCTTGGCATACAGGAACCACACAAATATTCTTGTAAGGTGTTTTCATCTGAATTTTTGTGTATCTGCTATGGGTGAAAGTGAAACTAGGGAGCAATTTGTATTTTGATTCATTGCTATGTGCTGCGGAATCTGTTTCCAGCTTAATCTTACCACTGTGAGCCATGTTGCAAATTTTTACTGTGTTCTTGATGCATTATTGTATCGGAAGAATTCCTATGATTGTATGGTATGCTATAGCATTATTTCTCTCTGTGCTGGGATTTTTGTGATACTTGTCTGTTGTATGATCAAATATAGTTCAGGCTTAACTACATAAAGATTTAATGATAAATCTGAGTTTCGAAGATCTATCTATGCCCATGATTTATCCTATAGAGCTTCTATGTAAGACAATTGGTAGTTCAGTAATACCCAAGAGAAAATCATTTATTCAGAATTTCAGACACTCCTCAGTGAAGGTGGTGTAAAGCATGCCCTCCACACAAGCAACGACAATAAATTTTCCGTAGGGCTTTGCATTCTTAGAGTTGTATCTAGAATTTAGATTCTATACTATGTGTTGCAGGAAGCATTCTAGAATTTCCACCTTTAATGATTGAATTTTGGACTGAATAGAAAGTTAGATGAGAAATATCAAAAGTAGCGTTTTGTCATGTTGCTTGTATACTTGTCATAGAAACAAATTGTAGTTATGTGCAACATTGCACAGGCCCTCAGCTTCATCATAACAGTTATTGGTTGACATCATTTTCAGAAAAGAAATATATGGTTCTTAACAATACATATTAAAGACAAGTATAAAATGCCGATAGATGGCTTCCTCACATCTATTGCAGAATTGAATGCTTTTATGCCTATGTGCACACTGCACATGTTCTCTTGTAGTAGGTGCAAATGGTATGGAATGAAAGATAAGGTACCCTCAAGTCACACAGTTTGGGTTTGAGATCGGGTTCGGCAGTGGTTAAGTTCGATTCAGGTTTGAATTTTCTGATGAGGTTCAACATTAGGTTCAACTATATATATTACTCAAACACATGTACATATGTAATTTAGAATGAAATATAACATAAAAAGTAAGAAATCACATCAATAAACACGTGAGTAGGAATTTTGATTAATAAATATAAAATATATATGAAGAAATGGTTACTCTGAGACACAGCTGACAAGCATGATGGAGAAATGCACTTGCACCAAAATTTGATACTGTGGTCCCAGAATCGTGCCATGGTCCCATTTTAATTTTTTTTTAAACAAATTTTAAAAACCCTAAATCGAACCTGAAGTCAATCCTGATCTTTTTTCTGATTAAATTCGTGATTCAGTTCGATTCGGTTTGATTTGAGGTTTGTCTTTTAGGTTCGGCGAATGTGGACAAACCTAATTTTTTTTACCCGGGATCGCTGAATTTTGAACCTGGACCTTCAGGTTTGGCAAACTTTGTGACTTAGGGTATCCTCAGTGTTGTTATCAAGCAAACGAACTTCCTGCTGACATGTGTCCAAAGAGTGGTATCTCAAAATCTACTTAAATTCACTGCCTACAAATTCAGAGTGTTCCTATAAAGGGAATTTCAAATGAACTAAAAAATACATTTTTTGGACTTGTTGCCGCCTTGCTTATAACACCTAAGTTGATGTTGAAAAATCCTCGACCCCACTAGGTGTGTCCTTGGTGGCAAAGCTCAGAGAAGGGGTTGTCACCTAATCCCAACTCTCTTCATCTAGGCTCTCTCCTAGCTAAATCCAAGGGGGTGGACCCTAAGGAAGGTTTCTAAAGGAAAGACTTTGTTGAAAACAACAAGTTATAGGAGACTAAGGGCAAGGCAATCACTTTTCAATGCAAAAGATAAATTCGCTTAAGGTCAATATTGCATTTAACAAAAGTAAAGATGAGAGACCAATGCCTTATAAACAATGCTCAAGTAAAGATTATATACTTGTGAAATGGAAATAACACTTCAAGTTACAAGGATAGAAATGCTGCAAGACGAGTGTTAGTACAAGATGATAGCGTAAATTGAAATATAAGCAACAAAATAGATCTTGTAAGATGAATGAAACTTGTACTTCTACTTCAAGGGAGGCTCAAATGAAATGGGACAATATCAAAGGACAATGAGCAAGTAAGTTAGATAACAAGTACAGGACGACATGCAAGGTTAGCTTGAACATTAGCTTCTTTGTTTAAGATACAGAGAATGTGAAAGTAGGACTTATGCGAGAATGTTTCTAGGATGCCATTAATTCTTCGAAGAAGAGAGGAGAGGAGGTCGTTCTTTGGAAGAGAG
This sequence comes from Pinus tabuliformis, assembly GCA_031772625.1. Classification (NCBI taxonomy): domain Eukaryota; kingdom Viridiplantae; phylum Streptophyta; class Pinopsida; order Pinales; family Pinaceae; genus Pinus; species Pinus tabuliformis. Next base: position 631,386,153 of record CM062820.1, on the reverse strand, counting down.
CCAAGTTGGAGATGCTGAATTGTGATGAGGGAGTCCCCTAAGATGACTATGGAAGAAATATCTTGTTCTTTTGCCTGGTGGAGCTCGAAGAGTAGCCTGTACATTTCAGCAAGGTTGTTTTTTTTTTGTCCTTGACCCTAGGCAAAATTAATATCCTTATTTCCATTGGGATTTAAAAGAATCCCTCTCCCTTCTGCCACCCCAAGGTTCTTTTTTGAGGCTCTATCGAAGAAAAGGATCCACTTCTTTTGCCAAGCACACCAATTCTGAATTCTTCTTCTGTTAGGCAAATTTTCCATTTCGCCTTATCTGAAGGATTTGAGGGAGTGACAAAAGGAAGAGGGCCCAATGAATTCACAAGAAAATGGCTTTCCTGATAGTCCAAAGATGGGTCACACTCTTTTATTTTCATTTTGTTTGATTCTACACATAGGGAGAGAGGCTTAGAAGTTGTTTGCCTATAAGGGATTGAGACATTTTTAAATATGGCATTGTTTCTGGAGAGCCAGATCTGCTAGCAGATGAACTTCAGAGGAGAGGTCCAGACCCATTTGAAACCAGGCTTACCAGAAAAAGAACCTAAATAATGGTTCTGCAATTGGTAAATAAATCAAAGATATAATCTGGTACTTTCAATCGGATAAATAAGGGACCCAGAGCAACAACCCAGACTTGGGAGGAGTAGGGATAGGATAGGAACATATGGGGGATGAATTCTTCATACATCTGCAAAGGGGATAGCGTGAAGGGCCACTAATCCCTCTTTTTTTGAGATTTTTAGAGGTAAGAATCTTTTTGTGAAGGAGGATCCAACGGAAAGTGTCGACCTTGGGAATGGCATTATTCAACTAGAGTTTTCTCCAGATAGATGATTTTGGAGGGATCTGCACAGAGAAAAACAACTCTTCATACCCCGCTTTGATAGCATACTCATGAGATTTCCAACCTAATCTTCAGTTTGACGATTTATGCGAGCACAACTCGACAATCTAACTTTGAGCATGTTCCATAGATTGGTGAGGTTGATAGGTATATGTTCTAGATACCATCCCATCCAAGTGCCAACATTATTCCAATGAGAGATTTGAGCTAAAGTGGTTATCCTTCGAGTTGTCAAATAATTTTGGAGTGACCTAAGGTCTTCAAAGTCTTGGAGAGGAGGACAGTTTATGATGGAGTTAGTCCATAATTTGATGCTGGAACCATTACTTGGTGTCTAGCTGAGATGATTGCTGATCAGAGAAGATTTTGCCTCTAAATTAGCGAATAAGATCTCAAGGTGGGAGGCTCAATCCTATTTCCTCCACTAGGGTGCATGTACTTGTTGGAAAGAACTTGAACCCACTAGGCTTCCTTGTTTGTTTTCATTTTCCAGGCAAGTTTGGCTCCCATTGCTTGGTTCATGAGTGCTGGATCCTTGATCCCCAAAGACCATGGTTTCTAGGGGCGTGAATGATATTCCAATTGATCAAGTGAAATTTCTTAGAGGAGGTTTTGCTGCCTTCCTCAAAGGATTTCGCAGATGGTTTTTCCCAAAGCTTGCAGAATGTATTGGGGCACCAACAAGGCAGAGAATTGGAACAAAGGAATGACCGACGAGACTGATTTGGTGAGGACTATGCGTCCAACTGTAGTGAGCCGTCTAGTGCTCCAAGATTCCAATTTATTTTTGATATTTGATAGAATCGAATGCCAAACTTGAGGAGAGAGAGTTTTTGAGCAAATAGGGATCCCCAGGTACCTAAAATCTTTCCATCCTTCCATAGTGCTGAAGCCAAATATAGCACCAATTTGGAGTCGCTTGGCTATAGAGATATTTCAGGTATAAATTTGAGACTTAGCTGAATTAGTTAATCCTCCAGTAGGGACAGTGAAATTGTCCAGGACTAATTTGAATCTGTGGGCAATGGCCACCGAGGCTCCCCCAAGCAGGATGGTGTCATCAACAAATTGGGTGTGGTCGACGCTTTTAATATTTGGAGTGAACTCGATGCCAAGAAGGTGACCCAAGCTGCATTTGTGCTCAAGTTTCTTGCTAAGTGTATTAGCCATCAAGATATATATAAATGGAGATAATAGATGCCCTTAACGAAGACCATGAGAGGCTCAGAAGAAGTCAGAGACTTTGCCATTAACAAGAGGAGTGATCCATGGAGAACTGATGTAGATGGAAATCCATTTTATGAAAGTACTTTCGAATTCCAATCTGTTCATTACTTAAAAAAGAAATCTATGCCTGACTTTATCACAAGCGTCGACCATGTCTAATTTGATGGCTATTCCTCTGTCCCCTCTTGCTTGGCTGGCATAAACAGCTTCCTGGACCAGAATTACATTATTGAAAATTTGTCTCCCAAGAACGAATCCTCTTGGATTTCAAAGATAGTAGCATGGAGGAATTGTTTTAATCTTTCAGCCAGGAGTTTGGATATAATTTTATAGGAAACATTGCATATTGAAATGGGCCGAAATTTGAGGAAGGAAGAAAGGTTATTTTCTTTGGGTATCAGAGAAAGAAAAGACAAATTTATGCCACTTCCCATACAACAATTTTTCAACGAGTTGCTGATCATTCTGCAAAGGTACCACTTAATTAGCTCCCAAAAGTGCTGATAGAAGTGAGTTGTAAAACCATTCAGACCTGGTGCTTTATCAGGATGGAAGGAAAATACTACTTTGTGAATCTCTTCTTCAATGGGAGGAAGAATTAATTTGTTATTTATGTCTTTAGAGATGATTGGCTAAATATGCTCCAACATATAATCTTCAGAATCCATAGACGAAGGCTCGCCTTGAGAGTAAAGGTTGCTGAAGAAGGTAACCACTTCCTTCTTGATTTGTTGAAAATTGCCAACCTTGGTTCCGTTAACCACAATCTCCTGAATGGTTTTTTTTCCTTTCCCTATTCTTGGCTTGCTTATGGAAAAATTTTGTATTTCTATCACCGCCTTGAAGCCACACACTTCGAGGCTTCAATCTCCAATATTCTTCTTCCTCGTTGAGTAGAGCATAATACTTGTCAAACATGAATTTGTCCTACCTCATCATTTCCTCATTTACATGCTCCTTTTCCATGGCTATGTGGAGCTGATTAATTGTTCGCTCCAAATTGTGAATAGCTCCTTGGCTAGCTGTTTTCGTGGATCTCACCCAGGGTTTAATGCAAATTTTTGTTGAGAAATCTAGGGCTTCAATATTAAGTGATTTCTCTTCTCTAGATAACTGCTTGTGAATGCTTTTTACTTTCTTAGATTAGGATCTTCCTTTACTTAGATTATTAGTGTTCTTTTTCATCAAACAACTGTCAATGCATAAACCATAAAGAGACAAGAGACACATAATATAGGGCTATCAGTTAGCGCAAAAACCTCTCCTAGTTGAGAGGAAAACTCGAACAAATTCTTCTTATAGAGATTGTAAAGGACGAATACCAAGACCAAGACCCTTGACCTATTTGCCTCCAAGACCCAGACACAAAACCTCCTTTTGCCCCTTTTTTCTTCTCGACTTCTCTTTAACTTTGGCTACCTTCTGGTTCAGACCTTCACTAGTTTCGGCCTCCTCGAGTTAGACCTTCAATTGTGCATAAAAACTTCTTCTAGCTTGCCTCGTCTTCCTCTTAAACTTGCCCTACTTCCAATTGGGCTACCTAAGAGGATTGTAATTCCTCTCGGCTCTCTCTGCAACAAGTGTCCTCTTCCTTCTTCGCACATGTGTCCTAAAATAGACCCAAAACAAATCCAAAAGATACCACAGACCTTGCTCTCCCTTTGCTTCACTTTGCTGGCTATAGGACTATGTTTCTTGGCCCTTTTGCACTTCTTGTTTTAGACTTGATCACCAAAATTTTGATTCTGAAATGTGGCTGAGCTGCCCTATTTATAGTTGTTTCCTCATCAAAATAAGACTTGTTGGAGGGTGAGCCGACGTGTCATTTGGAGGAGATCATTTATTCTATTTTGAAGCCGACTTGAAGGAGAGGTCTTGTGCTTGTCTTGGAGGGATTTCATACTTATTTTAATGACTCATACAAAATGTAACATGCCCACGAAGGGTCCTTCATACGTGACATTGACTCAATTTGACTTTTATGACTAAATGACAAATCCTAAAGGCTCACAATGGGAGCCATTACTAAAACTAAAATTCCTTGTTCATGAAGCCCATGAGACAAGCGTTACAATAATAATTTTATTTTCTTCTTTTTATCAATTACATCAAATCACAATTACATATGTCATTATGAAGACCGAACCTAGTTACACTTTTCAACACTCCCTCTTAACTAGGGAGGTATTCATAATGGTACTTGGTCATTCTCAATCTGAAGAATTTCTCATAAGAAGAGTCGGATTGGTAACCCATCTGTTTAGCATCATATCAGCCAACATTGTCACATAGCAAGGCCTTGACTAACAACTCTATCTCTCCACAAAACTTGAGCTCAATGCTGGCAAGACCAATGATGTATAGACACCCTCATCATTGTCTCTATCAGAACATACCCCACTCGGGTTCTCAGAGTGTGTTCAACCAGGACTATTCTTATCTTGGATTCCTAGTCCTCAAATAATATCGATCCTTTACGACTACTCTTATCTTGGATGCCCTAACACATCCTCAAAGAGCATCGGATGCCAGATGTTTACCCAACTCTCCATTTTGTCTTCCCAAGTGAAGACAAGAATGATGTGTCTATCTCTCCCTCTTATTTAGGGAGGACATATCTATTCCAATAAAGGAATGTACTCATTCCTACAGAAGGAATGTGCCTAAGCTCCCTCTTGGCTTAGGAATTTTGTTTCCAAGTTTATACCAAGTAAGAAACTTGTTTCCAGGCTCCCTCTTTATTAGGGTCCTATAGCAGCTCCTCAGGTGGAGATGATGGGACAACCAATTGCTTGAAGAACTTCTCCTCACGATGTCATGAACTTCTTTTCGTTATCTAGGAGTCTTCATGTTTGGGACTTCTTCATAGTGCACAAACCATCCATCACTTTCATCCATGAGTTAGTCATGTAATCATCAGAAAGTGATCCATCAGTGCATATCTGGCCTTCCTTCATGCGATGCTGCCTTTTTCATGCCATGTTTCCTTAAGGATCTTTGTTCCTACTACATGGGCATCGATGGTGGAAGACATCCATAGATCTTCCCTCGGCAGTCTTACATAAGCCCATCCAAATATTTGTTCAAAAATAAGAAATGAACACTTAAATCAAAAGTACCTTTATGATGGTCTTTCATCATGACATCTTCTAGTTTGCATCGGCATCCTGCATACATATCGACACATCTCCCAAAGATATATATATATATATATGTCAAGGGTCTCTTTCTCTTTCAAACTTTATCAGAGTCTACATATCTTTCTTGGAGATATCCTAGTCAGATCTCTTGGCTTCTCGGATGTTGATTTCCTTTACCATGGTCGCATATTCCCCGATCTCTTCCTTCCTTTCTTTTACACATTCCATTCCCAGGAACTTCCAATCACAGTTCCTCCAATTAATGTCAACCACCTCATATTATGTATGAGGACATATTATGTTGATTTCATCTAGTGAATGTGTGACTTATACATTTCTGCATCCCTACGAAGGAGAAGATCCTTCCTTTTGATTATGCTCTCAAGATAGAGCATTGATTCATGTTACCTGCAACCATATCACATGACTCTCCAATATTGAATGTAAGTATACATACCTCATTTTTTTTGGGTCATCCAGACTTCTTGCAATAACTTCCTTGATTGAAAGAGCTTCAATCCCTTGATCTGCTTCACCTTTTATGTCATCATACCATCATCCCATGAATTCCACAATTTTGGAATTCTTGATGAAACACTTGCTTCCCCTCTTGATTGGTGAACCTTTCAATGAAGATTCCATCAGAGAATTTTGAGGATCTAAAGTATCCCCATTATCTGATGTTCGATGGGATGTAAAGTTCATGGAGGACAGAGCTTTCAAGAAATCTCAAGAAATGCCTTCCGAGGAGCAGTCAAAAGACGAACCCTTGGTCCAACCACTTCGACCAGCAGAAACTAGTACTAGAAATTCTCCTAAAGACAAAGCTTCAGAACAGGAGGAATCTCAGGAAGAGGAAGAGCTGATGAATGTGCCCACTACTAGTGGAAGAATGAGCCGAGAACTCCCACAGATTCTACGGGATGCAAAGGACTTCATTGGTGCACCCAGGAATAATAAAAGGGAGCAAAGACAACTAGATAGATACCAGGCCCTAGTAGCTCAGGTTGGGGAACCTTCTAGTTTTCAGGAGGCCGTTCAGCATCAAGTATGAGTAGATGATATGGTGGAGGAATACAGTTCTGTAATGGTCAATGATGTTTGAGAAGTGGTACCTAGGCCTCAGGACAGGTCAGTGGTAGGTTCGAGATGGATCTACAAGGTCAAATATGCTGCAGACGACAGTGTGGAGAAATACGAAGGCAGGTTTGTGGCTAAGGGGTATGCTTAGAAGGAAGGGATAGACTACGAAGAAACCTTCGCCCCAGTAGCCAGGCATACTTCTATTACAACCGTGATATCTCTTGCAGCACAGATGGGGTGGGAGATTCACTAGATGGATGTCAAGATGACATTTTTGAACGGGGTAATAAAAGAGGAAGTATACATTGAACAACCAGAGGGTTTTGAGACACATGAGAAGAAATCTCATGTATGTAGATTAAAGAAAGCCTTGTATGGGCTTAAACAGGCACCTAGAGCGTGGTATGGTCGAATTGATGGCTACTTGCAGAAGATAGGGTTCGTCAAGAGTGACGCAGACCCTAATCTCTACTATCTTGTTGTAGAGAATGAGCTTCTAATCCTAGTGTTATATGTGGATGATCTTTTCTTGACAGGATCATCCATGCTCATCAAAGACTGCATGAAGAACCTAGCCACAAAATTTGACATGAAGGATTTGGGACAAATGCATTATTTCGTGGGGTTGGAAGTTTGGCAGCAGAAGGGTGAGATCTTCCTTGGACAAGGGAGATATGCTACAAAAATCTTGAAGAGATTCAAGATGCAGGAATGTAGACCGATGGCTACTTCAATGATCACCAATTGGAAGAAGATTGATGCATTAGAAGATAAAGACGTTGATCCCACCTTGTACAGGCAACTTATAAGGTCCCTGATGTATCTGGTCAACACCAGGTTAGACATTTGTTATGCTGTCAACACTCTCAGTCAGTTCATGGTGGAACCCAAGAGGGTGCACCGGGCAACAATCAAACATGTTCCTAGGTATATTCAAGGAACAGTCAAGCATGGACTATTGTACACCCAAGGCAATGACATCAGGCTGAGTGGGTTCACTGATGCAGATTGGGGTGGAAGTTTAGTAGATCGGAAAAGTACAATTGGGTACTATTTCAATATTGGATCAGGAATGACCTCCTGGTGTAGTAGGAAACAAAAATCCGTGGCACTGAGCTCAGTTGAAGTAGAATATATGGTAGCTAGCACAACTTCCTGCGAAGCCATATGGCTTAGGAAATTTCTTGTGAATCTATTAAGGAGAAGGATGGAATCGACCAAGATTGTGTGATAATCAGAGTTGTATCAAGCTCTTTGAGAATTCGGTATTGCATGATCGGTCGAAGCACATTGATATCAGATGTCACTTTGTCAGAGACTGTGTCCAACGAGGAGCAGTACAGTGGAGGTACACTCCTATAGGAGAATAGGTGGCAGACATCCTCACCAAGGCTCTAGGAAGAACAAAGTTTGTTTATTTTAGGGAGAAGATGGGGATGGTGAAGAACACATTTCAGTAGCAGAAATGGATAAGTGTCGGGCTTGCAGTGCAGCAGTTAGTAGTGGCAGTGCTACGCGCAGCATGATGCAACATATTGAGAGGGTAGCTACAGTACATATGTAGCAGTGTCATGGGCAGCAGTACATGAAGTAGCAGTGCATGGGATGTGAGCCAGCAGGCCAAGCATCGACACAAGTCCCGATGCGGAAGATCAGTGTGATGTTTCTGTGGTGAAGCATTACTAGAGCACATTCCTCGCTAAGAGGGAGTGTTTATTTTTGGTAGCATCGGATGTGCTCTAGCCTTGAAATTTGGAGGAGAGGCTAAGGCACATGAGATTTCAAAGACATAGAAATCGTTTTGAGAAATTTCGCCCAAATGAGGAGTTATTAAAATAATTTTTAATGGGTTCTTAAGTCTAAACTTAGGAAAATAAAAATATTAATGGGCATTAATAAAGATAAGGGTGAGAAAATTCTAAGAGACGAGGATCAAGTCTATCTTAATCTTAGCCGTTGATTCATCAACAGGGAAAGTATAAGAGAAGACTTGAGGATCATGTGGAGACACATCGGTAGATACTCAATATCTCAAGGAAAATCGATTCTCAAGAGAAGGAGATCGATTTTAGAGGGAGAGTTGCAGGGTGGAGGAAGAGGAGGGCATCAACAGCAGTCCGTGATTGAGGAGGAGGTGACGCAGGGACAGTGAGAGACAACGCAGAGAGAGACGCAGTCCAGAGGAGAGACGTAGCCCTCATGCAGGTTGACGCAGAGGGACGCAGAGCCACTCAGAGCCACACAAAGTGATGCAAAGGTGACACAGGAGTGAGAGAAGGGTCTCCAAAGTGTCAGAAAGTCAGAAAGGGAAAGTCTCAGGTGTTTTCTTTCAGTTTCTCTGTAAAATCATTCCTTGTAAAAGCGATTGTTGCTGAAGATTAATAAAACCCTCATCTGTTGCACTGGTTTTCCCGCATTGGGTTTTTCCGGGGACAATTGTCCAAAAACAACTGTGTTGATGTGATTGGTTCTTGTGCATGTATTTTCTCTATGTAATTATGTGATAATTGCAGTAGAATTTATTTTAATATTTGCTGAAGGGATTTCATAAATAAATTATTGTGAAGAATAAGTAGGTGAAATAAATCAGTTGCTGTGGTAGAATTTCAGCTTAGAAATTTTCACACTTAGACATCTTCAAGGGTAGCTTTTAACCATTTTGGCCTTTTCCTTGTGTCGGGTATGATCACAGGTTGAATAGGATTACATGGTCCTTCTTCTTCTTCTTCTTCTTCTTGATTTGTAGTAGGATTGTCGTGGTGCTCTTCTTCTTCGAATAGTGGTATGTCTTCGTCGTCGGAATCAATAGGAATATCTTTGGATCTTTTGTAGGCATGATTTTCATCAAATATAATGTCCTTGCTTACCTCAATGTGTCTTCCTTCTTTGATGTAGATTCTATATGCCTTTGAAGAAAAACTGTAGCCAACAAAAATCCCTTTAATGCTTGTAGAATCCAACTTCTTTCGTTTGTCCTTTTGAACATGGATATAGGAGGGACATCCAAAGATTTGGAGGTGGTCCACACAAGGCTTCTTTCCCATGAATGCTTCTTCAGGTGCTATATTATCGAGGATTCTATGAGGACTTCTATTTTGAATATATACATCAGTCATTGCAACTTCTCCCCATTAGATATTTTGGAATGCCTTGATCAAAGATCATTGTTCGAATACATTCTTCAAGTGTGCTATTCTTCCTTTCTGCAACTCCATTTTGTTCGGGATTATAGGGAACAATGAGCTCCCTCTTAATTCCTGCTTCTTTGCAATATACAATTATTTCTTGTTAAGTATATTCTCCACCATTATCAGCTTTATTCTTCTTTCGGATAAGGTCTCTACTTTAGACCTAAATTTCTGAATGGATTATGTCCTATATTTCTTTAGACCTTGTTTCACTGCTTGTAAATGGTTTCCTTGTATTCTTTCCTAAGGCACATCCCTTGCATATTCCTACATGATCTTCTTTAATATTGGGAATGTCATTTACCAATTTGTTGAGAGGGATTAACCTTGTAATGTAAATGGCCATATTTTCTATGCCATAGTTCAATGGGATTGATTTCCATGTGAACTAGGGCTTGAGGAGATGGTGTTAATACTCTATATAAACTTCCTTCACGAATTCCAATGATTCTAGCTTTATCAATGCTTGAATCTTTACCCCAAGCCAAAACCTTTCCATCTACAAAAGCAACTCTATCACCTTTATCTTCTAAGCAAGAAATTGAAAGTAAATTCTTTTTCAAACCTGGAACATATAGTATATTGTTGAGATGTAGCTTTGCTCCATTGTCTAGCTTTAAAGAAGTTGATCCCAGGCCTTTAACAACATAGCTTTTGTTGTCTCCCAATTCCATTGCATGAGAAGATTGCTCCTTTGATAGAGTATGAAGTTGTTTTCTATCTCCTGTCATGTGTCTTGATGCTCCACTATCAATAATCCATGCATTGTCATCATTGAGTGAACCTGTGAGTGCAACCAAAAACCCTTTGTCTTTGACTTTGTTGAATAAGTTGTAGATGACCCTTTTGATCCAACTTCCTACAATGTTGAATCTCATTTTCAAGTATCTTATCATAGAGGGAGTAGTCCTTTCTTTCAAGCCAATAGAGTGATCTCCAATCTTCCTTGACCTTAACTCTGATACCATGTTGAGAAATCAATGCTAGTAGAGTTAGGGTTAGATTTCTCTTTCTTGATAATTACTTGTGAATTATATTGGCTTCTTTTATATCTTTGTTATATTATCTTTCATCAAGCAATTACCAAATTATATGTGTATGAAGATCATAAGAACACGAGAGACAAGATGTAGGCACGCTTCTAGGGCAAAACCCCTATCTAGGGGAAAACCCAGTCAAACTTTTTCCTTCAGTAGTTAAGATGAGATAATCCAAGAATCTTCAACCTAGACATAAACCTCCTCCAACCACCAAGTCAGCTTCTCCTTCCAACAACTTCGACCTAGATATTCGACCTTGCAGCAACAACAGTTCAACCCAACAAATCCAAAATTTCGACCTTCCAGCAGCAGAATCTTCGACCCAACACTTTCAGAAGTTCGACCCTCTCAGCAGTAGAACTTCGATCCAACAACTAGCCCAGTAACTTCTCATAAGAGAGAGAAAGAGATAGCCCAAAATCTTTGACTTGTATTTCTTCCATCTTCACCTTGAACTTCACACTTTTCTGCACTTCCTTGATGTAGATCGAACTTCTTGAGTTGATGTCTCCAAATGAATTTAAACTACTTGTATATATAGGCTTTAAGTGAGGTCGAATTACCAAGTTTGAGGCTGACTTGATCTCCTTGAGGCCGACTTGGTGTGGAGGTGACAAATACCTTATTTGACTCAATAATAAACCTTTTTACATGATTCAAAAGCCCCAAGAAGGGTCTCTTTAAATGGACAATGACTCTAATGACTCAGAATAAATCCTAGAAGTCCTCAATGGGGACTTTGACCTAAAACATGATGACCCAAGCATGAAACTCATGCTTTAATAAGTCATAATAATAATAATAATTTCTTTTCATTCTTTGACTCAAATATAAATATGAAGACCAAACCTAGTTACATTCTTCAACAAGATCATCATCATATCAAACACATCTAGTCAGGAGCTTTACTTCTTCAACTTTTCTTGCAGAACCAAATTCAGCCTCAACACTTATTCCAAAAACATCTAAGTCTTGTTCACAACTTTATCAATCACGAATAACCATTAGTATTGCTTCAACTATTCTTCGATTTTAAACATCCCCATGGCCTTTCATCATGTCGTTCACTTCTCTTCAAGCTCTCTCTCAACTAGGGAGATATACACTTTCCTTTAACTAAGTAACTAGGGGACAAGTCCATCAACTATCTTCTTCTTGCAGTCACAGAAGCTCTTCCTTTTTGCATCAAAAATTCATCGGAGAATTTAGAGCTTCCCAAACTTCATCATTCCTTCACATGGAAACAAGATCATCTATCGAATTTTAATGTCATCGAGGTTCTCACAGCTCCCTCTTTCAATCATGCTCAACATCATCATCAAATTATCATGAAATATGAGGTAAGCATTTTCATCATCTTCAAGACCATGTACTTGTAATCTTTTAACAAGTACAACCAAACACAAATATATATGTACAAGAGCATCAAGCCAACTTTATCAATATAAGGTTAGCATGTCATTATAATATAAGCATAATAAATCAGATTTTAGACATTCAAGACCTAAACCTAGCTAGGTTTTATAATCAATTAAGAGTTTCATCCATTTAGACTTTTTGCAACAACATTTACTAGGGTTTCATCACAAACCCTAGATTTCATCATGAAAACTAAATCATATCAATAATCGAAAATATTATACTTCTAGGGTTTCATTATCATGCCCTAGAATATCAATCTCTACTAGGGTTTTGTTACAAACCCTATATTTCAAAAACTAAATCATGAATATCAACAATTAAGTTAGCATACCAACATTTCATCTGTAGGGTTCCATTATTATTTCCTAGAAACTTATATTAGTCTCACACTAGAGTTTTATTGTAAACCCTAGATACAAACATTAAACTCAAAAATTAAATATACAACAAATTTTGACCAGGCTAGGGTTTCAATTATACGGAAGCACATACACCTAGAGATCCATTTGTAGGGTTTTATATTGACTATTACAAGGGTTTTGTCATAGAAAACCCTAATTTGCCAAACTCAGAAAATTAGGGTTTTTGGACATCAACAACAAACCCTAAAAGGCTAGGGTTTTACCATAACATTACCAAAACCCTAAACATTAAGAGAGTAGGATTTCGACAAGAGATCTAAACTTTATCAATAATCCCTAAGAAGATTAGGGTTTCATCATTAGCATACCCTAAGCATCGAAAGGCTAGGGTTTTGTAGTGAACCCTAAGGTTAAGGTTTTATCAAAACAAAATGAGAAGAGATAGAATGATAAAGGTAGATTCAATCAATCGATTAATCACCCTAACGAGAAACCTTATGATTCAAAACTCTAGACATGAGAGAGTTAGTAATATAAAGCAAGTTTCAAATGAAGAATATTCATACCTTCTTCTGCAACAAGTCAAATTAAACATACCTTGAGTTGTTCTTTAACAAACCTTGTAGAGTTTCTTTAGTAACAAGTTTACTTTCATGACACTAGTCTTTTCCTTGAAGTTTCCTCCATAACCTTTGTGTATTCTGCAAGCTTTCGTACCAAGGAAAATACAAAGAAAGGATTAAGAGTATGCAATACAAACAAATCTCGATGTGTGAAGGAAATCAAACATGAAAGAGGAAACAAAGAACAATATACTTATCTTTTGGTAAAATGGTGAAGGCTCCCTCTTAATCTAGTCTTTTTATGAGGGATACCTATAACTTATCAAAAACAATTCAAGAATTTCTAACAAGACATATTAGATCTATAAACTCTAGAAATCAAAACATAAAAGAAAACATTACAAAACCTAAAGTAGAAGGATATGCAAGGGATAGTATCCCTAAGAGACTTAAGAAAATAAGTCTTTGACTTCAGATTCTTCAGTCTTGTTCTTCTTAGGTGGAGCTTCATTAGCAACAGTTGCATGTTCTCTCTCTTTTCTTATTCCTTGGATTTTCAGGACATTGACTCTTGTAATGTCCCATCTTGTGACAATTGTAACATTCAATCTTTGATAGGTCAATCTTCTTCCTTGGTCCCTTAAACTTCTTGAATCCTTCCTTCTTCTTGTGATGAGCAGAGTAAGCATTGGAGGTGTTGTTCTCTTCATCTTCTTTCTTGTCAACTACTAATGAGATGCAAGCTTCTTCTTGACTGCATGCATTCCACATTTGTTCAAAGGATGGTGAATCTTTCCAACTGCTAATACCTGATGCAAAAGAGCTCCATGATTTTGGTAAACCCAATAGTGCTGCAATTACAAGTTCTTTCTTTGGCACAACTTCATCAATGGCTTGGAGTTCATCTCTTATTCGAGAGATTCTTACAAAATAGGAGGACACAGTGTCATCTTTCGTCATCTTTATTGTTCTTAGTTCATTCTTGAGACTGGCTATTTGTCCAATGTTCTTGATGGTGAATAGTTTGGAGAGAGCTTCATACGTCCCTTGTGCAATATCTATGTTGGATATGTAGGGGATTAGATTGTTCTTTACTCCATCCATAATTAGATTCATGGCCAAGATGTTAGTTTCCCTGTACTTTTCTTTTCCTGCATCATCTGTTGGTTTCTGAACTTTCCCTAGAACAAAATCTAGTACTTTGTGCTTAGCAAGGATGAGATCGATCCTCTTCTTCCATGCTCTATAGTTGGAGGCTCCTTCTAGCTTGTTTTCTGACTTCATTGAGGTTGCCATAGACTTTATAATGTTTTCCTTACTAGATAATAGGTCTTCCTCTTCTTATATGATCCTTCTCTTTGACCCTTTCAATAGATCTTCAAGCTGCCTTTTTCTTTCCTCCTTCACCTTAGCTCTGATACCATGTTAGGAAACTAGAAAGGCAGAAAGGTTTTCTTATGTTGACAATTACTTGTGATATTTTTGTATTCTTATTAACTTTATTTATGTTCATCTTTTATCTTCTTCTCATCAAGCAATTATCAAAATAAAACATGAAGATCAAGGACATCAAATATCGGCTTTCAGCCAGGGTTAAAACCCCTATGAAGGGGAAAGCCTAATCAAACTCTTTCACTAGTAGATTCAAATCAAGATGAGACATTCCAAGACCCCGTTGACTTGGACAAAGACATCCTCCAATCACCAAGTCAACCCTTCCTTCTTGTAGACAAACTTTGCCATATCTTCCAAGTGTCAGCTGCTCAAATGTAGCGTCAAATCAAGATTTCAGCCCCCAACTACATGTCCAGAAACCCTAGAAGACTTTGCACGTTTGAGAGAGAGATTCCCAAAACTTCGATTTTGTCTTTCCCAACTTCTTTCTTCCTTCTCCTTTACTTCACTCTTCTTTTTCTCCCTCTTTCACTTGTAGATCGAACTTGTTGAGTCTATGTTTCAAATGAGTTGAGCTGCCTTTATATATATTGCTTCCACAGGGTCGAATTCCCTCTAACTGGGTCGACTTCTCCAGGATAGAGCTGATTTGGTGAGGAGGGACACAATGACTATTTTGACTCAAAAACAAATTTCTTTACATGATACAAAAGCCCAAGAAGGGTCTATTACAAGATGTCATGGACAAGTATTCTTGACATAAACCCTAGAAGCCTATAATGGAGGTTTTGACCTAGAAATAAAATAATAAGAGTATGAAACCCATGCTTAATAAATACTTTTCTTTTATATATAAATTTTTCTTTCTTTTGACAAATACATTACATCATGACTCAAACATAATTAAGAAGACCGACGCTAGTTACATTCTTCAACAAATCTCTCCTTCTACTTCATTAGCCAAAGCATCAAACTTATTGCCAGTATTTCTAGTGGTGACTGATTTGCTTGTGCCTTCTACGATCTCAGTTGATTATTTTTCGGGGAAGGTGGTCTAGCTTCCTTTGAGGGGGGTTGTTTTTGCTGTTGTGAAGAGGGAGGCTGCGGCTTTTGAGGACCTTTTCTCCTTTTGGTTATCTGCCATTGCTCTGTTGATTCACCTTGCTTGTTTGGATCTTCTGGTTTCTTGGGGCAGTTTCTGGCGAAGTGCCATAATCATGACAAATTTTTGCATTTGAAAAGGAGTTGGTTGTAGTCTAATTCTTGGATGTGCAACCAACTATCTAGGCTTAAGTTGATTGTAGTGGGTAGACCCTTTACTAGATCTACCTCCATTCAGATCATGTCACATGTGAAAAGCCCATCCTGAGGCTTAGCACAATCCGCTTATTTTCCCAAGGTGTTGCCAATACTTCTGAATGTGGCATCATTCCATCAATGAAGGGGAGAAAAGGCGGCTTCACCCAAATCGGGAGGGAGATAACATCACAATCTAGATTGAAGTTTGGGGTCCAACGATCCAGGTAAAGCCCTTGAGCACCCTTGAAATAAGGGCCACTCCTAAAGATTTTGTTTCGATGTGACTTTTTCTCAAATAAAAAGGTATAAAAACCTTTGCCACAGAAGGACGGAGTGACTTCCACATTGATCAAGGGTTTCCAATTGTTTAGGACCCATTGGCGAATAGATTGAGGGGAGGGCCACAATCCCATGAATTGACCCACGAGAGCCCAATATGCTAGTTGAAGGGCATGGATATTGGCCTGCGGAGTGGAGATCTCGACCTTGAGGATTTCATCCAGCTTTTTTTACGAATCTAGAGGAGGAAGACTTCTAGAAATTCAAGCCATTCGAGACCACAAAGTTAAACGCAGTGATATTTTGGTCGAGAAGCGTAGGGGAGGTCGGATTGATCATGATTGACCACCCGACCTGATCAGGGTCTTGCAAGCTGGAAGTAGGAGGGCAGAGTTGAACAAGGGATCTGCAGAAGAAGGGATGAAGGATGGCAAAATGGAAGGAGAGGGAGGCGCATCGAAAGAGGCGCCAGCTAGGGGGCCAGGACTAAACCTGTTGCAGTTAGCGAGGCAGGGGGGTGCTCAGGGCCGCAGAGGAGAAGGATTCAATTAGATGTAGGATTAGGCCTAAAATTCAATAAAGTTTTATAGTTTATTATCTTAAAATCTATGGGTGTTGTATTCCTTGATATGTAGGTTATGATTGTTAATTGGTGGATCATTGCATGATAGCTACAACAATATCAGCCCTTACAGATAGTGTAGACACTCTGCCCTATTCATTTAGTTGAAGGTCTGCTAGAACATTGGATTGTCTCATTCCCTGAGCCAAAATTAACTTGCTGGTTGTGTTCCATCCAGTGTTGCATGAATCGAAAGCCGGATTCACGGTTTGTATGGATCCGTGGGTGATCCGGCCTCAAAATCGCGGTTTGGAAACGTGGAACCGCGGATCAGGCTGGAAAACACGGTTCCTGGTCTATCGAAACCATGTCGGCCCAATCCGCGGCTCCGGGGTCAGATCACCCGTGGATCTGTTGCGGATTGGGGCGACTTCGGGCGGATCCCGAGTGGTTCCGATGGCTGCCAACCGGTTTCGCGGGCTAGACCCACTTATATCTTTTTTATTTTTTACTTCTTTTTGGTTAATTATGGTTTGGGGTGGGTTTAGCTTGGGTTAGGGAAAAGATTGAGGGGAATAATTTTTTTTTTCTTCTCTCATTTCCTCACTCTTGTATTTTTGGAGAGCTTGGAGAAGAGAGGAGAAAGGAGGAGAAGAGAGCTTGGAGAAGAGAGACTTGAGGAGAGCTTGGAGGAGTGAAGGAGGAGCTAGGAGCAGTGAAGGAGGAGGAGCTTGGAGGAGTAAATAAGGGCTTCCCTTTACACGAGCTAAAGAGGTAAGTGCAAACCCCAAACTCCCTCATTTTCTATCATTGTTGTTTGTATTTTTTCTCCTCCCTCTCCTACTCTTTCCTATTATTTCTTCTTGCTCATTTAATTGCAGGTTGTCCACCACCTATATTCATATTCCAAGATAGTGTTCTTTTGTCTTCTATTTATCATTCCACTTTTAGTTTTCAACTTTTCATGATGACAAGGGGGAGTAGGAATAGAAGGGAAGAAGAACAAGAGGATAGTGGTCCCCATATGAGTGACCCAATGTATGATGAGGAGGAAGGGTTTGAAGAGGAAGGGGATGAACCTGAAGAGAACATTGAAACACTAGAGGGGAAAGCTGCATTGACACCCTTGTGGAACTATGTGACCAAACTTGAAGGGGGAAAAGGTGGTGGAAGCTACAAGTTTTTGTGCCCTCATGGTTGTCATGGAGGAAAACCATATAGTGGTTCATATACCCATGTGAGGAGGCATCTTTGTGGGGTGTTGGACAGTGATGACAAAAAGGGTGCCATGGGGATACAAATTTGCCCAAACGTTTGAATTGAACAAAAAAGAAAATAAATCCAAATAGAGGAGGTTGCACAACAAAAAAAAGAAACAAAACCTCAGTCTGAATCAAGTGCAACCTCTAGATTTGGTAGGTCATCTCCTCATGGTACTTTTGCAACCTATGGAAGTAGAATAACAATAGGGGATTTCCTGAATGTTGCTGGGAGGGATGATGTGGATGGAAAGATAGTCCAATTTATTTGTGCTTGCGGTGTACCATTCAATGTGCTTCACTCTCCCTATTGGCATGACATGGTTAAGGCCATCAATGAAGCCCCAAAAGGATACAAGAGCCCCAACTATGAGAAAGCTAGAACAATGTTATTAAAAAGGGAAAAAGCAAAGGTTCAAAGAACTTTGTCACTTTTTACAAATGAGTGGGTGGATTGTGGGGTATCCATTGTTTCAGATGTGTGGAAAAATATTAGAAACCAACATTTGATAAATGTTCTTGGTGTTTCTGTTAGTGGTGCAATATTTATTACATGTCATGACTCTTCCGTCAGTGCAACTTCCCAAAACATTGCAGATCTCCTATTGCAATCAATCAGAGATGTTGGTCCTAATAATGTGGTTCAAGTGATCACTGATAATGCAACAAATTGTAAGGCAGTATGAAAAATTATTGAGCGTACTCATCCACGCATTCTTTGGTCTGGGTGCTTGGTGCACACATTGAACCTTGTGATGCATGATATTGTGAAGCATAAAGAATGTGGATGGATTAATGAGCTTTACAAGAGAGGGAATCAACTCATTAAATTTATCACAGGGCATACAAGGGAAAACTACTTTTATGGCGCACTTACTCCAAGTTGCAGTTGCTTAAACTTGCAAAAACAAGATTTGCAAGTTATTACCTCACCTTTAGGTGGCTAGTGAAGGTGAGACAAGCTTTAACTAATATGGTGACCTCTGAATCATGGGAGGAAATTGACACTGATAGAAATGGTGCTAATGTAGCCAAGGATACTATTCTTGACATGTCCTTTTGGACACAAATTAAATATGTTTAGAAATTCACCAAACCAATTTATTACATGATCAATTTTGCAAATTCAAATCGACCAATAATTGGGGGGGTGTATGAGCAAATGGATAACATGTTGGGGCAGATTAAAGACATTGTTGAGCTTAGAGATATCACCTTGTACAATTATATTCGTGCAGAGGTGGAAAAATGATGGGATATGGTAAACATTCCATTGCATGCCTTAGCATATGTTCTGACACCTAAATACTATCATCCATCATGGCTTTCAACACTAGCATGGGGGAGGGGGGGCGGGAGCAGGAGAAAACCACACCTAGATCTAGAGGTTCTATTTGGTTATATGAAAGCATTGGATAAATTAGTCCCTGATGAAGAGGAGGCTTCCATGGTACGTAAACAGTTGAGCAACTATACGCTTAGCAGTGGTCCATTTGGGAACATGCATGCAATTAGAGATCAAGAGAATTTTTCTTCTTTTGAGTGGTGGAACATGCATGGAGGTGCTACTCCATTTTTACAGACTTTGGCTTTGCGGGTGCTATCACAGGTGGTAAACACTTCTTCTGCAGAGAGGTGTTGGAGCTATTATTCTTTCATCCACAATATTAAAAGAAACAGGTTAAATTTAGACTGAGCAAAGCGCTGGGTTTATGTTTACTACAACTTGCGATTGTTGTCCCATTACTGTGATGATGCAAAGACTAATAAAGACCTTAAGGTTTGGGACTGAAATCCAGAGGAGCCCAATTTGGAGGATGGAGTGTTGCAATTAGAGCAATTGGAGGATGCTCTTATCCAGGATGATGGTGATCGAGTTGAGATGCCACCCCCATCCAGTCCATTGGTTTCCAGGTTCCATGCTTCAACACGAACAACAGCGGCTTCATCTTCATCCATTCCACAGTCACTGCCTCAACTTCCAGAGCCACCATCTTCTTCATTGCCACCACGTGGAGGCTCACGTCTTGTTCGTGGTGGAAGGAGGAGAGATTAGTAGATATATTCACAATTTACTACTTTTGTCATAGATTAGACTTGTAAGCTTGTTGTGAATTTGAACTCTTTTGTCTTACTCTTCCTAGTTCAGTGTGTACTTGAGTCTTGGTGGTGGCCAAGCAGCCTATTTTGTAAACATTATTATTTGAATCTTGGACATGACTAATGATGACAATTGCTCACTTGCTAGATAAGTTACTTGAATGTTTGGTGATTTTATCTTCTAAATGTTTTATGTTTTATAATATGCTTAAAAAATTGATGTATGTTTGTAATTGCTAGAATCTAGATGGTTGATGCTTGAATAAGTAATCATTGATGTACAATGGAATCATCGATGCCATATATATCTTGATTTATGTAAAAATATGCATGTTTTCATGTCTTCTACAACTAATTTGGTATTTGGGATGTCTTTTTTGAATATAAATGCAATATATATAAATGCAATATATATATATATATATATATATATATATATATATAGTAGAGGCTTTCGAGATGCTTTGCTTCCTAGACTTTTTGGAAATGACACTTCCGCGTCCCTGCTTCCAAAAGACGTCACCGCTTCGTGCAACCTTGGAACTTCCATCTCATCCATAAGTTGAAATGCTTCCTTTGGCTTACGTTTGGCTTGTTTTCTTATGCCTTGCTCTTATCCATTGGTAGAAGATCATTCACAACGTTTTAATGCTGGTTGAGTGACTTTGCTTGCATTTTAATACTTGTTGGGCATATTTCCTTTGCCAGAAGATCATTCACAACATTTTAATGTTGGTTGGGTGACTTCCTTTGCCCACAGGCTGTTCATAGCACCAGAGGACTCGCTGGGTGTGTTGTCCCTTACCCATAGGCTGTGTTTTTCCTTCCACAACCACTTTCACTCTCTCCTGTATGCCACAGGACCCTCAAAGTGTTTTATCCTTGGTTTTCAACATGGTCTGAATTATGGGGATTTATGCTTCACTTACACACAACTTTTGATTTTGGTCGACTCATCTCTGGTTGGATGGAGTGAGCTTTATGGCTCAACTTGTGGCATTGGGTGTGTAATATTATAATTGGTTTTTCATTCTGCTTACTGTTCACTGAATTGTGTGTGAAACCCAATTGGCTAAGCAAGGCTCAGTAACCCATGTCAAAGACAATAATTACAAAGCATTGAACCCAAATTGAACAGAGAAAAAATTATTCCACAATAGGTATTCATCTTGATGAAATGGACAAGCCATAGGTCTACTGTTTATGGATTAGTCTTTTACCTATTTTTCATCTTGGATGCAATTGTCTTGTCGTTTATGAACAAAGAAACTTCGGGATGAACCCAACACTTTTTGTCAAGGGTGTAATCTCCTCAATTGTGTAGTTGAATCAAACTGAATCTTTTAGGTAGATATTGTTGAAAAATGTGTAACTAGGTTCGGTCTTCATTAGTATGAAATTTATTCTTGTAAATATAAAATGAAAAAGGAATTATTATTATTATTGAAGCATGGGTTTCATGCTCAAGTTCTTTTATTTTATATGTCAAGCACCCATTGAGTGCTTCTAGGGTTTGTCCTAGGTATAAGAGTCATTGTCATATATGGAAGACCCTATGGGCACATTGTATATTGTAAAGAAAATATTATTTTGTCTTGAAAGTGTCAAAATACCTCCAAGATCAAGTCGGCCTAATGAGCTGTCAAGTCGGCCTACATGAAGAGCAACATCCACCCTTGAAGAAGCCTATATATAAGAGGAACTTGTCCTCCATTTGGATCATTCTCTCACTCATATCTCATGCGAAGAAGAGAGCAACAGAAGGTCGAAGAAGGAAGTGCGAAGAAGAGAAGGACAAGGAAAGTTTAAGTGTTTAGGTCTGTCTACATTTTTCTGGGAATGCGAAGTTAGGGTTTCTGCACGAGTGGAGTCTAAGGTTTGATTTTGGAAGCAAGAAGAGCAAGAAGGAAAGCAAAGGTCTCTTAGGGTTTCCTACTAGCCCTAGGATCCATATCAAGGCAAGCGAAGTCAAGGGAAGAGCAGTTAGAGGGAGATCAAAGTCTCCTAGAGAGGAAGCAACAGTTGTTGGGCAGCAGAATTTCAGATTTACTGGGAGGTCGAAGATATTGCAGCTGGAGGCCGAGGAAGACTTGATCTTGGAGGGTATTTGTCTGAGTCTAGGTCATGGTATTCGTCAATTGAAAGATCTGAAAGATAAGAAGAGATTTTCGGGTTTTCCCCTCAAGAGGAGGGGTTTTGGCCCTGGCTTGCAGCCTATATACTGTGTCACTGTTCTTACTATTTTGGTAACTGTTTGATGTATTGCACATTGGAATAATAAAGATCAAAGCTAATAATTAAAAAAGTAACACAGACAGTTATCAAGTTAAGAGAATTAACATATACATTGCCCTATTGAATTCTCGACATGGTATCAGAGCTAAGGTTATCTAAGGGCATCATGAAGCTCTCCTCTACAATGAAGAAGGTCATCAAAAGGATTGCAAGCCATCTCGAGAAAGGTATCAAAGAAGTATGGAGTCTCATATTCTCTTCAAAGAAGGTATGACTCAAAGAAAAGGATGAAGGACTCTTCTCGGTTCTCTCTGGGACATTCCAAGACGAAGATATCTGGGTGATTGATATCGGTGCATCAAGACACATGATTGGTCACTCCCACCAATTGAAGACCTTGCCAAAAGGAAAATCTACATACTCTGTGGAACTTGGAGACAACAAAAGCTATCCAGTGAAAGGCATTGGATCATCATCTATAAGGCTTGAAGATGGAAGCAACATCCACCTCAACAACATTCTATTCATTCCATGTTTGCACAAAAATCTACTTTCTATTTGAAGCTTAGAAGATAAAGGAGATAGAGTAGCTTTCATTGATGGAAAACTAGTTGTATGGGCTAAAGGCACAAACATAGAACAAGCAAAAGTAATTGGCATCCAAGAAGGAAGGCTCTACAGATTAATATCTCCTGTAAATCATGCCCTAGTCCACACTGAGATTAGTCCATGTGAACTTTGGCACCGAAGGTTTGGTCATTTACATTTCAAGATTCTACCAACTCTAAATTCCATAGTAGATGGAATACCAAATCTAAAGGAGGATCATGAAGGTGTCTGCAAAGGATGTGCATTAGGCAAGAATACCAAGAGATCATTTGGAAACAATGCTTCATGGTCGAAAGAAATCTTGGATCTTATTCACTTTGATGTATGTGGCCCTATGTCTCCCAAATCACTTGGAGCACATCTTTATTATGTCACATTCATAGATGATCATTCAAGAAAGACCTGGGTTTGCTTAATGAAAAGCAAGGACGAAGTATTTACTAAATTTCAAGAATTCAAAGCAGAAGTGGAGAACCTTACAGAAAGAAGAATCAAGATACTAAGATCTGATAATGGAGGAGAATGAATATACATCTAAAGAGATTATAACATTCTGTAAGGAATCTGGGATCAAGAGGGATCTGATAGTTCCATATAATCCTGAACAAAATAGAGTTGCAGAAAGAAAGAATCGATCCATTGAAGAAAGTGTAAAAGCAATGTTACACGATCAAGATCTACTGAAGTTTGTGTGGGGTGAGGCAACAAAGACAACAATCTACATACAAAATCGATGTCCTCACAGATCTTTAGACAACAAGACTCCGGAAGAAGTGTTCACTAGGAAGAATCCATTTGGGTGTCCTGTGTATATACATATACCTAAAGGCAAAAGAAAGAAGTTGGATCCTTCCTGTGTGAAAGGTACATTTGTCGGATATAGTAACTCATATAAAGCCTATAGAATCTACATGAAAGATGAACATCACATTAAAGTTAGTCATGATGTCATATTTGATGAAAGCATAGCATTCAAGAAATCGAAAGAACTTTATATAGATTCTGATGACGAAGAACTTCCTATATTTGAGGAAGAAGCTAACAAGGAAGAAGACAGATCTCACCATGAGGAGGAAGGACCTAGTGAACCTGTTCAACCTGTGGTCATTCAAGAAACAACGAAAAGACCTAACTGGTGGAAGTCTACACTAATTGATGCAGAAGGTCATGGGGTAGCTCAAGGATCATTTAGAGAAAGTAAAAAATCCAAGAGATATTCTGGGTATGCTACATACATGACGAAGTTAATAGAAGCAGAACCATCAACATTTGAGGAGGCTATAAAACATCGAGAATGGAAAGATGCCATGAATGAGGAATATCAATCTATAATGAAGAATGGAGTCTGGGAGATCGTACCTAGGCCCGAAGACAAGTCTGTGGTTACTTCCAAATGGATCTATAAGATCAAGCATGCAGCCGATGGAAGTATAGATAAATATAAAGAAAGATTTGTGGCCAGAGGTTTCTCTCAACTCGAAGGCATCGACTATGAAGAAACATTTGCTCCAACAACAAAGATATACTACATTTCGATCATGAGTCTCTCTAATAGCATCAATGGAATGGAACATCCACCAAATGGATGTCAAGACTGCATTTCAGAATGGCACAATAGATGAAGAAGTCTATATAGAACAACCCTTGGGATTTGAGGCAAAAGACAGGAGGGCATATGTTTGTAGATTGAAGAAGGCACTATATTATCTCAAGCAAGCGCCAAGGGTGTGGTATGCTAGGATGGATGCATACCTACAGAGATTAGGCTTCACGAAAAGCTTTGCTGACTCAAACCTCTACATCAAGGTTGTGAACAATGAACCTGTAATCATTCTTCTGTATGTAGATGATCTTCTCTTGACAGGTGTAGAAGGTTGAATTGAAGAATGTAAGAAGCAATTGGCAGCAAAATTTGACATGAAGGACCTTGGTCTGATGCATTACTATTTGGGACCGAAAGTTTGGAAAGAACCTAATGAAGTCTATTTAGGTCAAGGAAAGTATGTGATTGAGGTATTGAAGAAGTTCGACATGATGGATTGTAAACAAATGATCACTAAATTGAAGAAACTAAGAAGTTTCAAATCAAGCCCAGTGGATCCCTCCAGATACAGACAACTCATTGGCTCACTAATGTACTTAGTGAATACTAGACCGGACATGTTTTGCAGTAAATGTACTCAGTCAGTTCCAAGTGGAGCCGAAGCATGACCATTTAATAGGAGCAAAACATATTCTGAGATATCTACGGGGAACCATCAACTACTGCTTGAAGTATGATAGAAGGAATGATGTTCAACTAACTGGTTATATAGACTCCGACTAGGGAGGCAGTGAACAGGATGGGAGAAGCATTACGGGAGGCTGTTTCAACTTAAGATCCTCTATGGTCTCATGGATAAGCAGAAAACAAGACACCGTTGTGTTAAGTAGTGCTGAAGCTGAGTATGTTGCAGCATGCGAAGTCAGCAGGGAAGCAGTTTGGTTAAGGAAGCTGCTATCTGACTTGTTTGAAGGACCGATGAACCCTACAGTGATACATTGTGATAACACTAGTTATATTCGTTTGTCTGAGGACCAATGTTTCATGGGAAGACAAAGCATATCAACAACAAGTATCACTAAATACGAGAGCTAGTACAAAATGGTGTTGTGTAGCTACGATATATCTCCACTGATGAGCAGGGAGCTGACATATTGACGAAATCACTTCCAAACAAGAAGCTTGTATACTTAAGCGACAAGCTTGGTTTGGTGGATTTGTCCTCCCTAATTGAGAGGGAGAGATAGACACAACATTCTTTTCTTCACTTGGGAAGAAAGAATGGAGGATTGGGTAACCATCTGGCATTCAATACTGTTTGAGAATGTGGCAAGGCATTCAAGATAAGAGTAGTCATGGACCGATATTCTTTGAGGATTAGCTACCCAAGATAAGAATAGTCCAATGGAAGGTCATACTCTGTGAACACCCGGGTGGGGTATGTACCTTGGAGAGACAATGATGATGGTGTCTATACATCATTGGTCTCACCAGCATTGTGCTTTGATCTTGTGGAGAGATAGAGCTGTTAGTCAAGGCCTTGCTATATGACAATGCTGGTTATTACGATGCTAGACAGATGGGTTACCGATTCGACTCTTCTTATGAGATCTCTTTAGATTGAGAATGATCATGTACCTCTAATGAATACCTCCTTAGTTAAGAGGGAGTGTTGAAAAATGTGTAACTAGGTTCGGTCTTCATTAGTATGAAATGTATTCTTGTAAATATAAAATGAAAAAGAAATTATTATTATTATTGAAGCATGGGTTTCATGCTCAAGTTCTTTTATTTTATAGGTCAAGCACCCATTGAGTGCTTCTAGGGTTTGTCCTAGGTATAAGAGTCATTATCATATATGGAAGACCTTATGGGCACATTGTATATTGGAAAGAAAATTTATTTTGTCTTGAAAGTGTCAAAATACCTCCAAGATCAAGTCGGCCTAATGAGCTGTCAAGTCGGCCTACATGAAGAGCAACTTCCACCCTTGAGGAAGCCTATGTATAAGAGGAACTAGTCCTCCATTTGGATCATTCTCTCACTCATATCTCATGCGAAGAAGAGAGCACCAAAAGGTCGAAGAAGGAAGTGCAAAGAAGAGAAGGACAAGGAAAGTCGAAGTGTTTGGGTCTCTCTACATTCTTTTGGGAATGCGAAGTTAGGGTTTCTGCACTGGGGAAGTCTAAGGTTCAATTTTGGAAGCAAGTAGAGCAAGAAGGAAAGCGGAGGTCTCTTAGGGTTTCCTACTTGCCCTAGGATCCATATCAAGGCAAGCGAAGTCAACGAAAGAGCAATTAGAGGGAGATCGAAGTCTTCTAGAGAGGAAGCAGCAATTGCAGCAATTGCTGGGCAACAAAATTTTGGATTTACTGGGAGGTCGAAGATATTGCAGCTGGAGGCCGAGGAAGACTTGATCTTGGAGGGTATTTGTCTGAGTCTAGGTCATGGTATTCGTCAATCGTAAGATCTAAAAGATAAGAAGAGATTTTTGGGTTTTCCCTCTCAAGAGGAGGGGTTTTGGCCCTAGCTTGCAGCCTATATACTGTGTCACTGTTCTTATTGTTTTGGTCGCTGTTTGATGTATTGCACATTGGAATAATAAAGATCAAAGCTAACAAGTAAAAAGGTAACACAAACAGTTATCAAGTTAAGAGAATTAACATATACATTGCCTTATTAAATTCTCAATAGATATTTCCATCAAGAAGGTGACTAAAAGTAAATTTAACCTTTTGCATTTTCTTACCAAAATAAAGCCTTTGGTAGAGATCAATAATTCTAAAAGCAACCAAAGATTGATTTCAAGTGGCTAATTCCTCCTGTCATCTTCTTTCCACAAAGCTTACTTTTCAAGTTTTTCTGATTTGTCCCATCATGTTCTCCATATTTCCAAAAAGGATGTAGAGCCTTTGTCATGTTTTCAAGGCAAGTTCAAATCATTGTTGAAAAATTCAACATTGTTAAAAAATTGGTGAGGATATGGAATACAACTTCTCAGCAACATCAGTGAAAAAATAGAAAAATAATCGATAAACCATAGAAATCATTAAAGAATACATAATCAATTCATTTTTTTCAATGTTCTAAACATATAAACCAACAACAACATCAAATGAACACATTAGCAGATAAGTATGGAGAAAAGATTGATATATACGTTGTAGTGGATGCCCAATAAAAAACAATGTTCCACCAAGGTTCTGGGACGAGGGGGCGAGGGAGCGAGGATACACGGGAACAGCCTATGCAAAAGCTCCCCACCAATTTTTAGGAAATGTGGGGGGACGTCAGGGTCTTCAAAACTTATAAATATAAAATATAATTTATAAATTGAGGCCACTATGACAATTGGGTTTGAATTCAAAAGCTGCAAAGCATGATCATTGATATGAATATCATTGTCTAATATCATATAAATTTAAAATTCTAATTTATAATCATACATCATACATTATGATTAAAGTTTAAACCATATTGATGTTCCACTTCCTACTATGAACATTGAATACTGAACAGTGAATATTGACATAAAATTATAAAAGTCAAGTCTGATACATCAAGAGTCAAAATTTTATAGAGTCAGAATAACATAAGAACATCAACATATCAAAAGATAAACGAGCATAATTTTGCTCAAGCCTCAAGGTAATGCCCCGCTAGTCTCTACATCCAGTTGTTGCATGAATAAATTAGAATCAACCATATCACCATTTGAATCTAAATCACTAGCATTCTCAAACATGCTAAGTGGCACACCAACCAACCCCATCTGTCTCTCATCAAGTCTCTCCTCCATATCTACTTGTGCATCATCCTCTGGATCAACATCCCATCGTGTTGCTGGTCCCTTCAAATACTCAGGTGTCTTCCTATGCTCAAGACGCAGGGCACTGTGCACAACAACTAACTTCTCCGCTCTTTTAGAGGTAAGCTTGTTCCTCTTGATAGAGTGGATGAAGCTATATGTGGAACAATTCCTCTCTGCTGCAGAGGAACTAGGAACGTCTTGCGAATGGAGTGAGGGGTCAGGGCGAATAATGAATTAAATTTATAAAAAAACGAATTGAAACCCTAAAGTATTAAAACTAATGTCAAATTTTAATTATAAACAAATGTTTATTTAAAAAAATCGGGCCCCTCGACCCCCCATGTCACCCCTTGTCCCCCCTCGACCCCACACGTTTCCCCTCGTCCCGCCTCGACCCCCCCCCTGCCCAACGACCCCCCATGACCCCCTTTTCGGAAACGACTCCTCAGCACAAGGAAACGACCCCATGGCACGTCCCCCAACGTACCTTGTTTTTTGGGAGTGTGGGGAAACGACCCCTTCTTGTCCCCAAGTCCCTGGAGCGCGGGGGAGCTAGGAAACTAGACCCCTGGGGGGGGGCGAGTCCCCGTTGAACACTGATAAAAAATGATACATTAAGGTTGATGCTGAATCCTGAACCTTGATAGCTATCCAATCAAGAGCTTGAAAATGGATAACCAATAAAAAATGACATGAATTATATAATTGTATCTACAATGACAAATCTAGAAGTTAGCTATCTAGTATCAATTTTCTTTCTCCCTTGGAAAAGGTCATGGTTCATTTGCCACTAGAATTTCTTGCATCATCTATTTGATGCTGACTGTTGGGTGTAGCTGTATCAATCATATGGAAGGTGGTTTTGATCCCGCTACATCACCCTTTATGATCTCAAAGTCCTTGCCATATGAGATTAAGTTGAAATAATGTTTTGATGACTGATTATAGCAGTTTTATTCTTATGTTTTTAAGTCTCTTTATCTTGAGGGAAATGAATGACAATTAACAAGAATCCTCAACATAGTCAATTGTAATTAAATGAAAAAAATTGTCCTAGCCTTTAGGTAAATTGACTGCATCGAAGGCATTAATAAAAATTCCTTTTAAGTTATATAGAAGTAACTCTTCTCTAACCGTTTTAGAAGCTAGGTGTTTATGTGACTGAATGGAGGAACCGTGTCTAAGTCAATGTATTAGTTATGAATTAGTTACATATGATGGTTGGCTTATATGGTTGTCAGCCCGAAATCAAATTTTCTGAGTGTGCATATAACATAACACAATATGAGATATTTTTATCGGTAATAGAATTGGCCAAGTGGGAATATTCTCTGTTGTGCCAGAACCTATGTATTCAGGAAGATGAGAGGCTAATGTTGCAACACCAGGAACCATGGACCTTTTTTAGTAACTTCTATGGTTTCAGAATTCTCATTTTGTGTAGTGTTTAATTAATTCCATAGATTTGGATGGGTTTTTATGTGAAGTCTCATCTAAAAGACAATATTAGAACATGGGAATCCATAGATTGTCAGTAGATCGTTTTGTAGCTTGTTTTCTTGTTCTTTTTGGCAGCCCTAGTGTTAGTTGGAACTTGGAGTTCCTTATCCACAATGATTAATAGGAAGGTTCATGTTTTGGGATTGGATAACATCAAGCCGACTGGGGAGCTTTCATATTTTGTCTGAAGGCAGACTGGGGAGCTCTTATTGTTCTGTATGGAGGATTGAATTCTCATATTATCCTTATGAAGTTAAAATTCTTCAAAATTCATGACTGTCGTTTTTATGTTTTTGCTTTTACAACTTGGGTTGGATGTGGCATGACAATATTATTCCAACAATTTTTCAAACTTGATTTACTTAATTTATTTATTTTCTTTATTAAAGGGGTTCAATTTTTGGTTGCTGAAATTCATTAGTCTCATATATTACTTACTGGAGCATTGCCAGGATTTCTTCAACTTATGCAAAAGATGATGATCCAGCTGTTCTCATCAATGGTCATTTTGACAGTCCATTGGGTTCTCCAGGAGCTGGTGACTGTGGCTCATGTGTAGGTGGGTTGGTTTTCATTTATTTAATATTATGAAGCAGATCACCCAAGGCTGCTGGAATTCATACTGTATATATTTAAGTTGATCAAGCTGTATGTTGTTACTATTTAGTATTTATATTCTATTGGGATGTTTGCATAAACTTTTTCATTTGTAAGCACTTATTTTTGTTGGTTTGTTATGACAGCATCCATGTTGGAAGTGTTACGTCTTATTATTGATTCCGGCTGGGTGCCACCTCATCCGATTGTTTTTCTTTTTAATGGTGCAGAAGAGCTTTTTCTGTTGGTAAGCATTGTTATCCTATGTTTTGAGAGGGTTGTTTGGACACCTAGCATTTGCCTTGAATGTCATTTGTTAGTTATGCTTTTCTTTTTTGGGATAAATCTGATATTACTTAACACTAAAAGTGCCAAAGGACAGTTGTACAAGTGCCCCTTTCCATAACACAAGCAAGGGCAGGACTATTTTTTATAGTATCCTCTATAATGATCTTCCCTAGATGCCATCTTAGTCTTAATATCTCAGCATCTATGCAGATTGTCCAAGTTGTCTTGTTTAAAAACTGATTAAGCTTTTGCCTATTTGTTTTAAACTAACTAGCTATGGTGCACACTCTTCAGTGGGTGCATGCATGCATACATTTGTTCTGCACCTGAGGGTAGGATGATGCACCTTGTTGCCTCAAAATCTAGCAGGTCTTGTAAGGAGTAACTTGTAAGGCAAAAACTAGACCAAAGGACAACAATGAGGTGTGGCCCACTGTCACCACAGCCACTACATCTTGATCTTTTGTGGACTTTCACTAGTAGGGAGGCTTCTCTGTAGATAGGTCACGTAAGGATGTATCACATTGAAGGATCAAGTTGGCAAGAAAGGCTTATAGACGACAAACCCTAAAAACAAGGGTCAGCAAGTGTAATAGGGGAAATCACATCTTCTAATAAAGCCTATTTAGGGTGCAAATGATCTAGGGCTTGAGAGATAACAAGCCTAATGGATTCACCTAGAGTCAAGAGGCTAGGAAAAGGCTTCCAAACAATGAATATTAGCAACCAATGGAACAAGAAGCCTTCAACAAGCTCCAAGTTGAAGCCTAGGGCAAACTAGGGCTTTCATAGGCGAAGATCTACCCAGGGAAAAAGGATTTAGCCTTGAAATGGATGGATTGGCCAATAAAAGGGTTTGATTTTGAGGCATCCAACACTACTTCTAATGTTGAATTCTTCCACAAGCCAAAAAAAATGCAACACTATCCCAAGTCATACCCTAGCCCTAGCTAGCGGCTTGACCTTAAGGGGCTAAAAATCAGATTAGGAGAGAGAAAGTTAGATTTATGGTAAATTTAATGGATGATCAAGAAAGTGACAAGACCAGTGCCTAGTCCTTGGGATGATGGAGTCTATGGGAGTGAAAAATATGCTAAGTCTTGGTAAGGAGTAAGGGAATAATGAAGCCTTAGCTTTCAAAACCCTAACTATTACTTTTGTGAGGCAACAGAGTCACTTGGGAGAGCTAGTTTAAAGATGCACCAAGGGGTTGCCATTTACATTCCACTGATGAGTAATGCATGCAATGCTATAATCTAGATTCCATACATTGATTCTCAACAATAACTAGCACAATCGAAACCCTAGATAATAAATCATTCCATACATGAGACATGAATAAAAATTTGTCAAATCCAAGGCACACTTACAAGATAGAATGCATGTACAAGCCTTTATTGTTCCAAAGTAACTGTCAGGCCAGGGTAACTCCTCATTGAACGAGAGAAAACACTGATTGATTTTTATTCATTAGCTAGCACATTATTTATACATATACAAAACGGATCAGTTCATCTTCTAGATGACTGTCCAGCTTCACCTCATCCGTTTCGGATTAGGTGTCAACATTCCCCCCCTTAATCTGAAGGGATGTTGGTGAGTCCAAGCATCATTCTGAATCTTTCAAGCTTTTCTCTTCCAAGCGCTTTGGTGAAGATGTCTGCAATTTGCTCGTTTGTGGAACAATGACGAAGATGGATTGTTTTGGCCTCAACATGATGTCGGATCAGATGATATTTAGTATTGATGTGCTTAGTACGATCATGGAACTTTGGGTTCTTGGCCAACTTTATTGCAGATGTGTTAT
Organism: Pinus tabuliformis; assembly: GCA_031772625.1. Classification (NCBI taxonomy): domain Eukaryota; kingdom Viridiplantae; phylum Streptophyta; class Pinopsida; order Pinales; family Pinaceae; genus Pinus; species Pinus tabuliformis. Next base: position 631,353,962 of record CM062820.1, on the reverse strand, counting down.
CAATCATGAGTGGAGTTGATTGTATTTGTTTTACCTGCAAATCTTCAAGAATTTTCCTGAGCCACACAATTTCTTTCGTTGCTTCAGCTGCTGCCACATATTCTGCTTCTGTTGTGGAATCTGCTGGTACTGATTGTTTGCGTGATCTCCAGGAGACAGCTCCTGATCCAAGACTCATAGCATATCTTGAAGTAGATACCCCTGTTTCTTTGTCTCCATCGAAGTCTGAATCAGAGTATCCAATCAAGTTGAAGTCGTCCACCTGTGTATACTTGATTCCAAGGTCTTGAGTTCCCTTCAAGTACCTTAGAACTCTTTTTGCAGCAGACCAATGTCCCTCACAAGGCTTTTGCATAAACCTGGAGAGGATTCCAACAGCAAATGAAATGTCTGGTCTGGTAGTAGTGAGGTAGATGAGACTTCCTACAAGCTGTCTATACTTTGTTGCATCCTCAAATTCTTTTCCTTCAATAGATGTGAGCTTCAAGTTTTGTTCCATTGGAGTAGAAAGGGGATTGCACTCTGTCATGCCAAATCTGTTTAACAAATCTCCAATGTATTTCTTTTGAGAAAGAAATATGGACTTTGGATGTTGGGTTACTTCAATGCCAAGATAGTAATGAACATAGCCCAGATCAGTCATTTCAAAAATTTTTCCTAATTCTTTCTTTATGGATGCAATATAGCTTTCATTGTTCCTTGTCATTAAAAGATCATCTACATATACCACAAGATATACAACTGTTTTGCCAACTTTCTTGACAAATAAAGTTGCATCATCAAGATCAAAATGTTTGAAGTTGAGTTTCAAAAGATGCTCAGTTAGTTTTTCATACCAGGCTCGTGGTGCTTGTTTGAGGCCATACAAGGACTTCACAAGTTTGCATACTTTGTGTTCATGTCCTTTCACAGCAAATCCTTCAGGCTGGGACATAAAAACATTCTCTTTTAGATCTCCATTCAAGAATGCAGTTTTTACATCCATTTGATGGACTTTCCAACCGTTCTGAGCAGCTAGTGCAAAGAGTGTCCGGATGGTGGCCCATTTTGCTATGGGAGCAAAAGTTTCCTCGTAATCGACCCCTTCCTTCTGTGCAAAACCTTTTGCCACAAGCCTAGCTTTGTGCTTGTCAAGTGAGCCATCAGCTTTGTACTTGTTCTTGTAGACCCACTTGCAGCCAATTGGTTTGGTTCCAAATGGAGGATCAACCAGCTTCCAAGTGCCATTCTTTATGAGGGCATCATACTCCTTCTGCATCGCTTCTTTCCATTCATCATGAGAAGCAGCTTCTTTGAAGGAAGTTGGTTCAAAATCTGTAGACAAGTTCAATTCACAATCATAAGTAACATCCATATCAACAGGTGAATTAGAGTTATCTACATCACCTCCATCTTGTCGGTTTGTATTTCTGGTTCCTGTTTTTCCAATTTCATCAGGATGAACACTTTCAAGTGTCTTTGTCAGCCACTTTGGGGGACCTTTCTGAGATGGTCCAGGCTGTTCTGTTGATTGAGTTGGGTCTGAATCAAGATTGAGTCTCCCAATTCTATCAATTACATCACTTAAAGCATCATCCGTTGTTGGAGTGTCATGCAGGGGAGATTGTTCTTCAGAAGAAGATTCCACATGTTGATCTAGTATAGGAATCCCCCCTTCAAGATGTGGAATCTGATTATCAAACTCTTGAAATGATTTCGGTTTTGTGAATCTATCCAAGCGATCAAGTTGCCGCTCAACAACACTGTCAGATTTGGATGATTCAAGAAAAATGACATCTCTAGATAAAACAAACTTTTTATTTACTTCATCATAAAGGCGGTATGCTTTAGATGTGTTTGAGTACCCCAGGAAGATACACTTACGACTTCTAGCACCAAGTTTGTTTCTATGTACCTTTGGTATTAAAGCATAACAGGTGGAACCAAATATCCTGAGATGTTTTACCGAAGGAACATGTCCATACCACAATTCATAAGGAGTCTTGTTTCTTATAGCACTAGATGGACATCTATTCTTTATATATGCAGCGCATAGAACAGCATCAACCCAAAACATTGTCTTTACATTTTTGAAGAAAAGCATGGATCGTACCATATTCAAAATTGTTCTGTTCATTCTTTTAGCTACACCATTCTGTTGAGGATTATAAGGCACAGTTGTTTGATGTTTAATCCCATGTTGGCGAAGATAGTGTTCAAATTCATTTGATGTATATTCTTTTCCATTATCAGTGCGAATAGACCCAATATGAGATTGTGCATCATTTTCAATCCATTTATGAAAATTCTTGAATGTTTGAAAAGCATCAGATTTGTTCTTCAATAAGTAAACCCAACACATTCTGGTGTAATCATCAATAAATGTCATGATATATTTATTTCCATTTGCAGAAGGAACAGGCATTGGACCACATAAATCTGAATGAATAAGTTCAAGCTTCCTATGTGCTCTTGAATGTGAATCATGAAAAGACTGTTTGCTATGCTTTCCTAGAATGCAAGCATCACATTGTTTATGTTTTCTAGGAATTGTAGGCAAACCAGCAACACCATTTTTCTTCAACAAGCGGAGACTATCATAGTTTAAATGTCCAAATCTAGCATGCCATAATAAACTTGATGGAAGTGCACCTTCTTCATGATGAGAAATATATGAGAAATGTTGTGCATGAGCAGAGGTTCCTTGCAGTTTAAGGAGTCTTTCTTCTTCTATACCCCTCATGACAAGTGAGTGGTCAGATGCCTTTCTTACCTCAAGCTTGCCATCAAACATGTGAATGGAGTGACCTTGCTGGCGGATGTGGACCAGGGACAGCAAGTTTCTCTTCAGCTGTGGGAGATATAGAACATGATCCAGAAGAAAGTCTGGAAGACCAGGCAGTTTAACCCTGATTGTGCCAAGCCCTGATGGCTTGATTTTTGACTGATCTGCAAAGTATACTGCTCCATCAACATTGTCAGTGAAATCTTCAAAGAAATCTTTCCTATGAGTCATATGACAGGTTGCTCCTGAATCAAGCAACCAGTCATTTTTCGAAGAAGCAAGTGAAGCATTAAACAAATCTTCATTTACTCCAATGTTACATTGTGCCTCAATATAGTGAGCGGATTCAGGTGCTTTACCTTTGTCTGTGTCATCAGTTTTACCTTTCTGCTGATTTCTTCTCTGCTCAACCTTGTCCCATGGTAGCTTGCATGTAGAAGCATCATGTGATCCATTTCGTTTGCAGCGAATGCAATGCAGATCTGCCTTTTCTGCTTGAGGATGTCTGCCCCCCCTGCCTCTGAAGTATCTTCCTCTTCCTCTTCGTCCACCTCTTCCTCTTGTAGAATCTTGAGCAGGATGCTTTTCTTTATGAGCAAGGCAAACAGTCTCTTCAGAAGATTCAGGGACTGTTTTCTTTCCAAAGGCTTTCTCTCTTTCAGCAAACTTTTTCACAAGAGTGTCAAAGGTTATATCTTTAAGATTTCCATTTGCTTGTAAAGACTCAAGATAGTTAGAGTAGGTAGGATAGAGTGCTTTGAGAAAGGCAATAAGAGAGATATCCAGCTCAACCTTAGTGGATTTAATATCATGCACTATAGACTTTATTTCAGATGCAAGAGTAGGAGGATCATTATTTTTCAGTTCAAGAGTGAAGAGTTTAATCATGAGTTGAACAACTTCAAGTGCAGAATGTGTATCATAGAGTTCTTTCAGCTTTTGTAAAGCTTCAAAGGCAGTGGAATAGGATGAAATATGACGACTTACTTCCTCATTTACAGATGCTGCGATCAATGCAAAGGCTTTGCTGTTCTTGTTTTCCCAAATGGCGAGTTTTTTGTCTGATGTGGGCTGCACAGGGTCTTTGTCTTCTTCTCTAACACACACTCCTTTCCACAGCTCATTGTAGATAAGGGTGTGTTTTACCATCCGGGACCATTCAGAATAGTTCTCCTTGCTAGTGAGAACTATTCCGACCATAGAAATGATTGAATGCATTCTGTGAAAAAAATATCTCTGCCAAAAACACTTCTGTTGATAAAAGACTTTTGCTGGAGAAAAAAAAATTCTTATGCCACAGCAAGACTTCTGCTGGAAAAAAAATCTTATGTCATAGCCTTATGCATTCTGTAAAAAAATATATCTCTGCCAAAAAAAATCCTTATGCCATAGCCTTATTTTCTTCTAACATACATCATTTCTTATATCACCGCCACAATATTATGTTTTGAAAAAAGGAAGGCGCTCAAGGGATCTCATATATCATTGCTACAATATTAAGTTTTGAAAAAAGATGGCGCTCAAGATATCTCTTCACTGCTACAATATATATATCAATGCAATATTACACAATAACTTGTCAGACAATAACTTGTTCCGCTGCATGTCAGGCCCATTTCAAGTCTTCAATACATCAATACGCAGTCACCATTTCAGTCACAGTCAACCATTTCAAGCTTTTAAAAAAACGCAGTCATCTTTACAAGAAAGTCGATGAAGGCATTTACAATTCGTCGGCACAAAGGAGAATCACTTCTGAGCTCTCAGCCAGCATTCAATACAACACAATCTTGAATACCATAAAAAACGCAGTCTACAATAAAAAATGCAGTAGCATTTTTATAATAAAACGCAGTCTTCTTGCGTTGCTTCAAACAGCCAGGCTTCAATACATTAAACGCAGTCAACCATTAATACGTTGCTTCAATACATTAATACGTTGCTTCAATACATTAATACGTTGCTTTCCAGATGTGCAGAAGTCACAAAGGTATCGAATACCATGAGACGTCATGAGATGTCTTGTCTTCAAAAAACGCAGTCCACAGTCATTTAAAAAAGCGCATATAATACAATGCAGTCTATATAAAAAAAAACGCAGTCTCAATCTTCAATACCACCATTCAGAACTGTATGCAACATTCAATACACCTTCCGCACCATTAAAAAAACGATAACCTTCCGCACCATTAAAAAACGATACCACAGTTTCACAAATTTCTGAGTGTTTTTTTTTCTTAGCGGATGAAGGACTCCACACCATTAAAAAAACGATACCACAGTTCCATAAAAACGCAGCGCAGACTTCAAAAGAGCAATATGACGCAGCGTAATTTCAACACAGTCATAAAAAACGCAGACACCAGCGATACCATTTTGTTGGAGTGAGATAGGTTTTACCTAACAGTGGAAACGCATCAACGTATACCATTTTGTTTGAATGGAATGAGATAGGTTTTAGCAGAAACGCATCAACGTACAGTTCCACGGACAGAGGGCGCAGTCTCCATGTCAGGACAGAGGGCGCAGTCTCATGAGAGGGCAGTGTCAGGCCAGAGGCGTTCAGGACAGAACAGACCAGGAGTTACAACCAATTTTGGGACCTGTGCTCTGATACCATGTCAGGCCAGGGTAACTCCTCATTGAACGAGAGAAAACACTGATTGATTTTTATTCATTAGCTAGCACATTATTTATACATATACAAAACGGATCAGTTCATCTTCTAGATGACTGTCCAGCTTCACCTCATCCGTTTCGGATTAGGTGTCAACATCAGTAACATCTCCAAGACAAGAAATAACTCCAAATAGTGAAGTACACCATAGAGTCACATCTCCACAAGAATTCAAGAAGGCTGAAATCCTCTAAGAGGGCCGAAATAGTCAAAAGTGATGATGATCCAATACAAATGAGTCTCCCCTCTATTTATGAGAGAAGTATGTCTAATAATTAGTCTACAAAGCGCCTAACACAAGTTTGATGATAAAAAGTGATGAAAATAGTAGTGAGAAAGGTCCTTCGTGACTTGTGCCTTTGTCAAGAAGACCTCACCACCAGTGTTTTTGTAGCATGCACGAGTTCCTAAGGAGTAGGATGAGTTCATAAAGCAGAAACTCATGCGTAGGAGTTGGAGGCTCAGTTCCTTTGTCTCTTGATGCGAGTTAGATTTGGAAAAGGACAAGTGAGAAGTCTCATGTTCTAAATTGAGACTAGGATGAGTTACACTAGTCAATTAGACTCAGTTAACTTGGAATCACAAGTCCGAGTTCCAAAAATACACTTGCTAGTTTTAGCATGATCGAAAAGCTTATAAGGAGGATGAAGGCACATCATTATTCATTCTTGTATGCACAAGATTGTGTGCGTGAGAGTCTTGCTAAAAGAGCGTGTAAGGAGAAGCCTATATGCAGCAAGAGAAGGAGAGAATTTTTCTTTTAGGTGTGCACTAAGATTTAGGAGGATAATAGGAGCCCAAATCTGTGCTAGGAAATAGGAGGTTTCCTGCACTAGAAGATAGGGGCAGAGAAACAACACAAGCAATAGGAGCTGGATCAGGATTTTGTGTAGTGTGTTGAAGCTTAGGTTAAGAAGGGAAAACATGTGTGTTTGCTAGTGAAATTGTTTTGCCTTGTAAGAGATCAATTGCTCAAATTCTCTCAATAAAATCTACAGTTAGTAAAGGGTTTTCCTAGTTGGGTTTCCCTAGAAAAATCTTGTGTTTTTTGCTATCATGTGACTGTTTTATTTTTGTTTTATTCCGCTGCAAATTGGTAGAGAAATTCTGTGTCTTGATGCAACGATGTTAATTTTAACATGTTCTTTTCTTGGACAATTACATCAATGAATCATATGAGCCCCAAGATTAATTCCATTTCCTTTAATAGCAATCACATAAATATTACACATTGATAGTAAAAGAAGAAAGAACGAGTCGATATAAGCATAAGACAAGCGAAGACAAGAGAACTCAGAAATTGGCACAAGCCAGGGGAAAACCCTTGATCAGATCTTCTTATTATTTAAATCAAGTGTTCAGCAGAGAGAGTACAATAAGTCAAAATGACTTGCCAATTTTTGTAGATCCATTATTGCTGTCTTAAACAAGCTAATGACCTAACTGCAATTATGGCATAGTAGTTAGGGTTTCCTGAAGATCACCGCTGTCCCATTAGCTGCCCCAAAAATTCCTTATTTTGCTGCGACCTTACAAGGAATGCATGGTGATGCCTTTCACTAGCCGTTATCACTGATCTGAAACCTTACAAGGCTTCTTGTGCACTCTGTCTAAGCTGATCCAGCCTGCGGATTTTCCTGATGCAAGATCTTAGAAGTGCGGCCACAGAAAAGGGGGTAGATCTTCCTCGATTCAACTTGGAGACAATACCCAAACTCGACCTGACATCGGAAGGCTGAATTACCCAAACAAATAGCCAAATTCTGCGGTTGCTTGACTGAGGAATCTCAGCCCATAACCTAACTGTCTCGGCCTCCTGCCAGAAGAAGATAACCCAAAACATCTCTAACTGCCTCAGCCTTCTACCAAAAGAAAACAACCTGCTAGTCTTTCTTCCTTCGCTGAGGATCTCCTGCGGCTATTTTAGAGAGAAGAATCATGAGATAGATGATTGAAATGAGGATGTAGGCACTTCTATATATACTAGTCGTTGGGGATGAAGGGATGTGACTGTTGGGCTTGGTGGGCCGACATATAGGGGAGGCCGACCTTAAAAGTTGCTTATGAGAAAACAAAAATTCAAAATCACACTTCCGCTTGTTCAAATGAGACTATCTTTATATTGATTTTGGTCCTCTCGAAATGAGAAATTCAATGGAATGGTTATCTCCATCAACAAAGATGGCTAAAGTGGAATTTAGCCCTAGTTGCCAATTTTAACAAACGATTAGTTTCAAATTTGTTCATCACACCAGTTGCAGAATTTCAAGGAAATTCTACATGGTATCAGAGCAAGGAACATAATGAAGACCTACACAAGTTGATTAATACATCACAAGTGCGATACATCAAAGAGGAGGACGTCTGATCTGAGGAGCCACAACCTATAGGAGATTTTTCAAGAAGAGAAAGACGAGTTGGATTTTATCTTTCCGTTCTTGGAACAGGCCAATAGTAGGCAGGGCGTTGGCCGAGTGGATAAGGAGTTCTGGGCAGATTTGTTCATGTTTTGAAGGGTCTTTTCTTTGTTACAGGCTGCTGCCATCTTTTGTGCACAACAGGTAGGTCGAGTCTCTGTCTTAGAGGGCCGAAAGGGCTAGAAGAGAGCAAAAGAAGAGTCGAGATACCTTTTAGAGTTGTGCAGAATTGAAGGACTTGTAGTAGAGGATCAACACAACATTTGTGGAGGTTTAGAGGCCGAGTTGGAGGACTGGTGCACTGTGTTAAGGTGCCCTAACTAGGGGCTGAGGAATCTGACAGGAACCACCCAGAACCGTGACCTAAGAAAGGGAGAAGAAGTCTGGTAAAGAGGTATTTTTTTTGTCTTTCCGAGTCTAGATTGCTAGGTTGGTGTAGGTTTGGTGGCAGGAAGTTCTACAACAAAGGAGTGCTGTTAGAAGTTGTGTTATTGTGCCCTAAGTACAACCTCTTGTTAAGGACTACTAGGTTGTTAGTGGGCAGGTGTTGGAGAGCTCTCTAGGGAAGTAGGATGGCGTACCAAGGATTGAGAGAAAATCACTATTTGGAGGGAGCAACTAACTTTGTTCCATGGAAAGGGAGGATCATGATAGTTTTGGAGGATAATGGGGTGGGAGAATTTGTGAAGTAGGCTCTACCACCACCATAAGATCCCCAACAATTGACCCAACATTCTAAGAATGATATCAAGGCAAGGAGGATTATTCTAGAAGGGGTCAAAGATCATATAGTTCCTCATATCCATGAGAAGAAGACAACTTTTGAGATGTTCAAAACTATTTTAGATCTATATCAGAGTACTAATGATACCATGAAGCTTTCTATTAAGGAGAGGCTAAGGAGTATTCAGATGAGCAAGGATGAGCCCATTGTCACATATTTGTCAAAGTTCACTCAGGTACGAGATGAGTTGGGTGGTGTGGGCGTGGTTGTAACAGAGCATGACCTTGTGAGTTTTGTTCTTCTAGGACTTCACGAGTCTTGGTATGGTTTCCAAGATGTAGTAAGTAGTAGATAAAATATTCCTAGTTGGGAAAGGCTATGGATTGACTGTGTTCAGGAAGAGATCTGGCAAGGGACTAGAGAGGTAGATCGATGAAGACAGAGGATGAGGAGAAATTTGCCATGACAGGAAAGAGTAGCAAGGCCAAGGGCAAGGAGGGTCAAGGAGTGGCCGAGTCTAGTAAGGATCATGTAGCTGCATCAACAAAGGTATATGTATTTTTTGCCCAATTCGAGAAAGATTTCTCATTGATGACTTGCATGGCAAGCTCAACATACAACAGTCTATGGTATATTGATTCAAGAGCTTCCTTCCACATGATCAGGAACAAGAAGAGTTTCAACCACTTGAAGGAGAAGGACATGCAGTTTCAAATTGAGCGAGGAGATAATGGCATGTATACAGCGAGAGGAATTAGTATTGTCAATTTTCAGAGGGAGTCAAGTAATCCTCTTCATCTCAGAGATGCCCTCTATGATCTAAGATTAAAGAAGAATCTTGTTTCGGTAGCTACCCTTGAGGACAAGGGTTATGATGTCATCTTCAATAGAGGTAAGGCTTACCTCCAACACTTATCTTCTGGATGTAAGAAGCAGATAGGTGTAAGGAAGAAGAATCTCGAAAAGTTCCAGGTAGAGACAGGTGCAGCCTTGAGCAAGAAGGCAGGGAGAGCTCAAAGTGGATAAGTGACAGTTGAGGAGAGCAAGAGCAGATTAGAGTAACTGAGAAGATGCTACTCAAGATGGAGCCTCAACTAGTATCTCAATTTGAGTCTAAGTTAGTTGGCAGTTGGGCTAACTAGTAGGATGATGAGGAGCATACCCCAGGGCGAGTGGAGGTAGCCACTCAGTGACTCCCAATATAGGGAGAGTTCGAGCCAAATGGGCAGAGGATTTGTTTAAGGGAGACGAGGAGAGAGTTGGATCTTCCAGTATCACCTTCAGTTAGAAGAAGCAACCACAAAGACACACAGGGTACGTGGCACTTATGGCTGAAGTGATGGACTTGGAGAGCATGGTTGGAAAGAACAAGTCTTCAGATTAGATTCCACAGAGGAAAGCAGGGAAGTCTTCTAGTTCAGAGGGAGCAACTGCAGCAACGGAGAATGTGGTAGTGTTGGAGACAGATCCAGGTGGACGAGGTTCTTCCAGAAGCACCTTCCTTACTAAGAGGGAGTGTTGAAAATAGTAGCAAGAAAGGTCCTTCTTGACTTGTGCCTTAGTCAAGAAGACCTCACCACTAGTCTTTCCTTAGCATGCACGAGTTCCTAAGGAGTAGGACGAGTTCATGAAGCAGTAACTCATGTGCAAGAGTTGGAGGCTCAGTTCGTTTGTCTCCTAGTGCGAGTTAGATTTGGAAAAGGACAAGTGAGAAGTCTCAAGTTCTAAATTGAGATTAGGACGAGTTACACTAGTCAGTTAGACTTAACTTAGCAATCACAAGTCCGAGTTCCAAAAATACACTTGCCAGTTTTAGCATGATTGAAAAGCTTATAAGGAGGATGAAGGCACATCATTATACATTTTTGTATGCACGAGATTGTGTGTGTGAGAGGTTTGCTGGGAGAGTGTGTAAGGAGAATCTTATGTCCAGCAAGAAAAGGAGAGAATTTTGCTTGTAGGTGTGTGCTAGGATTTAGGAGGATCCTAAATAATAGGAGCCCAAATCTGCACTAGGAAATAGGAGACTTCCTGCGCTAGAAAATAGGGGCAGAGGAACAACGCAAACAATAGGAGCTAGATCAGGATTGTGTGCAGGGTGTTCAAGCTTAGTTTAAGCAGTGAAAACATGTGTGTTTTCTAGTGAAACTGTATTGCCTTGTAAGAGATCAATTGCTCAAATTCTCTCAATAAATTCTACTGTTAGTAGAGGGTTTTCCTAGTTGGGTTTCCCTAGAAAAATCTTATGTTTTTTGCTATCGCGTGATTGTGTTTTATTCTGCTGCAAATTGGTAGAAAAATTCTGTGTCTTGGTGCAACGATTATTTTCAGTCTCAGATTTTTTCATAACAACTGTTGTCGAATTTGAAGGAAATTCTACAAAAAGTACTTGGGTTACAAAACAACCCATTACTTTTATGAAAATATGCCCTAATTAACTCACACGTGTGAGCTGTAAGCTCTCTAGCTCTGACGTCATCGAATGTAAGTGCTCTAAATGTCATATCCATGGGTGATGAGGTGTCCAAGATGGTGTAGAAGCATGCCAAGTCCATGATTTGAGGGTTGCCCTTCAAATTCACCTCATTGCCTCCTATGGGATCCCAAGATCCAGCTGGGGCACCACAAAGTGGCCTCCATGGGTCTCACCCTTTGTTAAATGCAGACTCTTCTGCTCTAGCGTTAGGGGGTTCTTAGGTGCAATAAGCCCTCCCTAGTCTCTCAATGTGAGGCCATCCTCATCTAGGGTCTGGATTAGTTGCAACCCATTAAGTTGTGTCAAGGCCAGCCTGGGAGCATGTTGGGTCTAGTTGCGTCATCCTGAAGAATCATCAAATTTGGGACAAATCAACCAACGCCCTGGGTGTTGGAGGTGCTCTAGGACATGTGTCATCCAATGATGCTGCTAGGAGGCCCAAGAGTCTCAACGCTTTAGTTGTTTGTTCCAATATACTTCTCTAGAAGGCCTAGGTAACTGTGGAGTAGGCGCCCAAAACTTGGGCTGCTGGGCCACTTAACAAGAACAAAATTGGTTCTAGTGAAAGCAACTAGTCATTAGAGAGCAAAATCAATAATGCATCTAGGTGAACCAAACTTGAATGTTAGGGGCAGTTTAATATTTCAAACAAGGATCCCCTTCCAACATTAGGACCGTGTTCTCACAAAGATGTTTTCCCCCTAGGTAGAGGTGGCTAAAGGTCAACTCTATTAGGGGCTTCCAACCCCCAAGGGGAACTAATATTTCTATTGTCCACCCTTCAATTGATAGGTGTTAGTGAATGTTAGTTTATGGTAGCATTGGACATGTATTCTAGTCTCAGATGATGCTAAGAGGCTAAGGAACACTAGATCTCAAAAACCTAGAGAAGGTTTCGCCAGATAAGCTTGGGAAACACCTTAATTAAATTAATTTTCCATAATTAAATTATTTTCTAAGTCTAACTTAAGAAAAGTGGTAAATTAAAGATAATTAATTAAGGATGTTCGAGATTGCTCTAGAGACTTCTATTGATGAAGTTTAATTGATCTTAGTCGTCGATGGAGATTAAATTGTGGCTGTTGAAGACTCAACAAGATATTATAATAGTAGGTCGAAGCACTTGAAGATAACATCACAATCACCAGAGTAATCATTGTGGCAGGTTGAGCTACCAAGTTTGCAGTTTTCAGCAAAGGTGCAGTTTGAACCAGGGAAAGGGATTGGAGAGAGGAGAAGAATATTGGGTTGGAGGAAAAGGAAATGCGCTACTTCAGCTAAAAGGTAAGAAGCTAGTGATTAAATGTCTATTGGGTTCCATGTTTGGAGAAAGATCTACTTTCAATTAGTAGTATAATGAAGCATAACCCACACTTAAAGATACATTTCAACAATAATAATTGTTTCATTAGTGATAAGAATAACAAAAAGATGGTTTCTATGGGTGTGGAAGAATAAGGATTAGTGGCAAAAGGATGGTTGCTATGGGTGTGGAAGAATATGGATTATTCTGGCTGATAGATGAGAAGAATGCAGGTTTTGTCAGTAGGAAGATGGTTGTAATTTAACAAAAAACTCAACCATAATGCTTAGGTCAGAAAGGTGTTAGGTGAGACATTAATATTTTCCTGCTGAAATGAGTCCAAATCAACAACGAAGAAAAGATGCACATCAAATATATTATGCATTATTTGATGTAATTTAGAAGAGGAAGACCCTCAAGGAGGGTGTAGATGTAGTGGAAAAGCTAGATGGTGCTTCCTCAGAGGAGAAAACACAAGACTGTGATGTGTTTGACCACAAAGATGTGGACGAGGTTAGTTCAATCAACAAACCAAGTTCTGGTAGTGGTGGAAAGACTGATTATTTAGCCATGAAATGACTCTCACTTGGTTAGTGAGTCAATTGTTAAACAAAATGATGGAAACATGAATTGTGCTTCATAAATCTTGCTGCATACAATGCACTTTTAGTTGTTGTTTTGAAGATCTTATCTGGTGGATTGCGAACATCTTGCTTATGCAAACTTGCAAAATGACCATAATGGAAGGTTGTTAGAGACAATTTTTATATTTAGAACTTAGATGTATAATAAAGTCTCATTATTATTAATGTAATAATGAGGCATTTAATATAGTGATTAGCGCAGTAGTTGATAGTTAGGTATTATCCTATCTTACCTTCTCCAAGTATGTAAGGAACCATTACGTCATTTAATAACATATGAATGAAATCAATCTTTCTCATTCTAATATGTAATCCTGTCCATGCTTGTGTATGTAAAACTCACATTTGATTTCTATATGGACATAGAGAGGCAAGAAGTAATCTACAATATGCTCATTTAAGCCAGACATGAGTGCAATTCTCTTCTTATTTAGCATTCAGGGTTTGTATAATAAATTTTGCCTAACCTATTTTTGTTTTCTTTTCTGGCAGATCTGTTTTTTTCTACCATATACTTGTTGAAGAATGTAACTAGTTTCGGTCTTCATAATTGTTATCTGACTCTTATCATGATGTAATTCTTATGTACCATTTAAAAGAAGAAATAAAATGATGTAAAGAACAAAAGAAAAGTTATTTGTAAAGCATGGGTTTCATGCTCAAGTTATTTGTCACTAGGTCAAGCATCCATTGAATGCTCCTAGGGTTTTTCATGAGTCAAGAGTCCTTGTCATATTGTAAAATACCCTTGTAGGCACATGGATCAAGAAAAAGAAAAAATATTTTGAATTTGGAAGTGTTTAAAAAGCTCTAAAAGGACCAAGTTGGCAAGCCACGAAGAAGTCGGCCTAGAGAGGGCTGCTTGAGCCTCTTGGAAGGCTATAAAAGAAAGGAACTTCGACCTATTTGGTAGACATTCAATCATACACATTTATGGTTTGATCTGCAATGAAGAAGAGGTGCCAAAGTCCTAGAAGACAAGGAAGAAGGCTAGCAAAGGAGGAAACCCTAATAGGAGTGCGAGGATCTGAAATTTAACTTCCTGTAGCCCACTTGTGCGAGTACCCTAGGGTTTCTAGGGTTACCTTAGGACTAAATTGCAAGAAGTGGTGTAGACTGCCTTGGCATGGACGAAAGGCTAGAAGAGTCTCCATTTTGAAGGGATCTTGCCTCGCTACTCTTTGGGATTTTTGTCTTGTATTTTGTAGGAAGTTTGGCTACTTGACTTGGTCCTTGTAGGTAGCTATGATCTAGGGCTTGGTCTTGGAAGTATCCTTTGGAGTTGATTCTATAAGAAGTGAAATTCTTTTTGGGTTTTCCCCTTGGAGGGGTTTTGCCTTGGCTTGGAGCCTATATCTTGTGTTCATTGTGTATTGCTGTGATTTTCCCGTTTTGGCATTATTTGATGATAATAACATAAGCATAATAAACAAGAAGAAGAATATAAATCACAAATATCTGTCATGAATGGAAAAGAGTAAATAAATGCTGCCCTTATCTATTTTCCAACATGGTATTAGAGCTAAGGTCAAAGGAATGACAATTGGAAGATCAATGGAAAATTTTCTGCATTACTCCTAGAAGCCAAGAAAAAGAGATTATTTTGAGGGTCGAGACAGCTAGCCGAGTTATTTTTATGGGTTATTCTGGGCATAAGGCCAAAGTTTTTGAGACTATTTGAGGTGCAAAGAAGAACCCAGTTAGAATGGATCAATTCTGGATCATTGCTACTCTAATTACAGTGAGTATGAATAATGAAACCCTGAATCTAGTCCAAATTCTTGTGCAAAGAAGTCTGAGGATTCTGAGCCTATAACAAGCTGCATCTTAAAGAGGTTCGAGAAGTATAATATCAAGTCCACAAGTTTTTTGTCTTCCTTTTGAGACAATCCAAGATCTGTAACTTCATTTTAGAGGCTAGTAGTAGCCCTACAGTCCTGGAAAAATGAGATAGCTTAAAGAAGATACAAGACCAAAGGATGAAGAGGATTTTTAAGCCTAATATCAAGACTATTACAATATCAACAAAAAGCCCTAGCCAGAGGGATGAAGTTGCAAAGTAATAACACAAATCCAAATTTATTGTTGAAGGTTGAGTTAAAAGTACTGTAATGGTAATTACAATGTACCCCAACTAGAAAACAAAAGGAAGCAACAACTTGACATATTGAATTAGCATCAAGTGTACAAATATCTATGAAGACAAGGCTGAACTCCTGTGGTAACTGTTGGGAATGTGAAAATTCCTGAATCTAACACATCAGAAACCCCTACTTCAATTACTGGTTTAGAATCTCCTACTTGTTCTTTACATTAACAAGTTATTTAATTGCATAAACATCGAAGTAAACACTATTGCTACCTTCACAAATATACAGATCATGCATTGAAATAAACAAAGACAATAACACAAGGGACATCGTTAGTTTTGGACAATCGTCCCCGGAACAACCCAATTCGGGAAAATTGGTGCAACATATAGAGGGTTTGTATTATTAAGCAGATTTCGTGAATACAACTAGGGTGCCAAAAATGGCTCACCCAACAGAGAATATCCTCGGAAGTAGTACCTCTATCCAGAGACAGATATTCTGGCAAATCAACAACCGGATGATCAAACTCCACAACGACTCCGACTGTTCCCTATGCTGGACAGCGAAAGCTGCACCAAGCACTGCTTGAAACCGCGTCACTCCTCCAGGAGCTACATCACCCTCTCCTGGCTTAGAATCTGCTGATCTGCTCTCAGTCTACCCCACAAAATCTCCCCAGCGCGACATCTACGTCACTTGCGTCAACCTCTATGGCTTCTGTGTCACCTGTCCTTTGCGTCAGCCCTTCTAGGGCCTGCGTTGTCTCTCCCGACACTGCGCTGCCTCTCTGCTATGTATTCTTCAACCTTGGATGAAAATCCCTTGCTGAACTGCCCCTCACTGCAACTCTGATCACTAAATCGATTTCCTCAGCAAACCTCGCCCCAGAAAATCGAATTTTCTTGATCACTTGGTGTATCTCCAATTGACCCTCAAGACTCCTCTTATACTTTTCTTATTGAGTCTTCAACGACCGAGATTAAGTCCCTAATCAATGGCTAATATTAGAACTGGCTTGATCCTTGTCACTTAGAACTTTCTCACCCATATTTTATTAATACACAATATTTTTTATTTCTCTAAACGATTTCTGGGTCTTGGATATCTCATGAGCCTTAGCCTCTCCACCAAATTTCATGGCTAGAGCATATCCGATGCTACCCAAAATCAACACTCCCTCTTAGCGAGGAATGTGCTCTAGCAATGCTTCACCATAGAAGCATCACACTGATCTTCCGCATCGGTCCTCTGTGTTGATGCTTTGCCTGCTGCCCCACATCCACTGCACTATTGCTTCTTGTACTGCTGCCCATGACACTCCCACTGCCGCTGCTACATCTGTACTGCAGCTCCCTCTGAAAATGTTGCCTCATGCTTCCCATAGCATTGTTGAAGCTAACTGCTGCACTGCAACTCAGATACCGAGAAGTAAGTAACTGAATTCACCTAAACACTGACATCTTGGTCAGTCTGGAAGCCTCGTGATGCTGAAGCTACCTTTGCTACTATCCTGTGCTCCCTCTGCTATCACTGCACTGTTGCAACCTCTTTTGTGCCTCTCGCACTGCTGTAACCTTCACTGTGCTGCTACAGACTTTTGCACTCAAGCATTGCCTTGTCGCTTCATCACACCTTGCTCCACCCGACACCTGTCATCATGCTACTGTCTTTAAGGGCTCCCGTAGCCGGATGTGATCCAAGAGTTTGGGCACCTCAAGGATCTTGCCCGTCTTCCGTAGTCCTCTCGACTACAACTCCAAGTCTTCTATCCTCCTTGATTCAAACTCTCTTACCACTACTCCTCGCCTTGGTCAATCTCCTGAGCTCTTCCTGTCGAAGAGATGCCCACACCTCCTCCCAACCGGGGAGTGTCGCTTTGCCCAAAATGCTTTGGACAAATGTCTCCCACTCCTCGGAGAGTGCATTCAGGGCAATCCTGACCATGAATTTTGGATCCGATGTAGACCCCACGGAAGTAAGCTGGTCGTGAATCCCTTGCAACCTGTGATAAGGAAGGGATCTATCTCCTCCCCTTTTTGCATCTGGTATGACCTCAGCTGATTCTCCAATAACATATTCTGTTGCATGGAAGAGCCCTGGTATAAGGTGGTCAGGGTCTCCCACATCTCCCTTGTTGTTGTCTTCTCAACAATATGTGGTATTACATGATCCTTGACCCCGTCTAGGATCATGCATTTCGCCTTCTCCTGGGCCTCCTCATACTTCTCATTAGCATCAGGGTCAATTGGGACAACTACTGTTTTCAAGGCATAGTCCTTGATGCGATGTTTATCCAGGATTGCCAGGATCCTGGCCTTCCAGATGACAAAATTGGAAGCCCCGTCCAGTCTGTCCTGATCCCTCAATCCGTTCACTGCCATCTCTGCTCCTCTTCTCTAGACTCCCTCTGAGTCCTGATTTCCCTCTCGAAAATCCTTCTGCCAATCGTTGAATAACTCCTCTCCAATCCTCCTTTGCTGTTGCAACCTGGATCTAGATTTCTTGGCTAGAAATTTGTCGAGGTAATGCTTCCCTTTGCCTTGGTTTAGTATCCTTAGACACTGTTCTGCACCGACAGAAACAATGTCCCACCAGCTCCACAAATCAAAATCTGCACAGCTCCCATAGCCCCGACAACTCGAAGAATCTGAGCCCTTTAGGCTCTGCGCAATCTTTGCATGGGCTGAATCTGCTCCTCCCGGCCAACTGTGCCAATCCTTCCTGGCTCAGAAGGATGACGTGGCTTTGTGTGAGCTTGATTGACCTCCTCTGCATCTGCGCTAGCCTTGATGGTTGACGTAGCTACTGCATGGGCTCCTCCCAGCCACTGCGTCTTCCTTTCTCGGCTCAGAATGTTGACGAAGGCACTGCGTGAGCCTCTCTGTCACACTCTTTGCACCGCGTCACTCCTCCTCTTGCCTCTTCAGCTCCGGAACAACGCTGTCTCTCGGGACAACTGCTTCTCTACTGCAAATTCTTAGATTTCTCGGCTGGTGTCTTCAGTCGCCTATGATCTGCAATTGCTTTGATACCATGTGAAAATTCCTGAATCTAATACATCAGAAACCCCTACTGCAATTACTGGTTTACAATCTCCTACTTGTTCTTTACGTTGACAAGTTATTTAATTGCATAAACATCGAAGTAAACACTATTGCAACCTTCACAATTATACGAATCATGCACTTAAATAAATAGAGACAATAACACAATGGACAACGTTATTTTTGGACAATCGTCCCTAGAAAAACCCAATTTGGGAAAACCGGTGCAACATATAGAGGGTTTGTATTATTAAGCAGATTCGTGAATACAACTAGGTGCCAGAAATGGGTCACCCAACAGAGAATATCCTCGATAGTAGTACCTCTATCCGGAGACAGATATTCCAGTAAATCAGCAATCGAATGATCAAACTCCACATCGACTCCGGTTGTTCCCTGTGCTGGACAACAAAAGCTGCTCCAAGCATTGCTTTGGAACTGTGTCACTCCTCCAGGAGCTGAGTCACCCTCTCTTGGTTCAAATTTGCTGATCTGCTCTCAGTCTGCCCCATAGAATCTCCCTAGCGCTGTCTCTGAGGCCCAACGTCAGCCTCTATGGCTTATGCCTCACCTGCGTCAGCCTTCTGCGTCCTCTGTGTCAACTCTTCGGCCTCTGCGTCAACCCTTATAGGGCCAGAGCTGTCTCTCCCAACATTGCGCTACCTCTCTGTGATGTATTCTTCATCCTTGGATGAAAATCCCTTGCTGAACTGCCCCTCACTGTAACTTTGATCACTAACTCGATTTCCTCAGCAAACCTCGCCCTAGAAAATCGAAATCTCTTGATCACTTGGTGTATCTCCGACTGATCCTCAAGCCTCTTCTTATACTTTTCCTGTTGAGTCTTCAACGACTGAGATTAAGTCCCAATCAACGGCTAAGATTAGAACTGGCTTGATCCTCATCACTTCGAACTTTCTCACCCATATTTTATTAATACACATTAATATTTTTCATTTTCCTAAGTTTAGACTTAAGAACTCATTAAAAATATTAACTATTTTAATAACTATTCATTTGGGTGGAATTTCTCCAAACGATTTCTAGGCCTTGGAGATCTCATGTGCCTTAGCCTCTCCACCAAATTTCATGGCTAGAGCACATTCAATGCTACCCAAAATCAACAGGAAGGGCCAAATAGGCCTAAACAAGGTGTTGGAAGTGTCTTCTAGGATAGCAAGTTGCATAGGCTTTTAGAGAGAAGGAGGTCATTGATTTCTGAAGGAGGTTTGACATGGGCAATAGATGTGCCCTAACCAACAATCAACCTTCAAAAGGTATGCACAACAATAAGGTATGTATATTTGTTTTATGGATAAAGGGTCTTAAATGCATTAGGGTTTTGCTGCATGTTTTGAATGGTAAAAGAATCTAGGGTTTGGAGGCTTCACCTTGTTGAAGATTTTTGGTTTCTAGTGATTGTAAACCCTAGATAGGTCTTGGATAAGAAAACCCTAGTTAAGTGAAAAACAATAACCCTAACTGATTTGTTCACTCATAGAAGCCCTAGCTTTTGTTATCCAGGGTTTGCAATAGATAATCTATGGTATGTGGTAAACTTGATCAAGGATGGAATTGAAATCTAAGATATGATATCAAAACCCTAGGGTTGATGTTTCTATGAGAAATATCAAAGGAATTTAGGGTTCGTGTCTAAGAATCCTAGGAGAATATTTTCTATGAAAACCATGAAACCCTAGTCGATATCATTCTCTTGTACTTGTTTTTTGCTTGGTCGTACTTGTCCGTAAATGTTGCAAGTACATAACAAAGGAAGCAAAATGAGAAGGATGGATAAGCAAAGCAATCCTTATGCTTGGTAATGATAAGCATGATGGAAGGAGGGAACTGTAAGGACCTTGAAGAAACTGATGCTAACAAGGTCATCAAAGGAGTAAGCATGTATCATTATGGAATCTTGTTTTAGTATGGCATCATAGATAGAAGCATGTGATAGTAGCATATTTAAGTCTACTTGTTTGAATTTCTTGAAATCATCTAGTCCTTTAAGAATGAAAAGCATAAGTATTCATCCTTATATTGTCTAACATTGTTTTAGAGGAAGTCATTTTGCTAAGGTGGATCATCATGATCCTGTAAGAGTCATCATCGTTGGAAGGCTCTTAGAAGAAGCATTATGACAAGATTAGTACATATTCCATATTGTATGGAAACAATACTTTGAAAAGGATGAAGGAATGCAGTTGGTGAAGTTGCAAGCTCATTATGAAATACATATAGCTAGATGATTGTGTGAAAGATTAGGAATGCATGTTTAAAAGTAACCTTTAGGTAGGATTCATATAATCCTGGAAGAAAGGTTGGTCACATGCATAGTGAATCTTTCATTTGATTATATGATGCCTAAGTAGATGAATTTGACTTACTCTAGAATGGATAGAATGCTAAGACTTTCTCGCTAGAATATATTTACTAATGATCAACATCAAATACAATCTCTGGAATCAAATAGTAACTTGGTAATCAAGTTTGATCCTTGGGCACTCTGTTGCATGATTGAAGATTCACATGGAGATGGACCATAAGGATGTTGATGATGAGAAAGTTTTCATGATGAGGTAGGTAAGTTTGATAGTTAATTGTCGGTTATCTGATTAACATATTGTTTTGCTACCTGGAAGAATGTTGCAGGATGACAGTTGAGGCAAGTTAAACTGTATGGAATGTATGAAGACTATTAAGGAAAGCTCTATATTGGTACCTGGCAACTGTGAAGTCGAGATGCATTCATCTTGGGATTGAAAGGTAGCAGTACGAGAAGATAACCTAAAGGTCAAGAGAGATCACTTTCTTGAGGAAGCTATGATTAGCTGGAAACTTGGGAAGGCTCAATATAATGCCTTCATTGAAATTGACAAGTTGAAAGTGATGTGCAAAATTAATGACCTGGAACTTGTCACAAGATTAAAGAAGATGGCTCCATGATACCTCGAAAGGAAGTAGGCTCGATACGACGAGATGCAGAGAAAAGACCTTGAAAGGAAGCGGGCTCGATACGATGAGATGCAGAGAAAAGAGGGAGGCAGGTAGCTATGAAGTATTGGTAGTTGATACTCTTATGAAGACAAGCTAGAAAGCTTGTGGATATGACTTCCCAATTAGAAAGGAAGTCAGGAATCTCCTCTAGATTTGAGAGGGAGTGAAGGAGTCTCCTTGAATAGGAGCAAGGATCTATTCTCAAGTTAAAAGGAGAATAGGGATATCCTCTCTAGGTTGAGAGGGAGTGATGTTGAACATCACATGTGCATTCTCTGCTTCATGTGTCAAGCACTTGACCAAGACTAACAACCGTAAGTCTAAGTGAAGGCCTTGGAGAGAGAATGGTAGAGGATTGGATAAGCATCTGTGGTTTCCTTGAGGATAGAACATCCAAGAAAGGAAAGGGATCGACACTCTTTGAGGATGTGATAGGTATCCAAGATAAGAGTGGGTGAAGAGGATCAATATTCTTTGAGGATTCAGGGCCAAGAATCCAAGATAAGAATAGTCCTAAAAGGACATACTTTGTGGACATTCGGATGGGGTATGTGCCTTGTAGAGGTAGTGCGGTATCACATGTAAAGCCTCCCAAAATAATGCTCTTGAATAAAGTAGAGCTTGTCTATTTAGGCCTCAAAGCCAATGCTAGTTGATCATAATGTTGATGCTTATAGTTGTCTTATCAATTCGATTATTCTTATTAGAACTTTTCAAAGGGAGTACTGTCCTTGTACCAGTGGGACAATTATGAATACCTACCTAGTTAAGATGGAGTGTTGAAGAATGTAACTAGTTTCGTTTTCCATAATTGCCATTTGACTCTTGTCATGATGTAATTCTTATGTATCTATCAAAAAAAGAAAGAAAATGATGTAAAGAACAAAAGAAAATTTTTTTGTCACTATGTCAAGCATCCATTGAATGCTCCTAGGGTTTTTCATGAGTCAAGAGTCCTTGTCATATTGTAAAAGACCCTTGCGGGCACTTGGATCAAGAAAAAGAAAAATTATTTTGAATTTGAAGTGTCTAGAAAGCTCCAAAAGCACCAAGTCGGCCAGCCAAGAAGAAGTCGGCCTAGAGAGGGCTGTTCGAGCCTCTTGGAAGCCTATAGAAGAAAGGCACTTCAACCTATTTGGTTGACATTCAAGCATACACATCTGTAGTTTGATCTGCAATGAAGAAGAGGCGCGAAAGTCCTAGAAGACAAGGAAGAAGGCTAGCAAAGAAGTAAGAAACCCTAACAGGAGAGAGACAACCTGAAATTTAGCTTTCTGTAGCTCATATGTGCGAGTACCCTAGGGTTTCTAGGGTTACCTCAGGACCGAATTGCAGGAAGTGGTGCAGACTGTCTTGGCATGGACAAAAGGCTAGAAGAGCCTTCATTTTGAAGGGATTTTGCCTCGCTACCCTTGGAGATTTTTGTCTTGTATTCTGAAGGAAGTTTGGCTGGTTGACTTGGTCCTTGGAGGTAGCTATGATCTAGGGTTTGGTCTTGGAAGTCTCCTTTGAAGTTGATTCTATAAGAAGAAAAATTCTTTCTGGGTTTTCCCCTTGGAGGGGCTTTGGAATGGCTTGGAGCCTATATCTTGTGTTCATTGTGTATTGTTGTGATCTTTCTGGTTTGGCATTTATTTGATGATAAGAACATGAGCATAATAAACAAGAAGAATATAAATCACAAATAACTGTCATGAATGGAAAAGAGTAAATAAATGCTGCCCTTATCTATTTTCCAACAATACTTTGTAAGCTTTTCTTCTCTTCTCAGTAATCTTATAGTTATCTTTTATTCTGAAGCATTAAGGTGCATTGTTTCTCTTCTATTTGTGTATGCTATTTATTCATGTATTTCTGATATGCCTTTATTGCTTCTCAGGCATCTCATGGATTTATGAAGACACATAAATGGAGGGAAACAATCGGAGCTTTTATAAATGTGGAAGCATCTGGCACAGGAGGAGTTGGTGAGCTTCAAGTAGTTTCTCTGTATCTTTTGAGTTTGGACCTTATAATCTTATGCTTCAAGGGTTTGGATTTGTATTATAATTTCTGGCAGACTAACTATCATGTGACAAGCTTCTCTAGTAACCTGTGTTAGGAACAATATGATTGATTCTATTTTAGGTAGAACTAAATTAGAAAAAGCTGGGCTGGTCTTAAACAGATTTTCAACATTATGTAGCCAGTGGACGATAGTCAGCTTGTAGTATGAATTTTCTAAGCATCTTTCTGTCCATCTGTGGAACAAATAATGCTTTGATTATTGCTCGTCCTCCTTTCTTTTGATACTTCCTTGGCTGCCTTTCTTTAACCAATTTTTTGTGAAGAGTTAACATGGCCACTCTTTCCTCTTTCGCATATTGTCTAACACAATTATATTTTTTGCTTGATAAGGTTTCTTGACATTTTTGTTAAAAGCTATATAACCTTTATGAGGTAGAGGATTTAAATCTACTTTTCATTTCATTGACTTGTAAGTATGAGATAGGTGATGTTGTTTGCTGTCTTTAACAGATTTAGTTTGTCAATCCGGTCCTGGATCATGGCCTTCTTTGGTCTACACCAAGTCAGCAGTTTATCCTATGGCCCACAGTGCAGCACAGGTTTTCTCATTTACAATCCCAATAGCATATGAGATGTATATTTTCCCTTGTATGTTATTTATATTCACCTGTTTGAAAGATAACATTGCATTTTTCTATAGGAATGCATAACTCTTCTGTTTTTTAAGGCATGCAATTAGGTGAAATATTTTATACATAGATTGTTTAGAACTGTAAATGCTTATCATTCTCTAAGATGTTCATCACAGCCTTAAAATATCTCGATGCCAATTTGTTTTGAAACTGCAAAAGGTTGAATTTTGAAGTATCATCAAGTGATAAAGTGGCACACACACATTTTTGTGAAAAAATATGGTTTCTTTTTTTACTTATTAGTATATTCTTCTAATGTATGGTTGAGCTTGTATGGTCAGATCCACTTTACCATGTATAGTGCAGGGTCTTCCTGTTCTTTTGAATGGATTAATTTTCAATTTGTAGTCATGCTAAGAGGGAAAAGTAACATGTATTAAGCAAATTGCAACTGTTAAAATCCCAATTATTCATTTGGTCCATGCATGGTATGATGATCTTTTTAAAACACTTGTTATCACGTGGAAATACCTTTAAGCCAAATAACCCAATGGTGTCAGGATAACTATAAGGAAGTACGTCCTTGTGGCCGATCAAACTTCCTCTCACTTCCAAATTGGTTCATGGCAATTGGAGGTGGCATTGCTATATGATTTGAGGCCTCTACCTAGAATTCGTGTGGGGAAATAACACCTGAATTTGCAATACAACTTGCTGATTTGCAATAAAATTCTCAAAATCTGCAGTAATCTTCATTTATTTCTGTGATAAAAGTTGCGGAGAAACCAACGAAGTTGAGAAAAAACGTAAAGCAGGGTTGCGCCTCCGAATCCGCTCCCGGAGCGCGCTCGGAGCGGGAGAAAATTGGCAATGACTCGGGAGTGCGCTCCTGCAAAAAAAATCGCTCCCTGGCTTTTTTGCAATATTTTTTTCTTTTCACAAAGTTGTTCCAAACACAATTTTTTTCAAAGAAACAAGAGTTTTTGAGTGGGGCAGCCTAATATTCAAGCCCATGGCCCTAGTATTGAACTGCAATTCATAGTAATGTTAAATTCTCCTTTATCTTTCATTTTTATCCTTTTACTTAAGTTTTTAACATTACCATGAAATTATTCAAGATGTTTGAGAGTGGTTCCAACTTCATTGGATTTTATATGGAGAAAGTAGAATTTTAGATTTCACTCAAAATCTTGTAGACTTATCAGTTTTTCAGGATTGTGGGAATTGCAATGTTTCCATTGGATTTTGTCATGTACTAGGATATGTGTTAAAATTGGCAACTAGGGCCAAACTCCATGTGGGTCATCTTATTAATGGCAGCTGATATTTTTCTTGGATCCCTCTCATCGAGAGGTGTAGGATTGATTTAAAGATTATCAAATTCCGATAAGTATTCATGGAGATATGAATTTATTTGTGTTATGGGCAATTCATCAAGGTCGGCCAGCAACCAAATATACCCCACTTGTGCTCAACGTTTTAGTATAAATAAAGGAGGACTTCAAGTCATTTGATATCATCTCTTGTGATCTCACTCTCCACTTGTTTGGGTTTTTAGTGGAAGAGGAGGTCTAGAGGAGATGCCTTCTATGCAGCCCTAAAGAAGGGTCATCTAGGAGAGCCCTAGCCACAGATCTAAGAGGCCCTAATCTGCAGCTAGAAGAGCCCTAATCTGCAGCGAAAGGGAGTCCTAATCCGCAGCTAAAGGGAGCCCTAATCCGCAGCAAAGGGAAGGCCCTAACCAGCAACTAGAGGAGGCCCTACGCTGCCCTACCTAAGGGTGATATGGATATACCCTAGCCGCAGCAACCTAGAGTCTGGACAACGTGGGAAAACAGGGATCCGAAGTCTGCTACAGGAGGCTGAGTGGCTGAGGTAAGTGCGGATAGTCTTAGGGCTGGAACAGTGATATAATCAGGATCTGAGTTTGCTGTGAAGAGGGTTGAGAAGGCTGAATGTTAGGCCAAGTTCCTAAGGGTCAAACACGTTGCTGTTTGGAAGTTATTTTGGCACATTTTCGGAGGTCTGTTGCTACAACAATCTGTTGTGCTAGGCCGCAGGCCATAGCACACAACTAGAGGCTGTGTGAGGGTTGTCAAGGGTGGACAACACCCTAAGCAAGCAGCGTGGGTGAGGAGGAGACCTATGAGGGTATGCCGTAGCCCTTAAAGGGTTAGTTTGTTGACTATGGGATGAAACCAGGGCTGCTGGAAGCGCCCTAACCAGGTGTGCAACAAACAATTGTGCAAACAAATGACAGCATGGCCTAATTGGACTATTTGGGCATGTTGGTGTAGCTGGACATATTATGGGACAACAACTAGTACAACATAGTGCTATCAGCATACAGTGATGGGTAGCAATGCAGCATAATGTAAAAAGGGTGCAGCATGACGTGATGCATAACACAACACTATGTATGATGCAACTACATGATTGGATGCAGTGATGATGAGTGCAACATAGAGTGTAGATCCGTGATGGGAGCAGCCCAGTGATTGGAGAAGCACAGTGAGAGGAGCAACAACATGAAGTGCATGGCATGGTCATTAGGTCTAGCACTGTGATGATGAGTGTAGCATGGTGCAGCACGTTGAGGTGCAACACATGGACGAGATGCAGCAACACAATGATAGGTGAAGGAGTTACCTTGGAGAATCAGTTGAAGCAGCATGTCTTCAACTGATCTCATGTAGAGATGATCTATTCTCTTATCTAGAAAGTCAAAGTGTTGACTTCTGTTGTAAATGTACTATCTTCTCTCTCTCTCTCTCTGCTGAACTATTGAAGAACATAGAAGAAGAATTGATCAAGGGTTTCCCCACATTGGGGTTTGTCCTTGGTTAGCGCCACATATTGTGTCCTCTTGTCTTGGCTTGTCTTCTGCGATTTATGTTTATGTTTTATCTGATGTGTACTTTAATGCTGATGTGATTGCTAATCTGGAAAAGATATTGAGCTAACTGTGAAAATTGAAATAAATTGCTCTAAGCATAGAACATACCTAAACCTAACATGGTATCAAAGCTGAAGTGAAGACAATGCCCAAGCAAGAGTGAAAGAGCAATCATTGAAGACAGTTAGGAAAGGACAAAAGGATCAATGGGTTCCTCATCCCTCTTCATATTCACCAAGGGTGAAATCGAAGTAGAGAATATTATCAGAATATCGCAGCGGAATATGGCCTACCTAAAGATCACTTCATTGGGAAGACCGGATCTCAGGGTGGAAGGAAAGGCAGATAACTAGTTCGGCCATTATGTGAAGAAGTGTCCGAATGGCAGGGACACATCACTTGATGATGATAACAATCATTCCAGGGACATCTTCAATGGTCAGAGGAATGACAAGTAATGCATGTCATTAAGGAAACGACTGACTCTTCAGAGAAAGCAAGGAACCCCAAATATGAAGAATCAAATGTTGTTTCTGATAAGATAAAGAAGCACTATCTTGTATTGGCCCTCTCCTTCAGATTCTTTGGGAATCTGGCTTATCGATTATAGTGCTTCAAGGCACTTCATCAAATAGAAGGGTGCTCTCTCTAATTTGGTAGAGATGGAAACAATCGTGGGATTATACTTGGAGCTGATGCCACCTATCCCGGAAAGGGTGTAGGGAATGTTACCCCGTAATTGAATGAGGGTAATTCGATTCATTTACAGAATCTCTTTTATGTACCTGATCACAAGAAGAACCTGGAGTCCATTTCGGCAATGGAAGTCAAAGGTTTTAGGGTGGCATTCATCGATGGAAAGGTATGTGTTTAAAAATGAAAATTTCAAAGATGCTTTTACTCATGGGTTCAGGGTTGGCAATTTGTGTCAAGTTACAGGATGGTCCATTGGGGATCATGACATATCTCATCTATAACACCTGAGATCTACTTTATGAGGCCCTAACTGATGTGAGTCAGATGGTGACTCGGATACCTGAATTCAAGAAAAGCATGAAGGTACATGTCTGAGATGTACCGAAGGAAAATCTTACAAGGGGACCATTCCCCTCATGTAGCAGGTCCATAGGTTTGGAACAACCCGAGGGGTTTGAGATTCATGATTGGGAATCTCATGTATATAGGTGGAAGAAAGCCCTCTATGGCTTGAAGTAAAACACCCTGGGCCTAATATGAGAGGATTGATAGCTGTCTGATGAAGCTGAGATTCACTAAAAGTGAAGCCGATCCAAACCATTATTTGAAGATTGTGGATGATAGAACTCTCATACTAGCACCTTCTGAGAAACGACCTATTTCTGACAGGTGCAGACCCTCCCACTTGCAGAAGTAAGAGGGAGTTGGATTCCAGATATGGAATGGTAAATTGCAAGCTCGTGACTACCTCGAGGATCTTAACTTTCAGAAGCTATATGGTGGTGATGCCGGACCAGATTTGGGAAATGCCTCTAAGTTGCATAAACTCATATGCATTGATGTTCTTGGTGAACTTCCGTCTTTATATATGCTTTGCAGTTAGCATAGTGAGCTCATATTTGGTTGAGCCTCACTAGATTGGTGCCAAGAATCTTCTGAGATATCTTTAGGGCACAATCTCTCATGGATTGAGATACATTGCCGGAAATATGAAGCTGCATGATTATTCGAATGCTGACTGGGCAGGCAGTGTGGAGGATCACTAGAGCACTTCTCTATGTTGGTTCTCTCTAGATTCTGCTTCGATATCATGGATGAGCAGGAAGCAGAAGTCGGTTGCTATAAGCACCGCCGAGACCGAATACATAGCTATGAGTATGATCTCGTGTGAAGCTGCTTGGTTGTGGAAGCTCTTCAGTGAGCTGTTTGTACACATGATGAATACCACTGTTATTCTTTGTGACAACCAGGGGGGATTCGATTATTGAGGAATCTCGTGTTTGATGATTGCTCCAACAGATAGACATCAGATACTACCTTATCTGGGATATGGTAAGTCAATGAGCGAGGAGGCTCCATAGCATTGAGACTGATGTACAGGTAGCAGACACTTTGTCAAAGCCCCGGGGAAAGGTCAAATCTTTGATTTTCCCAAACGACTTGGAGTCATTGAGAGACCTTCGTATAAGGGTCTTGCATGTTGCATGCATTGAGCTCTGGGAGGCTTGGGGTACTTACTGGAGCGACATATGACCATAGGGCGACTCACCCTCCCCTGGTGGTGCTCTATGTACAGGGTGACAGGACCCTCACAGGTTCAACCTTTCCCTGTGATACCTC
The DNA here is from genome assembly GCA_031772625.1 of Pinus tabuliformis. Classification (NCBI taxonomy): domain Eukaryota; kingdom Viridiplantae; phylum Streptophyta; class Pinopsida; order Pinales; family Pinaceae; genus Pinus; species Pinus tabuliformis. The sequence continues at coordinate 631,324,972 of CM062820.1, read as the reverse complement.
GTGGCGACTATGGAACAGGATGATTAGTTCTCCTGTGGGCCGTGATGATTAGTTCTCCCGTGGCAACTATTGATAGGATGATTAGTTCTCCTGTGGATCGGGATGATTAGTTCTCCCGTGGCGACTGTGGGACAGGATGATTCGTTCTCCTGTTGGCAGCATGATTAGTTCTCCTGTCGAGGCATCCTACCCATGCAGTCTGAGACTCATGGGAAGTACCTCTCATCTGATCAATGAGTAGGGAAATGGGGTTAGGGACCATACTAGTACTATCGATGGACGCATCGTTGTATCTATCGTACTCCCTATGCTAGGATGACCTCCATTGATCTAGGATCAGTATGAGTGGTTTGAGACACTCTCTTGTGATATTGATCTGGGATCAATGAAATTGACTTTGGGTCAGTAGAGAATAGTATGAGATATTCTCGATCAGTTCTTCTTCTTCATGGTTCAGCAGAGCAAAACTGAGCAGAGCTCAACAGAGCAGAGTAGAGCAAAGCAGAGCAGTGCAGGGCACTGATGGTAGAGATAATATAGTCGGACATATGGATCAACGGATGGAGTTCTCCCTAGTTGAGAGGGAGTGTTAAAATTGGCAACTAGGGCCAAACTCCATGTGGGTCATCTTATTAATGGCAGATCATATTTTTCTTGGATCCCTCTCATCGAGAGGTGTAGGATTGATCTAAAGATCATTCGATTTCGATAAGTATTCATGCAGATATGAATTTATTTGTGTTATGGGCAATTCGTCAAGGTCGGCCAACAACCAAAAATACACCACTTGTGCTCAACGTTTTAGTATAAATAAAGGAGGACTTCAAGTCAATTGATATCATCTCTTGTGATCTCACTCTCCACTTGTTTGGGTTTTTAGTGGAAGAGGAGGTCTAAAGGAGATGCCTTCTACACAACCCTAAAGAAGGGTCATCTAGGAGAGCCCTAGTCGCAGACTTGTAGGAGATTTGGCTGCAGATCCAAGAGGCCCTAATCCGCAGCTAGAAGAGCCCTAATCTGCAACCAAAGAGAGCCCTAATCCGCAGCTAAAGGGAGTCCTAATCCGTAGCTAAAGGGAGCCCTAATCCGTAGCAAAGGGAAGGCCCTAACCAGCAACTAGAGGAGGCCCTACACTGCCCTACCTAAGGGTGATATGGATATACCCTAGCCGCAACAACCTAGAGTCTGGACAGCGTGGGAAAACAGGGATCTGAAGTCTGCTACAGGAGGCCGAGTGGCTGAGGTAAGTGCGGATAGTCTTAGGGCTGGAACAGTGATATAATCAGGATCCGAGTTTGCTGTGAAGAGGGCCGAGAAGGCTGACTGTTAGGCCGAGTTCCTAAGGGTCAAACACGTTGCTGTTTGGAAGTTATTTTGGCACATTTTCGGAGGTCTGTTGCTACAACAATCTGTTGTGCTAGGTTGCAAGCCATAGCACACAACTAGAGGCTGTGTGAGGGCTGTCAAGGGTGGACAACACCCTAAGCAAGCAGCATGGGTGAGGAGGAGACCTATGAGGGTATGCCGCAGCCCTTAAAGGGTTAGTTTGTTGACTGTGGGATGAAACTAGGGCTGCTGCAAGTGCCCTAACCAGGTGTGCAACAAACAGCTGTGCAAACAAATGACAACATGGCCTAATTGGACTATTTGGGCATGTTGGTGTAGCTGGACATATTATGGGACAGCAGCTAGTACAACATAGTGCTATCAACATACAGTGATGGGTAGCAATGCAACATAATGTAAAAAGGGTGCAGCATGACGTGATGCATAGCACAACACTATGTATGATGCAGCTACATGATTGGATGCAGTGATGATGAGTGCAACATAGAGTGCAGATCCGTGATGAGAGCAACCTAGTGATTGGAGAAGCACAGTGACAGGAGCAACAACATGAAGTGCATAGCATGGTCATTAGGTCCAGCACTGTGATGATGAGTGCAGCATGGTGCAACACAGTGAGGTGCAACACATGGACGAGATGCAACACAATGATAGGTGAAGGAGTCACCTTGGAGAATCAGTTGAAGCAACATGTCTTCAACTGATCTCATGTAGAGATGATCTATTCTCTTATCTAGAAAGTCAAAGTGTTGACTTCTGTTGTAAATGTACTATCTCTCTCTCTCTCTCTCTGCTGAACTATTGAAGAACATAGAAGAAGAATTGATCAAGGGTTTCCCCACATTGGGGTTTGTCCCTGGCTAGCGCCACATCTTGTATCCTCTTGTCTTGGCTTGTTTTCTGTGATTTATGTTTATGTTCTATCTGTAGTTTACTTTAATGTTGACGTGATTGCTAATCTGGAAAAGATATTGAGCTAACTATGAAAATTGAAATAAATTGCTCTAAGCATAGAACATACCTAAACTTAACAGTATGGAACTCATATTTAATCAAGAGCGCCAAGCCCTCTATGTACCTTGATGTTAGTGACATTGGTTGTTGAACTCCATTATCATGACCCTACTAAACATGTACCCATCACTCAAGCAAAATCTTGACTTGACATGCTACTCTTTTTCTATCTTACGTTAATGCTTAGAGGGTGATATTAATGACAAAAATCCCAAGGTAGACAATGATTTTGATGATATGTAGGTGTTTGTTGTAGCATGATTTTTTTGGATGCTAGAGGCCACCTAGAGCCTATTTATTGATGTATTTTCAGTTCAGAGATGGATTGCACTTGATGCTATTTTGGTTATGTGCACCCTTATATGCTATATAAATGAGAACTTGTAATTTGTGTACATGTGGTTGATGAATATTATAATTTCTAGATGATTGATGTTATCTGGTTTAATCCATGTTTTTATGCTTTTTATATCTAATTCATCATTCTACATGCTTTTGTTGACATATATGCATCAAAGTATAAAAATGTATATTATATAAAAATTCGCTCCTGACCCGAGAGCTTTTGAAAATGTCGCTTCTCGCTCCTGCTCCCGCTCCCAAGCAACCTTGACATGAAGAGAACACCTGAAATCAATGTTTTATAACCCTTACAAATTTGCAACTCAATTTGAAAACTGGTAATGATATTCTTGGAATTTTGCCTAGGAATCACTTGAAAATATTTTTTCTTATTGAACGTGATGCCTTGTAATTGGAATAATGGAGTGAAATGAAATTGAAAACTTGTGAGATGAAATATAACATTTGAATCTTACAAGTTTAGGGACTTCAGAAATAAAGTTTTAAACATGCAAGAACTATGCTACATAGAATTCTTTCATGCATGTGTTCTCATATATGATACTGGTCACCAAAAGATTTCAATTTAGTCTTCATTACTCAGAGTTGTAGAAAGAACAAAGTTCTGAACAAATAGGATACAAGTCAACACATTGTAGGATATTGGGGGAGAGGAAGAATCATGCCTAGACTTTCACAATGTCTTCACACTACTGGAAGTTCTAGTATGGTATAATGGTAGAGTATGCGGGAAATCCAACTTGTACAATACCAAGCGATGCTCAAGTCTCTTAGTCTGAAGCAGTGTTGCAGGAATACTCCCTCACCTCCCAAATGCACTAGACCCTGGAATTGTGCTGAATCTGAAGTCTACTACAACTTTGACTATCGTTGACCAACGTTGACTTTGACTTTTTGTTAAAATTGGCAACTAGGGCCAAATTCCACTTTGCACATCCTATTGGATGGAGATGATTTTTGCATTAAATTCCTCTTTTCGAGAGGACCAAAATCGATATAAAGATCGTCAAATTTGGATAAGTAAAAGTGAGTTTTTGAATTTATTCTCTCACACGAAAATTATCAAGGTCAGCCTTATCTCTATGTCGGCTCAACAGGTCCAATAGAAACGTCTCTTGACCCTCTACCGAATTGTATAAATAGGGGTGCCTCCACCTTCATTTGGAGACATCCTAAGAGCATTCTCACATGGATTTGCGCTGTGATTTTTGGTGTGGTTCTGAGGCAGGAAGATAGGAGGCAAGGAGCTTGAGCTGAATGAGGTATATTTCTGTTGGAAGGATTCAGATTCCTTGCAGACCTAGCCACAGATGTCTGAGGTCTTAGGCAGATCATGAAGGACAAGTTTTTGGACAGATTTTGAGGCTGACTTCCTTGCAGACCTAGGCCGCAGCTCAGGAGGAAGGTAAGAGGAATTCCTGTGCATATTTTAAGGGTTATATTCTCTTTGTTGAGGCCACAGGTTAGGACACCTTCTACAGTGAGTTAGAAGGTCTGTTTTGTGGGCCGAATGGGCTAGGAAAGCTCCTCTTCCCTAGCCGCATCTTCTCTTTGTACAACGCAGGTGAATAGAGGGTTTCTTCCATGTGTTTGGGCTGTTGATTGATACAGGAAAGTTGTAGGGTACGTTGAGGAGGAGCCTCAAAACCCTAGAATAAGTTTGGGTTCCAGATCTACAGCTGTTACATCACCATGTTGATCAGACTTGTCTGCCCAGTATAGAAGCCTTTCTTACAGCTGCTTTGTCTTCCATTGATCACCGGTTAAGGCAGAACTTGACTACCATTGTTTGAAGGCTGAATGGAAGAATTACCAGGGTTGCCTCTTTGTCATCGATTGTATTTTCTCCCTCTTTCTCTGCTGAACAATTGATATTAATAATAAGAAGATTTGATGAAGGGTTTCCCCATCTTGGGGTTTTTCCTTGGATTGAGCCATATCATTGTGTCCTCTTGTCTTGGTTTGTCTTCACCAATTAATTGTATATGTTCTTTCTTCAGTTACTATCAAAATGATAATAATTCATGTGATTGCTAATGGTTTAATAAATGGGCTAATATGGAATTCTGAAGTGACTGTCCTATGCAAAGAACATGAAATTTCAACATGGAATCAGAGCTAGGTTGAGGACAAGCCCAAGCAGGAGTGAAAGGGTAAGCAATCTGAACACACTATCCTTATTCCACCTCTGAAATTTGTCTTGTGCATTTGTGGATCTAAGGAACAAATCGTAGTTGGTATATGGCACAATCTTCTTGATTTAGAAAGGGAATTCAGATTGGGCATAATGTTTAGAAGACCTAATCTGAGGTCTGAAAGTGGTTAAATACCTGCGGCTAGGGCACATCTGAAAGAGATCAACACCTGTAGCTAGGACTCATTTTGGATCATACAGAAAGGGTCTTGTTTTATTCATGTCTGTGGCAATTTGGGGTTCGTTGCTTATCTTGTGCAGGCCTTCGCATTAAATTCTGAAGAAGACCGAGCCTTTTACATACATCTGAGCTTATATTCTTGCACATTACTGAACAACGAAGATATCTGAAGATAGGGTTTGGGTTTTTATTTGCATTCAGAAGTTTGGGATTCATTGGTTACTACAGTTGATTCGGTCTTGTTTCTTGACATCAAAATACAATTAAATTTTGTCATAAATGACATACCTCACAAGACTTTTAATTCTCTGCAGATTGGACAGCGAAAGAAAAAAAAGGGCATCATTACATTGTGGTCTGGACACCTAATCTGGCTTGCAGATCCCTGAAGAATTGTAGCCCTTGGCCTTAACAAGAACATCAATCACAAGTCAAGGTCACTCTGTGTAAAAGGATCAGTCTGAAGTTTTTTTTAAGACTGCGGCATGATTGCATCTTTTGGCCCTCTCTAGGGCACTAACCTTGTCACAAGGATTCTTCCAATGCACCTAGTTCTGCGGCCCTACTTGAAGATTGTTTTCTGCAGTAGTATTACTGAGCACTAACTGAAGTTCTATGCGACCTTATACAAATGTCATCCTGAAATTCTGGCATATCTCCTTGAGCATTGATATATGTACCTACTCAAGGTCAAGCTGACTTCAATTAACATTCATACAATGACTTAATGGAATGATATGAGCTCTGTATAAATCTGATGCAGGTCAAAGATCTTCGTTCCAAAATACTTCGGCTCATTACAGTGACAATAGTTCTCGGTCCATGTAATGTTCCCCAATTTTGTGCATGCAAAATTACTTAGGAGTTTTGCAATTTTGGAAATAATTAACAAGGGGACTTAAATTTCCCTAAGGAGACTTTATTAAAGAAGGAGAAAGGATGATTTTTTCTAGGCAAGTTGGATGTCACTTTAACCTTATAAAGTGGAGTATCATAAAGCAGTGTTGTGAAAAGCGCAATTAAATCGCGATTTAATGAAAAAATCGCGATTTTTTCAGCTTGCCGATCAAATCGCGATTTTTATACGAAAAAATCGCCTACTTTTTTTTGCTGATTTTTACTGAAAAAATCGTGCGGGGTCGGGACAGCGTAGTTTTTTAACGTTTTTTTGGGTTTTTTCATGCAATTTTTTTTGAAAGAAACAAATAATTTTTGAGTGGGGCAGCTTAATGATCAAGTCTAGGCCCTAGTATGGATATGCTATTCATGGTAAAAGTAAAAGTGACATTCTCCTTAATCTTCATTTTCATCCTTTTACTTAAATTTTTAACATTACCATGAAATGACTCAGGATGTTTGAGAGTGGTTCCAGCCTCATTGGATTTCATATGGAGAAAGTAGAATTTTAGATTTCATTTAAAATCCAGCAGACTTATCAGTTTTTCAGGATTTCAAGATTGGGAGATTGTAATGTTTCCAGGTGACACCACCTGCCCGGGCTACCCCTGCCACCAGTAGAGGACGTGGTCTACCTCCTATAGCTCCTACTTCTAGTTCTTTAGCTTCTAGAGCACATCAGACTCCACTGCCATCTCCACCAGCATAGGCACCAGCATCTACATCTAGAGGGAAAGGGAAAGCTGTGGCATTTTCTCGCAAGAGGGGCAGAGGAAATCAATAGGATTAGACTTTCATTTTATTGTATATGACATTATGACATGATGAGATATATTATCATATTTTTTGTTGATATTTTGAGGCTGAGTTGGGACTCAGGAGTCGGGACTTACTATTCAGGACATGATTCAATGTTATGTGTGATTTTAGCGCTAGAAATGATATTAAACATCTTATATATTAGTTTTTTTTATCATATTTATGTGTCAATGTATTTATTTTATGTTGTAGATGGTTTAGATATTAAAAAAATTGAAAAAAAATGAAGAAAAATGAATATTTTTGTACCAAACGATTTTTTCCCGATTTTTCTGATTCGTTCCCCGCGCCGATTTAATCCCGATCACGCTTTTCACAACATTGTCATAAAGTGACTTTATAAAATAAAAAGAAAAAAATAATAATAAAGAGGGAAAAGGGAAGGTGAAGATGAAAAGACAATCCTAAACTCATTAAAGAAGGGAATTGACGAGACTCTAATTCATGTTTATGAGAAAAAGTTTTTCGGCGTAAATCACATGATATTTTATTTGTTTACGCGTTTCGAACCAACCAGTGTGGTTCATCGTTAGGACAAGTTGAAGAATCAGATCTAGGCTGCATGTTAAATAGTCAGAGCAGAACATCCAACGACTATATTTGACCAGGCAACGGCTATATTGAACTGGTAGGCTAGACCGGCTAACGGCTATATTTGACTGGGAAACGGCTAGTCGGACTGGACCAAGGGACAGGGATAGGAGAGCATAACTATATTTAATTAAAAATTAATCAATAGGAATTAATCACATATATTTAAGTAAGATAAATAAATATTTAGTTAGTATCAAATAAAACTAGGTAATATATTAAATAAATAAATAAGTTAAAGTTACAGATTTAAATAATTATTAAATCAATAGTAAGTTAGTTATACTATTATTAAATTAAAAGGGGTTTAAATTTATATATAATTAAATAGTTAATGGGAAGTTAGTTTAAAACATATGTAAATAAGGTAACATATGAATTTACATTAAATATACATAAAAGTTATATAATTAAATATTTAGTTAATTAATTGTAAGTTAGTTTTATATTTAATAAAAATTAAAATTCTAATTGTAAGTTAGTATTGTTATATTTATTACCATAACCACTAATTGTTGTTAGATCTATTAATCGATCTTATTAATAAAGCTATTAAAATAAATTAATTTAAGTCTTATATAATAAGAATAATTCTTTTATATTTTAATTTTTGAATAAATTATTAGGAATTTCTCATCACTTTCTAATATTTATAATTTTTAAAAATATAAATTAATAAGTCATAAAACATATTATCATTTTAATTTAAGCCTAAATGTAGATTGAATTTCAATATCAAAATAATTATTTTTCTTTTTTATAATTAAGTTAAATTTTGTATATAAATAATTGTTTAAAATAAATTTAAATAATAAAGCCGTCTACTTGGAACAAAAAATTTGCTATTTAAATATCTTATACTATATAAACTAACCCACTAGAAGAGGATTATCAAGGAAGAATACCAAAGAGGATCAAAGAACTATGGCAAAAGAGAGCAGGTTAAAGGATAACAAGGGGAAACTTTCTTTATAAGAAAACTAGAACAAGCTATTAAAAGAGGGAGGGGAGGAAGGGAAGGACACGACTAGGAAGCGAGGGCTGGGACCCAACAACTACTGATCTTCCAACCGTCCTCTCTATTGAGATTGCTAGGCCTTTTTTCAATCTCAAGGGCTTCCCTAAATTTTCGGTGATGGAACTGCGAAACTCTAGCAATAACATTGGCCTCCTCAATACAAACATGATGTTTGGTCTTCTCCGCATGCTCTGCTAGTGCAGAAGACTTGGTTCTCCTATGTTTAAGGTCAGCTGCGTGCTCACTAATCCTCTGATTAATGGAGCGTCCAGTCTCACCAATACAGAGGTCCCACAGGAACAAGGAATAATATAGACACCTTTCATGTCCTTAGGGTCGATAGGATCCTTTACTGTTCGGAGGGACTTACAAATGGTGTTAAGGGGTCTAAAGGTTGAGGGAACATTATGTTTTTTAAGAATCCTCGCAATCTTATCAGTGGTCCCTTGCACAAACGGTAGATGGACACCTGAGACCCGTTCTTTAGGTTCTCTTTTAATTAATGAATTTTTGGTAGCTTTGAGGAAAGCCTTCCGACTCAAGTATCTACTATAACCATTTTCAACAAAGACATTAAGGAGATGGGATTTCTCTTTTTCAAAGCTCTTTTCATCAGAGATCCTTAGGGCACGAGTAGCGAGGGTGTTGAGAACGTCCAACTTTTGAGCCGGGAAATGGTGGGAACTGGCATGAAGATATTGCTCCGTATGTGTTTTCTTTCGAAACACTTGGTGGGAGAGGGAACCATCACTATTCTTTGAAATAAGAATATCAAGGAAAGGGAGACAACCATCAACTTCCTGTTCCATGGTGAACTTAATGGCTGAGGATTGACTCTAATTCATTCGAACATTGTGTGAGTTTGAAGAGAGAACTCTTGGAGAGAGTTGGAAGAGAAAGCTGAGGGCTTTGGAGCCCTAGTTGCCATAGCAGACTTCGGTGTTGCGATGATACCCCCTAGTCTGAGAGTGAAATCACTCAGATTTCACCATAGAGCTTCAATGGAGAACGAGATTTCTGAGAAATATTGAGGTACTCAGGCTTGATCAATTATTTTTATATCCTTATACTGTATTTCCCATCTCTTTGACAGGCTGGAAGACTTTCATGGGAGAATGGAGTACCAGAAATGAATTTGAGCCGACAAAGGAATAAGGGTGTTGGTGAAAGCTAATGTTCCTGCTCACTGAGACCCATGAGTTATCAGAAATCTGTGTGTACAGTATTGTGGAGCCAGCCAAGAATTTCTATACGAATATCAAAGAGTTATAATGTTGAGAATCATGAGTTTCTGGAGGAGAAGGGTTCGATTTTTCCTTGGAGAATAAAGGGAACGCAGACAACAGTCTTCTCTGGTCAAATTTGCAGCTGAGAAGGAGCGAAGCCACCATTAAAGACATGTCAAACACCTTGCTGCAATTTTGGAAGCTCTGTGAATAATTCTTTGCTGGTTCAAATAGTCAGTAAATAAGACTGTAGCTGTTCGGGTGATTTGAAGGGTAGCTACTTCAATGCAGGTGTGATTCCAATTTATCAAAGACAGAACTAGGTCATTCTATCGCTCCTGGTAGTTGCTATAAGGGCCTGTGTATAATCTCAGTTCAGATTAGAAGTAGTGGATGCTAAACAATGGCTGTCAACTAGCATGGACCTGTGCCTCCAATTCTGGGCAGCGTATTTCTCAACTAAGCTGGGAGCTGTCATTTCAGGTGGGTTATAATTGGTGGCTATCTCTATTGATGACTGTCTTCAAATATCAGGTTCCATATTACGGATTCCCTCACTGTATGTTTAGATTTCCATAAAAAGAATTTATTCTGTGGGCTGCCTTATTATATATCAGTGTTGTTGTGAATTTTTTGAGCACATATGGTGAATGTATAATTGCTTTCTTGAATGCTGGATGGTGCCTGTATGTTGAACGTATTGCTCATGAAACCACAGTCTTATAGAATACCTACAGCGGAGTGCAAATTAACACAACTCACACCCAAAACTCAAAATTTTTTTAGAAAAAAATCAGAATTTAACAAGGCAGAATATTACAGTCCAGCTCAAGGTCAAATTTTTTATGGTTACATTTGACCATTTCAAATCCATATATTAAAGTCCGAGTTTTTTTTTATATGGCCTTGATTATGCTTTGAAATAACAATTCCTTGTGATCATCTGAATCAAGTTCCTACAGTTCCAGTTTAAGCCAACACAAGTGATCCCGTCATTGAAGCAGTTGCAGCAGTGTAAGCTGGTTAGGGTTTACAGTTTGCATTGGCGTTGCACATTGATCCTCAATAAGAAGTGGTTCCCAAGCAGCTGAGAGAGGCATATCACAAGCAATTATCATCAGCACTTTTGACAACAGTAAAGAAGTTTCATTATTTGAACATTTGAAAATGGCATGATACTTATTAAAGGGTCTCATTGACAACATTGAAGACAACAGTGTCTCGATACAGTTATTGACCTATTGATTTTAACATATGTCAGAACTGAGGTTGAGTAGAGGGTACTTGACAAACTTGGTACAGTGAAGCAGAGCATGCTGATGTTAGGGTTTGTTGCACCATGTTAGTCTGCCCACCTATGATACTATCTGCAGTTGAATAGGTGGCATTTAGAGTTATGCTTGTGGAAGTACAGAATTGCAGTACATATCATTTTGTTAGTGGATTGGATGTACAACTGCTTGAGCTGATATCAGATATATCTATATGATAAGTGATATTGGTCAAAAGTTGTAGAAGTTGAGCATTGGCATAGCCTCAGCTTGTGTTCACAGCTTTCCATTGTCATAACCTTTTCTTTTTGCAGCATTTGATCCTTGGCACGTATAGGGTTCTCTCTGAACTATCTAGATTCCAGAGTGTGGCAGATAATGTTAGGAACCGTGCTAGTAAGGGCCGGGACTCTAAATCAGGATTACATAAGAAACCCTGACATAATCAGATTTGAAGCAAGCTACTCCAGTAGGTCCTATCAAGAAGTTGTCAGAAGGAAGTCTTGAAGCAGTTAAAAATTTGGTAATAAAGGTTACAATATGAGCAAACTTGAAAGTCTCGTTTCTTTTCAGTTAACAGAGAACCAACCCCTTAGTGCAGCCCCTATAATCATAAGGAACAGTGATTGGATCCTTGGAAAGCCCAGATTTTATGATGCCTGTATAAAAAGGACCTTCGTATAATGGAGCAGCTGATTGTTTGGATGATCTCATTAAAGAGGTTTCTTCACTGTCATGTCCCTTCTCAAACACATTAGTCACGGGGTGCAGCTACACACTTTTGGCACCATTTTTGGCTTAGGAGGAGGACCCCACACTTAGACCTAAGAACTATAGGGGAATTCGACTTTATTTTTGCAGCTAGTGGAATGTGGGGGCCACCCACATCAGTGATTCGAACTTGGCCATTCGATGAGCTTGGAGGCAATCGAATGGGTGGATGGAGGGGCCCACATGAGGCTAGGGGGCCCAAGATGATAAAAGGAGGAGCTCTCATTTTGGACGATCTTGAACATTTGCAAACAAATTAGTACGCTCTATTGCTTAGTGAGTCTACCGGCTGTTCAAACACGAATCTCTCAAGCGGGAGATTCAACCTCTTTTTCGGGGGACCATCTGTGCTTGCCCTAGGGAGGCTGTTCCACAGGGATTTTAGAGAGTTCAGCACAGTCACACACTTTAGCCAGCAACACAGAGAAAGGGACTACGTATTTCCTGGGCAGCCAGAAACACGCAAGAGGAGTTAGAGCCAACAGGGAGGTCCAATGCTTGCTAGGAGTTCCGAGAGTTGAGGAGGCTGTTTGTTGAGGGCATTTTCGCTGGGATTTGCAGCCAGCTAGACATGTGTATCAGCTGTATGAATTTTTGGGAAGAGGAATTGCGCAGAGGCCTCTTGCAGCGATTTCATGGGGCTTGGGAGAGCAGTCATCTTTGCCAAGAGCCATTCAGGGAGCAAGGAGTTAGTTAGCGCAGGTGAATCCAACGTTCTAGTGGTGTTTTCAAAGGGAATTGCAGGCTGTTTCCTGCAAGTCGAATTTGGAAGCAACAGCTGGGGAGGGGCTCCAAGGCGGCCGAAAATCCAAAGTCAAAACCAGAGAAATTCCCTTCTGGGTTTTCTTGGGCTTTGTCTAAGGAGTCCGGCGCTGAAAGGATATAATTTTCTGGGTAGTTTTTGGGCACATTCCAGCAGGTCGAAGTTCAGCAAGGCAACGGTTTACTGGGACAATGCAGTGCAGAGTGGTGCAATAGTTGGGCAATCTTCAGCTCAACTATTTCTCACCTAGGTTTTGTCAAGCTTGTCCTTGAGACAAGCCCAGGTGCACCATTCCATTTCATATTGTATCTAGCTCTTTGATTTTATAATATATGGCTCAACAGTTCCAGATTTGCAGCATTTTCATGGATGTCTAATACATGTTTTTATTTTATATGCTGTTGCACTATTGATTTGCTTAATATCACTCATATTCCTACTTAGGAACATTACATTCACCCTGGTTAAAGAAGGATCATGACGATAGTTTCTCCAATTAGGAAGTTTTCTAATACAATTGTAGTATGATAAAGTCTCATATTAAAGAACAAGGGCAGATTGATGAAGGCTTAAGAGGGAGCTATAGTATTTCTGGATGTCTCTGATATTTTAACTTTGATGATATGTTATATCTCCAAGGCTGCATGGAAATGACTGTGGCTCATAAACCAAGGAATACTGACAGGAATGCTAGCAGGTTGTAGACAACTTGATATTTAGAAGAAGTCATGATCACAGGTGCAACCATTATCAGATAATAATCCTCTCATTTATCAAATTGAGAGGGAGTTGAATTCTAAAGTTAAATTCCTAGCCTTAATGCACCACTTCTTAAAAGCATAGACAACTTGTGGTTATGACTGCCTATGGTTTGTTGTACTATGCCGGGAATTTGAGCTGTCAGTATAAAGAAAAGGCATAAGCCCAAAACTCTTGAAGAAAGGTTTGAAGTCTCCCTAATTTCTTATCTCAAGAAGATAGGACCATGATAGGATCCTCTCATGCATTATTGATTACAGGTGTTTTAAAACTACCTTTGGACTTTGCAGAAAATGAATAAGAGACTAATCATTACATATTGAGTCTCCATGGGAGTTGTCTATTGGACCTTCCTAGCAAGTATAACATAGAGCACCACCAAATCATGGCATGATTGAGTGTATTAATAACGATGGATCTAATAATGAGCAGGTTTCCAGATGGATGGTCTCCCTGAGTAAGAGGGAGTAAGAACAGTTAAGAATTTTCTGCAATAGACATGCAAGAATCAGAGGATTGTTGTATGCTACTGAAGATCTATGCCAGTAGGTCTATTGAGTGTCTATTGAGTGGAGCTCTTGGAGCTTCCATTGTCGATTCAATCAATAATATCATTAATTTTCAGAAAGCAACCTGGCTTTATCCCATATATGAAGGGATCTTTTGTTCAGATGGAACATTGAGCTTTGGGAGCTCTTGAAGACTTGGGGTACTTATTAAGCTATGAGCGACCATAGGGTGAGTGGTTCACCTTCCCGTGTGATGGTTGACATGTGTGTAGGGTGACTCACCTTCCTCTACCATTGCTGGCATATGCATAGGATGAGTGGTTCACCTTCTCCTATGGCGTATGAGCAGGATGAGTGGTTCACCTTCTCCTATGGCATATGAGCAGGATGAGTGGTTCACCTTCTCCTGCGGATACCCCAGTGAGAGATGCATTCAGGCATCTGCTTGTGGACATGTCGGTGGGACGTGGTTCATCCTTTCACTACATGTAGAATGCTCATTACCTACGATCGACGGTTGACATGTTAGTGGGACGTGGTTCATCCTTTCCCCACGTGTAGGATCCTTCCTATGATTGATTGTTGTGACTTGTAGGACATGGTTCAACCTTCTCCCACGTGTAGGATCCTTCCTACGATTGATTGTTGTGACTTGTAGGACGTGGTTCATCCTTTCCCTACTCTCGGTGATTTTCATACGTAGGATGTGGTTCATCCTTTCCCTACCCGTGGTTGCGATGTGTGACTGTAGGATATGGTTCATCCTTTCCCTATGCGTGGTCGCGACGTGTGACTGTAGAATGTGGTTCATCCTTTGCTTACATGTGATTGTGATGTGTGATTGTAGGATGTGGTTCGTCCTTTCCCTATGTTTGGTTGTGAGCAGGATGTGATATTCTTTCTCTGCTATTGATTAAATATCATCCTACCCATGTAGTCTAGGACACATGGGAAGTACCTCTCATTTGGCCAATGATTTGGGAAAAGTGGTTAGGGACCATAGCACTACCTATGGAGGCATCTGGTACTGCCGTACTTCCTATGACTAGGATGCATGTTGTTCTTCAACTTGATCTGGGATCAAGTCTGATTGAGGTTCTACCTCTGGACTAACTTTTGTCAGTGGAGAGTGGTAAGGTCTTGTGACTCACTCTCGATCGATTCTACTTCATTATTCTTATCAACGTTCAATAGAGCAGAGAAGAGATGACATTCCGAGATGCTGAGATGGTTCATGATGACAGGATGGTATGATGATGGATAGATTGGCAGGTGGAATTCTCCCTAGTTGAGAGGGAGTGTTAAAATTGGCAACTAGAGCCAAATTCCACTTTGGACATCCCATTTGATGTAGATGATTTTTGCATTAAATCCCTGTTTTTGAGAGGACCAAAATCGATATAAAGATCGTCAAATTTGGATAAGTAAAAGTGAGTTTTTGAATTTATTGTCTCACACGAAAAGTATCAAGGTCAGTCTTATCTTTATGTCGGCTCAACAGGTCCAATAAAAACGTCTCTTGACCCTCTACTGAATTGTATAAATAGGGGTGCCTCCACCTTCATTTGGAGACATCCTAAGAGCATTCTCACATGGATTTGCTCTGTGATTTTTGGTGCGGTTCTGAGGCAGGAAGATAGGGGGTAGGAGCTCGCGCTGAATGAGGTATATTTCTGTTGGAAGGATTCAAGATTCCTTACAGACCTAGTTGCAGATGTATGAGGTCTTAGGCAGATCATGAAGGACAAGTTTTTGGACAGATTTTGAGGCTGACTTCCTTGTAGACCTAGGCCGCAACTCAAGTGGAAGGTAAGATGAATTCCTATGCATATTTTAAGGGTTATATTCTCTTTGTTGAGGCTGCAGGTTAGGACACCTTCTACAGTGAGCTAGAAGGTCTGTTTTGTGGGCCGAATGGGCTAGGAAAGCTCCTCTTTCCTAGCCGCATCTTCTCTTTGTACAACGCAGGTGAATAGAGGGTTTCTTCCATGTGTTTGCGCTGTTGATTGGTACAGGTGTTGTCGCTCCCAGAGACAGCCTTGGATTGCTTACAAGACTAGTGCCTGGGTACATCTAAATCGGTGTCTCAAATGATTCTCAAGCAGGAGGAGACATCACCCATGTTCTATACACATACATAAGTGGCATGAGTTTGTTCTTTCATCCAAAGATGCAGGTCAGTTATTTCAGTATTTCTACACATACACAGTTCTCAGAAATATAACTGAAAATAGTGGAGGCTGAGCACTTCAAAGGCTTACAGTTTAATTAGATTTGCGGAATAAATGAGAGGAGACAAAGAGGAGGGATAACTCAGAATGTAGAGCTCAAAGCACCAAGAATTCTATATTAAAAACATAGAGCCTGAAACCATGAGATTTGCTGCAATTATTTGAGTTACAGGTAGATATAATGAATAGAAAAGAAACTGGATGCTATGATTCATGTAGTGCAGTTTAAAGATATAATTTCAACCCATCAAACAGGCATGTGCATTAATAGCTCAATGCAAATGAATCTGTAGGCAAGTATGAAATATTCTAGCATCTATTATGCATGAATTCAGAGAAGAAAATATACAAAATGGATGAAAACAGGAAATAAAACACTGTAATACTTCAAAGGAGGAATCACCACTACTCCTGTGATATTTTGCAAGAACTATGTAACTAAGTGATACAATCTTCAAAAAAATATCAGCCTTTCTTTGCATATTTCAAAACCTTTATTCAGTGTTGCTACCCCCTATTTATAAGAAGAGGGGGTGCATTATCAATCATGATACAATACAAAATATCCCTGGGCCGAGTCTCAACTGTCAGATTAGCTTGCTTTCTCGGCCAGGGAAGGCTCTGTGTCCAAAAAACATCACAAAAATAGTAATTGCCTCATAAAGGAAAGCACATCACAAGATCACAAAATAGATGAAACATTAATGCAATATCTTTGCGCCCATTCCTGTAATTACTTCAGCTTCAGGCTGCATCTAGTTCATGGTATGGTCTCCAGTGCCGCTCAGCTAACTCTTGTCATTTCTGCCTTTAGTGCCTTCGACGCCGACCTTGGAAGCAGGTCTCGAAGAGCCATTTCTGAGTTCGCCCAAACTTGGTTTTGAATGCTCCCTCTTCTTGATTTACTGCTACAGCTGCTTTCGACGCCAACCCTGTCATTTCTGCCATTAAAGTCCTGTGGAACACAATCGACGCCCTGATCTGGCCTGGGGTTGTGTATTACAGTGTAACAGAGAATTCTCGGGCGCAGGCTTTTTACCTCTAAAACAGGCGAAAGGGCGCTTTTTCAATTTCCCCCTTAGCCCCCTTTATTACAGCCCCTTGTGTGATTTTCCGCATATGACCGAGGGCTGGAACCAGGGGCCTAGCCCTTTGGGTGTTGAGGCTATCAACGGTTGTGTCGGGGCCTTTTCCTTGTATAACTTGAATCGCCCTCAGTGACACCCTTTTACCGCATTGGTTGAAATCCGAACGCGAAACCTTTATCAGATATGGCCTATAAAATATCGCATCCGGGGTCCTTTTCTTTATCGCAATTGGAGTCCCACATCCGGACGTTGAATCCCCTTTTCCTTAAGTTTCTCTCCTTAACAGTTGCGATTGCTGATCTGCGGGGTGACGTCATCGTTGCCATGTGTCACCTTGTGAGTGGTGACACGTGTCACGTGGAAATGGCCCATAGGACCCTTGAAAACGCCGAACTGAGTAACACGTGTCCCTTGCCACGTCAGCATCCGTACTACCACATGTCCTCTATACTGCCACATCAGCTTCTGTACTGCCACGTTAGTGTTGACGTCAACTGCCATGTGAGCTTTGAGGACCAATCATATGCTGCCACGTGGCCCTTGGAGGAGAGAGAAAAAGACTTGCCTGACCCTGTTTTCGTAGGCATTTCCTTTGGTAAAGAATTTCGGCCCTCCCTGGCGATTTTGCACTGGATCGCAAATCGGTGATATCATGTGATGTTGCGGGATTGCGGGGTGCAGGACTACAGGATGTGGGATGCGATATTGTGGGAGTGCGGGATTTCGCCATGTGGAGGAGAGAGAAGGGGGCGGCCTGGCCTTTGTTTTATCATGCATTTCCTTTATAATTAGTTTTTGGCCCTCCTTGACGATGTCACACCGTATCGCAAGATTGGCCCCCGCATGGTCTTTTAAGTTTATAACTCGCTGATTTGCAGGACTACGGGGTCGCCGAGATCTGCGGGAACTGCAGGGTCACCGAGATCTGTGGGAACCTACGGGATTGCGAGAACTGCAGGGTCGCCGGGATGCAGGATACCGCCACGTAGAGGAGAGAGAAGGAGGGCCTCCCGCCCCTTGTTTTTCATGCATTTCCTTTGTATTTAGTTTTCGTCCCTCCTCGACGATTTCACACTATATCATAGGATTGGCCCTCACAAGTTTTGGAGTTTGCTGTGATTGCGGGACTGCGGATTTGCGGGATGCGGGATTGCGAGATGCCCTCATACTTAGCCATTTTTTTGGTTTTCTGAGCTTTCCAAATGAAATCTTCAACAGGCTCTAACTTTTGATCTGGGAGTCCTTTTTTGGACTTCCATATACCCTTAGAAAGCTCATTTCGGGCACTATGCAGTGGAGAGGGTCTAGTCAAACTCTAATAGCTTATGTGGCTCAGGAAATCGCTTCCACTTCAGTGTTCGTATGCATCCTGAACAACTGATCATTTGCAAAGCAGTGAGTGAGCAGTGAGTGACAACAACAAGAAAGTTGTAAGGTACATTGAGGAGGAGCCTCAAAACTCTAGAATAAGTATGGGTTCCAGATCTACAACTGTTACATCACCATGTTGATCAGACTTGTCTGCCTCGTATAGAAGCCCTTTCTTACAGCTGCTTTGTCTTCTATTGATCACCGGTTAAGGCGGAACTTGACTACTAATGTTTGAATGCTGAATGGAAGAATTACCAAGGTTGCCTCTTTGTCATCGATTGTATTTTCTCCCTCTTTCTCTGTTGAACAATTGATATTAATAATAAGAAGATTTGATCATAGTTTTTCCCCATCTTGGGGTTTTTCCCTGGCTTGAGCCATATCATTGTGTCCTCTTGTCTTGGCTTGTCTTCATCAATTAATTGTATATGTTCTTTCTTTAGTTACTATCAAAATGATAATAATTCATGTGATTGCCAATGGTTTAATAAATGGGCTAATATGGAATTCTGAAGTGATTGTCCTATGCAAAGAACATGAAATTTCAACACTTTTGGAGCTGATTTTGGGTTCAATCTTTTGGGATTATTTTTGTTTGTCAAGGCCAC
Organism: Pinus tabuliformis; assembly: GCA_031772625.1. Lineage (NCBI taxonomy): Eukaryota > Viridiplantae > Streptophyta > Pinopsida > Pinales > Pinaceae > Pinus > Pinus tabuliformis. Next base: position 631,305,951 of record CM062820.1, on the reverse strand, counting down.
ATATTTTGGCACAAAAGCCGAGAAGTTATGGTCACTTTGACTTGGGCTAACCACAAAGATAAATTGTAGACTTGACCACAAAATTTTCTCTCTCCTTTGACTGGATAATTTTGGATTTTTTTGGGCTTTGGTTGACCAAGATTTGAGGTTGCATTCTTTGACCTTTGAATGAGTTTGATTTGAGGAATTTGAGGCCACTTCAGCAGATTTTATTGAAGCCGTTGCACAGGATAAGGAAGGACATTGAGGAGATTTTGACTTGAGCATTTCTTCATCATATGTTGGGGCTTAAACCATAGAGGACCATCGCTCATCTACAACAACCTTGGACCATTCAAAGGCTAGATGTGGCAGCTTGGGCCATTATTATCTCTTATTGGGTGAATCAACCCCTCTTTCATTGTGTAATGTCCCAAATCAGAAATTTTTGGAACAAGCTCTTAATATAAAATTATCATGCATTTAACAGAAGATTGCCATGTAAAAATAAGCAAATAAAGCACTGCAATCCCACAACACAATGAACGGGAAAATACTCAACTTTATTATATTAGATGAACTGAGGTTACATGCACATACAACCCATATAGCTGAGATAGTCTGGCCTCACCAAGATCTACAATAATGCCATAATCGGCCTCCAAAATACACTGAAAATCAATAACCAACAACCTGTGACCCTTGAATGGATTCACCAAGGGAAGAGATGGGTGCTTGCCCACTCTCACTGAATCACGGAGGGTTTCTGTCTTGGGGCTACTGCTGGAGTAGAGAACCGGGCTCTCAATCTCTCATACAAGAAACAATATTAAATCCAAGATGTCCTCCAATGGGCTCCTCCTCCTCTTTTGTAGATCTGATGGACCCCTTTAGAATCTTCTATTTTATTATTATTTTAATCATGGAGCACTTTTCCCTCTTTTATTTTAATTAAAATATTCTTTTTAATGCGGGAAAAGGCTAAATTGGCCACCATGTCTCCTCAGGTCATTGAAAATCCCATCCAAAAGCCCCATCACGTAGATCTTCTCATTATGGTTCCAACGAGCTATTACATTGAGGTGTTCCATCAATTAATCTCTCCGGAATGCCACCTTGAGCATAATTAATTAAGTTATGCCCAATAATAACACTGATTTTTGAAAGTTGTAGGAATGCAACCAAATGAAAGGCAAACTGTGCTGATGATGGAATATGCCAAGCGAATGCCATCAAATCCCATAAAAACTCCCCAAAACTCCATCGGGACACCTGATGACATAAACCTGCTCCACTGACCTGGCCATCCCCTGTCCTAGAAATCCACCTTGGCTGTACTATGAAGAAGAATAAAAATGGGGACATGATAGTCCTCTCGACCCAAGATTGCTTGTCCTCAAGCAAACCAAATCCGTTGACCAATCTGGTGGCCCAACGCCACTGAGACCCAATGCCCAGATCCCTTACGAACCACTAGTCCATGTCACGTCTCCAAGCTATCAAAGCATGATTGGATCCTCCAATACCTGGATCCCATGTCCATCTTTGACTCAACCTGCTACCCGTAGATCCACCTGGATCCCAATGCCACCAAGGAGTGTTAATGCTACATAGCTCCTGCTGTGCTGTCGCTTCGGCTGTGAATGGTGCCCTACCAACTGTATACCAGCTCATTACCTCTCTCCAGTCCAATCCCTCGCATACACCAAGGTCAGTCTAACCATACTGATGCTGCGCTGATACACTGATGAGTGGCCAACCCACATTTTGCTGTCGACTGGAGCATGTAATATCCCCCACCTCTAAGGGTTCCTACAGTGCACTGCTCTCGACTAAGAATCATACTCCATCAATAGGATACCAACTCATGATCTCCTGCCAATATAAGTCTTGGACTCCTATGTAAGGAACAAATCTACTATGCTGATGCTGGTCCATGCTGAACTCATGCTGCCCTATCTGGTTGGTCAACAATATCCATCTAGAAAGTCCTGCCTCTCTCCCTGCAATGGGTACAAGTAGCCAAACTGTGCTGCAAGCTCTGTCTATGTACTCCTGGAGAGGGTTGCTGTCTGAAAATGTTGCAGCTCGACTAGCTGCCACTACACCTGTTTGCACTTCATCAATGGGTAGACCCAAAGATGGATGCACTGCCATCTCCCTCGCCTGATAGGAAACTCCACACTCTTCCAATCCACCAATCTCTTGCCAAACTATCCTGTCATAGTCCAACATATCCTGAGGATAAGTGTCAGTGAACATCGTCACCCTGCTAGTTGTCTGTACATCTGTCTGCTCCTCATCAACGACTGACCCCAAGGGTGGCTGCTCATCCTCCATCATCACGGGTTCAATATGAACCTCTAACTGGCTCTCCAAAAAGGCTCATCATGCATATTGTGCCCCTCATCCTCCTTAATCGACTCACGTTCCATCATATGCTGCTCATGCAGACTCATCATTGGTGACACACTATCCTGAATGTCTCTCTTAGGACCCATGAACTACTCATCATATGAATCTGGCCTGATGTCAATGACTTGCCATGACTTATGCTCCTCTGTGTGCTCTCTATGCTGAATCATCAACTGCTCATCCTGATCTCTTTTCCACATGGGAACAATTCGCTGCTCCTCGTACTTCTCTACCACACATGGCTGCATATCTGGGCCACTGTCATCAATTCCATATGACTGCTCGTGCTCCTCTAAGGTATCATCGTATGAACCCATGAACTCGTCCGACGAAGAGTCCTCATCTTGACAGACATAAAGAATATCTCCCTGCTCTACCGTTTCCATCTCCTCAATGTTACTCAAGCATGAGTGGTCAGGTCCCCAAGGTCCTTTGCAGATGAAGCAAAGTCCCTTCCTCCTCATCTCATTCTTGTTGCATGAGCCCCCAAACCTGAGCTGCTCCTCCTTGGTCAACTGTCTCTTGAACAACCCAATGTTCTGCTCAACCAACCTCTCAGCTAGACCATAAGCAACAGGTGAGACCAACTGCTCTCTCCTCCAAACAGACAACAATCGAGACTGCAACTCACGACAAATGGCATCACGGCCTCTCATACATGATGACAGGATGGACTGCATGTGTGCTACGATTGTGTCTAAATGATGTTTCCTAATGCTGAAGAAGCATTGGAACATCTGTAGGATCAAACTGTCACACTCCAGATCAAACATGATCTCATAAGTCCTAGTCATGGCCATGCCTCCTAAAATCTTAAGCTTCTTCCCAAAGGTAGAGCCTGCACTGTTGTCCAAGTCTCAGAAAGTTTCTATCAACAATCTAAAAACGTTCCTCATAACATCATCATTATAAGGAGCTATGGGGGCATCAGTCTCATGATGTTACTGAGACAAGATGCAACTGGAAGTCTAACCCCTTCACAAGGTTCCTCCAAGAACTTGTGTTGTATGAGAGAAAATGTAGCTGGTTTTAGAGCCCACATCAATTTCTTCCCCTCTAACTAGCCAACTTTGGAAATGAGTGCATCTAGTTCATCAAGTTTGAAGAGAACTTTCCATGTGACCCTCATGTGCTTCAAATCTATCCCAAGTCCAAATATTTTGTGTCCAATCTCCAGCTTCTGCTGCACATACTTTGGCTGTTCTCTCTGAAGAATGGCATAGACCCCCTTTGAGAAGGACTTGTTGTTTTGTTTGGTTTTCTGGTGAATATCATAGCTCATTGAAGTGTTGTTGTGTTGGCTTATGATGTGTTTTAAATACTCTATTGTTCAACAAAATACAGTAGAGCTGTATACTTAGCTCATCATTCCCTAGACACCAACAACATTACACTGACCTATAGTCCCCCTCATTCTGTAGCATATATTCATAATGACATACCAATGTCAGCAACCAAATACTCTATTTTTAGTCACAGGTAGTAGTACTGGCAACAACTTTCACAAATTCTAGCAGCAATGATATTTCTACCAGTGTTGCAGTACTCACAATAAAATCGCGATTTTATCGTAAAATCACGGTTTTTTAAATGCAACGATAATATCGCCCGATAAATACAAACTTTTTTTTTCGGTGATTTTTTGGAAAAAATCGCGATTCGATCGCAAAAAATCGTTGGCTAAGAAAGCAACGCGTTTATAAGAGCAAATTACATGATTTTTTGGAAATCATTTGCATAGACAGCGGCACGCCGGCAACGACGGGGTTTTGGAGTGAACTCTTGGTCATTTGGGAGCTGAATCCGCTGATTGGAGGAGAAAAACGGAGTGAGAGCTAAGGAGGAGACGAATTTTCTCCATCAAATCGGTATGGGCACCAAAATTTTGTGTTTTGTAACTTTGTTTTGGTTTTTTTTGTTTTTGTTTTTGGTTGGGTTTGGAATCTGGATAACCCATTGTTTATCAAGAGAATTCAATGGGTTATCAAATATTTTTGAATTGATTTGAATCTTGATGGGGTTTTTGTCATTTGATTTCTCATTTTGTTTGTTAAAATTTCTTAAATTGTCAAAAATTCAATGTGTTTTGTTATGTTACTCATGTATGTAATTTTTTTTTAGTTTTTGTAAATTGTAAGTTTGTAACTTGTAAATTGTAATCCTTATTTTGCCATAGGTTCACCGAATCACCATTCAACTTCAAAGTTCAAAGTTCAAAGTCAAACATGCCAAGGAAATTGGACCCTCTATGGGAATTTGGTGAACCTGATGGAGGGATTGATAGAATAAATTTGTCTTGCAAGTTGTGTGGGCAGCATATTTCAAGGGGGGTTTACAAATTGAAGTATCACCTTGCACAAATCCCTGGATTTGATGTAGGGCCTTGCACAAATACAAATCCTAAAATCATCCGAAAAGCCATGAGATCATTGGAAAATTTAGAGCACAATAGAGAGGCCAAAGCAGAAATGAAGAAGCAACTAACAAAGTTTGTGTTAGGCTCAGGTGAACAAGGAAGTGGCACTGGTTCTACTTCAGCATCAATATCTACAACCAACCCGGTAGCTGCCTCATCATTTTTTGTTCCTAGAACCACGCTTGGTTCACAACCATCTATCACTTCAATGCTTAAAAAAAACTGAGAAAGAACAAGCTGACAAGTTGTTGGCCAAATTTCTCCTTTGGAGTGATATTCCTTTCAGCGTTGTAAAGAATAATCCATTTTTCCAGCCTGCTGTTGATGCTATTGCCACTGTTGGCCCAGGGTACAAAATCCCTTCTTATGGTGAATTTAGAGGCCGGATTCTTCAAAATGAAAAGTTTGACTGCACCAAAAGATTTGAGGAGTTTAGGGAATCATGGGCACAAACAGGATGCATTGTGATGTTAGATGGTTGGACTGACCAAAAGGGCAGAACCCTTATAAACTTCTTGGTTAGTTGTCACAAGGGGACTATGTTTATGAAATCTGTTGATGCATCTGCACATATCAAAGATGCAAAAACTTTATGTGATTTGCTAGATGTGTTTATTTTGGAGGTGGGTGCAGAACATGTTGTCCAAGTCATAACGGACAATGCTGCAAATTATGTTGCTGCTGGAAGGATGCTTATGGAGAGGCATCCTATTTTATTTTGGACACCTTGTGCTGCACATTGTATTGATTTGATGTTGGAGGACATAAGGAAAATTTCCTTTGTCAAAGATATTGTTGAGTCATCAAAAAACATTACAAAATTTATATATAATCATACATCTGTGCTTTTAGCTTGATGAGAAAATTTACCAACAACAAAGAGTTGGTGCGCCTCGCCATTACACGGTTTGCCACCAGTTTCATATCTCTTCAATCCCTCTTGAATTCTATGTGGGATGTGAAGAGAATGTTTCTTTCAGAGGAGTGGCATGCTTTGACAATGAGCTGCAAACCAGAGGGAGAGGCCATATGCAGACTAGTTTCATACCATGAAGACTTCTGGGCGGGAGTGCAGGAGGTGTGCACGTTATTGAACCTTTGGTAAAGGTTCTTCGATTAGTTGATGGTGAGAAGCTTGCAATGGGCTATTTGTATGAGGCCATGGACATGGCGAAAGAATCCATTCAGGCCTACTATGATGATAAGGGAGATGAGGGGTTTCAAAGACAACTCTTCCTATGGGAAGTGATTGATGAACGATGGAACAACACACTCCATCGTCCCATTCATGCTGCAGGGATCTACCTGAACCCCGCATTTTCTTACCCATGTGGGTTCGTATTTGATGCTGAGATCATGGATGGATTCTTAACCTGTGTTCAGAGGATGGTGCGATCTCCAGCAGAACGTACAGAAATCTCCAAAGAAATTGAGACATACAGGATGGCAGGTGGCACATTTGGCTTTGACATGGCTGTGACTGATAGGACGACTAAAATGCCAGGTATTTTTTAGTTTGTTTCAAATTTCATTGTCTCTTCAAGTTCATAACTTCATACTTTGATTCAACTTTAAAATTTCATTTTTTTCTTATGTTCTTTTAAAATTTTATTTGTAATTTTGTTGTGTAGATGCATGGTGGAGAATGTATGGTGCCAGGGTACCCCTTCTGCAAAAGCTTTCCATTCAAATCCTCAGCCAAACATGTAGCTCCTCAGGATGTGAGTGAAACTGGAGTGTATTTGAAAAAATACACAACAAGAAGCGCAACAGGTTAACACTTAAAATATTGCAAATTTCCAAATAATTTTTTGAATTCATTAAACAATATTTTTTTTATAATTATTATTTCATGATCTGTGTACAGGTTGGAGTCCTAGCGACTTAATGACATGGTATACGTCTACTACAATCCTCGATTGTGGGTGAGGCAACTTGAGAGGACACCTGATATGGAGGCCATCTCATTGGATGGGATTGACACCACTGTTGCATGGAGGGTTGAGGCCGAGAGGCCTCTCATGGAGTCTGCTGATGATTGGTTAGTGCAAGAGGTAGTGGAGGGGGAGGAGGAGGAGGAGGCGGAGCAACAGGAAGAGGAGGTGACACCGCCTACCCGGGCTACCCTTGCCACCAGTAGAGGACGTGGTCTACCTCCTATAGCTCCTAGTTTTTCAGCTTTTAGAGCACAACAGAGTCCACTGCCAACTCCACCGGCATCTACATCTAGAGGGAAAGGGAAAGCTATTGCATTTTCTCGCAAGAGGGGCAGAGGAAATCAATAGTATTAGACTTTAGTTATTTGGTTCATTTCATTGTATATGACATTATGACTCATGATATGACTCATGAGATACATTATTATATTTTTTGTTGATATTTTGAGGCTGAGTTGGGAGTCATGAGTCAGGACTTACTATTCAGGACATGATTCATTGTTATGTGTGATGTAGCATTAGAAATGATATTAAACATCCTATATATTAGTTCTTTTATCATATTTATGTTTCAATGTATTTATTTTATGTTGTAGATGCTGTAGATATTAAAAAAATTGGAAAAAAATGAATATTTTTGTATGTTACGATTTTTTCCTGATTTTTACCGATTTTTTCCTGATTTTTACGATTTTTTTCCGATTTTTTCCCTGCGCTGATAATATCCCGATAACGATTACTGCAACATTGATTTCTACTACTTGATCTCTTAGCAATAGATTAGTTGTATGTCGATAAACTATATAATTGTAGTGTCCCACATATGATAAAAGAAAGAGAATTACCCGTATGATGTGTGCTCAAGCATAGACAACAATAGGAAATCTGACCTTCTATTGTTGACAGTTTGTTGCAACAATTCCCTTCATTCATTCATTGTCTGGAAAATAGATGCCAGTTTGATGTGGACAAAGTACACTTCTTCCCACTCCTTCACGTGGCTCCCACTCGACTTCTTTATGTAAATTTCTTTTGCTCTTGTCAGACCTGTGTAGAATGATCTACTACAAGTGGTTACCAAATTCTTAGCGCTATCATTGCACCCAAAGACGTTTCCACCATTTGGTCATCATGCATGATGCTTACGCCGGCTTTAGTTGGAGCTTGGTTCGATCAATATAACTCTATTGACATTGCAGTTAGCGGCCAATGTAATAACGTGACTCTGCCCATGATTGCCCCTGTCACTTGCAATTCCTTAATGTGCAGTTTGCAGTTCTGTCCAGCGGTAAGATTGAACACACTGTTGCCTTTCTGAGATGATGGGATGATTTTAACTCAATAGTCTCATATTATTCTTGCAGTTCAAATCTTTATGCAAACGACTTCCTACTTCCCACCAAGGTGCTTTACTTGATTGATCAAATGGCCCCTACGAATTGGCTCATCGATCTATTTCTTCCGCTCCAGTCATCCGACAAGGCTGTTAGAACTGCCCCCCTATGATCCGCACTACAAACTCTTCCAACAACTTGTCGATTATTGACTGAGGCCCTCCTTAGAATAATGAAGAAATTTGCATGGAAAATTCAACCCATTGACTTAGCAGTCACCATTACACGTAGCGACCACTGCAATAGACAAGAGTTATTGTACTAAGTGTATATGCAGTGGGTTACAAAATCGGCCCGTGACTATGGTCCGCTGAACATGCACCGATCAACGATTGAATTGATCGTTGCCTTTGCCAAGATTAACGCCCTCAACCTCGACCTTGAACGGCCAAGAGCTCGACATCTAATGCACGATCCAGGCCCACGTACTTTGCTACTTGATGAAGTCGACTTTTCAATGGTTACAGCTCGATTGTAGCTTCTCGTAGGATTGACACTTGCACTTGTAGTCTCGGTCTGCATTGCACAGGTTAAACGCCAAAGCAACTTTGGCGCTTGATACTTCAATTTGATTGGTCATCGGATTACGTAGATGAATCGACTCCACTCGCACTGTATAGCATTTAACAAATGTACGTTGTTCATTGCATTTGACCCCATGCACAGGTGATTCTGATCGGCCTTTAGTCTGTCACGAACAATGTTCGATATTCACAATCGATGCACAGCAAACACCAACACATATGGAGTTAATTGAATAAGATTCTGGGCGCGACAATCTGGACTTTGAACCAGTGGCTTTCAATGTGGCTTCAGGCAAATTTGGGCTCTATAAGAATGGACAATCGTTCCTTCCTTAAAATTTCAGCTCGGCTCTTGATTTCCAAAATTGGGTGATCGCATCTTCCAAAGCATTTTCACAACCCCAAATAAAATTTTCACCGCACAACAATAATAATCAGCCTTTCAAATATAATACGTAGCGGTCCCCACTTTCAATTCATGGCTCCACCTTCAATTTAATCAGCCACAGATTTTTGGATTTAAAAGAAAAAATGTAATTCGTGCCCCCTCTGGATTTAAAAGAAAAAAAAGTAATTCATGAACCTTGAATGGATTCACCAAGGGAAGAGATGGGTGCTCGCCCACTCTCACTAAATCACCTGAGGGTTTCCGTCCTGGGGCTACTGCTGGAGTAGAGAACTGGGTTCTCAACCTCTCATACAAGAAACAATATCAAATCCAAGATGTCCTCCAATGGCCTCCTCCTCCTCTTTTATAGATTTGATGGACCTCTCTAGAATCTTCTATTTTATTATTATTTTAATCATGGAGCACTTTTCCCTCTTTTATTTTAATTAAAATATTCTTTTTAATGTGGGAAAAGGGTAAATTGGCCACCATGTCTCCTCATGTCACTAAAACTCCCATCCAAAAGCCTCATCATGTAGATCGTCTCGTTCCGGTTCCAATGAGCTATTACACTGAGGTGTTTCATCAATTAATCTCTCCAGAATGCCACCTTGAGCATAATTAATTAAGCTATGCCCAATAATAATGCTGATTTTTGAAAGTTTTTAGAATGCAACGGAACGAAAGGCAACTTGTGTTGATGATGGAATATGCCAAGCAAATGCCATCAAATCCCATAAAAACTCATCAAAACTCCATCGGGACCCTGATGACATAAACTTGCTCCACTGACCTGGCCATCCCCTGTCCTGGAAATCCACCCTGGCTTTACTATGAAAAAGAATAAAAATGGGGAAATGACACAATGTTTTACTCATCTTTCATTGTACATGTGGCTTGATTTTAAATAACTATCCACTACTACCTACTTGGCCTTATTCAAAGAGGATGGTCACATATAATAATTCACTAGCTCTTAGGTAACCTAAATTAGGGAGGTTAGGGTAGGACTTATTTCTTTTGCCTTGCACACACACCTAAGTTAGCAAGAAATAGCCCTTAACCCCACAAGGTGTGGTTGGTGGCAATACTAAGAGATGGGGTTATCATCTATTCCCAACTCTCTCCTTTTAAGTTCTCTCCTAAGTAAGCTAAGGGGGGTGGTCCCTAATGAAAAGATAGATAAAATGATGTGAGGTTTCTAGGAGATGTTATGGTCAATTGGATTACTTTAAGATTATAAGTATGTTCAACAAGTATGATAAGCAATTCAAGGCATGAAATAAAAGATGTTCCCAATAATCATCAACACATAAATAAAAGATAATTATGTAAACCAGTGCCTTCAAGATTGCTTCAAAATAATAAACACTTGCTCAAAAATAAAATGTTTCAAATGAAACACCGAGTAATCCTGCAAATCAAATGAATGTTAGAAAATATGATATCAATTTGCAAGATATAAACTTGCTCTTAAAGAAATGCTTTTAAGTCAAAATTAACCATTCACGATTCTAAAGCATGTAAAGTAGCAATGTGAAATAACTTGTAATATGAGAAGAAATAAACTAAAGCTTTACTTGCACAAAAAGATATGGCACTTGTTCAATGAGATACTTCAATAAAATGATCACTTCAATGAATGTTCATCGTAACAAGCATATAAATAAATTGCAAGTAAAGTACTTTGAAAGTAAAGTGAGTTAAGATGATATGCAATTAACTAAGGTTAGATACAATTATCTTGATTAATTTTAAGTTAAATGTCTATTCGAAGTGAGAGATCCTCCTTTCAAACTCTTGCTAAAGGGTGAAAATTGGGGTGACTGTAAGGAAGAGGGGTTGAGAACTCACTAGTAGACGTTAACGATACCTTTCCCCTCAGCCTTATGAGCCATGTGTGGCTTTGTTCCTACAAGGGGACAAGCCACCTTCATATCTGCAAGGTCACACACACTTATCGTGCTTTGTATCAATTGGAAAAGTTCTCCAAGAAGATCTTTTCCCTATGATGTCTATCAACCAAGCTTATGCTTGGAGGTAAATTGAGTTAGAAATGCAAGCTATGCTAATATGTCTAAATGGAATGCATGTAAGTTTTTCCCAAAGAAATATTAGATTGCAATGCGTCAAAATAAGGAAATGGTACTCAACATAAATTGAAAATATAACTTCAATTGGAGAAATAAATGGAAATTAGCTTATAAATAAATTAAAATGATGCAAGTATGTTGCTTGGAAATAAAACTTGTTTCAAGTAGACACAATGATGATATAGTGCTTCAATACTTTAGATAACAAATGTAGCATAAATGAAGCATGCACTCAAGTGATCATGAAACAATTTGCCAGGCTGAATGAAAAGTAAACTAAATTAAAGCTTACTAGAAATGTAAAGTGCTTGCATGTAAAAAAATAAATTGCTCAAAGTAAAGTGTTGACTTGTAGCAGATGCAAAGCCCAAATGAAATTGTAGCAAACTTATCTAAATAAACAAAAATGTGATGACGAGGTTGTGTAAATTTCCAATTAAGCATGCAAATGAAATGAAAACTAAGAGAATGCAAATGTCAATCCACCCACATATTTCTCCCCCTAAATGGAGAGAAGGGATGCCATGAGTAAAACCCAAGCCCCCACAAGAAAATTAGATCTTTTATTAACTTGTTACAATGAGTAGAAGGCCCCTTAGTGGGCTGCCCAAAAGATGGAAGGGAGAATTACAAGATAATAATCTATAGGAACTAAAGTCTCCTTCCAAGAAGTGGCAACCAAAATGGCCAATGGACAACTCTTGAAATCTGAAAATTACAAGGACCAAAAGGCTCATGGCCAAGCCAATTTGCTGCTGTCCAAAATTGCCCATGACCTCTTTGAAGTCGAAGCTCAAGTGCTCTTGGGGTCCTACAACAAATAGTTAGTGTTTCAAGCTTTAGCTTCCTCAATCCTGTCAACAACAAAAATGGTGAGCACAATAAATAAATCTGAATTTTCTCTGCAAAACCAACCCTCAAAATTAGTGGAAAACTAGAGAGGAATGTTAGCAAACAATATCTACAAATATTTTACAAAATTAGACCAAGGAATTAGAGCAAGACTCCTCTCCTTGCCTAATCTTCAACATGCTCTTCAATAGCAAAATAAAATCGATATTAGCACAAGAATTTGAGATAAATGATTTAAATGTAATGAACTTTGAAATATAAGCTAAGGCCAAAGATCCCCGCGAACACAAAATCGTAAGATGAGCCTTTGGAAGACAACAAATGCGGGTTCTCCAATGTGCTTGCTCAAGAGGAATGATTCCTCCAAGAATTTCCGCTCATGTTTGAGGCTTGATCCAAATATGTTTCTACACAACTTCAAATACACATTAGATCCACATCGGTTAAGAGAAATACAATGATAAAGAAATCTTAGAGATTTACTGGAAAATCAACTAAAACATTCTGTATCTAGAGCAAATTCTCAAAACCAAATGCCGATGTAAGGTAGCTCTATATTAACAAATCTTTAGAAGCATAATGGAAATAATAGACTCAATAGCATAAGTAGAAAGATGAAGCACAATGATTAATATATTACCATGCTCAAGAAGAACAACACCTCATAAGTGAACCCCAAAGTCTTTTATTGCAATAGAAAGTAAGTGTACACAAGATCAAAGCTTTCCCAAACACAATAACTTGTTTTCCAATCATCAAAGTGAGAGCCCATGGCTTTATTATATAGAAGTTTGGGAGCCAATTCCAAGGCAAATGGTGACAATCCAAAGACAAATGGGTGACAATCCCAATGCTCCTACTTGCAAATTCGAATTTCCTAAGTGGCCATTCGATTTCCTCTAGAGAGGTCCACGCAATCCTTGAGGAGAACTCGTTGGAGTGAGAGAGGGACATGTAGTTCTCTCGACTTCATCCCAAGTAAACTCAATCAAATATCCACCAAATGCTCAACTCAACTTGGAACTCAAGCTATCTTACACAATTTATGCGTTTGTCTTTGGGAACTCGTTGTCCTTCTCTAAGAAATTCGATTTCCCTTGTTGTCACATGTTTCTCTTTGATTCTTGGTCCATGGTGGAGTCCACATCACTCTTTAACTCCTTGATAATTTTCCACTTCATTTCCACATCATTTAGCATGTGTGGATATTTATTTTCTCCAATTTATTTAATTGTTCGGCTAATTTATTGCAAAATTTCCACAAAACTTAGGGAAAGTGGGATTTGAGGGTCTAAAACTTATTTTTAACCCCTCAAAGTGTGTCATAGTAGAAAGTTGAGGGTGAAAGGTGTAATTTTGATCACACATACCCCATACAACTTCTCTAGACATTACTTATTACCATTTATTTTTAGAATTTATTCAAATTTCCGTCCTGCGAAATTTAAAAAATTAAACAATTGACTCCTATAGACCTAATCAACTTCCACGATATTTTTTGTGTGATCTAGTATAGCAATATACAATGACCTTAGACACTAGGACTCATACAATGCCTCACCATCAAGCCACACTCCGGCTTTGGGGTTATGCTTGGAGGAAAATTTCAATTAATTATTAAATCCTTGAAAGAATATGATAATTAACCAAGTGAAAAAATCCTCCCACAATAAACTCACTTGATGACGGGGTCCCAATTTACTTAGGCATGTTACATGACTCAACTTATCATACTAGTATCACTTTTAGATTGTCCTCGCATGGCTTGTGGAATTTGAATACAATAGAAGAAGCTGAGAAGGAGAAATAGAGTTGAAAAAACTCTGATGACATTGTGAACTTTGATGGTACATGAAGCCTTTGATACATCCTCAGACATGGAGTCTTCAAAAATTTTGGGTACACTTCAGTGGTCAACAGGACCTAACAACTTGAAGTATCTCTTGGAGAGCACACTTCTTTGATTAGGAAAATGGGGATGTATAGTGACGAGATGTCGTCCCTTTGGGAAAATAGGCTTGGAATTGGTACGTCATCACTACATCATTTTTAAAGATTGCAAAATAAGTATAGGATTTTTCGTTTAGTAGAGAAACAACCCTTGCATGCTTTGTTTCAATCCTTGTTTTTGCTTTGAAAGGCTCTGTGTCATTTCTAGATTTTAGCAATTGAAAAAAAATTACTGAGAGGATTGTAATTTTGTTGTGATGAGTAGCATGGCACAACTTTACATTTGGATTGTTTATGTTAGTTTTTGTAGCATTTGATGTGTTCTAGCCACAAAATTTGGTGGAGAGGCTAGAGTACATGAGATCTCCAAAACCCAGAAATCGTTTCTGGAAATTTTGCCTAGAAATGACTTAATTAGATTATTAGATTATTAACCAATTTTCAAATACTTCCTAAGTCTAAACTTAGGGAATATGGTTAATTAATCAATATTAATTAAGTCAAGGCGAGAATCATCTAGAAACTCACACAGATCGATCCAGGAATGACCCTAGCCATTGATTATGTTTTAATGTTGGATGTTGGTGCTCCAATAGAGGATTATAAGAGGAGGTTGTTGTAGTGATGGAGAAATCACTTGAGGCACTTCGGTAGTTCGATTTCTTGGCAAATCGATTTCCATAGTGGCAACAGTTAGTTGCCGATGAGAGCTAGTGATCGAAGCAGTGAGTGAGGGGTAGAGACAGTGAGGGTGGAGGAAGCATTCCAGATCCAACGAGTGCATTTGCAGAGAGGCAGAAGAGCCATAGAGAAGTTGACGCAGGGGCAATGCTGTAGCTTTTAGAGGCAAGTTCGATTTGCTAAGAGAGAGAGAGACGTCTTTAGTTCCATAGGCTGGGAAGGAGTCCCAGAGGGTCAAAGAAGCATCTTTCCAGCCAACGGAAGGCAGAACAACTTCATCAGAGGCTAGTGAGAGGCTTGATGTCCAGCGGGCTGCGTAGAGCAGCGTAGAGGCAGACGCAGAGGGTCAGAGGGCCGGGTTTCTGAAGGTAAGTTGTACCGAGAGTTTGCCTGTGGGGTGAGGAAAATTTCTCACTAGATTTGTGCCAATATTTTTCTTTGTAGGATTGCTAGATTTTAGCGTCCAGCTGTACTTCGAATTTCTCACTGTTGCATAATAATAAAACCCTCAACTGCTGCACCGTTTTCCCAAGTTGTTTTTTCCAGGGACTGTTGTCCAAAAGTAATTGCGTTAATTTTATGTGTGTGCTAGCATTTCTCAGTTTCTAGCGTATTATTTTTCCACTGTATTTTATTTGTGAAGGTTGCAGTGTATTTTTTGATATTTGCTGTAGCAGATAAATTGTTAATTAATTAACAATTAGGAGAAATAATATCAGTTGCTGCAATAGGATTCCAGTTTGGAATTTTCACAGTTTAATGGTTAGAATGTATCACATCTTAGGTGGTTGATTTTGACAATAAGGTAAAAGGAGGGTATACTGGTTGTTATCTTCAAAAGTTTAGTGGCTCACTTGAAAACTTTTAAGACAAAAGTATAGGAATTCAATGGTTGTCCACCTTCTTGACCTTGATGCCTTGGCATAGAAACAAGCTTGTCCTCATCTGGGAGGCTAAAAACAAGAGCAAAGTTTATGGAAGTTGCTTGCTTATGACTTTGAATATGAAGGTAGAAAGAAGTATGTGAGCCTTATCACTCTACTAGCTAGGGATGGAGAGCTACCACCTTGTGATGTAGTGGGGGCCTTTATCCTTGTTACTCCATTGAGACTTTGCACACAACAAGGAATAGCTGAACATTTCAAAGAATTGAACTTGAAAGTGTGCCTAGTTATCTATGCCAAATTTGAAAATGGTCTTGCTATTGTGCTTCTAAGAAATCACCGAGCAAGATGATGGAAGGTATGTGGTAGCTATATTTGTTGTGTAGTGAATTAATTTGAATTGGTTACTACTTGTTTGCAAATATTGGGAGATAACATGCGAGGCAATGGTAAAGTCATGGGTTAACATTCAAGTAGATTTGAAACTTGCTCAACTTCAACAAACAAAATCATAACAAATGAAACTTGTAGGCAATGTCTACAAGGAGTCTTCCAAAGTAGTTCTAAAAAATGCTTTGAGGGGAAAGCATGTCTTTTTTGGTAGGCTAGGCATGTGGGACCTCCAGTGAGGGATTTGAATTGGTGACCTATTGCAAGGAGTGCCTTAACAGTGCACCCATTCACCATCAATCCAAAGCCCTGTAGGCTAAGGAGGAAACATGTTGAAGGGGAGACAATGTAATGGATATAAATCATAATGGATATAATAACAAAAATAGTAATAGTAATATCATTACCAATAATAACAATAATAATAACTTTATATCAATAATAAAAGGCAAAGAGCCTAATAATGAAATGGCGTCACTCTTCATAAAGATACTCCGAAGTGTATATTTATACTTTGGGCTTTACTCATTGTAATCATCTTATCAATCCTATTAATTATCCAATATGTTATCATATTTTATCAGTGTTCCACGGGGACTCGCCCCCCCCCCCCCTAGGGGTCTAGTTTCCTCGCACCCCCACGCTCCGGGGACTTGGGGACGAGTAGGGGACGTTTCCCCACGCTCCCAAAATGGAGGAAACTCGGGGGGATGTGCCAGGGAAACGTTTCCCTTCCCTGAGGGGTCGTTTCCAAAAAGGGGAGCGTGGGGGGACGTGAGGGGGCGTGGGGGGACGAGAGGGGACGTGGGGGAGCGTGGGGGGACGTGGCACACCTTTAATGCATTAAAAACCATTTTAATTAACTAAATGCTGAACTTAATCTTTAATTAAGAGTTAATTAACGTTTAGGGTTTTGGAAAATCGTTGTTTCTTGTTATAAAAACAACACCTTGAACCATGAACAACACACTCACAACCTTTGCAAGTTCGCTGAGCGCTCCACTCACAGCGTTGGATTTCACTGTTCGGATTTTAATAAACAGTGACTGTATCATTATTGATTGTATTAGGAATTGTATACAAAAGGTAAATTACCTAAAAAAAGTCAGTGAATTAATACAATTAGTTGAATGTGCAAGCTAGGAAAACCAAGACCTTGAATCGGTTCAATATGGGCTCTCCCCATTCATGGTGATAGTAGGTTTAGGAAAAGAGCCTATTGTCACATGTTCTAAAAAGTGGATCTGACTATTTTGTTTCCAAGAACCAATTAACCACAAGTATGGGTGAAAAATCCAACTTGTAAAAACTTAAAAGACTGCCTCCTTGACTACCATGCGTTGTGTTGATGAGACCTAACTGAAATATAATATTGTTGATATAATAAGACCTGATTAAAATACAAAATGTTAATATTCCACCACCCACCCAACTACTTTCCTATATGATTTCTCAAAATTCTGCCTTGACATCTAATTTTGATCCCATGAGAACTTAAAGGGTTCAAAATAAACATTCACTCAAAGAAAGAAACCAGCAGGATCTGTAAAATGGAAACTAACTAAGCAGTCTAACAACATGAAAAGAAGAAAGTAACTTCCACTTACGTGTCTATCATTTATGATTTTTTGCATGAGATTGCCGATGGAAAAATCTATGGCACAAGGTTATGGCTGTTGCAATGGTTACCTGGGAACTGAATAAACAATAGACAGTCAGCCTATTACTATATTAGGCCTATGGTCTTTACCTGTGGAAAAAGCATCCAAGTTCCGTTTAGTCCAAGTTCCAAAAATGATTTCTTTTAGACTTTTTCTCTAGGTTAGCAGTATCTAAAACAGAATTGTGAAGGTATATCAGACCTATGGGCTAGTCCTATGGAAGCATTGCCAAATAGGCTATTCATATATTAATATTATCAGTTGAAAATCTACGCCCTGCCTAACTGACATGTCAAGAACTTAGAAGTCCAGTTTCTCAAAATCATTATACATAATCCACTATAGTTCTGAGTTCTCTCTATGTTTAAGTTTTCTTCTAAGAAGGACAGTTTTCTCTTTGTTTAAGTTTTCTTCTAAGAAGGATTGTGTAAATTTTCAAATTCATTGCTTTCTTGCTCCAGGAATTCATATCAATGATCATGCTTTGCAGTTTTTCAATTCAACCCAAATTGTCATAGTGGACTCAATTAATAAATTATATTTTATATTTATAAATTTTTAAGACCCTGACGCTCCCCCACGTTTCCTAAAAAATGGTAGGGAGCTTTTGCATAGGCCGCTCCCGCGCCCCCTCGCCCCCTCGTCCCGGAACCTTGGTGGAACATTGTATTTTATAGCATATACACATCTTCGTCTCTATTGCATATAAGCACTTTTATGCTTGATGCACTTGATAATGGAGCATGATTATTGTCATAGCATTATGTTGTTCATGATGATGAGCAGATAGTAATTATAGTCAATACCTTCATCTGGTTCTTTGCTCTTAAGCATAGATGAAAATTTTGACGATTAATTGAATTAATTGTGATTAATCCCAGTTGCAAGTTCAAAATGATTAATTGCCCTCTAATAATCATGATTACTTCTTTATTTAAGAAAAATCGGGATTAATTAAAATTAATCACGGGTCGACAGGATTTAATCACAGCTACAGGGTAAAGCACCAATACAGGTGGAAAACTAGACATTTTTGGGTTATTGTTCTATTAAGCTATTGGGGTTGAGAGCTAAGGAGTCAGACAGAACCAAAGAATCGTTTTCATTGCTATCAAAGATATTTTCTTGGAGTAAGGAGGGGATGGATTGCTGCCCATGATTTTCATTTCCAGGAACACATTAATCAACATAACACTTATTTATTATGATCCTCTTACAGGTTTAGAGTATCAACACTTGGTTGATTTCGTTTCTGTCCACTAGAATCTCCAATTATGGGTGAAGTAGAGTGAACACCCCTTTCATGTGGTCACCATCTTCTTAGAAAACATTGACAACTTGACCAAGTGGAGGGTGGAGTCTTGAGAGGTCTATTATGGAGGAGGCACCTTTATGTTAGTGGTAGACAAGAACCAACTCAAACATGGGGCAGGTGAGGATCTCAGTGACTCACCCTCATCATGGGGGAAGGAGCTAACCCAGCTGGAGGACATTGGGATTGAGTGGGCTTATGAAGCAGTCTCATCACCAACCTATACACAAATTCATACTCAGAGACCTACTAGTGGACGTCAGCCATGCTAAAGGGATTTATAGTGGCAGATGAACCCTCACCTTTTCCATAGAATACAAAGAGAGAATTGATAGCTAGCTGCTGGATTGATCTTTGCATATGAATCTTCATGATGAAATACATATTATATATATTTGATGTCATTTTGTGGTGGTTATTCAGCTTTGTTTCCTGCATTAGACAACTATTGACTTTGACGTATTATTTGGCATCCTCTACGCATTATATATAATTTTTTTTCATAATTATGTGGCATGTGATTATTTGATTTTGCTGATGGCTTATATTTTAAAAAAATGGAAGCAATATTTTTATTTTCTTATGTTTTCTGATTTTTACCAATTATTTCTGATTATCTCCTGATGATTGCGTATTTAATCTTTTTGGGACCCTTGCCAATTGATTGCCAATCACATTTATTTAATCTATGATTACTAGACCCTTTAACATTCTTTATTTTGTAGTTTCTCATGATATTTTCAACCTAGTTAATTTAGTATTAAGTTTAACTCAGTAGGTTTCATTGGACTTCAAGTCTTCAGAATGACTAAAAAAGTAAAGCATTCAAAGTAGTATGCATTTATTACAATTCAAGTATCTTTTCAATATGTTATCTGTTTTTGTAATGTTCCTAAACAAGAAATTAAGTGATAAACAAAGCAAGCAAACAGTCCAGCAATCAGAAAAAACGAAATACACATCAAGCACCCATGAATGCTGGAAATAGAGAACTGCTGAGCCATTTTATTAATTCTTCAAGGGAAAATACAATGAAAAAATAGAATGGTTGACTTGGGCTTTTCTCTGAGGACAAGCGTGACAAAACCCAGGTGAGTAAATGCTGATCTGAAGGATGCCCAACTGCTGCACCAAAACTGATCTGCGTTGCCCAGAAACTGCACTGTGTGCTGGAATCACTACTTCCTGTGCTCAGAAAATTATAAGATTTCAGCTCCTTGCTCCTTAGCCAAAACCCACCAAAACCCAGGAAGGGTTTGGTCTGGTTTAGACTTCTGAAATTTGACCCCTACGGAGCCCAACCTCAATTGGAACTGCAAAACTCGGCCTGCTGGAATGAAGCTGTAAAACCTCCTGGAAACTAACCCAAATAATCCTGCAGGGTGAATCAACTCCCCTTTGTTCCTCTAACATGCCTCACATTCCTGTATGTGCTTCAACACGTCCCCCTTGAGGCCCTTCCATGTGAAGCGCTCCCTGAATGCCATGTATGTTTTCCTAAACCCCTGATGCCCTGACAATGGTGAGTCATGTGCTTCTTGAAGCAATCTCTCCCTCAACTGCGAGTTGGGCACTGGAAATATGCGGCCCTTGTAGTAGATGATCTCATCCATCACCTAGTAGTGCTCATCTGTGTGGGTACCCTCCAGAATCTCGCATGCCCTCCTGTCCTTGGAATACTCCAATAACTGGGCCTTCCAATCATGGCAGATGATCATGAGTGATAGGCCTGTAGGTCTTCGGGATAGAGCATCAGCCACCACATTGCGCTGACCCATAGGCCTGCACCTTGCTGATCCATCTCTGCTGTCTGTTTTTGAGGCCTTGCTGCCCCATGAAGTGACGAAGATTGTTGTGATCAGTCTTCACCCGAAACTTGTTACTCACGAAATATTGTCAGAACTTGGCCAATGCATGCATGATGGCCAACATCTCTTTGTCATATATAGAATATGACTGCTCATGGTGTAAGAGCTTCCGAATCTCGAAAGCAATGGGGTGCCCATCCTAAGACAATACCGCTCTGACTCCCTCCCCGGATGCATCACACTCCATGGTGAAGGGCTGGGAGAAGTCCGGTAGTGCTAGAACTGGACAACTACTCATCACCTCATTGAGGCGATCAAAAGCTGCATGTGCCCCATCTGTCCATGCGAAAGCCACTCTCTTGGTCAAATTTGTCAGGGAGTTGCCAACTGCGAAAACCATTTGACGAACTTCCGGTAATTTGTGCAGATGCCCAAGAAGCCCCTCAACGCTGTCACATCTCTGGGTACTGGCCAATCACGGATAGCTCGTATCTTCTCCTCATGGACCTTCACCCCATCTGCTCCAATGATATGCCCTAAGTAGAGCATCTCTGTCAAGCCAAACTCATACTTGGACAGTTTGGCATAAAACTGCTGCTCCTCCAAAATACACAACACCTCCTCCAAGTGCTACAAATGCTCCTCTCAAGTCCGGTTGTAAATCAAAATATCGACGAAGAAAACCAACACAAATCTACTCAACTGCCCCTGGAACACATCGTTCATACATGTTTGGAAATTAGCTAGGGCGTTGGTCGAACCCAAATGACATGACCAGGGACTCGAAGTGCCCATAATGGCACCGAAAAGCTGTCTTGGGGATGTCCTGTTCCCTCACCCTGATCTGGTGGTACCCCGAACATAGATCTATCTTAGAGAAGTACTTGGCTCCTTTAAGCTCATCCATCAACTCATCGATGCGGGGCATGGGGTATCAGTTCTTCAGTGTCTTCCTGTTGAGGCCCCGATAGTCAGTGCACATGCGCAGGGTTCCATCCTTCTTCTTCATCAACACTACTGAAGAAGCAAAACGACTGGAACTTGGCTTGATATGGCCCAATGTCAACAACTCTTTGATGGCCCTCTCAATCTCATCCTTATAGGCCTTAGGATGCCTATTAGGGGTAGTGATCACTGCTTGCACACTCTACTCCAGCTCAGTGGTGTGCTCAAATCCCATATCTAGTGGCTGCCCTGGTAGAATACCCCCAAACACCACTGCGTACTTGCCCAACAAGGCCTGTCTGTCTAGAGTTGGTGGCTGGGCCTGTTCTCCAACCTCTGAAACCCTCATCTCCTCTACCCATGCTATGTCCCGACGTTGCAGATCTGCCTCCATCCTATGTGCTGAGACTGTTTGGATATGAATGCATGCCTCTAAGGACCACCGATTTTCCATTCAGCCCAGTGAACTCCATCTCTAGTTTCTTCCAATCAGTAGTGACTTGCCCAAGGGAGTATAGCCACTGGACACCCATCACCACGTTGGTGTCTGGCACATCGACCACAAAGAAATGGTCTGTCATAGAGTAGTTCCCCATAACTACTGTCAAAGCAGGCACATACCGAGTGCACTGCATGGTACGGTCACCTGGTACTAGGACTGAAAAGCCCTCAAACTTGGTCGTGGTGAGGCCCCTCCTCTGAACCAACTAGGCATCTATGAAGTTGTGGGTAGCCCCACTGTCAACTAAGACCGACACCTGCTGTCCCTGTATAGTGCCTCTGATCCTCAATGTCAAGAATTTGGGGACCCCGCATAAAGAAGCAAGGACTCCCCCGGATGGGGCAAAGGATGCCCCTCCCTGTGGAGGTGGTGGTGGTGGTCCCCTATTTGCCAGACTCTCACCGTCTCCCATACCACACTCCTGCTCCATCTCATCCTCCTGGTCACTGTCTAAAAATACCTCAATATAATGTGCTTTGCCAGCAGTGCACCGATGGCCTGGTGCCCAAGGCTCCTGGCAAGTGAAGCACAACTTCCTCATCTTGAGGTCCTTTCGTGTCTCATCATCCAGTTGCCCTCGTCCTTGGGTGGTTCTCTAAGGTGGGGGTCTAGCGTCACGCCCCTTCTGGGGAAAAGGGGTCCGTGCAAGAAAAGGTGCTCTGGTCTTGGGGATACCCCCCTGCAAATCTTTGGTGCACATAATTGCCTCCTGTAGATGGAGGGTTTGCGTGGCTTCACCAGTCCATGCAAGGGCTCAAGTAAGCCCTCTATAAAGGTATATACCCTCCGAGCATCTGATAGGTTCAGATCATCACTGAAACTCGCAAAAACTTTGAAATGTATTACTCTGGGTTGCCTATCTCGCGAAGTTGGATTAGCTCCCTGAAATGGGCCTTCGGATCCCTCCGGTCAAAGTGTTCCACCATCGTCCTGGTGAAATGCTCATATGAAGCCACATTGGCATGCCTCAGGGAGGCCAAACCATGAAACCACCAGTCATGGGCTTCCCCCTCCATGTGCAGCGTGGCCATCTTGATGGCTTTCAGCTTTGTCATCCAGTTGAGCTAGAAATACGTATCCATCTTCTCAACCCAGGCCCGAGCAGTGCACTTGGCAGTGCCATTGAATGTAGTGAAGTACATCCTCCCTATGGTCCTCTGTAGCTCATAGCTTTGCATGCCTTGTCCTCCATAGCCCTTTTTCATCTCAGTCTGCTTGAGCTTGCAAAAATCTCTGAAAGAGAGTGCTTCCTTGAAGTCTGCACCCATATACTGCCATTCTCTAAAGTGTTCTCCCATTTGTGAGGGGTCTTCAGCCCTTGCTGGTTTGATCTGTGCCACAGGCACGAAAGAGGGTAGTGTGGCTCGAGTTGGCTCACTGGTTGATGGGGGTTGTCCTGCTAGTGAAGGGTGATCAAATTGCTGAGAGGCTCCAGAAGTTTCCCCAAATAAGAATCCCCTAGGGGTGGTTCTCTCCCGGTTCTGCATTTTTATCTCCTCTAGCATCTCTTTTTGGCCCTTTGCTAAATCATTCAAAGCCTTCAAGAGGCTGTCAAAAGCCATCTCCTCCTTGCTCTTGGGCTCTACCATATCCTCCTTTGCTACCACTGCTTTCCCCCTGTCCTCTGTGTCTGGAGTGATTTCCAGCTCTCTTTCTCTGCTCCGGTACCTCTGCCTCCTGTATGTAATGTTCTGCTGGTCCCCTTTTCTCATAGGAGAAAATCCCCATAACGGAGCCAAGACCTGGGCTCTGATACCACTGTGATGTTCCTAAACAAGAAATTAAGTGATAAACAAAGCAAGCAAAC
Organism: Pinus tabuliformis; assembly: GCA_031772625.1. Lineage (NCBI taxonomy): Eukaryota > Viridiplantae > Streptophyta > Pinopsida > Pinales > Pinaceae > Pinus > Pinus tabuliformis. The sequence continues at coordinate 631,282,013 of CM062820.1, read as the reverse complement.
AATCTAGCAATAAGAAAAAACGAAATGCACGTCAAGAACACATAAAAACGTTGGAAATAGACAACTGCTGAGCCATTTTATTAATTCTTCAAGGGCAAATACAATGACAAAATAGAATGGTGCACCTGGGCTTGTCTCTGAGGACAAGTGTGACAAATCCCAGGTGAGTAAATTCTGATCTGAACGCTGCCCAACTGCTGCACTAAAACTGATCTACGCTGCCCAAAAACTACACTATTTGTTGGAATCGAAGGGCTAGAATCACTGCTTCCCGTGCTCAGAAAATTATAATATTTCAGCTCCTTGCTCCTTAGCCAAAACCCACCAAAACCTAGGAAGGGTTTGGTCTGGTTCAGACTTTTGAAATTCAACCTCCAAGGAGCCCAACCTCAGCTGCAACTGCAAAACTCAGCTTGCTGGAATTAAGCTATAAAACCTCCTGGAAACTGCCCCAAATCATTGAGATAATCCCTCCTATGAATCTCCTTCCTTCCCAACTATGATTCCGGGCTGTAGCTCTTCCCTTCAAGGCCCACGAATTGCCTAGACTGGCCCTCTATGCTGTCCTCCAAGGCTGGAATTCGAATTGCCTATTTGCTATCCTCTCTTGCCCCAAAACTCCTTTTGAATGCTGACCCAATGATGTCCTTCGAATTCCCTGGTTTTTCCAGCTAATGGCTGGCCTAAGAAAGCTCTTTCCTCTACTGCATATTCTCTACTGCTGGCCCAGAAATATGCACTTCTTGGTGATGGCTGAATGGATGTGCTGTAGATACTTCTCGGAACTCCTCAAGATGCTATGGAATTGCCTTCCTAGGGTGGCACTCGTAGTCCCCCGAAGGTAAGGTTGAATCTCCCGCTTGAGAGATTCGTGGCTGAACAGCCAATTGACTCGGCTAAGTAGCTTGGGCAAACAATCAAGTAAAATTTGATTTGAAAGAGTGAATGAATGACCAAGTGAAAGGCTCCTCCTCCTTATGACTTTGTGGGCCTTCCTTTGCCTCATGTGGGTCCCTCCAACAACTATACGAATTCCCTCCAAGCAATTCGAATTGCCTAGTACGCATTCCCACATGGGTGGACCCCACCTTCCATTAGCAAAATAATCTAGCGTATTTTCTCCCAAGTCCCTAAGTCGAAACTGCTTGGGTCCTTTTCCTTGGCAAAATTTTGCAAAATTGTGTAGAGACAACCCTGTTACAAATGCTTTTGGGAAGGGACATGACAATTTTTGTATAATTGATACCAATGGAAAGTTCAATAGCTATAGAGAATAGTGGATTCAACTCTTTATAATTTTAATGTTTCCTAGGTTCATGAACGTCGACTTTGGGGTGGTTTGGTTCATAGCCAACGGATTCCTTAAATTTCTTTCCTTGTAGGCATCTGAGGTCATTAGGTTGTACCTGTAGGATATAACACTTGAATGTTCATTTCGACTTCCAGTTCTTGTTATGTTTGATGCTGATGGAGACTGTGTCCCAAGGATGTTGTCACACTATTCATTGTGAAAATTTGGAAGACCCAAATTTCTATTGTATCCATTGATTATGTTTCTTCTATTTGTTGAGTAACTGAACAAATTATTTACTGTGTGCTACGGTAAATATTGAAACCAATATACTGCAACCTTCACTAATTAAATTAAATGCGGAAACAAGAAACTGAGCAAGAAAGAAATACACAACACATGACACCGTTATTTTTAGACAAATGTCCTTGGAAAAACCCAATGTGGGAAAACTAGTGCAACAACTAAGGGTTTGTATTTTAAAGCAATAGTTTTTTGAATACAATCTTTGGATGCCTTACTGGCTATCCAATGCAGAGAATCTAATTGATACAAAGATTAGTGAGAGATACCTCATACTATCACTGGCGATCGAAGACTGATCCAACCACTGAATGGCTAGCGCCTAGCAGCCTCTATGCAGTTTCTGCGCAATCACTGCGATGTTCTGCATCACTGCTTCTGGGGTTTGCATCAATCCTTCTAGCTGATCGTTTTGCTTCTGAAACTTCAACTTCTACCCTCCCGATCACACCAGTTGACTTTTGGCTTTAGAACTCGACTTCTCCAACGAAATATGGATCTCCTATCTGGCTTTGTGCTGCTTTTGCGTCAGGCTACGCTGCCCAGCGTAGCCTCTGCGCTGCCTCTTCCGGATATCTCTCTCCTCCTCTACAATGTATTCCCGGATTAGGAAATTCTCCAACTGGAACTATCCCTGCCTCTCACTACAAGAAATCTTCTCAATCGATTCTCTAGCAACTGCTGCGCTATCCTTTCTCTCTGTGCTGCCTCTTCCGGATATCTCTCTCCTCCTCTGCAATGTATTCCCGGATTAGGAAATTCTCCAATTGGAACTATCCCTGCCTCTCACTACAAGAAATCTTCTCAATCGATTCTCTAGCAATTGCTGCGCTACCCTCTTTGAGAAATTCAATCTCTTGATCTATCCCCGATTTGATTTCTAAATGCCCATCAAGTCTCCTCTTATAATCTTCTCGTGGAGAACCAATGACCCAGATTAGATTCTAATCAATGGCTCAGATCATTTTGGCTAGATCCTCATCTTCTTCTAGAAGTTTCACCCGCAGTTTGATTAATAGCCTTTAATTATTTTAATTTACTAAGTTTAGACTTGGACACCCATTAAAAATAATTAATTATTTTAATAAAATTGTCTCCGGGTGGAATTTTTCAACGATTTCTGGGTATTGTGGAATACATGTGTCCAAGCCTCCCTGCAAATTTTGAGGCTTAGAGCACATTCAATGCTACCAGAAATCAACACTTCCTTTTATCGAGGAATGTGCTCTAGTAATGAACCTGCTGAAGCATCACTCAGACTCTATAACATCTCCCTCTGCGCCGCTGATGTCTGACATCGCTGCCCACCAACTACTGCGCAAATGCTACATTTGTATTGTTGTTGACCCTGCCACTGCCCACACTACATTTGTACTGCAACCCTCATAAGTTCTGCATCTGTGCTGCTGTTGGCACAACCACTGCCAATACTGCAACCTTCTCCAACTGCTGCTGCTACTGCATTAGCAATGGAAAAGCATCCAAAATTACTGAACAGGTGTTCAACATGATGCATCTGTTGCTGGAGTTTTGACTACTGTGAGTCTTTGCACTGACCCTCAGAAACCTCTGTGTTGCTGCTGACTTTGCACTGTGCCAACTGCACTGTTGCCAACTCTGCGCTGCGCTGCTCAGTCTCTGGTGCTCCTAGCCACTACAACTGTCACTCTGTCACTCCTCTGCATCAACTGATCCTAGTCCATACTGCCACTTCTGATATGGGCTCCTGTAGCAAGGTGTTGATCCAAGATGTGGACTGCTCAAGGATACTGCCCATCTGTAGTTCTTTCGAACTACAATACTAGATCACCCCACCTCCTCTCCCTTGGAGGTATCTGGGTAACCATGGCAAACCCCTCCTCCTCGATCTTTGCGGATGCAACCTTCAGATCATTCTTCTTGTCTTTGTCCTTCTTCTTGATAGGACGTTGTGTAGCATAGTGACCAAGTTCACCACATTGGAAGCACTTGATCTTTGAGACATCTTTCTTCTTCTTCCGCTGCTCCTGCTACCCCTTAGATGCAAGGGCTGCATTCTGTTCCTCCTCCTTCGGCTTTGTTCCACTACTGCTATTGCTATCAAGTTTGCACTTGACCAAGGCTCTCCTCATCTCTTCCTGCTGAAGAGCGGCCGGCATCCCTTCCCAATCTGGTAATCTTTCTCTGCCCAGGATGCTTTGGACAAATACTTGCCATTCTTTAGAGACTGAATTCAGGGCTAACCTCACCATCTCAGTAGGCTGAGGTGTTGACCCCACAGCTGCCAACGAGTCTCAGATTTCCTGAAGCTTCGTTAGGAACGGATCAATGCGTTCCCCCTTCTGCATCTGTGTGGATCTCATCTTCTGCTCCAAGTACATCTTCCGCTGCTCGGAAGATCCTTCGTATAGCGTGGCCAATGCTTCCCACATCTGTCGGGCAATATCTTTGTCGGCAACGTGACACACTACGTGATCTCTCACTCCGTCAATGATCAATCGTTTGGCCTTTTCCATTTCAGCCTTGTACTTCTTGAGTGGATCTGGATCCGCGGCTACAGCTACCGCACTGTCGACATATTTTTTTAGATCGTGCTCATCCAGAAGGCATGAGATCCTTGCCTTCCATATTACGTAGTTGGATGCACCCTCCAATTGATCCTAATCTCATAACCCATGAGATGCCATCTCTGTCAATGAAATGTTGAACTGCCTCCTCTCTCCTTTGCGCTGCTGCTGGCCTGGCCTACGCACTCCCTGCTAGAGTTAGTAGATCTGCTGTTCTCTGCTGCTGCTTAGCAATAGAGAAACCAAATTCCTTGGCTAGGAATTTTGAGGAAGAAATTCCCTCAACAATATCCCCTTCCTTCTGATGCTTTTCTGCCCCAACAATTGCTACAGAAAATTGCGTCTCACCAGAAACTGTTCTGCATTGCTCCCTTTGACATTGGAAAACTTCGATCTGGAAGTCTTACCTCTTTGTTGACTCATTCAAAGAGAGACCTTCCTCAATAATTTTGTCCTCTTGGCTTGGATTGCGCAATCCTTCTGGGGATTCGATTTGCTGCGTACGCAACACTTCAACTTCCCTCCTCTTCAGCCCTGGGTTCTTCCAGCTCTGCTCTCTTGCTTCACCTGCAACTTCGATACCATGTGAAAATTTGGAAGACCCAAATTTCTACTGCAGCAACTGATTAAGTATCTTCTATTTACTGAATAACTGAACAAATTATTTACTGTGTGCTACGGTAAATATCGAAACCAATACACTACAACCTTCACCAATTAAATTAAATGCGGAAACAAGAGACTGAGCAAGAAAGAAATGCACAACGCATGACACTGTTATTTTTGGACAAATGTCCCCGTAAAAACCCAATGCGGAAAAATTGGTGCAACAACTAAGGGTGTGTATTATTAAGCAGTAGCTTTCTGAATACAATCTTTGAATGCCGTATTGGCTATCCAATGTAGAGAATTTGACTGACAAAGAGATTAGTGAGAGATACCTCACACTATCACTGGCGATCCAAGACTGATCCAACCACTGAATGGCTAGCCCCTAGCAGCCTCTATGCAGTTTTTGCGCAATCACTGCGCTATTCTGCGTCACTGCTTCTGGGGTCTGCATTACTGTGATTGCGCTGTTTTGCGTCACTGCTTCTGGGGTCTGTGTTACTCTTTCTACCTGATCATTTTGCTTCTGGAACTTCGACTTCCGCCCTCTCGATCTCACACCCCGCAGAACTCGACTTCTCCAACAAAATACAGATCTCCTCTTAGGCTCTGCGTTGATTCTGCGTCAGCCTACGTAGCCTTTGCGCTGCCTCTTCCAGATCTCTCTCTGCCTCCTCTGTAATGTATTCCCGGATCAGGAAATTCTCCAACCGGAACTATACCTGCCCCTCACTGCAAGAAATATCCTCAATCTATTCTCTAGCAATCACTGTGCCACCCTCTTTGAGAAATTCGATCTCTTGATCTCTCCCCGATTTGATTTCCAAATGCCCATCAGGACTCCTCTTATAATATTTTCGTTGATAACCAACAACCCAGATTAGATTCTAATCAATGGCTCAGATCATTTTGGCTTGATCCTCTTCTTCTTCTAGAAGTTTCACCCACAGTTTGATTAATACCCTTTAATTATTTTAATTTACTAAGTTTAGATTTAGGCACCCATTAAAAATAATTAATTATTTTATTAAAACAGTTTCCTGGTGGAATTTCCCAAAACGATTTCTCTGTATTGTGGAATGCATGTGTCCAAGCTTCCCTGCAAATTTTGAGGCTTAGAGCACATCTGATGCTACCATAAATCAACACTCGCTTGATGTGTCATGTATATTTGCTTCAGTAAAGATTGTATCTATGTGCTAACAACAAAGTTGTCAAACTTTTGTTGTTACATGACTACATGTAATGGCATACTGACTTAAGATAATCTATCAACATGTCCGTTTTGACTTGTGATGCTATATTCGAAGAACATTTTAGTAACTAGCTCTGCTAATATTCTGTTTGGAGGTGCCTAGCTCTCTCTCTCCCTCTCTCTCTTTTGTCATAGATCACTTTTCAATTTTTTCATAGATGTAGACTCATCGAACTTGAGGTTTGTTGTTTTTTCAAGTGCAGTATAGATAAACACAGTTTTCTGCAACTGATAATTACTTCCATTGAGATTGATATTACTTTAGCACATTTCAGTTTATCATTAAGCCATTATACTTTAGAAAATTCAACCATAAATGCAATAGGACAGTAGAGATCACAGTAGAAGAACAATGAACAATAAATACCAGAATTTTACCCTGGGAATTGTCAACTCCCTCTTGCTTGTTGCCTATTTGTAGAAATCACTGAAATTCAAGCATAGCCTCGTCTTCATCATTATTTGTTTTGTCATACTTTGATTTCTTCTGTTGTGGATTCTCATCATCATCAATGTCTGCTTCTGAAGCAAGCTGCTTGCTTTTCCTCTTTTTATCATTCAGTCCTTCAGGACACTTGTTTTTATAGTGACCAAACTTGTGACAACGGAAGCATTGAATGTCCTTATTTTGATCCTGAAGGGGATCAGGACTTCTACCTGTATTCCTCTTCTGAAATTTACCAAACTCTCTTCTTCCTTTTCCATTCTTAGAATGAACTGCAAATGCTTGGGACTCGTCATCCTTAGGTCTCTGAATCTTTCCTTTTGATATTAGCCTATACTCCTCTTGGGTACAGGAGGTCCATAGTTGATCAAATGTTGAAATTTCTATTCTGCCACAAATGCTTGATACAAAAGAATCCCATGAATTGGGCAAATCCTTAGGAGTTGTAGTCACAAGTTCTGATTCATTAATATTTTCCCCAATGGCCTTGAGCTGATCTCTCAACTAGGAGATCTTCATGAAGTAGGAGGCTGCAGTATCTGACCTAGTCATCTGAATATCACGAAGTTGATTTCTCAAGGTCATTTTCTGTCCAATGTTGTTGACTGTATACAACCCTACTAGGGTATCATATTTTTTTTTTGAAGTCTTCATCCCTGAAACAAAAGGAATCAAGTGGTCTTTGATGGATTCAACAAGAATCCTCTTGGCCTTGGTTTCCATTTTCTTGTGCTGGATCTTTTCCTCATTATTCTGAGGCTCAGAAACTTTGCCTTTCACATATTTCATGACATCATTTTCTTCAAGAATGAGATCTATTCTGGTCTTCCAAGCCCTGAAATTTGATGCACCTTCCAACTCATGTTTAGGCTTGATATAGGGAGCTATCTGGTCATAGACTTGATTGCAGAAGAAAAGGTGTTTTCAAGAAGTGATCTCACTGATTTTCTTCACCAAAGCTGTTATACCATGTTGATTTTTCAAGTTCAATACAGACAAGCATAATTTTCTGCAACTGGTAATTACTTCTGATATTGATATTACTTTAGCACATTTCTGTTTATCATTACACAATTATACTAAATATAATTAAGCTGTAAATGCAATAGGATAGTAGAGATGACAATAGAAGAATGATGCACAATAGAAACTAGAATTTCACCATGAAAAAACCCTAACTAGGGAAAAACCCAGCAACCCTTTCTTAGGAGAAATTGTTCAATTCAACAAGAGATACAATTTGATTTTCTGGTCAAACTAGGTCAAACTGACAACAGAAACTACACAGGTCAAACCTGATCAAGAAAAGAGATTTCAGCCTTCTGCAGTAGTCAGTGAACTCTGGTCAAACAGGCTGAATTTCGGCCTCCTGGAACTGCCTTAGAATTTGGGTCTTCCTCACAGAACTTTGGTCAAACTGCCCAGTCAACGTTCGGTCAAACTGCAGATCATACTGCCCAGAAAGTCTCGGTCAACACTGCCCAGAATTCGGTCAAACAGATCAGAAAGATTCTTGGTCAACGCAGGTCAAACTTTGGTCTTCTTGTTCTCGCTCTCTTTCACATGTGTGAACAGAAAACAAATTATTGAGAGTGATCCAAAAATTTGCTTCAAGTGAGGGAGGCCACATGCATATTTATAGTGGTTGAAGGAGTCCGAATTGGTGTGTCCCTTAGCTGGGCCGACTTGACTTTTGGAGGCAAAATTTTGAATTTCAAAATTTAACTTTTCCCTCTTTTATTTGGAGCCAAGTTGAATTCAAATTTGTATTTTCATTTTCTTTTTCTTTTGTGGGCTAATACAATTAAATTATACCGACCGCAGCTACCAAAATTCAACAAGATCATGTCTCTTAAATCCATGGATTGACTAATAATTACATTTTCTGTCCTAAACCTGAGAGCCTGAGTAAGAAGAATGATCTTAATTTAGCATCAGAGAAATTTGTTAGACAGTGTGCTGTACATTGGGTAAGCCTTGGATTCTACACCTGGCCAAAGTTGGTGACACTAGTAAAACATCGCAATCCATTTTTGAGAAAACATATGATTGGCTTCTTCCTCCCTTGGCCCTAAATATTACTGTAATTATTAGGGCAAGCACTGGTCCAACATTGGCCTCACTTTGTACACATCTTGCACAGCTCAGTGTAGACAAATTTAGTTGAGCCTCTGTTTACTCTTATATGGGGATATCTCTGCACTTCCCACTATGCTGTGCCCTCCATTGAGTGTCTCCTCACTTCTCCTTCTTGACCTTTTAGTGAGGTCCTGTTGCCTTAGGCAAGTGCCTAACAGTTAAAGTATGTTGATGTACTTTCACAGTCCCATTAGCCTCTTTTGGTTACTAGTGGACATTAATATTATTATTCTTCCTTTCTCCTTCATAACTTCTTTGTATTAACTGAACGTTTTATCTAATAAATAGGTTGACCATATTTTTTTTGTCACAGGATATTTTCCCTCTGATTCCTGGAGATACAGATTACCGAATATTTGCTGAGGACTATGGGGACATCCCAGGATTGGATATTATATTCATCATTGGAGGCTATTTCTATCACACTGGATATGACAGGCTGGATAAAATTTTGTATGTTTCGTACATAAATATGCAAGATTAAATGGTGATTAAGAAAACATTTTGAGCTGAGATCTGTTTGCACCATTCCCTGATTCAGCGCAGTTTTGACAATAGTATCTTACTGATCTGCTTTCCTTTAATGAATTATTATGCTTTGCACTATTTTCTAATAATGCTTGATTTCCTGCTTAATTATTTGATTGTGAGTAAATTGTGTGATTGCAGGCCTGGAAGTATACAGGCTCGAGGGGAGAACTTAATCAGCTTATTGAAAGCACTTTCAAGTTCCTTCCAGTTAAGAAATGCTCAGCAAAGAGCTGATATCATAACTGCAGCAAATAGCATCCAAGAGGATCGGCCAATTTTCTTTGACTATCTTTCATTGTTTATGGTAGGATGGAACTTGGTTTTAATGCATTAATGTGACAGAATACAGATGACTTTCTTGCTGGAAAGGCTTATATTCTGTTGGATTTTTTTTTTTCTTGTCTGTATTTCCTTGTAACTTCAAGTATTCCTGAGATTATGAGTTTCATAAGTATCTGTTCTGTATATCCTGAACTTTCTTTCATGTCTATATGCTCATCTAAGTAACTTTCAGTTATCCAGAATATACACCCTCTTAGAGTTGTATTTCTTTCAGCTTTAAATAGGTGGTAGTCTTGTGTACCCGCTCAATAATGAGTTGTGATGAGTTTCATTCCTTGCAAAAATTGTCCCAGGATGCTGAGTTGAAATCTCTTATGCAGGTTACTTATTCAAAGAAAACAGCCAGGATATTATATGTTTTGCCTATGATCTTTGTTCTTGTTGCTCCTGTATTTTCCATGTCTTCCAATTTTGGGTTTCTCTCCTGGTTCACAGGTCTTTGGTGTATCTTTAAAGGTATGCTACTATTTCCTTATTTTGATATGTGTACTTGTGTTGCATGTTTGGCAATCTGTATCACATGTGCAAAAGTAGTTCCTTACGATTCAGACACTGTATGCCTTAACTGTTGTTTGCTTGACTTGTGAAATGGTGGGGGTTTATATGTCGATGTATGCTTGAATTGAGATAACCACCCTACATTTCATGTCAGAGGCCAAATGTTAGCCATGAATAAATGCAATGTCATCTGAGGTATATTCAGCCCTTGCAGATGCTTATACATTCTATAAAATTATGAATAACAGAGGGCAGAGGCATAAAGATTGATAATATGAATCCTCAGAAAACCAGATTTATTTTCATGATCATCAAATCTAAAACAACCATAATTTATGAAGAATTAGATAATGATTCGCAGAAACATTTGTATGCCTTCATTGCAGTTTCTTGGAAACTGGCAAATCCTTGAGAATGTTTTCGAGTACCTCAATTCTACGAGAAGGCTTCGTTGGAAAAGACAACTGCAAATCTATGAATTCTCGAATGATTCCTCTTCCAAAAAATGTTGTTGATTTTTTAAGATTCTTCTCTAGGATATTTTCTTGCTTGCCTTATGTTGTATTTTGTATGCCTTTAAAATGATTCAGGATTTCGACGCAGAGATCTAGCCAAGGTATCTGATTTTCTTTCTCATTTGGTAGTGTTACTAAATATGGAGGCAAATTTGAATAAGTCATAGAATTGCAGGTCAGTCTAGATAGGAGGAGATGGAAACTGTTTGTTCTAAAAGCTTAGGGAAACATAGGTGAATGGATGCACACAGTGTAACAAACAACAAAATTACAAACATGGTTCTATCATTACTCTCAACATTGTATTAATGTCAAGAATTATATTTGAAATTTGAATATGATTTCAAGTTTCGACTTGAACATTTCCTTATTATTGATCAAAAACATTCTTGTAACTGCTTATTGGGGTTATGCCGCATGCGTCACTTAAAAACATAGTATAGAGTTCTGCCATAGGGTACATTTTGAAAATCTTGACAGAGTAAGATGTGTCATGTCTGTAACATTTATGTCAGTTCAAAAGATTGATTAATATAAATAAGAAATAAATATAATGTTGGGTCACAAAAATTAAAGATATTATCAATTCACAATTAAAATAAAAAAAATACATATATTAAATTTGGAAACATAAATACAATTACGAAATAGATCCATATTAACTTCTATAGATCCAACCCTGACTTTGCTCAGTAAGTGAACTAGATAAATTAAAACTTCTATTCTATTTTTTGTTGGGTAATTATATCATAATATGTCTTTGGATAAGAAAATTTTCAAAGACCAGATCAAAGTAATTAGTGACCAAGATTCTTCTCCAAATTCTATTCTTTGACTCTATTACCCATAGGTTTTTTTTGGCTGTCAACAAATTTGATATGGTACGTCCAGGACCCAGGTTATGGCAGAGAGATTTATTAGGTGCATCTACAGCCATGTGTTATGTCTGTAACATTAATCAATTAAATTGAAAAGACAGTGACATCTGTATATGATGAATTAAATAATAGCCTACCATAATAATAAAAAAAAACCAAGAAAAGTGATCACTATAAAAACTAAAACAACATAGATCCGTCTTATCTTATGGATCTAAGAAGTGCCAATAGGGATCAAATCCCAGCAGGTGAAAGCCTTTTTTAGAGGGAAATTCTTGAGGAAAGGTTTGCACCTCAAGGGATTTGATCTCTTTTAGTGCTTGATAAATCCAGAGCTAAGATGGATCTATGTTGCTTATGACGTAAGACACATAAATATACTATAACTGGAACTGACATGCGGGAAACTTGTTGGCATCCTTGCTTGATTATCACCATTGCCGATATCTTGATTATTGCTTGATTATCTCTATTGCTTGTTTCTTTATCCCCATGTGCTGCTCATTTTCCTTTACCTTTCCATTGAAGGGGAAACAGAAGTTGCAATCTGTATCTTTTGAGCTGTGCATGTCTGTTAATTATATTCTTGTATCTTCATCAAGTGCTCTCATATTTCAGCATTTGGTCTAGGGTTTCTGTTTGTTTCAGTGTAACCATATGTGGGCTTATGATCTCCCATGTTGGCATGTAGTTTATGTTATGTAAAAAATTAGTTAACTTTAGGTTTATTATTTAATTTTAATTTTAATTAGACGAAAGGGCACGATCATAATGCCCTTTCCCAAAGGGTTTCCATGGCGGTATATAAGCCAGGAACCCCATTGTAATCAATCATCATCTGTAATTCATCTTATTAATAAAATATTTCTATATATATTTTTGTCTATCCAGAAGTTTTATGCTTCATCTGGTATCAGAGCCAACACGAACTGGTGACACCCACAAGTTCTGCTGGCCATCAGGCCCTACGGCTTTCAGAAAAAAGCGGTGCGTGTGGACTATCCTTGTTCTGTCTGGAGTGTGCTGTTACAGGATTGCAGTTAAAACAGCGAACTACAATCTCACACCATAGCCAAAAAAAAACACGCTGCAGCATCAGAAATAATACGCTGAACCCTCAGGGAACCAGCGTCGTTTTCCTCTGCGTTAACCTGCAGTAATACACTACGGTAACCTGTGGTAAGTTGTGAGTTCCTGTTGTTGATACGCTGAACCATCACCCAAAATCGGCGTCGTTGATTATTCCATGTGGTGGACCTGCGTTAATTTGAAAAAGTGCTGTGGTGATATCCGCTTGAAGGCTTTTCCTTGAACGGTCAACGGAGGTGACCCCCCACCAGCGGACGTGACGGTGGATATATAAAAATATATATAACGTGCAATATATATAACAGTAATCTATATATAATATATATAACATATATATAAAAAAATTATATTATATATTATATATAATATATATAATTTAATTTATTTTAATTAATTAAAAATTATATATATATATATATATATATATAAAAGTTAATTTAATTAATTAAATTTATTTTAATTATTTAAAAAGTTATATATATATATAAGTTAATTTAATTAATTAAATTTATTTTAATTAATTAAATATATATATATATAAGTTAATTTAATTAATTAAAATTTATATGTATAAAATTTATTTTAGCTAAAAAAAAAAGAGGGAAGAAAAATATTTTAGCTGGCAAATAAATACATGCCCCCGCAAACCCGCTCAATGTCGACAATGACAATGGCGGATTTCCAAAAAAAAGTTGTTGGATGCAGAGCATAAGATAACTAGCAACCACGATGAGGTCAATAAAAGATTAAATGAATTCTAGATCAAGCTTGGGGAGCAAGCTGATGAAATCAAAAATCTTCACGATATGACAAATCGAATAGAAATAAAGATGGAAAATTACCATGTTCAGACAGAAGCAGGCATCAGAGAGGTCTTAACAATGCTGAAAATTCTGTGTAAAAGATCGAATTGTACACCCGAACAACTACTAAAAGAAGGTGAAGAGAATCAAGAACACATCTCGTCAGATTCAACTAAGTCCATAGACTCTCATGACAAAGTTGAATCCCCAAAAAAATCAGCGACACCCCACCAAGAAGCGAGTAACACAGCCTTTACAAACAAGCAACTCTGGGATAACTTTACCAATCAACACCCTTTTTTCGCTCAACCAGTAGCAACATACCAGCGAAGGGCAAAAGTCGAGATGCCTAAATTCGATGGAAACGAAAAAAACAATGTTGCATGGATAAATAAAGCAGAAGAATACTTTGAGATATATGACATCAACGACGATGACAAAAAGCTCAGGCATGCATCCATGAAAATGGAAGGAGAAGCATATAACTGGTATATGTGGTGGAAAAAGAAAACACACGTCATTAGCTGGAGAAAATTTAAAGATGCATTCTTCAAAAGATTCCAAGGTGTAAAGGAAGAAGAATTCTTTTCAAAACTCATCAAATTACAACAAAAAGGAAGTCTGGATGAATACACTCAAGAATGGGAGACCTTAGTAACACGAGTACCTGGGTTATCAGAATCTCGTCTAATTCAGTCATACATCTCGGGACTCAAAACCCATTTACAAGCAGAACTTGAGATGCATGATATTACATCTATAGAAGTAGCAAGACGAAAAGCAAAAACAGTCGAAAAGAAATCCGAACCAATATTTTGGTCAAAAGCGGAAAAAACTTATGCAAGACGAAGGATACCCCAGTATATGGACTCCAATAATACAAGATATGTTCCACCACATCGTCGTGAAGATGAAAAATCTAATGTGGAAATGCATAGGATAAAAGAAGGTAAATGTAAGCGTTGTGGTGAGAAGTGGGACCCCAAACATAGATATGCTAAAGGAAAAGAACCAAAGAACCTATATAATTGTGAAGCAACCAATGATTCAAACAGTGAAGATTATGACATAGAAGACACAGAAGACACCCCAGAATTCTCACCAAAATTAGATGACGAAAGTATTCCGCAAGTGTCATTATCAGCTATGACAGGTATATCACAACCTCAGACTTTAAAGTTAAAAGGACACATAAAGAAGAACAACGTAGTGGTTCTCATCGACTCAGGTAGCACACACAATTTTTTAGATGCAACCGTGGCAAGGAGACTCAATATTTTTTCATTTCCCTTACCAAACATGAAAGTGATGGTAGCTAATGGTAAGAAGATTGAAAAGGTAGGGAAATGCCATAAGGTCAATTTTCAGATTCAAGACTTTAATCTAGAGTCTCCATTCTTCACGGTACCGTTAGGAGGAGTAGATGTAGTCCTAGGTATCCAATGGCTACGAACTTTAGGCACTTATGCCGCCAACCATCAAGTACAATTTATAAAATTCAAATGGGGAGGTCAGAAGTACAAACTACACGGATTCCAAGCACCAGAAAATCAAGTTGTATCATCATCTCAGATGATGAAGTTGAGTCGAAGAAGAGCACCTGCTTATGCAATACAATGTCACCAATTAGAAATGTTATCTGCAAATATGACTAGAGAAGAGTCACCAGGGATACAAGATTTGATTCGGAAGCATGAAAAAGTAATTCAAGACCTACCTATGAAGAGGCCGCCTAATAGGGAAATTGAGCATACAATAGAAGTCAAGGCAGGGTCAGACCCTGTCAACATCAAGCCATACCGATATCCACATCACCAAAAAACGGAACTTGAGAGATTAATCCAAGACCTTTTAAAGTGTGCGACCTTGATCATCTTGGAATATCTGATCAAGTGGAAGGACTTACCCGAAGAAGACGCTTTCTGGGAGAATGAATCATTCTTCAACAACATCTGTCATTACTTATGCTTTGAGGACAAAGCATTCTTTCGAGAGGAGGGCAATGTTATGTAAAAAATTAGTTAACTTTAGGTTTATTATTTAATTTTAATTTTAATTAGACGATAGGGCATGATCATAAGATCATGCCCTTTCCCAAAGGGTGTCCATGGCGGTATATAAACCAGGAACCCCATTGTAATCAATCATCATCTATAATTCATCTTATTAATAAAATATTTCTATATATATTTTTGTCTATCCAGAAGTTTTATGCTTCAGTTTATGCCCTACTTGCGTATGTTCCATCTTTGTCCATTGTACTATATGTCATTTCAATCAAATGGATCATATTTGAAGCTTATTATATTTTGATTTGAAGATATTTGTGGCAGTTTCAACTTGATGCCGTGTATCTGTAAGTGTATGCTGTTCTTTTCAATTCTGTTATTAAGACCTTGCAACTGTTTGGATTCTGATCATGCTGAAATAAATTCTTCCAGTGTTCTCTTAAGAAATGTCTTTTTGGTTGCCTAAGTCCTTGGTTACTGGGAATTCTATCTCCATAGGAAATTCTATTTCCATATCCATCGTTTGTCTTTACTAATTGTTTCCACATTTGCTTCTATTTTGGTACTACTTAAAATAGAACCAGTTGTACTCAACAGATCGGAATCAATCTAAGCTCAAGCTCTCTGATCTATTAGTGAATATTTATCCCATGTGGTTTGTTTATTTATAGATGTAAATTATTTTACATTAGCCCAGATGTATCCACTTTAGTTGTAATCCCTATAGTAGGTTAAATGATCGTTATGATGGATGTGCTACTTCCAAAGAAATCACATATGAGGAATTTCCCTGGAATAACCTTTTGTTCTCTAAAAAATTTCATTCATAACGTATGGATTAATTTTCAGTATGAAATGGGACATCTTTTACAATGTGGTTGTTCCTTTTCTACCAATCAATTTCTAACTTACTAGGTTGCAGGTATGGTGTTGCATGCAGCGGGGCTCATTTTAGCAGTAATTGTACCTGCAGTGTTTGCTTTCTTGAGATTGCTGGTGTCAAATTCAGCTATGAACTGGTATTAGTCCACTTGTTTGTCTCTGTAGTTCTCTTCCGAATATTTGGAAGTGAGGTTTTGATCAGAAACACATGTATATGTTTTCTCTGCTCTAAAATGTAGGAGTGATATGTAGAACGTTAATTCCATCTTCAAGATTTTATTTTCAATTCGGATGAGTTCTTGTTACTTACACTATTAAATTAAATCATTTTCAATTACACTATTAAGTTA
The DNA here is from genome assembly GCA_031772625.1 of Pinus tabuliformis. Lineage (NCBI taxonomy): Eukaryota > Viridiplantae > Streptophyta > Pinopsida > Pinales > Pinaceae > Pinus > Pinus tabuliformis. Next base: position 631,265,528 of record CM062820.1, on the reverse strand, counting down.
AATCATTTTCAAACATTTAAAATGTTCCCGCATATGAACTGATAAAAGGTATATATAGTTTGCTTGCACCAGGTAATGATCATGAGTATGGATATCAATTAGTAGATGCTTTTATGGAACTCTAAGTTGCATTTTTTCTGTCAAGTTCCTTTTAGTGAACTGTAGGTGTTTTAGCTGTTTATGATTTTCTCCCTTTTTTTTCCAGACAAACATGTTGGGAGATCTTTTCGTAGAGTGTAAACAGAACATATTTGCTTCTACCATTTTGCAGTCTACTGATACCTTTCAATTTCTGCTTACTATTAAATCTGGATCTCTTTCCCAAATGCAGGTATGCTCATCCTTGGTTGGCACTGGTTATGTTTGTTCCAAGTGCTCTTGTTGGCTTATTATTGCCAAAGGCAATTTGGAGAGGCTCACTAGCTAATAATCTGACTACCATTGATAAAGCTTCTAAAGAGGTAATCCACTGAAAACTGGTGTTTGTTGCCTACCATTGATAAAACTTCTAATGAGGTAAATCCACTGAAAAGTTGAAACCGATGTTTGTTCCTAGCTATAAGAAAAAAAAAAAACTAGCAACCAAATTAAATTTTCATGTGTGTCACTGTGCCCCAACAGATCTATTTGGAGCTCCTTTTTCTGTTCTTTCTTGCTTTTCTTGATTACTTTTTTCATGCCAATCAAACTTGATAATTACTTGTGATGTTCTTGACTTCTTATTAGGTTTGTTTATATCTTATTTCTTTTTAGTTCATCAAGCAATTACCAAAGCAATAACACATAAAACAATGGACACCAGATATAGGCTCACAGCCAGGGCAAAACCTCTCTCTAGGGGAAAACCCAGTTAGTAATTCTTCCTTCAATAATTTTCCGGAGATATTCTAAGATTCTAGACCTTGACACAAACTTTCCTCCACACCAAGTCAGCCTTCCTCTTCTCTTGCAGATGATCTTACTTGCCCTGGTAGCAGCAGCAGCAGTAGCGGCACTTTCTTCAACCCAGCAACTTCGTTCTTGCTTTGGAGACTTCGATCTTCACTGAAAGATTTCTGTTCTTTCTTGCTTTTCCTGATTACTTTTTTCATGCCAATCAAACTTGATAATTACTTGTGCTGTTCTTGACTTCTTATTAGGTTTGTTTATATCTTATTTCTTTTTAGTTCATCAAGCAATTACCAAAGAAATAACACAAAAAACAATGGACACCAGATATAGGCTCACAGCCAGGGCAAAACCCCTCTCTAGGGGAAAACCCAGTCAGTGATTCTTCCTTCAATAATTTTCCGGAGATATTCTAAGACTCTGGACCTTGACACAAACTTTCCTCCACACCAAGTCAGCCTTCCTCTTCTCTTGCAGATGATCCTACTTGCCCTGGTAGCAGCAGCAGCAGTAGCAGCACTTTTTTCAACCCACCAACTTCGATCTTGCTTTGGAGACTTCGATCTTCACTGAAAGACTTCGATCTTCACATAGGAACTTCGATCGTGGCCCAATACAACTTCCTGAGGCAGCAGAACCCAGCACTAGCAACTTCGACCTATACTTTGATCTGGCAGCAACAACATGCGGCAATTGGCTACGACATCAACAAGAGAACTTCGATCTTCCAAACCAGGGCAAGAGAGAGAGATAGATGCACCAAAATTTCGATCTTCCTCCTTTCCTTCTCCTAGACCAAACTCACACTTCCTTTTCTTCCTTCCTCTATTTCACACTTTTTCTAGCTTCAAGAGATATCGAACTAGCTTGTTGAGTGAGTGCTTCAAATGGAATTCGAACTGCTTCATTTATAGTCCTTTGGTGAGGTTGAATAGCCCTCTTTGAGGCCGACTTGATCATCTTGAGGCCGACTTGGTGTGGAGGCAACATAATTCATATTTGACTCAATACTTAATCTTTTTACATGATTCAAAAGCCCAAGAAGGGTCTCTTTAAAAGTACAATGACTCTATTGACTCAGAATAAATTCTAGAAGTCCTCAATGGGGACTTTGACCTAAAACATGATGACCCAAGCATGAAACCCATGCTTTAATAAGTCATAATAATAATAATAATAATTCTTTTCTTTATTCTTTTGACAAGTACATTATAAGATGACTCAAATACGTTTAATGAAGACCGAATCTAGTTACATTTTCCAACATAATTCAACTCAAATTTTAGGTTACGTGAGGGTGCACAAATCCTTTTTGGTGGCCTCCGAAATAAAGATATGTCCTTCATCGGGATGCCATATCTGAAAATGATTCTTTAAGCCGTTATTATCTTGTTAAGTCCATTAAAACTGAGTTGCCCCTGATGAAGAAGCTAAGGAAAGTTAGGGAGGAATTTCAGCTTGAGTAGGATGGATCAAAAACTTTAGATTGTTTTTTTTCACCTATTGTTTTTTGAACAGGTTAAGGTAATTATCTTCGTCAGGTTGTGTTATTAAATGTGCCTCTTTGTTCAGCTAAACTATACATTGGTTAGCTGTGGCCATGCAATAAATATGTATGTGCATGCATGTTTTGTTTCTCTTTATCTATGGTTGTTCATTGAAATTGCCCGAAGCTGAGCATATTTTTCCAGTTACCTAGTCAGTTGCGTTGGAGGTGTTTCCAGAACTCATAATATTTCAAAATGGTTAGTGCTTGAAGTACATTCTAATTGTGATTGGTCATTTCTTGGTTGGCATGAGCAGGACTGGGCAAGTCATTGGGGATCAGTCGCCTTTTATGCTACAGTATCTTTAGTAAGCAATTCGTTTTTTCTTTATTTAAGTTTTTTTTGATGAGATACAGTGTCTTTTTATTCTACATTATTTGTTAATAAATGGGAAGGTTGGATGATTCACATGTGTTGAGCAAATTAATATTAGTCTATTGAAAAAAATCACATTCAAAAAAATCTCTGATAAACAAGGATCAAGATATCCAGTGACACCCTATAATCTTTAGCATTTGAAAATATCAGAGAAGTGTGACAAATTCAGAGTGCTACATGGTGGTGTGAATGGCTGACAACTGCTTAAAAAGCATTTGACGACTATCAATTAAGAGATCGTATACCAAATTAGTGCAAATATCATTTGTCTCATATGTGGGATGCATGCTTTTTTCATTAACAAGTGCAAGGATAAGTGACATATGTAATTAAAGAAAGTTATAACTTTTCATGTTGCCGTATTTGGTTAATTTAATATAAAGTCTTGCTATAATTTTAATGTTTTGTGCAGTTAATAACTTAATGGTGTTACTCAGTATGGCAGTACTTGCCTTGGCTATATATTCACTTTTGTCAGTGTATGCTTAGCCAGCTATAAGACAAAATTAATAAGAAGTTGACCATTGGCTGTTCTCTCTCTCCCTTTCACAAAGAAAAAGTTGGTTAGAATTTCCCTTTTCACTTTTTGAAAATGTATACTGATACTGCTTGTAAGGATGCTATTAAGAATGCACCTCAAATATTCATTTTCAGCTCGTATTTGTATCAATGGCTTAATGCTTTTCCTAATAGGCATTAATGCAATGGAAGATAGCCATAAATTATATAGAAAGACATATCTATCAGCTATGCAAATGAGTCTCAACGAGTCAAGAAATAAATGGAGTTGATGTTGAATTCTGAATCTCTTATGCTTTATGCTTTGCTCCTTTGCATCTTAGGCTTGATATCTATGCTTGATGTTAGTGTGGAGAAATCGAGAGAAATAATAACTCCCACATTGAAGACCCACATTATAATGTGCAATACACAGTCCATGTTTAAATCATTTTTTCCTGTCATGGTTGGTGCAAAGAATTTTCTTTTTTTAGAAATAATGCATTTTCATAAAAAAGGAAACGAGTATATAAGAGTCTCAATATAACCATGGTAAGTGAATACAAATCTAGGATTCACCTTCAATGGCCACACGTTAAGAATTATATCTCCCTTTTGTGTTGATGTTTATAAGGCTCCCTTGAGATGAACATAAAGTTGTTAATTTTCTTGCAAACCTAGCACCCGACACTTAATTCCTAGCAGAGTTAACAGATCTACTGATTAAATACACCGCTAGCTTGTTAACACGATAAAGTTCAGCTGAAGCAAAATATACCTATCTCAATCACAATGAGACAACAGATCTTGCCCAATCATAGTTTTTCAGTAATAATCCAAACCTACTTGGGCTCCCATCCTTTGATAATGGCCGAACCGAGAAAATACAAATTCCTTGGATCTGATCCAACAGATCTTCCCTAGATCGTTGCTCGATCTCCTTGGCAGATTTGGATCTCCAATCTCTCCCCTGTACTTCCTCGGATCCGACACTTTAGAGCAGTGTTGAAAATATCGGTATCAGCAAAATATCGGCGAGGGTCCAGAAAACATCTTATTGGCAATATTGGCGAAAATATCGGCAAATATCGGCAAGCATAAAAAATGCATAATATATTCATTTTTTTCAGATTTCTAAACATATAAAGCAATAACAACATGAACTAAACACATGGCACATAAATATGAAGAAAGCACTGATATATATGATGTCAAATAGAAATGATACATCAAACGTCAAAGGCGATACCAAATCCTGCTGATCCCTGATAATTATCCAATCAAGGACTCAAACAAAATAACATCACATATCCTGCTCATCCCTGATAATTGTCCAATCAAGGACTCAAACAAAATAACATCACATATATAAAATTTTAAAAGTATTTCATCGTCATGAGTTATAAACTTATATGTAGCAAAAGTTGCAAAACAAATAAAACTAGCAGCTATCTATTTGAGACCATTAGCCTCTCCCTAGAAGCTTTCTTTCTGTCTTGTTCAGCAATTGCTTCAAGAGATTTTTGTATAACCTCCGCACTAAAAACCATACAAGGCATTACATCTGCATCATGTGTAGGGAGTCTAACCAGATGGTATTTCAATCGTGTAACCCTTCTTGACATCTTGGTCCCACACAATTTGCATGATAAATATGTTGGCATTATGATGCATGTGTTGTACTTGATGGCAATCCACTCATAGAAGAACATCTCACTTAGTTATAACTAGATGAATCTTCAGAAGAGATATCAGATGTGACTGAATGCATGGGATGCATGACAACTCAAAGGAATCAGATGATAGTTCTAAGTGTGACAAGTTAGCTTTGCCATCAAGTCCAAAGGGGGAGATTGTTGGCATTATGAGACAAGTGTTGTCTTTGATGGCAAATCACAGAGATGACAGATCATAGTGCAGTAGGTCAGCAGCAAGGGTTTGATGATCAAACTACAAGAATGAAGAGAAAATATATATACGCAGTTTCATCGTGACCGAGCTGCGTATACACGCGGGTTAGACGTTACAAAGGCACGTATGCGTATACACGCACTTTCATGCAAGGAAAAGCGCGTATATGTTGGAGAACTTACTTTTGGTTCGTGGTAGTTAGTCCTTGGTATTTGAACCTATGGTTTTGGACCATAGTATCTCGTCAGATGTGTTGATCCCAAGTATTGGGTCCATGGTATTGGTTTGTTATGGTTTTGGACCATGGTATTGAGCAAGGCCTAAGACTATAAAAGGAGAAGAAGATCATTAGGCATGGGTATCGAAAAAGTCTTGAATATCTGATGAAGGATGAGATCCAGTATGCAGGTTATGGGTTTATGATGCATTGCGTGATCTGAGCTAAGGAGGGATCTCACCAGTTGATGGACAACAAGATCTAAGGATAGATCGGGATCAAATGGTTTGAAATGAACTATCTCTATATGGTTGATTATGTTTATTCTAGATCTGTATACTGACGCATGTAATGACCTGAACTGGGTATAAATTAAGTTTGAAATTGCTGCAAGTCATGATTGAATATTTATAGATATGTACGCGGGTTGGCTTTGGTGTAAGCGCGTATGTACGCGGGTTGGTTCATTGTAGTAGTGTATACAATTTGAGCTATGATGTTTGAAGTTACAGGTGGTTCTGGATGTTGATGAGTTCTGATGATAGTTTAAAGGTGTCAGTATTCTGCATATCCTGTTTGGTTGATTGTGTTTAGCTTCAGTATTGATGGATGAGAACTAATATTGGATTAGGATCATAATGACTCATATTTATGTGATCTGATGGACTAGATCTGGGTGCTAACACACATATTATCCTTGTATATGTAATAATCTGGATATGTCTGAAGACAGGAAGTGCATCAAGTTATAAGTAAGCAATTGATGACATATACGCTGGTTCACCTTGGTGAAGTTGCGTATACACACTGGTTCAACACTTCCAAGTAGCGTATGCACTCTGATGCATGATTTTGATGATACAGTTGGTTCTGAATATTGTTGCAGAGTTCAGTGTTCTGCTCTGTGTTCTGGTGACTGTGTTGTTGACAGGGTTTCAGTGTTTCAGTGATTCAGAAATTGATGATGCTAGTATTGATTGTTTTGTGCTTCAATGATATTTATGGGTCTAGTATGAAAATTTGATGAAACGTGGCCTTCAGATTATAGTGTTGTGCTTCAGGAGTATCCAGTCTGAAAATGTATGAAATGTGGTCCCTGGAGGGTGAAAGGAGATTGTAGGCCGGCGCCTACGTACTAGTACATTAGCTTGTACAAGAGCAAAAGGGGTAGTAACTCCCTTCCAGTAGCAGCTAGAGAACAAGTGAAGATTGGAGCATTAAGTAGGCAGGCACCTACGTACTAGTAAATGGATCAGCTAGTACAAGAGCTAAGGGGGTTGTAGTTCCCATCCAGGAGAGTCTGGAGAACGAGAGAAGGTTGTAGCCTTCTGCAGGTAGAAGCCTGTGTACTGGTATAAGGCTGCACCAGTACAAAACTATTGTAAAATGAAGTTTCTTATTAAAAGAAGATAGAGACGACTTGTAGCAGGTGGTTTTCACCCACATTGGGTTTCCACCTTATATCATGGTGTTCATGTGTGCTTCTTGTGTGTGATGATTCATTTTGTTTTACTGCACTTGCTTACTATACATATGGTTAATGAAGTTCTGATGCACTAACTAAAGATCAACATTTAATGGATTAATTGAATCATAAGTATTCTGGATATACGCTAGTTGCATTAGACACAGTTGCGTATACACGCGGGTTCCATTAACTGAAGCAGCGTATATGTATCTAAGTATGGAAATGAAAAAGTTTTATTGATTTGATAATACTGATTCACCCCCCCTCTCAGTATTATTTCCAACAAAATATGTCTGATTTGCCCCACCAACAGCCTCTCCATACTCCCAAAATGGGTCCAAGGCTTTTGGCATATTTGACATTTGTAGTGAACTAATTCAAACCTAGGGCACAAAAAAACAAAAAATTAGCATTAAACCCCCCAACACAAAAAATAATAATTAATAACCACCTCATTTAAAAAAAATTACTACATTATTTACATTTTGCAATGTGAATGAAAAATGGCAATAAGAGGGTGCATAAGAAAGTTGAAAAAAAATTGAAGCTTGTTGTTCAAATATGGAGAAAACCCTTGCATTGGCTCATGGGCATGAAAATCATAGCAAATGGAAAATAACAAAGAAACAAAATGTTGGTAGGCAAAGAGGCAAGCAAGCATAACCCTAAATCTATGAAAAAATCATTAACATAGGGGTTTTTAAGAACATACCTGTTAATGGAAGAAATGAAGTTTGCCTCACTATTCTTCAATCTTTGATCCACAAAAAAATCTTGGTGGTGATAATCGTTGTTTGATCCTCAAACCCTCCTTGACAACCACCACAAAACTCTTCCCCTTCCTTCTCCGACACTCAAACAAAAATGAAGAAAAAAAAATCGATTTTCCCTTTTTCTAGCCGCGGCATAACACGCTCGGCGATATTTTCTGTTGTCTCGCGATATTTTGCCGAGATATCGGCGATATCTCGGAAATATCGCGATATTTTCGAGAGCCAAAATATCGCTATATTTTCTCGGCGATATTTCGACTCGGCGATATTTCCGATATTCGGCGATATATCGCCGATATTATCATCACTGCTTTAGAGTATCACACTCCTCTTGAGGTTAGTACCACTGTATGGTGTGTCTTCTCCCTCAACCTAGCTTTGCTTTTATAACTTTACATTGAGATAAATCCCTAACCCTAATTTCCAAAGTGATTGACGATCAAGATTAGATCTCGCCTTACTTGAGATCAATAGCTGAGATTAAAACATAATCATTAAAGTAAATTACTTTACTTTTCCAAAGTTTACTTTAGCTTAATGAGTCAACATAATATTTATGTGTTTTTCCTAAGTTACAAAATAACTTGCTCAACCTAGAGAAAGTATCCTAGGGAGATGTTGTGGGCGACTTTTGCACACTTAGACACTTAAGTGTTGATTTGGGGTAGCATCGGATGTGCTCTAAGCCTCAAATTTTGCAAGGAGGCTTGGGCACATGCATTCCAAAAAACCCAGAAACCGTTTTGGGAAATTCCACCCAAAGACGATTATATTATAATAATTAATATTTTTAATGGGGCTACTAAGTCTAAACTTAGGAAAATTACAATATTAATGAGTATTAATCTAATGGTGGGTGAATCTTCTAGATAAAGACGGAGATCAAGTCAAAACGATTTGAGCCTTTGATTAGCAGTTAATCTAGGCCGTTGGTTATCCAACAAGAAGATATAAGAAGGGGCTTGAGGGTCATTTGGAAAATACACTAGGTAGATACTCAGTTGCCCGAGTAAAATTGATTTTCTCACTGGTCTAAGTTCGGCAAAGGGAAAATCAATTCAGAGGGAGAGTTGTAGGTGGAGGAGAGACAGAGAGGGTCCAGCATCTGTCAGAGAGACAGGGACGAAGACGCGGAGCAGTAAAAGGACAGTGCTGGGCAGATTGCCGCTTAGAGAGGCAGCGCAGGCTTGGGTGATGCTGGCATTGCCTAGGCATGTCCAGGGGCCAGAGAAAGTGACGTTGGGCAAGCCATAGAGACGCAGAGGGTGGAGGAGCTTCTCTCTCGGGTCAGATACTTTTTTAGGAATGTCTGTAAATTTTTCGCAGAAAGCCTTGTTCTATACTGCTGGGTGTAATTTCTACATGAAGATTTTGCTGAAGAATAATAAAACCCTCATCTGCTGCGCTGATTTTCCCGCATTGGGTTTTTCCAGGGACAATTGTCCAAAAATAACTGTGTCATTATGATTGTATTTGTGCTAGCATTTTATTTACATTTACTTACTGCAATGTTTTAATTGTGAAGGCTACAATAGAATATATTTCGATATTTGTCGTAAGAATATAGGAGATAACTTATTTATGAGGTAATATGTAGAAGAAATAATATTAATCACTTCAGTAGGATTTCTATTTAGAAATTTTCACATGGTATCAGAGCTACAGGGAGGCAAAAGAGAGAAGCCGGAGGATTCAGCGCTGAGAAGAGAAGGGAATTCCAAATTCTTGCAGGGGCAAAAATTCGAATCTCCCAAAGGATTGCGTAGTTCAAACCAAGGAGACTGTATTTCGTGGGAAAACTCTCTCTAAGTGAGCCGACATAGGGGTAAGTCTTTTCCAATCGAAATTTATCAGTAGTAGAAGGGACAACACATCAGAAGATTCAGCAAGGAAGATTATCTTAGGTGGAACACAATTTTTCCTACAAAAGTTGTTGGGATAGGTTAGCGCTAGAAATTGGCACAATATGGATACTCAGAGTGCCTCAGATTTATCTACCAGATTAGATGAAGAATTCACATGCCTAGCTAATTCAACATCAATGGATGTTTGGTACATTGATAGCGGGGCTTCAACTCATATGACTGGAGTACGAGAACATTTCTCGAGCTATCAAGAAGAACAAATGGACTTCCAAATAACTATGGGAAACATAACGAAATGTACTCCAGTAGGGAGAGGCACCATAGCTTTTCAGACAGAAGCAAGGACCAACATCTGAGCCACCAATGTTCTGCATGTGCTAGGATTAGGAATGAATTTAATTTCAGTGTCCCAGTTACAGGACAAGGGATATGATGTATACTTCATTGAGAAGAAAGTATACGTTAAGCATCCAAGCTGGAAGAAGAAAAAACAAATTGGGGTTCGAAGCAACAAGTTGTATAGGTTGCTGCTCGAATCACCAATGGGACTGATAGGCAACAACAATAATGGTGAGAAGGAGCGAAATGAATTATGGCACAGGTGAATGGGGCACTTACACCATGGAGCACTGAGGGTGTTCAAAGAAACTGTTACAGGGGTACCAGTCCTTAGTAGTGAACATGATGAGTTGTGCAGAGGATGTGTGCTAGGAAAGTACGCTAAAGCAGCTTTTTCCAGAAGTAACAATAGAGCAGAGTGTATTAGGATTAATACACTCAGATATCTGCGGTCCTATGTCCATAAGGGCTCTTAGTGGTGGCGAATACTTCGTCACTTTTATCGATGATCACTCCAGAAAAACCTAGATCTATTTCTTAAAGACCAAGGATGAGGTCTTTGATCGTTTCTGAGAGTTTAAGGCTCTTGTTGAAAATATGACAGGGAAAAAGATAAAGGTATTGCGTTCAGATAATGGTGGAGAATATACAGACAAAGACTTCACAGATTTCTGCACAAAGGAGAGCATCAAAAGAGAGTGGACAACTCCATATAATCTGGAGTAGAATGGAGTGGCATAACGGAAGAACAAAACTATTGTTGGGGCAGCCAAAGCCATGTTGTATGATGAGGATCTACTTAAGTATTTATGGGCAGAAGCTTGCAACACGACAGTATATATCCAGAAGAGAAATCCTCATAGAGCATTGGGGAATAGAACACCCAAAGGAGTGTTCACAGGGAAGAAGCCGGAAGTCAACCATCTCAGGATATTTGGAAGCATGGCTTATTGCCACATACTAGACGAGAAGTGCAACAAACTAGATAGACTGTAGAGAAAGAGGTATCTCGTAAGATACTGCTAGACCTCAAAGGCATATAGAATCTACATTCCTGGCAGTAGGAAGATTGTAGTAAGACGGGATGCAAAGTTCATGGAAGATAGAGCTTTCAGGAAATATCGTGAAATGCCTATAGAAGATCAATCACGAGATGTTTTTTTAGTCCAAGAGCAGCAGAGGTAGCAAGAAGGACAAGCGGGAGAGCATACACCTGGGTCGAGTACAGTGACGAGCACTAGTCTCTCCTCAGAGGGAGGAAATGCAGATGCTTGTCAACAAACAGCACGACAGGATCAAGAGGAAGAATTGGTTGAGCCTCCCACCACCAGTGGTAGAACGAGTAGAGAAGTGCGACAGACACTGAGGGATGCATAGGAGTTTGTTGGAGTTCCTAGAGTCGAGAAGAGGCAACGTAGAAAACCAACTAGATCCCAAGCATTGGTAGCTCAGGTTGAAGATCGCTCTAGATTTCAGGAAGCTGTTCAACACCAAGTATGGGTGGATGCCATGGTGGAAGAGTACAACTCCATCATGACGAATGATGTCTGGGAAGTAGTACCTAGACCGGAAAATAGATCAGTTAGAGTACAAAAAATTGTTTCATCTTTAGTCTAATCCATCATGGGCTAGCCTCTAAGGCAAGGATCCACAAGTAGTTATGTCACCTATTCCATGGAAAATTTGTGGCAAGGAAGAAATTGATGAATATCTTTTAGATTGTATTGAACTCTGGGCTGTTTGGAAGTGTTTTTCATGTTACAAGGTAGTTAATTGGGTATTTTCTATAAACAAACATATTCGATAACTATGAAAACATCCAATACAACTAGGGGAGGAGAGAGAAATCTATATAGGATAGATGCAATATATTTATGAACAATATGAGTGACATTTTATAAGATCTCTCGTGATGGTATACATATCATTTACTGAATAAGAGAGTGAAAGATTATGATCTTTGGTGGTTAATAATTATTATTATCATTACTCTACAATGTAATAGTGTATGATATTTAATAATGTAAATTACATTATGTTCCCATGCTTTGTCCATGAATCATAGTTAGGAGTAGCTATATCTTTATTTGTTCTTATAGTTCTTTCGCTACTCTAGATGTGGTGCTAATTGAGGAAACAAGATGGAAATATCTTTGAATGTTTGAACAATATTGTTGCATTGTGGAGGGCTTGATCCACCCTAATTTAATTTAATTTAATATGATGAAGGCTTCTTCAATTTATGTTTACAATATATTTTTTGAAACAAGTTGAATTGGCATTGTGATATCTAAGAATGTAGAGCAAAGTTCCAGTTGATGTTGTAATAAAGATTGTTTCTTGAAACTTCTGTGATTATGATGATGATAGTGTCTAGCAATTGAGCTTCCTTGGAATTATGGATTTGACGCTTCATTGTTCATTGGTTTATCAATAGCTTTGGCTAAATAAATGTCATGTCCCTTCTCAAACACATTTGTAACAGGGTGCTGCTACACAATTTTGCACAATTTTGGCTAAGGAAGAGAACCCATCATTTTTGACGTAGGGACTTGGGAGGCAATTCGACTTAATTTGGTTGCTAGTGGAATGTGGGGGTCACCCACATGGGAATTCAAATTGGCCCATTTGAATAGCTTGCAGGGAAAGTCGAATAGGTGGATGGAGGGGCTATCATGAGGCAAGGGAGTCCCAAGGAGTTACAAGGAGGGAGCAACTCTTATTTTGGGATTCATTCATACATCTTGCAAACAAAATCACTTGATTGTCACTTTGCTGTTTAGCTGAGTGAACCGACTGTTTAGCCACAAATCTCTCAAGCGGGAGATTCAACCTTTAATTCGAGGGACCATTTGTGCCCATCCTAGAGAGGCAGTTGTACAAGGATTTCAGGAGTTCCGGGGCAGTGACATAGCACCACCAACCAGTGCAGAGCAAGGGGTGTGTATTTCTAGGCAGCCAAGAAACACGCAGAGGGAGATTGAGGCAAGTAGAGATTTGATTGCTTGTCCAGGAGTTGGGGAGTTGTGGTAGCAGCGTTAGACGAGCATTCTTGCTGGGTTTTACAACCAGCTGAGCCATCATTCCAACAATTCAAACTGCTGGGCTGGGGGACAATGTAGAGGCCACAGAACAGATTTTCGTGGTACTTGGGAGCAGCTGAGTTGGGCCAAGAGATCCTTCGGGGAGTCAGGGATTTGGATAGCACGCTTGAACTCAGCATTTTGGAGAAGTTTTCAGGTGGATTTACAGGCATTTTCCAGCAAGTCGAAATTGGCAGCTAGCACTGAAGTGAGGCTCCAAGGGGGTCGAAAATCAGAAGTCTAGACCAGCCAAAATCCTTTCTGGGTTTTTGACAAGGATCCCAAATATAAAGTTCATAATTTTCTGAGCACCAGAGGTGGGGTTTTAAGCCGTATATTTGCAACAAATAATGTAGAATTGCTGGGGATCGAATAATGCCTTTGGGGGTCGATTTTGGGATGTCCAAATCAGGCCAAACCATTTCTTGATTTTTGTGGGTTTTGGCCAAGGAGTTCGGGGTTAAAAGCATATAAATTTCTGGGCAATTACAGTGCACCTTCCAGCCATTCGAACTATAACAGAGCAATAGTTTCTAGGCAGCGCAGTGCAAATTGGTGTAGCAGCTAGGCAACCTTCAGCTTAACCATTTTCCTACATGAGTTTGGTCCTGCTTATCCTTTCAGACAAGCCCAGGTGCACCATTCCATCATCTATTGTATTTGACTTGTAGAAATATAATAAAATGGCTCAGAATTTTTCCATTTGTAGCTTTTATATGGGTGTTTGCTGAATATTTCGTTTTTGTAATTTGCTGCATGTATTATTTGCTTGTTATCACTTGTATTCCTATTAAGGATCATTAAAATAAACCTCTGTTACATGGGAACCGCTCCCGAGAGGTGGGAAACTCGTTCCAATGGTTCCCGTGCTCTCGAGAGCTTTGGAACTGTATATGAATGTCACCTTTTCAATGGGAGCTTCAATGGGAGCTTGGGAAAGTTCCGGGAGCTTTGAACACTATTTTTTTTGGAGTTCCAGCGTTTCCTAAGGCTAGGGAATACAAAACTTGTAGAGAAATATGTTGAATTGCCCATAAAACATGAGCCTATGTTGAAACATTTGTAAGAAGAAAGGCCAAAGACATCTTTAACATTGATATCCTTAATTGAGAAACTAGAGCAATCTCTTGATGGGTTAAGGAAGCGTGTGGCACCTCGACGTAAGGGCGATATTTGGGATGTCAAGTTGATGAGTATTTCTTTTGTTGTTTATGTATATATATTACAGAAGATTGTGTGTGAATATTGTATGTGGCAGTCAATGCTTAAACATTAGACTTGTGTTTTCTCGTAATAATAACTAGAGAAACATGTCAGATAACTAATAATGAGTGTGTGCATATTGTATGTGGCAGTGAATGCTTAAACATTAGAGTTGTTTTTTCTCATAAGAATAACTAGAAAAACATGTCAGAGAACTGATAATGAACTTGATATTTTATATATATAAAAGGGAGAGACTCAGGGAGAGAGACACCCAGAGAATATATTTATATATAAGAGAGATTATATATTTAAATTGATTTAATATTTGAGTATTATGAATCAATATTAATTTTTATTATTTTTTTTCTAGTTAAGATTAACCTAAGTACCCATGGGGGATTTGAACCGGTGACCTATCGCAAGGAGTGCCTTAACAGCGCACCCATTCACCGTCAATCCAAAGCCCCATGGGCAATATTAATTTTTATTATTATATAAATTATATAATTAATTTCTTTTTTAATTTTTTTATTATATAATATTACCGCTCCCGATTAGCCATTTCCTGTAAATTTTGGAGAAACCTCTAGCCGTTCCAGAAACCCGTACCCAAGTTCCCAAAGTTCCAGAAACTCATGCAACATAGCAATAAACCAATGGCTATGAATGGATCTTCAACTGTAACTAGATCTACAAGTGTTACTTTGTTAGTTGATGGCTTGACCTTATCGGTGATAGTATTATCTTCCTTAGTAAGCCTATATTTTTCATTTGTGATTGCTTCTGTGAGAATATCCCTATTTGTTGTTTGTACCTTGACTTTTGCAAGTTTTGTTTTGTACCTTGACTATGTTAACATGTCTTTATTGTTTTTTTGGATTTAAATATTCTTGTGTTTTAACTTCTTAACTCATCAAGCAAGATTTGACTATGACTTTTTAAAGATTTGATTTCCTTGTCCTTATTTGATATGGCATTGTTGAAAATTCTCTTGAGATCTTGTATCTTCTATTGTGATTTTTGTTCATTTTGTTGATTTTTTCTATTTTGGATTTTACGCTATTCACTTCATTAGAAAGATCCCTTTCCTTGATTTGCATATTCTAAGTTTCTTTGGAGATACCATTGCAAGTTTCACTAATTCTCCCCTTAATTGTGTCATTTCGTATCGATATTGTGCGCATAAGTTTTATATGCGAAAATTTCACTCTGATATGTGTGCACTGTGGTTTTGATAAGGCTTAAGTTATTGATTTCCTTAACCAATCACATTTAGTGTTTTAGTTTTTGTTATAGTTTGATGATGTTTTCTTATGTTCTCCTATATCCAGGATAAATTGATAGAAACACAACCATTTAGTTTTTCAACCCAAGGTTTGTTGGAAACTTGTGAGGCACTCGGTGTAGTAAACACACAAATAGGACATTTATTGCATGATCTAAACTATTTGGCTTATCACACTGGAAAAAAGTAACTATGAACTCTGTTGCATGTGAATTGAAACATGTAAGAAAAAGAATCAATATCATTCCAGATTCATAACTTGGTTAGTGGCACCTCATATGTCATAGTCCATGAAAATCATATTCACAACTTAACGTTAGCTCTATGATCAACTAAGAACAAATTGATTCATTCACACATCAATGCTAAACACTAATGCTATAGCATAAAAAGATTGTATCAGCGCATTCTCAACTTATTCCATAGCAGATCAACACAACATAAAAACAATAACGCTAATAGACAAGACATAACAACAAGTATGTGACATAGTAAAAGATAGGACTGCAAATCTAACCTAGACTATCTACTAGATGCACAAGGAAGTAACAACATAGTAAAGGTACAAGGCAATAAGGCAAGTGTACATACAAGAGAATGAAGCTATGAAAACTAGCTTAACCAAGTCCACATTTAAATAATTCACACAAGAAAAATAAATATGGCACGCCTTACCTTCAACGTGCCATACTCTAGGTTTGGTCTTGTGCATAAATCCACAAGATTACCAGAGCATAACTACAATCGAAAACCAGAATAACTACGATTATATTCATAAAGGAAAACCAATATTACAATATAAGTTTATAGTTTGATGTCTTGCATGAACAAGGTAACCTCTTGCGGTAAATATCATTACATATTTATATTTACAAGGGAACTTGCTAGTTCCGTCAATGGAACGACATGTTCCTTAATTTCAAAATCAGTTCTAACACACATAGAACTAAAAAGAACAAATCATGCGTCCGATTGGCTCAGTCGAGCATACTTGGATGCCTCTTTAATTGGTCCTCAGGTTACCTGTATCATTAAGTTTTCCAAGTTCCTCCAATCGCGATAGGCTGCAACTATTGATGATTGTTGAAATTTCAAGTCTGACACATTAGAAACCCCTACTGCATTATCTAGTTTATTTCACCTACTTGTTTATTCCATTAACAAGTTATTTATACATATAAGTACTGAAAATAAACACAAATGCAGCCTTAACTCATATACAGATTAGCAACTGAAATACTAGACAAACACACAACGGACACCATTATTTTTGTACAATCGTCCCCGGAAAATCCCAATGCAGGAAAACCGGTGCAGTAGTTCTTAGGGTTTTATTATTATGCAGATTTCTTGAGTACAACTAGGGTGCCGAAATGGCTCACCAACAGAGATTGTTACACGACAGTAATACGTCTTCTCGGAGACAGATATTCAGCTAGTCTGCCCCACGAAAATCCTTTCGACGCTTCCTCCCAGCTCTGCGTCAGTCCTGCTAGCCTCAACATCACTCCTGAAGCCCCTGTGTCAACCTTCTAACTCTCTGCGTCAACTCTCTGGCTTTCTGCGTCATCCATGCAGGCCCCTCAGCCTTTGTGTAGTCTCTAGCTGCTTCTGCGTAGCTTCTGTTGCCTTTGCGTAGCTCTAACTGTCTTTGCGTCAGCCTCTTTAGTCACTGCGCTGACCCTTAGGCACTCTCTCTGCCTCTTTGCTATGTACTCACTGCCCCTCGTTGCAACAGATCAGTTGTTCGAATTTTCTTAGCAAGCCCCGCTCCAGAAAATCGAACTGACTGATCAATCTCGGTGTATCTCCAACTGACCCTCAAGCGTCCTCTTATACTTTTCATGTTGAGTTTTCAACAACCGAGATTAAGTCTCTAATCAATGGCTAAGATTAGATGTGGATTGATCCATGTCATTTAGAATGTTCTCACCCAATTTTATATTAATACCCATTAATATTTTAATTTTCATAAGTTTAGACTTAGGAACTCCATTAAAAATATTAATTATTTTAATATCTCTCTAACCTGTTGGAATTTCCCCAAATTATTTCTGGGTCTTGGAGATCTCATGTGCTTTTGCCTTTCCACCAATTTTCATGGCTAGAGCACATCCGATGCTACCCCAAATCAACAATGATGACTTTCTCCATGGGATTACTGCTAAGATCTAAAATGAGCCTGATCCCTTGTTCGCATATACTGATGGAGTATCGAGTGTGCCACTGTTTAACGGGAGAACAAACCCCCGAGATGCCTATGCCCCTGTCTTCTTGGAATCTTGGATCAAGGCAAAACCCTTTTCATATTGCTCAAGAGACCTTCAATCGTGATGAAGGCCCTTCCATCATCCATGAAATTCGTTTAATCAGAGTCTGCTTTTGTGAGAATTCCCCTAGTTGTTGTTTCTACCTTGACTTTTGCAAGTGTTGTTGATTTCATTGACTATGTTAACATGTCTTTATTGTGTTTTAGGATTTAAATATTCTTGTCTTTTAACTTCTAAACTAAAGGTTTGAATATAACTTTAAAAAAAATTGATTTCCTTTTCCTTATTTTATATGGCCTTGTCAAAACTTTCCTTGAGATCTTGTATCTTTTATTGTGTTTTTTGCTCATTTTGTTGATTTTTTCTGTTTTGGATTTACGCTATTGACTTCATTAGAAAGAACCCTTTCCTCGATTTGTATCTTCTAAGTTTCTTTAGAGAAACTGTTACCGCTCAAACTAGCAGGGGTCCTAAGATTGGATCCCAAAGAGCGACTACTAGGTCAAGGGGCAACAATGGAGTGATAGCCCACTGTCACCTCAGCTAAGTCTCCCTGCTCTTTACGAACTTTCACCGATGGGAGGAGTCTTGGTATGAGAGGAATCACGAGAGTGGATTTGTCAATGATAAGATATGAGGTGATTCCTAAAGCCTATTCACAAGAGAGGCTCAACAAGATGGCTTGCTTGCTTGCTTTGAAAGCAAGGTGATTGGCTCTCTAAGAAGGGCTATAAGGATGCCTAAGCCTAGGGGTGGAGGATATGCCCTATGAAGGGGCTTCCTAAGCTTAAGGATCTTTGTGAAGAAATGAATTCTATGTAATCCTTTTGGAATTTGAGTTGTAGAGTTGTGGGACCACAAGAACCCAAGTGGACCTAGATTAGGTCAAGGGTATGGAGTTGATCAATCAAGGAGGGGCTTGACCTAATCAAGGAAGAGAATAAGATCAAAGGATTAATCTTCTTTTAAGATTTGAATACAATGATCCTAGTGAGAGCACTAACCTAAATCAACCTAGGGAAATAATTGTTCTCGTGGACATGGCTTGCTATATCTTAGGATTCCATTGTCAGATTTGCTTCAAACTTGGAGGACCTCTAGAGGAAACCGCAACGCAGTAGTGGACCAAAAATCGAGGTGTTTGGATGGCTACAAAGAAATTCGATTGCAACCCTAGGTGACCCTCCAGGGTTAGGCCTAGAATTGGCAAGAGTGAAGAAAAGAAAGATAAATTTGACCACCAAGAGGATGTGAGGATCAATGCCTTGCTTAGCGGGCTTAATGGAGTCAAGAAACAACTAGATCAAGGGATTTCGTGAGCCAAGGAGCCCTAAGTCACCTTCGCTAGCCTACTCGAGCACAACAACTTGGTTATTAGAGATTTATACCTCAGATTTGCCAAAGAGATAAAGTTTCGAGGTCTTTCAACCTAGGAGGTGCCTCTAGGAACATTCACCCAATCTGTTAAGAGCAATGCATGCATTAAAAAAATCATGCTTACATTAGGCCACTAAAAATCAACTAATAAATAAAATTTCAAATGCAATTTTCATCTAAATGCAGCTAATCTATCATGATAATATCATACGATGTTAGTTCTAATGAGAAAAATCAGCATGCAATGCATCCTACCTAACATGCATATTACATCACGCAAGTATTAAGTGTAATCATAGAGCCAATGCAACCAAGACATCACTAGATCAATATAAAAACATTTTGCCCAATGATTACTTATGTAGCAAATGCAAGGGGTAGGATAGGAACAATCATATGGAGGGTCACTAGGGCCGGAGGTGGGAAAATAGAATGCCCACACATGGAGGATCACAGGAGAAGAGGGAACCAAGGGATGCCATCTACTCCACGAGATCTTCTCCTCTAACCAAAAGATAAAGATGTCAGCAATTAGGCTCATAAACTTTCGATGGATGGAAACCTCAGGAATATCACTTCCATCATGGTCCTTATCACTTATGTTAGGCTTTATGGCCGCCATAGGGTTATAATTAGTAGGAATTTGAGACTGAAGAGATGGAGAACCGCAACAAGTAGGTTGCCCATGATGATCACACTTAGGATGGATGGAGGATTCCTCATTATTAGTGATAATGCAAGAAGGGTTGAGGAAAGGGTCCACACGAGACTCAACTACAACCCCAGGATTGTGAGGAAAGACAAGGGTCTTATTGATATCATTGTCATCGGTGTCATAGTCAGGGTCCTTGTCGAAACAATTCGTACAAACCTCCCATTTTCTTTCTTTAATACGTAAGTAATCATTGATATGAATGTTTGAAGGGGCTATGGGATCACCTTCTCCAATGTTTTGAAAGGGTAGATCATGTTGAAAAGTGTAGCTTGGGAGGTATTCCACAAGCCCAGATGGAGTTTGCGAGAATTTTAGTCACAAAAAGGGGTTTGTTAACAAAAGATCCAAGTGAAGGGCTTTTAGACCCAGTTGGGGTTTAAAATTCAAAAAGAAAAATTAAAGGGAAATTAAAATTAAATTCTTAAGTCTAAAAGGAAGATTGAAACCCTAAGGTCTAGAGGGTTCCTAAAAAGGCTTGGGAAGTCTATACAAAGAAGACCTGAACATAAGGCTAGACATCAAGTGAGAGGGAGCTTGCTTGGTCTAGAGGCCGAGATGTAGTCTAGTGTGTGCCCTAAGTAGGAGGGTTGAGAGGACTTCTGAAGGAGGCCTATCAAAGTGCGAGTCTTTTCAAGAAGAAGATCTCAAGAAGCCACAGAGAAGGAAGGGTTTCATCCTTGCGTGTTTGAGAAGCTTTTGAGGGTTTTTGGCAGCCTCGAAGGAGAGGGTTTCTCGCTGATCTGAGGAAGAGTCGTAGGCCTAGATCTTGCATAAATTAAGAGGCCGTAAAGCCTAGACTCTGCTACAGAAAAGAGACGCAGCCCTAGTAACCTTGCAGCCAGTGTAAACTGACCATAGAGAAGGTTAGATCTGGCCTAGAATCTGTGACGTGGACAGATCTGTGAGGAATGGTACCGCAGGTCCTAAAATGATGGAGAAGATGCCTAAAAGCCAAAGGAAATATGCTGCTAGGTGATACTTCCTCAGCGTGGAAGAGAAGAGGTCTGTGTGGGGCCTAAAACCCTTGGATCTAGCCTTGACTTTGGTGGCCGCAGAACTGTGCATGGTTCCATTTAGCAAGGCTAGTAAAGGAAGAAGGGTTGTCAAAACAATGAGAAAAGACTTGCCAAGTTGGAGGATTGTCCTAAAGTAATTAGGACAGAGTTTGTTGGCTGTAGTTGAAGGCAGATTCAAAAGTATTGAAGGCATTGTTCAAGGAATGAACAATAGGAGTTGCAGACCCTAGATTAGGGTGATTTCAGTGATGCCGCAGTCAAGTATCCTTGTGATTAGCCTCAGTTATGAAGCCTTGGTTTAGATCTGGAAGGTAGGGCCGAGACCCTAAAGGAGAAGCAAAGTTATTGGTGTATTCCTTCAGCTGGTGTATGCACAACTACTGTGTATAAGCAGATCCTTGGTAAGGTAGAAATATCTTCAAGGATGAACTAAAGTAGAGGAGAATGACAAGGAAAAGGACTGTTGGATCAGAGGGTTTAAGGAAGCCTGTTCATGGTGCATGGACAGCAGATTGTTGGGACTGTTTCATGGATGGAATAGAGGTAAAGATAAGTCATAGGTAAGGACAGAATCATGAGCCTAGATCTGTGCAATTTGAGGATTCAAATTGCAGATCAGAGGGCAGCTTGAAGGGCCCTAGAAGAGGGCAGATTTATGGAGTAGCTTCAAGGTTTGGAGTAGCAGCATAATGGTAGACCCAGATCTGTGCAATAGCTCCTCTATTGCAGAACACAGGGCAGTTTACTCAGAGCCCTAGATCAGTCCAGATGGGATTGTAAGTGGGCAGATCTGAAGGGTCCAGGTGGACATATGTATTGGCTTCCTTAAGGTTGTTGGAGGGCAGCAAGTAGGTGACCCAAAGTAGCCCTAGATCAACTTGTCAAGGACTTTGACAACTGTAAGATGGGTGAAGATTGGAGCCCTAAGTGCAGTACATTGGAGGACTAATGGACTGCTAGCAGTGGCAGAATTGGTGAGCTCAGGACTAGTTCTTGAAGGACAAAGAAATGAGGTCATGTGAGCAGATCACATCAGCCCATGTTCACTGATTGGAGAAAGACTTCCAGCAATGATAGGTGGCAGCCCTCCTGCCCTGTAGTAGTCTTCAAATAGCAGTAGTGGAAGACTATAGTGGGAAGAAGACCCTGTGTAGCTGAGGAGCAGTAGTGGGCAGAGGGAGTTGTTGAAGCAAACAAAGTTCCTTCTATAAATTAATTACTCCAAAAAACTTGGAATATGAAGTTATCCATTGAGGATATAAATATTATATTAAATGTGTGAATAAGAATGAATGATTTACAGTGAGAACAAGAGGCTTGCTTATATATCAAGCAAGTGTCTCTTCATGGAGAGTCATGTCCTATTTAGACATGCTTCTTCAACCTAACCATTGATTATTATTAACTAATGATTATTACAATTATCCTCGTTACTTATATTTATATTATTTATATAGTTTATTCGTAACATTGCCTTCTTCCTCAAAAAGCTTTGTCCTCAAAGCTTGTTGATGAAAAATGCTTGATCTCTTTTTTCGGCTTCAAATGACTTTCTCTCTCGGAACAAACATCTTTGTCGATACAAGCTGATATGATCTTCTAAGTGACAAACAAAATTGTCGCACTGAGAAGGGATTAGACCATCCTAGATTAATCTTCTCTGTAATATTCTGATCACTGGAATTTTGTAACGACTTGTCAGCATAGGATGGGATTGATGTTACGCATTATTCTCTGGAACGTCAGTTTGTTGTTTCTGGTCTGAATGGTCCTGATACGTAGCATGGTTGAGTTGTCTATTCTCATGATTCAGATGCCGATAGGGAACTTTTTTGGTTTGATTTTCCCTTATTGGGCATGTGGCAATTTTTATATTTTCTTCTGGCGAAGATGTTGTAGAGTTGGTTATGAAACATTCACTGGGGATGTTCATTGTCTGAACTGCAACATCTAAGTGTGTCATTTCTTCAACTGACTTGTCTTCTTGAGTTGTCATATTCACTAGATCGGTATTTGTTCCCTTATTTTCAACTTGAACTGTTGCGACTGGAGATTTCGATACTTCTTCTTGAGTGAATTGTTCCAACTTATCTTTTAATGCTTTCTTATCATCCTTAAGCTTCTTAATTTGAGTGAGTAGACTTTGATTATGGTTTCTCAGACGTAAAATTTCTTTGATTTCTGATTTATCAACTTTATTTTCAGTGTTTTGAAATTTAAGCTTTTCATCTTTTAGATCACTGATTTGTTCTAATAAATTTTTATTAAGGTTCTTTAAACGCAAGGTTTCCTCTTCTTGTTCTGATAAGTGCTTCTTGAGTTCATCTTTGTGATCTTAGTCTTCTTCACTTGTGCCAGTAATTTTTCGACGTGGTCCTTGAAACGAGAAATTTCTTTGTCCTTTTCCATTATTTCTTTGTAATGCATATCCACAAGATTTTTATGTTCGTGTTCTAACGACTTCTTGTTTTGCTGAATTTTGGCTATTTTTCCATTCTCTTGATTTTTTAGCTGCACTTTCTCGGTACAATGGACTACATCATTTTGTGGGAGTGATGATGGATGTAGAGAATGGAATAGGGATTCCATTCTCTCTCTTCTCAGCTTGTTGTTGCTTAAGTATTGTGATTACTTGTTCTACATCTCTTTGGAATTGTTTTTGTTCATTACTTAGAGATTTCATATTTTTTTCACTTCTTTTATTTCCTTTTTTTTTTATTTATATGGATTTGTTTTTGTTTTTTTTTTTTTTTTTGGGTAAACTATATAATATAGTTAAATTATAAATTATATAATTAATAATTATAAATTTTATAATTATTAACTTTATAATTATTAATCAACAACTAATGTCAACTGAGGGTCGAGTGAGGTCCACGACGGTTCGAAACTGTGGGAATTTTTTTCTGGAAGACCTGCATATAGTGACGTCGAATGGTAGGTTGATTGCTATAATGGTTGACTGTCGGTAATGTCGGGTTGTGATCGGCTTAAGAGATGCGGCAACAGAACGGGCAAGGGAACATTGAGTACAACGCGTGGGCAGAGGTAGAGGTGTCAGCAGAGAAGGCAGCGTCTGGGCAGCGGTGGTTAGCTCGAGGCCGTTGAACAGGGATGCGTTGGTTAGGGAAGGCGGGTTTAATGATAATGAATTGTACAAGGATAAAAATTAATGGTTGTGAAGCAATCAAAACTCGTATTGATGGGTTTAGGGAAAATATAATTCAGCCGTTGTGGGCATGTAGGAATTAAGGGAAATGTACAATTGTATTTTTGAAGTGGTGTCAAGCACCGGTAGCAGAAGCCATAAGCAGACAGGGTTGGCGCAGTGAGAGAACGCTACTGGAAAATCTAGCACAACAAAAGAATTAGGTGGCACGTGGTCTGGCTGTTACGAATGAGAAACTGGGAGCAATAGTTGAGGCTGATAGAGGGTCAACAAGTGGTTTCTCTCTGGCTCGATAACTACAATGGTGGCGGCCTATGGGAACAAGTGCAGTGGTGGTCAATTTTCAACTGTCATGGTGGGTTGTGCCTTCTTGGTTTTTTTTTTGTTCTATAATTTTTTTAATAATATTTTAATATATGCTTTTTTGTTTTTTTCTTTAAATATGGCCAATTTTTTTTTTATTTTATATTGACCTCTTTTTTTAATTATTTCTCTATATTTTTTATTTTTATTTTTTTGAATCTTTTAAATGGCCAAAGGCCTGACAGTGGTATGGAGAATCTCCAGAAACTGGTAGCGAAACGCTTTTAGCGGCAACGACGTTGACGAATTTGATGGTCAAGGACCTGGATCGGAGAACGAGCTTTGTGCACTGGTTAAGCAACCTAGAGGACCGAATTGCTCTGATGCCAAATGAAGCGAACAAAGTTCCTTCTATAAATTAATTACTCTAGAAAACTTGAAATATGAAGTTATCCATTGAGGATATAAATATTATATTAAATGTGTGAATAAGAATGAATGATTTACAATGAGAACGAGAGGCTTGCTTATATATCAAGCAAGTGTCTCTTCATGGAGAGTCATGTCCTATTTAGACATGCGTCTTCAACCTAACTACTGATTATTATTAACTAATCATTATTACAATTATCCTTGTTACTTATATTTATATTATTTATTCATAATAGTTGTTCACAAACGGAGTCTTGATGTGTAGATGGACTTACAATCAGCGTGAGAGCAGGTAGAGCTGTGTTCAGTGGGCAGATGGTCATGGTTCACTAATAGAGGCAGAGAAGTGGATGCTGCAGATGGGGAGTCAAAGGATCGGGCAGATGTGTTCAAGATACGATCATGGCAGCTGTGATTGAGCTCTACATCAGCTAGACAATCAATGTATCTTGTTCTTGTTTGTATCTTGTACTTGTGGATGTATGAGGGCCATTATCCCTGGTACAGAAGCCTTTGATAGTTGTATTATGTGTTGATAATATAACAAAGATGGCTTGAAAAAGTTTACAAATGTCATTATTCACTGATGTGTTACTTTCTGCTGTGAAAACTAGAATAAGTTGATGCATTTGAGTTGGTTATCTCAAATATTTTAAGACACTAACCCAGACTCTCATTTGCCATGGAAATTCAACAGATTATCAAAGATAGTCACCTTGGAAAAGGTAGGGTTAACCCTAACTCCACTCTCTACAAACTCACCCTCCCTATCACACATGTTTTCCGAATTATCGTCATCCCTCTTTTGTCATGCAGACCTAGGGAGGACCCCCTTTCCTGCTCATCATCAAGGTCATGATGATCCTCAATGAAGGCTTCCTCTTGAATGCTTAATGTGGGGCATACTTGAAAATGTCTAAGAAAGCCATCAGAGAACTCGTCAATAGATAAGATTCTCTTAGGTTTGTGATTATGCAACCATGAGTTGTGACCACAAAGAGATCTCATGAACAACAACATAAGGACATAATGGTGAACCATTTTCTCCTTTGAATCATGTGCATTAAATCTTTCTACATGATCAATTGCAGAGAGTGGATCACCATCAAACATGAGCACCCCATGTACCATCTTTCTTGTGACATGATTAGGGTGCCCAGGGATGCTAGTGATGATCGAAGGGCCAAAGAAAGACATCCTATTGAGATATACATGTAAATTACATAGGAGTCGCCAAGGTGAATTCAAAGATGCCTAGAAAATGCTTGCTCCACCTTACAAGCATTGATCTTAAAGTTCAATGAAGAACTAAGCTAGTAAGGCGTCGTTCTTCCAATGGAGTCGCCAAGAATCAATGATGTCGTAAAGGAAACAAGACACACGTCTCGTGTCCCCGACAACGATGCTAAAATGTTACCACTCAAACTAGTTGGGGTCCTAGGAGGGGATCCTATAGAGCAACTACGAGGTCAAGGGGAAATAATGGAGCGATAATCCACTGTCACCTCAGCTAATGCTTTCTGCACTTTACTAACTTTCACCGATGGGAGGAATCCCGGTATGAGAGGAATCACAAGAATGGATGAGTCAATGATAAGATACTAGGTGATTCCTAAAGCCTATTCACAAGAGAGGCTCAACTAAATGGCTAGCTTGCTTTCATAGCAAGGTTTTTGGCTCTTCAAGAAGGGTTATAAGGATGCCTAGGCCTAGGGTTGGAGGATATGCCTTGTCAAGGGGCTTCTTAGGCTTAAGGATCCTTGTGAAGAAATGGATTCTATGTAATACTTGTGGAATCTGAGTTGTAGAGTTGTGGGACCACAAGAACCCAAGTGGACCTAGATTAGGTCAAGGGTATGGAGTTGATCAATCAAGGAGGGGCTTGACCTAATTAGGGAAGAGAATAAGATCAAAGGATTAATCTTCTTTTGAGATTTGAATACAATGATCCTAGTGAGAGCACTAACCCAAATCAACCTAGTGCAAGAATTGGTCTTGTGGCTAGGGATTGCTATATCTCAGGATTCCATAGTCGGATTTGCCTCAAACTTGGAGGACCTCTAGAGGAAACCCCAACGCAATAGTGGACCAAAAATCGAGGTGTTTGGATGGTCACAAAAAAATTCGATTGCTGCCCTATGTGACCCTTTGGGTTAGGTCTAGAATTGGGAAGAGCAGAGAAAAGAAAGATAAATTTGACCAACAAGAGGATGTGAGGATTAATGCCTTGCTTAGGGGGCTTAATGGAGTCAAGATACACCTAGATCGAGGAATTTTGTGAGCTAAGGAGCCCTAATTCACCTTTGCTAGCCTACTCAAGGTCAACAACTTGGTTATTAGAGATTTATACTTCCAATTTGCCAAAGTGATGAAGTTTCGAGGTCTTTCAACCTAAGAGGTGCCTCTAGGAACATTCACCCAATCCCTCAAGAGAAACACATGCATTAAATTACTTATTCAAAGGTCCCAGAAGAATTTTGCATTACATTAACCCATACAAGGATAATGATAACAAATTACATGCATTTGCCAAGTAAGATAACAAGAATAACATTAAAAGTTCACTTACATGAGAGACAGAGTATATCCATTCATCAACTTAGCATTAGAAAGCTCCAAAGACAATAACGAAAATGCAAACATCATAGTGCATCCAGAAACTCCAAAAAGCTCTTCCTATCAAAAGGTGCAAAAATCTCTCAAGAGATACTAATCTAATCGAAGTGATGATGAGAGGTTAGAATGAGCCTCTCTCATATTTATACAACTCTAAAGGGGATTTGATTTGCCTAATTGGCTAATTTAGCCCCAACTAAAAAAATACATAATGATGCCATGACTCGGTGACAAACCCACCAAGATTGCTCAATAATATAAAGAATAGCCTCTCCAAAGGGAAAAATAATGATTATTGAGGAGGCCTAGTGGAGTCCAAATGTTCCAAGTCGAGTGAAAAGGCTCCAAACATAGTGGACAAGGGGTTGGCCCCTTGTTTTCCAAGCAAGTCATGTGTGGTGCTCCCAAGTGGGTGTGGGGGCACAAGGACATCCTCATGGATCCCCAAGTGGATCGATAATGCCTGTAAACCATCTGTAAGGGCTAGGATGATGACATACGCCATCCCTTTGTCTCCTGCAGTGAGACACGTGCTCATCTGGACCTTGGAACATTTGCCAAGCGTATGGTGCAAGTGTGGATCCGACTGGGCATGGTGAACTAGGTGCATCATCCTCATCTAAAAGGTGGAATACGAGCAATCACTGAATGGTGTTGGTGGTCCATGAAGTGTTGTTTGCTATGGTGGAGGCCCATGGCTCTCTATTCCTACCCTACAAGTGCCAATGTGGCCCTTTGGAGGGCTTGGACCCTGTATAGAGAGACCAAACCCCAAATGGAGACCCACCTGCGATTTTGCATAAGATCCAATGTGTCCCCTTGCCCTCCAATACAACAAATCATTAGAATAACCAAGTTAAAGAGCTTACAAACCATGGAATCAATTGGGCACTTCATGGTGGCATGCGCTTCCATAGTGGGCTTTGGCATGTACAGGTGTCTCCAAGCTCAATAAGAGGTTAACCAAATACGCTATTAGGTGGTTTCAACCTTTAAAGGGGGTGACATGTCCATGGTACATCCATCAATGGGTAGGTGGCATGTGATATAGTGATGGAATGGTGTAGGTGTCAAGGGGAGGCTACAGGCCACATGTCAAGGTACATGGGTAGCTATGATGAGGGAAGCCCACACCTGGGTATATGAGTGTAGGAGGGAGAAAATCATGGTACATGAGTTACATAGATCTTTTTTTCCACCCTTCTTCGTATGCCTTTTGCCTTTGATTAATTTTTCTTTATAACTTCTCGGTGTTCTAGGGGATGAGAGCATGAAGTGTAGGATATAGTAGTAGATACGCCCTTTTAAGGTGGGGAAACTCATCGCCCAGCAGGGATTGGGACAATCATGGGTTCCATAGTGGGAAGGGGCTCATGTAGGGCCCATAGGAACTAGGGTGATGACCATGAATGAGGGGTAGAGCTCATGTTTGGCTTTTGCCCACGTGCTAAAGTTGTATGTCCCAACCATCTTTTGCATTTTGTGGTACATTTCTTATCGAGAGTGGCCAAATTATGCTTTTTATTTTCTTTTTGGCTGCATCAACGTCTGAGCATCGTTCCAAGCCCAACCCAAAGTGTGGACAAGGGGAAGGGGAGGCTAACCCTATGTGGATCCAGATGGGCAAAGTGATGAATGAGGTTAAAATGAGCAGAGGGGGGTGATGTATATGGTGTCGGGAAGCGGGACTAGGCAACCAAAATCAAGATTTCCCATGTAGTGCCAACCCTAAAGCTAATGGCAAACAAAGGAGATCTCACAGGATTAAGATACAAGGCTAACCACCGAATTGGGCATAGGAGACAAGAGTACAGACCAAGTCCACTCTTTCTGCTGAATCCCCCCACCAATCCATGCCCAAAAGTGTCCATGATAAGTAAACAAAATTACTCAACTAAACCAATGAAAAGTCATACCTTTGGGGTTAGGAGGCCCACCTTCAAACATATGATCATAACAGATGGGCGAGGGACCACATGGCTGGCTCTGGTGGCGGAGATAGTGATACATCGAGCTATCTGGTGGCTACAAGGGGCTGCTAGCTACCAACTGAGGACCATATGGGAGAAAAGTTTCTCCTATGCATACTACCCGCAGGTGGTGGGTTACAGATACCAATACAAGTTTCACTAATTCTTTTCTTAATTGTGTCATTTTGTACAGATATTGTGCCACATAATGTTCATATGTTGCAAGTTCACTCTGATATGTGTTCACCATGGTTTTGATAAGGGCTTTTTTTAATGATTTCCTTAACCAATCTCAATTAGTGTTTTATTTTTGTTATAGCTTGACGATGTTTTCATATGTTCTCCTTTATGTAGGATAAACTGATAGAAACACAACCATTTAGTTTGTCAACTCGATGTTTGTTGGAAACTTGCGAGGCCTTTAATGTAGTAAACTGTTATGTAACTAGATCACAAAACATAAGAAAGGATAGATCAACGACTTGAAAATAAGCTTCTTTGAGGGGGAAACCTCTGTTGAAATTTGGGCAGCTTTGGGATGAATTACCCATGAGAAACCTACTGCCCCAAAGGAAAGACCATCTTGCCCCAAGAAGAATGCAAATTGGACAAAATGAAAAAATATTATTATTAATTATATTGACAATTATCTGCATGACAATGCTTTGGATATGTGACAGTGATATTCATGACAATGCTTTGGATATGTGATAGGGATCTTCATATATGACTATGATCTATATTGTGAAAATTTCTGAATCTAAAAAGGCTTTATGGCCTTTATTCTCCTAACTGGTGCAAAATTGCACCTTCAAAAGAATTATGGGCATAATGCTTCACACAAAAGGGTTGTGGTGCAATGGTAAAAGCCCGTGGGTTATATTGGCAAGGTTGCGGGTTCAACTCTTGCTGGTACATGAATCGTGGGTTTTTTTTTTCTAAAAATAAAATTTCGCAACCACCATTTAAAAATATCCCTTTCTACATCTTGGGTTTTGGTGTAATGCTAAGTTGTTGGGTTAAATTAGAGGTTGTTGAAGGCTTGACTTCTATTGGTTGCACCTTTTACGTGATATGATATCACGTTACCATAAACGTTGGGATTTTCCCAAATATTTATTATTTTCACAATTATTTATTATTGTCACCGCCATGCAAGAGAGAGAAGCCATGTCACATAATATTTTCTAGAAGGTCCACATGGCAGCCTCCGATTGGGCCATGTGGTGATTTTTGGTTGGTGCATGTGGTAGCTTCCTATTAACGCACGTAGTGCCGCTCCTCCTGTGAGTGTGCCATGTGTCAGTCCCTGTGCCACACCATCTTGTCATCATGCCATGTGTCAGCCTATTGTCATGCCACATATCATCCTTGAGTGTGCCACATGTTAGTGCCCCCTTGTTTCGTCTTCAACATTTGAAGGCTATAAATTTTGTGTACAATATCTGTTTGAGCTTGTTAAAATTGCTTTAGAAAGCTCTTCACATGCTCTTCAACATGGAGACCTTTTCATCAGCATTTGAGATGATCAAATTTCAATTGATTGTGGGAATCCTCTTGGATTCCTCAATCAATAATCTTGTTTGTGGCTGTGAAAGTGATAGGTTCGATCTGTTTTAACTGCATGTTCCATTAGGGCATCTCCTCCTGTTTTGCATCTTTTCCTATAATGCTTTTGGATAAAAGGATTCCATTGTTTGGAGGATAGTGATGCTTTATGCTAGGGTGTTTTAGAGTTTGCGGTGGCATTTGTTGAAGAAAGTGTAACTAGGTTCGGTCTTCATAATGACACATGCCAATGTAAATGATGTAAAACTGTATCTAGCAAAATATTTTTTGTGAATTTGAGTCATGGGTTTCATGCTCAAAAATGTATTTGTTTTAGTAGCTCTCATTATGAGCTCTAGGCTAGGTGATAGGTTTGTGTCATTGATGTGAATGTTTACACTTGAAAATGTACAATGTATGACTCCAAGATCAAGGGCAGAATCATGTGACACGACTCCTTCAAGATCAAGAACAAAAGGCTAGCAATTAACCTCTCCAAACGAATATGGAAGAAGCATGATATTTTCTGCAGAAATATATATTTATATTTGAGTATTCATGTCGGATTCATATCACATTCACGTCGGCTTAGAGGCATGTTATGTCGACCTAATGAACAGCCCTCAAACACTATAAATAAAGGCATCTCCTCATCTATTCGCATAGACGATCACAAGATCCATTCCGTCTCCATTCTATGCGAAGAAGACTGTCTTTGGGTGCGAAGTGAAGAGAGAGATCAAGGAGCTGCAGAAGTCTGTTCTAACAGCAGTAAGTCCTGCCACACGTGCGAGGTTAGGGCATCACTTAGAGGTATGTTATGTCGGCCTAATGAACAGCCCTCAAACACTATAAATAAAGGCATCTCCTCATCTATTCGCATAGACGATCACAAGATCCATTCCATCTCCATTCTATGCGAAGAAGACTGTCTCTGGGTGCGAAGTGAAGAAAGAGATCAAGGAGCTGCAGAAGTCTGTTCTAACAGCAGTAAGTCCTGCCACACGTGCGAGGTTAGGGCATCATTCCATATGCCATCGTTGTGAAGGAAAATGCTCTGCCTTGAGTCCATTTGAAAGGCAGATCCATGCGAAGAAGGGTGACCATTGAAGCGAGGGTTTAGGAGGGCTAGAAGAGCCCTAAACCCCTCTCACGTACGAAGGTGCAGATCTGGATTAGGGCTGAGTTACAGTCCTAAGGTCTCTTGATGATAAGGGCTGGTTCTAGGCCTAAAGAGCTCGGTCATTGGGCTAGAAGATAGCTCCAAGCATAGCGAGGAAGAAGAAGACCTTAAAGAGCAAAAGGCTCATTCACAAGTGGAAGGAAAGTGTCATCTTCAGGTCTGCAACTAAGATCTCTGAGCAGTCCATTCTAGGAAGCAGATCTCATTGTCTCAAGACAGCATTGAGGAGATCCGCTAGACTAGTGGACCATCTTGAGTAAGGGAAGCTTGAAGGACGAAGAAGAAGGAAGGAGGAAGCCAGTTCATCCTTTCATGGCAGCAGATCTGATCCATGGGACAGCAGAATTGCAGTAGCAGTATGATCTAGCCTTGATCTTGGATTCACATTGTTCAGAAGGGTCTTTTATTGGTCTTGGGAAATTTTATCAAGAAGAAGAAACTATAAGAAGAATTACCGTGGGTTTTCCTCTCAGGTTTGGAGAGGTTTTTCCCTGGCTGCTGCCTATATCTTGTGTCTTTGTTCTTTTTGTTTATCATACATGGTAGCTGGTTAATGAAGTTGATAATCTCTATATAAAAGATCTTGTTTGAATATATCTAAAGGATAAATTTACTTCACAAGCAGTTATCAGGATAGAGAAATCATTAACTTCTTAAGCCCTCAGATTTCTCAACAGCATTCAGATTGACTCTTCGACCACAGAAAATATTAGTGTTTTTTTGGCAGCAGAATGATTTCATGGTATCTCTGAACTTGGCTACAAGCAATGTTGCAAACATTGGCATTGGGATAAAATCGGCAAGGATTTATAAAACCAAAAAATCGTTAAAGTCGGGAAAATATTGATAAAAATCGGCAAACATTGGCAAGGCCAAAAATCGTGTTTTCGTGATAAAATCGGGATGTTATTGAGGTGTTTGCAACACTAGCTACAAGCCTGAAAAGAATTTGGTCCAACCACAAGTTGAAAATAGAGATAGCGAGATGCCTGATATGGTTAGTCAAACGAGATCTGATACCACTGTTACTGAAAAACCTGTTTGATCACTATAAAAACATCTAATCCAAAAAAGATAGGGGAATGAAATCCATATAGGATAATAAATATATATTTGAATAATATTAGTGATGTCTTACAAGACATCTCATGATGATAGAAATATCATTGACAGATCAAGGGGGTGAAAGGTTATGGACTTTGTCAATTAATTATTATTATTGATATTATTATCTAATGTATTAGTGTGTGTATAATATGTACACACACACACACATTAGTCTTGGAGCCTCCACATTCTTAGCAAAGCTAGAGAAATGGTCACTTAGAGAGGCCCAAGGATGTTTGCATAATATAATCATCAGGGCTCCAATTTTGGTTAATGGTAATGTCAGACGTGGGATGTAATGGGCACTTCAATTGTCAAGATTGCAGCAGAAGCCATTCTTTTTCTATTGTTGTGATAATATCAAGTTATCAACAGACAAATATGTGTGTGTTTAATGTTTATTTTGTACATCCCAAAGCTAATAACTACGAATAGTTACAAAACATCAAAACTGGTGTTAACACCTTTGTTATTAGAAAGACTGAATTATTGAGCCACATTCTTGATTATATTTGAGCAAGGAATATCTTCTTACAGCTTCTGTATGATGCACAGGTTTACTTGTATACTGAATTTGGTGTATGCACTTTGACATTTTGGTGGGCAGTATTCCTGATTTTAACGTGGCCAGTTTTCACGATCTCTGTCAAATTCTTTGGTCGACATTTGCTTAGGTAACCTCTCCATGATCATCTATATCAAGCAGATCTTTTTCTGATTTTATCTTTTTGATTTAGTGGATACCTTCCCTGAGTGTAATTTACTTCACGTGGAAGAATGTTGTCTATATTATAAAAGATAAAGACAATAGGAAAAATTTTGCACTAAATATTGATTGTAAACATTTATATATATTTTTTGTTTTTTTGTTATATTTCAAAAATTAACATAAGATATCTCAAGTTTTAGGCACTGTTTAGCTTGTTGAATGTCAGAAAATATTTTTTTAATCAATTTGACATGGCCTTCTGGTAAATTCATATACATCTTGAAAAACTTCAGATTCATATGGAAGCATACAATTACCTTGTGTTCAATCAATAATTTCAGCAAAAAATTAATCATCGTTTAAATGAAAGGTAAAACATACAGAAACCAATGAATGCTTTTACAAAAGAAAGATAAGAATGAGTTGATATGCCTTACAAAATTATTATAGAAACTATTGTTAAAATTGGGCAGAAGATAAAGACAATACGAAAATATTTGCACGAAATTGATAGTAAACATTTATATATATTTTTTCTTTTTTTTTGTTATATTTCAAAAATTAACATAGGATATCTCAAGTTTTAGGCACTGTTTAGCTTGTTGAAAGTAAGAAAATATTTTTTTTAATCAATTTGACACGGCCTTATGTTAAATTCATATACATCTTGAAAAACTTCAGATTCATATGGAAGCATACAATTACCTTGCCTCCAATCAATAATTTCAGCAAAAGATTAATCATCGTGCAAATAAAAGGTAAAACATACAGAAACCAAAGAATGCTTTTGCCAAATAAAGATAAGAGTGAGTTGATATGCCTTAGAAAATGATTATAGAAACTATTGTTAAAATTGGGCAGCTTTGGGATGAATTTCCCATGGAAACCCTAAGTTCCCATATAAAGACCATATTTCACTAGAGGAAATTCAAATTGATCAAAAATAAAAACTATCTATGAACGGTTGGGGCACTTTATTTATTATACAAATTTATTAAAGAAAATATGTTGAAGAATTTTTATTAAAGGAGAATTATTGGAAAATATATTTAATATTATAATAAAAGATTTCATTGAAATCTTTGGTCGGCTCTTCAATTGGAATCACCCATCCGATCAATGAAAATTTCTATAAATACCCTTCCATTCTACCTCATCGAATATATATTCGGAAAACTCCCGTATGTCTGAGATCCGAAGTCGTCGTGTTTCATATATTCTGTATGAAGGCTCGCTCTATGTTTTGGTGGTTTGAATTATTGAATGGTTCGCTTTTGTTTTCTCCATGGTTCACTATGCATATTACTCCTAGGCATAGTCCATTCTACATTGACTTGCTCACGGTCCATCACACTATGAATCACCCGCTGTCTTGCTTTTGGTTGAAGTTCGCTCTCTATATGCTATAGTGATTCGCTTGTTTTTATGACCCCCACCTCGCTATTGTGTCTTGTTCGATTATGTTAGTAAAGGGGTTGTTAGTTTTTGGTAGCATCAGAGGTTCTCTAGCCTTGAAAATTGGTGGAGAGACTAAGGCACATGGGTTCTAAAGAACCCAAAAACCGTTTGGTGAAATTCCACCCGGATTGTATTTTATAAAAATAATTAATATTTTTAATGGGGTTCCTAAGTCTAAACTTAGGGAAATTAAAATATTAATGGGTATTAATCAAAAGATGGGTGAGAATGATCTAGAAGGCAAATCAAGTCATGTTTTAATCTTAGCTGTTGATTAGAGACTTAATCTCGGCTGTTGAAGACTCAACAGAAAAAGTATAAAATGGAGGCTTGTGGTTCATTTGGAAATACATAGAGAGATTGAGGAAATCGATTTTCTGAGATGAGAAGTTCTCAGGAGGGAAATCGATTGGGAAGATCTTGTAGCTAAGGGGCAGAGAGAATTCGGGAGGACTTTTCGGAGAATACAAACAGAGAGGTGGAGAGAGCTTGCAGAGAGGCAGCGCAGTGACCGGGAGAGTTGATGCAAAAAAGCTGTCTGTCACGCAGAATCCATAACTGTCGGAACAACCGAAATTGCTGGGAACTGTCAGAACAGGGAGGAACTGCTGGAATAGTTGAGAGAGCTGATGCAGATGGCAAAGAAGGTGACACAGGGTTGACGCAGAGCCAACGCAAAAATAGTCGGGGTTAGCCAGTCTTGTGCCGGATCAGCCGAAATTCTGCTGGGTGAAGTGAGGTAAAAATCACTTAGATTTTCCGCCAGTATTTTCTCTGTAAAGGATTGCTAGATGAGCATTCTAGATATGTATTTAGATATTTCTCCTGCATAATAATAAACCCTCAGAACTGCTGCATTGGTTTTCCCGCATTGGGTTTTTCCGGGGACTTTTGCATCCAAAAATAAGTGTGTCCTATGTATCTTGTTCTTTTCTCTGTTTTCTGTTTCATGAGATCAAATATTTAATTAGTGTAGGCTGCAGAAGTAATTTTCTTCAGTGTTCAGAAGAATAACTTGATGAATGTAATTTAAAAATCAGGTAGGTGAAGTAGATTTAGATTTGTTGCAGTAGGGGTTCCTAGAGTCTAGGAATTTTCACAGGGGTCTCTTTCTATGACTTGTTATGACTATGGTCTAGATTAGTGGCATGACATCTTTACTTTATGGCATTGCACTGATTCCATGACAATGTCATCGCATTCTTTTCTTGATAGTGGCATCATATTCTTTCCTTCGATTGTTTAATGACATGTTCTATGGATCACAATTATGTTGTTTAGATGGCATAACATACCTATTTTGATTCGATCATATTTTTGGCGCGAACTATTTTCCATGGCATCGTGTGTGTTGTATATCTTTTCCTTGTGATTTGCATTACAGTTTGACATGATGAATGACATATATATTTGATTCACTGTCATACCTTAGACTCACATTATATATATATATATAGCTCTTGCTTGCTCTTGTATTTGACAGTGCCATGTATTCTTTCTGATGTGGCTCACTCTTATCTCTATGACTCGATTTTGATGAATGGCCAAGATCTGTGTCAATAATTTCTGTTATCTTAAAGAGTGTTGTTTATATTTGATGGTTTCACCCTTGAAAGAAATAATGATTGTAAGAATAATCATGAAAGATAACAGTAATAACAATATGCCTACAGGACCCTTGTTATATTGCAAAAACATGGCAATAACCCTTATAGCCTTGCTTATGATGAATAATGATAGTGATAGTGATGCCCTGCAACGTGAAGAGCAGTGAAGCATGACAAAACAATATGACAGGGATCTTCAGGATGATGTTCTATATGTATGGTAGTTATCTTATTGTATGGTATGACAAGTTACCTGACTCTGTTGATTTGGGGTAGCATCGGATGTGCTCTAGCCATGAAAATTGGTGGAGAGGCTAAAACACATGAGATCTCCAAGACCCAGAAATGGTTTGGACAGATTGTACCCGGTTTAGAAGATATTAAAATAATTAATGTTTTTAATGGAGTTCCTAAGCCTAAACTTAGGAAAAATAGAATATTAATGGGTATTAATATCAAACTCAGTTAGAAGGTTCCAAAAGTCATGGATCAAGCCAAATCTAATCTTAGCCATTGATTAGAGATTTAATCTCGGTTGTTGATGGACCAACGAGAAAAGTATAAGAGGAGGCTTGAGGGTTAGTTGGAGAACACACTAGACGATCAATCATTCTATTTCTAGACAAGGAATCCGGATCAGTGTTGCGGGTGCACAGACGATCGAAGAGGGGCAACTTGACGATTGGCAGAAGGATTTCTAGGAGGGAAATCGAGACTCAGAGGGAGTCCAGCAGAGAACTTCTAGGTGGGAAGTAGAGAGACTTAGTAGGAGTCGAAAGGAGAACTTCCAGGCGGGAAGCATGGAGACTAAGCAGAAGTCGAAAGGAGAACTTTCAGAGGGAAGTAGAGAGACTCGGAGGAGTCGACAGAAGAGCAGCAAGATGGCCGTGAATGCGCTGAGAGATCAAGACAGGCTGGACAGGGCATCTAACTTTGTGGTCTGGAAGGCCAAGATCTTGTCCATTCTAGATAGATATCGCATCAAGGGCTTTGCCTTGAGAGTAATGGCTATCCTAGTTGACCTGGTAGCTAGTGAGAAGTACGAGGAGGCAATGGCCAAGGCAAAATGCATCATCCTTGATGGGGTCAAAGATCATGTGGTCCAACATATTACCGAGAAGGAAACGACAAAGGAGATGTGGGACACCTTGAAGACGATGGACTAGCATACTTCCGTGCAGAGGAAGATGTTATGTGAGAATCAGCTAAGGTCATACCAGATGCAGAAGGGGGAGTAGATAGATCACTTCCTTGATCGATTGAAGGAGATCTGAGACCAGCTGACTTCCATAGGAGCCATGTCGGATGAAGAATTGATGGTAAGGACCACACTTAACGAAGTCTCCAAGGAGTGGGAGACATTTGTCCAGGGGATACTAGGCAAGGCGAATCTTCTAGATTGGGAAGAATTGTGGGCGGCTCTTCGTCAAGAGGAGATCAGGGGATTGAGCAAGACGGGAAGTAGCAACAAAGGGGTCAGGATCAAGAAAGAAGAGGAAGAGGATGCAACGGTGCCATTTGCGGGAAAGCAGTAGAAGAGGAAGAAGAAGGATCTCTACAAGGTCAAGTGCTTCCACTGTGGGGAACTGGGTCATTATGCGAACTAGTGTTCGAGGAAGAAGAACAAGGGAGAGGCATCTGACTCTAAGGCAGTGCCAACGAATTCGGGGAAAGAAGTCGAGGAGGATGACGATTGTGCCATGAGTGCTCATGTACCTCTAGAGAAGAGGTGGGTAGACATCGAGCTGTAGTAAGGACTACAGGCAATGAGGGGTAGGATCCTTGAGGTACCCAACCTCTTGGATTATACCTTGCCACGGGAGCCCTGAAGAAAGAGTAGCAGGACTGGCGGATTTCGGTAAAGACGGATGCGGATGAAGCGGAAGAGAGTGCCACAGTGGAGGAGTCCCCGGGCAGCGCGAGTTTAGTAGGCTACAATAGTGCGAGAGGCACAAGAGTGTTGCACTAGTGCAGGATGGCACAAAGAGGTGTGAAACGGTGCGAGATGCAGGGAGTTGTTGCAATAGCGCAAAGGTCAGTAGAGGGAGCACTTGTTAGCGACAGAGAGAGCTTCATCATCGAGAGTCTTTCTAGCTTGACAGGGATGTCAGAAGTTGGGTGGATCAGTTACTTACTTCTCCGTCACTGAGTTGCAGTGGAGTAACACGATGCAACATGATGAGAGGGGGATGCAGTGCAGATGCAGTGTTGGGAGGATGGACTAGTAGCAACACTGATGTAGAGGGAGCCGCCTTACGGATGCAGCAGTGGCAGTGGTAGGGCCATGGGCAACAGTATATGATGCAACAGTGCAGAGGATGTTGGGCGGGGAGGCTTAGCATCAACACATGCACTGGTGCTGGATAATCAGAGTAATGCTCAGTGAGGAGTATTACTAGAGCACAGTCCTTGCTAAAGCACATGACTCCTCACATGAGATCTCAGTGAGGAGTATTACTAGAGCACAGTCCTTGCTAAGAGGGAGTATTGTGTTTATTTCGTTATTTATGTGTGTTAAATAACTTGTTCAAATTTAAGAAGTAGAAGAAATAAACCAGAAGAATACAGATTAAATTTCTAAGAGATAGACTTAGAAATTTCAACACTCTAGAACAGTGAGAGTCATGATGACAGTTATGATGATAATGCGCTTATGTTGAAAGCAATCCTAATAGCAACTGTAATGGACATGACTGGGTTCCTATGATGGTGATGTGACATATGTGATAGTATGACTTGGGTTGGCCTTAGGGGGCCTGATGAAATTGTTGTATCTTGTTGTACTTTGTATCTCAACTGAACAATTGATGAATATCTAATAGAAGAAGAATTTTTGGATGGGCTTTCCCGCTTGTGGCATTTTGCCTTGGTCTCTGACCAAAATCCTAGTGTCTCCTTTTGTGCATGCTTTTCTTCTATTATTCCTTCATGTTCCGTTGAAAATGTTGATGTTATTGTTCTTTCTACATCATTGTTAATAATGTTAAGATGTTATGCAGTGAATGTGATATGAAAATGATAATAAGTTTAAAATGCAATTATCTTCAACAAAGAACAATGTAGCCCTAAGTAAAATTAACATGGTATCAGAGGTGGGCTAAAGAAAAGTCATTGAAATCACACCTATGAAGACACCTATGGTTCAAGAAGAATGGAAGAGATGAGGATGGCAAAGACCTAAAAGAATGGTAGGATTTGAAGGAAACCCTAGGAAACTCGTGTTCTTTCAATAGAGGTTAGGGTTTGGGAGAAAAACCTTAGAGCAACCCTGGATATGGTAAAGACTTACGACAACGTAACTCTTGAATGAAACTCCTTGATATAAAATAATCAGTGAGAAGCCCATTGAAGCTAGGGTTTGGGAGAAACCCTACGAATGGCTTTCATATGAAAGAGGCTTGGTATGATTCAAAATTATTCATGATGCCATTCTGTTATTCAAGTACCTGTCAAATTCAAAGAAACCCTAGTATGTCATGATCAGATTCAAAGAAACCCTAGGAGAAGGTTATGCTGTAGATTCAATGATAAAAGAAGATAAAGGATTCAAGTAGTACTCATGAGGATGTATCTCTTCTGAAAACGACATTGACATATGGTTGATGGACTGTGATGACTTATGGAGGCCAAATCAAGAAGGAGTAGATAACTTCCTACAATCCTTGTTAAAGATAAGTATATTCAAGGTTTATGATATTCTGTTAATGACACTGCTCTTGATTAGATTTGTCATTCTTGGACTATTGATTCTTCCTGCATAAATATTTGAATATTTCTTTTACTACCGTCTTGGATAATGAAGCTGATCCTTCTTAAAGATCATGATGATATGAAGCATTGTAGGAAGTGTTAGCACTCAGAGGGCTCTAATAGCCTCATGCAATCTACATTAAAGATAAGTACTCTCAAGACTTGTGTCATTTCTTTGTGTCACTACTCTTTTGAATTTTTGATGATCCTATTTATTTCACTAACTTCTTAGATAAGGATGTGATCCATCTCTAGGGTCATCATGTTGAGAAATCTAGGGGCAACAAGTGAAGGTGATTTCTGTTTAGAATGATAACTGTTTGTGATGTATTTTACTTCATTTCATTAACTTATTCTTTATCTTGATTACTATTAGTATTCACTATCATCAAACCTCTACCAAATCATAAATAGCAATGAGACAAAGGACACAAGATATAGGCAATCAACCATAGCCAAAACCTCTCCAACTTGAGAGGAAATGCCAAACGAATTGTTCTTCTTACAGAATCTTCAAGTGACGAATTGCAAGACCAAGACCCTTGACCTATTAACTTCTCCAAGACCAAGTCACAAGGCTTCCTTGAAGTATTTCTTCTTCCTTGAGTCAATGCTAGTCAAACTGCTTGCTTCACCAAGAATCTCAACTTCTCTTCAGATTTCGGCTTATTACCACATGCCTGCAATTCTCGGCCTCTTTAGAAAAACCTAGTTGCAACACGTGCAGGGGATAGACAAAGATTTGATCCCTTGATTTCCTTCGCTTGGATAGTATGACCTTCTCCTACAATTCAGCTTGATGGATGTCTTGTTATCTTCCTTGATTTGGTCTCCTAGGACAACTATGATAACTTGACTTCTTCAGTAGTGTATGGTACTACTCTTCTTCGCACATGTGGGAGGTATTAGCCCAAAACAAACCCAAAACACTTCAACTTCTTTTCCTCCTTTCTTTGCTTGGATGAGAGGCTTCCTTCTCTCTTTTCTTCGCACTTCTTTATTGTATTTCAGATGCTTGATCGATGCCCTACAAGTGAGGTTGAATCCTCCTATATATAGTAGTATGTCCATGTAGAATAAGCCGACTTGTGCTTGAGATTAGGCCGACATCTCCTTCTAGAATAGTCTCTAGCTTCTTTGGAAGGCTGACTTGAACCAATGCTTGTGACAAGGTCTTGGAGGGTTAATGACTCAAACAAATTCTCTTTTTACAATATGTAATATTCCCAAATGGGCCATCAATATTGACTCACTAGACTTGATGACTTGATGGCCAAACCTAATAGCTCACAATGGGAGCTTCATCTATAAAAATAAAATTCCTTGATCATGAAAACCCTTGACTCAAGCATTACAAAATAATTTTATTTTTCTTCTTTACATCAATTACATAAAATCATGATTACACATGTCATTATGAATACCGAACCTAGTTACATATTTCAACACTCCCTCTTAATTAGGGAGGTATTCATAATCCATATAATGTACTTGGACATTCTCAATCTGAAGAATTCTCATAAGAAGAGTCGGATTGGTAACCCATCGGTTTAGCATCATATCGTCCAACATTGTCACATAGCAAGGCCTTCACTAACAACTCTATCTCTCCACAAGATCAGAGCACAATGCTGGTGAGACCAATGATTTATAGACACTCTCATCATTGTCTCTCTTGGAACATACCCCACCCGGGTACTCTTAGTGTATGTTCCACGAGGACTATTCTTATCTTGGATTCACAGTCCTCAAAGAATATTGGTCCTTCATGACTCCTCTTATCTTGGATTCCCTATCACATCTTCAAAGAGTATTGGATGCCAGATTCTTACCCAATCCTCCATTCTATCTTCCCAAGTGAAGACAAGAATGATATGTCCATCTCTCCTCATGGCCTTCACTAAGACTTATGGCTGTTAGTCTTGGTCTAGTGCATGACACATGAAGTAGAGAACTATATCTGTCACTCCCTCTTAGGGATTACCAACCCATTCCATAAAATGAATGTACCCAAGCTCCCTCTTAGCTTAGGGACTTGCTTACAAGTTTCTACCAAGTTAGAAACTTGCTTCTAGGCTCCCTCTTAATTAGGGACCTACAACAACTCTTTCTTCTTTGGTGGAGAATATGGGACAATTAGCTGCTTGAAGAGCTCCTCCTTTCGATGTCATGATCTTCTTTTTCATCATATAGGAGTCTTCATTTTTGTGGGACTTCTTTGTAGGGCACAAACCATCCATCACTTTCATTCATGAATCTTGTCAGTCATGTCATCCTTTTTTTTATCAGAAAGTGATTCACTAGTTCATATCTAGCCTTCCTTTATGCCTTGCTACCTTCTTCGCATCATGTTTCCTTCAGGATATTTCATCCTACCACATGAGTGTTAGTTGTAGATGACATCTACAACTCTTCCTTTGGTAGCCTTGCATTAGCCCATCCAGATATTGTTCAAAAATAGAAAATGAACATTAAATCAAAAATACCTTTGTGATGGTCTTTCATCATGACATCTCCTTGTTTGCATCAACATCTTGCATATATATTGACACATCTCCAAAAAGATATACAATGTCAAGGGTCTCTTTCTTTTTCAGACTTTATCAGGATCTTCATATCTTTCCCATGGAGATATCATAGTCAAATCTTCTAGTCCTTGGATGTTGATTGCCTTCTCCATAGTTGCATTTTCATGATCTCTTCCTTTCTTTATTCACACATTTCCTCCCAGGAACATCCAATCATAGTTCCTTCGACTTTTTCGACTTTGTCAACCACCTCATATTTCATACGAGGACATATTATGTTGATTTCATCTAGTCAATGTGTGAACCATTCCTTCATGCATCCTTTCATAGGAGGAGATCCTTTCTTTTGATCATGCTTTTAAGGTAGAGCGCTCATTCATGATATCTGCAACCATATGACATGACTCTATTTTATCAAATACAAGCACACATACCTCATCTCTTTCTTTTGGTCATCTAGACTTCTTTCGACAACTTCCTTTATTGAAATAACTTCAATCCCTTGACCTGCTTCACTTCTTTTGATATTATACCATCATCCCATGAATCCCATACAAGTTGGAATTCCCAGCAAGACACTTGCTTCTTCCAGTAGGGGAAAATTTCAATGAAGATTCCAATAGAGAATCTTGATCATCCTCATCCTCCAAATGCTCCGTTCAAATGATGTGTGATGAGCTCTATATTAGATGAATTTCTTTTTCCCATAAGTACTACTTATGCTTTTAATGAGGTTACCAAGACCTACATCCTTCTTTTGGTGACAACCATAGACTTCTATTTCAACTATCTCTTATGATGATGTCACGAGTTCTTGCTTTCAATTGTATGCTTCTATGATGCCATCTCCTAACATGCTTCTAATGGTTCCTATCATGCTAACGATTCCTATCGTGATAGTTGTACTTTACAACAGGAAAACTTGCAAACAAAACTTGAAAATAACTAGGTGAGAAAGAATATCTCAATCATAGTAGAGATCTTTTACTTCCTCTTTCTTGGATTTCTTCTTTTCAGTTTCCTCCATTTCTTCAGTGATATGGGCTTCTTCCCTTCCTCTTTTGTTGTTGCCCCTTTTGAGCTTTGGACAATCTCTCTTGAAGTGCCCATATACATGACAGCCATAGGATTGAACCTTTGACATATTCTTCTTTTTCCGAGGACTAAGCTTCCCAAACTTCCCTTTTCTTCTAGTCATGGCAACAAATGTTTGAACCTGCTCATTTGATCCTTCAACACTTTTTGCCTTCAGCCTGTTTTCTTCTATCTTGCATAGAGACCACAAATTATTGAATGGGATAGCTTTCTTCTCCTTACAGGCATTTGATACAAGGTTACCTTGTTCATCAGTTAGTGCATTTAGAACAATGGTGATAATTTCTTTATCAGATATCATCTCTCCTAGATCTTGAAGTTGATTCCTTATTTGAGATGCTTTTGTGAGACATGTAGATATCCCTTCATGCTTTGATGCTTTCAATTTGTATAGATCAGATTTTAGTGATATGATTTTTCTTGTGGTGCTTTCAAAGAATTTACTAGCTTATCATATATCCCTTTTGATGTCTCCAACTCTGCTATATAGGGGATG
This sequence comes from Pinus tabuliformis, assembly GCA_031772625.1. Taxonomy (NCBI): domain Eukaryota; kingdom Viridiplantae; phylum Streptophyta; class Pinopsida; order Pinales; family Pinaceae; genus Pinus; species Pinus tabuliformis. The sequence goes on along the minus strand of CM062820.1, from coordinate 631,220,721 downwards.
AGGGAATCCTTGATGGACTCTATAAGAATCCTTTGAGCCCTTAGATCCTTTTTCATATATTTAGATAGTGCTTGCTCTTCAGATGGTTTCGAGACTTTTCCATTGACATGATCAATAACTTCATTTTCCTTGAGAATTAAGTCTATCCTCCTTTTCCATGCAAGGAAGTTCGATGACCGAACCAACTTCTTGTTCTCCTTGCAAAATGAAGTCATTTTACTAGATTTAATGATAGAAATAAAGATACTTACTTGTCAAGTGAAGATGTACTGTTCAACTTGATGCCTTTGTTGATGATGATTGATGACTTCTTGAATGATATTTTTTAAGGATAAGGATTTTCTTTTGAGATGAAATCCTTTGCTTCAAAGAGAGGGAGATTGCCTTGATATCTTTGATGATGACAACACCTTTGATCTAGCTACCCTTGGATGAGTAGTCTTCAAGATGCTTCAAATTCAAGTCCTTCCTTTCTTGAGTAGAGATAGGGTCTTCGAAATCTCCTTCTTTGAGGTGATGATTGAGTGTGGATCCCAAGAATGCTTCTTTGATCGAACTAGGGTTTTGACTTTTTTTCAAGATGATGATGTGATCTTTGTCCTTGAGGTGCTCTTGAGGTGAGTGGTCCTTCTTGATGATATATGCCTTTGATGACCTTCAAAATGATCTCTTTATACTTCGGCCCTTGAGTGTCCTTAGATGAGCTGCCCTCCCTTGACTTGTCACCTTAACTCTGATACCATGTTGAGAAATCTAGGGGCAACAAGTGAAGGTGATTTCTCTTTACAATGATAACTGTTTGTGATGTATTTTTACTTCATTTCATTAGCTTCTTCTTTATCTTGATTATTATTAGTATTCACTATCATCAAACAACTACCAAATCATAAATAACAATGAGACAAAGGACACAAGATATAGGCGATCAGCCAGGGCCAAAACCTCTCCAACTTGAGAGGAAAACCCAAACGAATTCTTCTTCTTATAGAATCTTCAAGTGACGAATTCCAAGACCAAGACCCTTGACCTATTAACCTCTCCAAGACCAAGTCACAAGGCTTCCTTGAAGTAGTTCTTCTTCCTTGAGTCAACACTAGTCAAATTGCTTGCTTCAGCAACAATCTTGACTTCTCTTCAGATTTCAACCTATTACCACATGCTTGCAATTCTCGACCTCTTTAGAAAACCCTAGTTGCAGCACGTGTAGGGGATAGACAAAGATTTGATCCCTTGATTTCCATCGCTTGGATAGTATGACCTTCTCCTTGATGGATGTCATGTTATCTTCCTTGATTTGGTCTCCTAGGACATCTGTGATAACTTGGCATCTTGAGTAGTAGATGGTACTACACTTCTTCACACGTGTGGGAGGTATTATCCCAAAACATACCCAAAACACTTCGGCTTCTTTTCCTCCTTTCTTTGCTTGGATGAGAGGCTTCCTTCTCTCTTTTCTTCGCACTTCTTTATTTCATTTCAGATGCTTGATCGATGCCCGACAAGTGAGGCCGAATCCTCCTATATATAGTAGTCTGCTCATGTTGAATAAGCGGACTTGTGCTTGAGATTAGGCCAACATCCCCTTCTAGAATAGTCTCTAGCTTCGTTGGAAGGCTGAATTGAACCAATGCTTGTGACAAGGTATTGGAGGGTTAACGACTCAAACAAATTCTCTTTTTACAGTATGTAATATTCCCAAATGGGCCTTCAATATTGACTCACTAAACTTTATGACTTGATGACCAAACCTAATAGTTCACAATGGGAGATTCATCTATAAAAATAAAATTCCTTGATCATGAAACCCATGACTCAAGCATTACAAAATAATTTTATTTTTCTGCTTTACATCAATTAAATAAAATCATGATTACACATGTCATTATGAAGACCAAACCTAGTTACATATTTCAACACATCATGATGTAGAATGGTGCAGGAAGAGAGGCTTTGAGAGGGAGCTTGTGATGGAAATTCAAGGAGCCGTCTTCATTTCTAAGAAGAAAGATGATCCTACCTTATCACCAAGGACACTTGCATTATGCTTGTTTACTTTGAATTGTTTTTGCTCTTCTTTTGGGTTTGACAGGTACATCTGATGAATGTGAGGACCAAGTCCTTTATATCTAGATTGAGGAAGGTGTGGAACCGTCTCATGATTGGAGTGGCACTTATGAAATGGACAAGAGCTGAAGATCTCAGAGGAAGGATTGTAGTCTCACCGGTTGATTGAAGAGGCTTCCTATTTTGATAAGAGCGATATGTCCTTCATGAAAGGACCATTCTTCATATCTGAGATGTAGTGATGCTTGATGCTTCCACATTATTGTTCAAATTGTGAGATACTCTTAGAGAAAGAAGGCTAAGATGAGATCCTAGCTCCTGTTACCTGATGCATTTGATGTATGTGGAATGAGCTTCTTCCATGATATACTTAAGAAAGAAGCATATTTGCAGTTTGAGGAGCATGAGTAGTAGACACATGGTTGTAGATTGAAAAAAGCTTCATATGAGCTCTATCAAGTCCCTTGGGCTTGGCATGCTTGACATATTGGACATTTGATGCAATCTTTGATCTCTCTTCATCATTGAAGGTATGTCTTTGATATTTGGTTTTATAAGCTAACAAATTGTTTTTGACAGCAGTAAGACAATTTCAACATTCAATGGCTGAGGAAGTTTACCCTTTGTGATAAACTACTTGAAATTAGAAGTGTAATAGAAAGATGATAAGGACTTTCTTGTCAGGGAAAGCATGCTGTGAGAAATGTTGAGAGAACTTCAGGGAAGTTCTCATTTTCATACTCTTCGTCGATTAGTAATGTCAGGAGCAAGGGGAGCCGAACTAGCTATCTTGAAATGTTCAAGCCGTTGCTTAGAGCAAGAAGTAGATTCGACCTCGCTTGACCCGATCGAATTCCAACTCTTCTCTGCTGCTGGATCGCCGTCTGGCTGACAAATGATGGTTTCTCGCTATCTCCGGTTACTCCAACTCGCTTTCCGAATAAAGAATTAGGGCTTCGTTCGTCTTCCGGTTTATCTTCCAGGCTCCGCCCAATTTCGCAGGACAATTTTGATGGAATCCCATGACGAGTCGACAGGTAGATGGATTCATGATTTGCAACATGTTCTTTAAGACATACAGAGCCTAGATGTGTATATTGGAATGCTGCACAAATGGTATCAGGATACATAGACAATATAGTCATTCATGGGCTGGGATACATTGTCGAATACTTGAGACTATATGGATATGTTGATGATGTTGAGCACATCTGAGTGCTACTTTTTGGTCTGCCTTGGTTTCTTGGATGATTTCCTGACATAAAAACTTGTTGCTTTGAGGGGCACTATGCATTATTACTAGCTTGACTGGTTGCGAGATAGTTTGGTTCAGAAAGCTCTTTGGAGAGTTGTTTGAGCACATGTTGAGCATGACGATGATATGTTGCGATATTCAGAGTGGAATTGACCTTTCTAAGAATCTCGTGTTTCGTGACTGGTCCAAGTAATTTTAATATGGTGCAGAGGGAGTAATGAGGCTACGACAATGATTTGTTATGGAATTGAAGCGTGAGGCTTCAATTGATGAGAAGATAGCTGACCGAACCTTATTCTTTGTCTTCAGAGAGCAACTTGGTCTGATGGATGTGACTGTCTTGGGCAAGGATCTACATTGATCGAGAACACTGAGCATAGCTCTTCCCCCCTTGTTGAGCTCCAAGGGTGAGGAATGGAGCATTGAGTGCTCCTGGGGTTGATGGATTTCTGGACAAATGGTGTGTGTGATCCCTTATCTAGTAGTAGGTTGGGTATCTCCCCTATTGTCAGCCACATGCTGTGTGTGATCCTTGTCCTTTATGACAAGTCTGGTATCTCTCCCTATCTTGGTCTAGCAAAGTATACCCCAGTTGGTATCATACTCACAAGTCGGGCTTGTTGGGATTGTCCCTCCCCATCTGGCCAATGGGTTGAGGAGGTTTGCGGCATGTGATCCTTACCTTTGGTAAGTCAAGTATCTCACCCAAGCTTGGCTTATGATGCAAATGTTCTACCACATTACTTTTAAGGGTCATTTCTCGGAAGATCAGTAGGCAATAGGATGATTGTGATCCTTACAAGATGGTGACTATGACTTTGACAAGACAAGGAAGGAAGTTGATCTCTTTAAGCTTCAAGTACAAGAAAGAGATGAGGAACTCACCAAGCTTAAGGAGGAATATCATCAAAATAAGAAAAGGCATCATGAAGAAGTCATGTACGTGAAAAATAAATTGGATAAAGCAAAGAAAAGGGAAGACACTTTGTCAAGCCATCTTGAACAAAGTCACAAGGACTTGAACAAACTTGAAGCGAAAATTGGTCAATAGAAGGAAGAGGTCTTCTCCCTTAAATCTCAGTTGGAAGAAGCAAAGAAACAAGCACAAGGAGCTGAAAGGGCGATGGAAGTTTTGGCCCTCCTGGAAGGACTACTAGATGAAGCATAAAAGGAAAGAAATGCCATAACATGCCAACTAGAAGAAAAGAATGAAGATATCACCAAATTAAAATCAGAAATCACCTCACTTAAGGCCCAATCATGTGAAGCAATGAGAATGAAGGAAGAAATGGAGAACCATCTAGCAAAGAAGGATGAAGAATGCAAGATGATGAAAGAAGAAATTAATCTCCTAAGAAAAGAAGTTGATCATCTGAACAAGAGTCTAAAGAGCTCTCAAACCCTAGATGACATCCTAAGTCATCAAAGATCTCCTCTTGATAAATTAGGTCTTGGTTATGCAGGTGAACCCTCAAACAAAAATGATGCAAACCCTAATGCTTCAAACAACAAGGATGTGGAGAAGCTTGGAAGAAATATTGATGCCCCTAGTTCCAGCAAAAGCAAGGAGAAGAGTCAAGATAACATTGGAAGAAACCCTACTCCAAGAAGATATGAAGATGGTGTCAAGAATGCAAGAAGCAATAAATTTGATCAAAGGATCCCAAGATAGAATGACTTTAGAAGTACATCAAGGCAATCTCCATCCTCCAGGTACTAAAGTATATTTTTTGGTTATTGCTATTCTTGTACAAATTTTGGGAATATGGCAAAGGATTATAGGGCATACTACAAGGACAAATATAATGGTCCCCATCAGTCTCCTAGAAGCAACTTTTCAAGAAGAATTCATGCTCCCTCATTGATGAACAAGATGGAGTGCTTCAAATGTCATAACATTGGACATATGGCTTGTGATTGTAACTTGACTTGGGTCCCTAAACAAGATAAAAACATGACTACCAAGCAAGAAAAGAAAGTTACACAAGTATGGAGAAGGAAGAAAATTGGGTCAGAAAGCCTCTTGAACTCAAGACATCAACTCATGTTGTTGATCTAATGTGTACATCTTTTGTAGATATGATATTCCAAGTTTTGAGGATGAAATTCTGCCAAAAAGGAGACCATGCAAACTATTAGGGGGAGCTTGTGATTCTTGTCTATTCTTGCAGAAGCTATCCGTGAAGAGTCCTATGAAACCCTTGATGAGTCACACATGGACGATCATCTCTCAGAAATAATTCCATTGAAGAAAATCATGATATTGTGTCTTCACTACACATCCATTGTTTGAGATGTCTTCCACTTGATCACAAGGCAACAATCTTTCTTGTCTTGGGCAAAAAGAAGAGCTAGAGGAGTTTATGTAGGCAGGGGGAGTTGGTTGATCATCTACCTCATCCATTTCCATGAAGGCATGCAAAGGCTTAGGGGGAGCAAGTTCATTAAAGAAGAGAACCATGATAAGGGGAGCAACATATCTATCATGAAGAACTATCATTGATGAAGAAAATATGATACAACATGTAAAGAAGCAAGTTGATAGAGGGAGTACTTGGGCACCCCATTTTCCATTGATGTCAAAGGGGGAGAAGTTGTTGAAAGGGCAAGAATATTGCCATCAATGACAAAGGGGGACACTGTTGGTCAAAGTTGTCATTGATGTCAATATGGCATTGTTGGAGATGACAATTATTCTTGTGATGCATGAATTACGCTTTTTTGATGTTGCCCTAACCTCATGCAAACCTTAGGAGAAAACCCTAAGGATGAAGATGATGCATATTCAAGTCGCAGGATGCATATATTCCCTAGCTCAAGGTTGCACGAAATGGGGAAAAGGGTACGAGTTTCTGAAACGGGAACCGGTACGAAATGTGACCTCCCCAAATTTTGGAAATGGGGAAACGCAAATATATATATATATATATATATATATATATATATATATATATATATAGGACATTTAAGAAATATGTGCAATCATAAAGCATATATTATACATTCTAATTTATTACATTATGATAAAATTGTCAATTGTCAATGCATAAACTATAAGTCTCTAAATTTACATCACATTTACTCATGAATGATCACATAATGAAAATAGAAATATCCAAAATCAGCCACGAGAAATTTCTAATTTCTTGTCTCGTGCTTGATTGGGAGTCTCCTCCTACATAGTCAAACGACCTTAGTGCTCTTGATTAAATACAAGTTTCATACCCTAGTACCCTACATGCTCTTGATTATTGGGAGTCTCCCCTGCATAGAGGGCTTGGTTCTCTTGATTAAATACAAGTTCCATACCCTAGTACATGATAAAATCCAATGGAAACATTGCAATCCCCCCAATCTTGAAATCCTGAAAAACAGATAAGTCTGCTGGATTTTGAGTGAGATCTAAAATTCGACTTTCTCCATATGAAATCCAATGAGGGTGAAACCACTCTCAAACATCCTGAGTCATTTCATGGTAATGTTAAAAATTTAAGTAAAAGTTCTTAAACATTACCATGAACTGCATATGCCTCAAACTTCTTGATGAATTGCATATCAACACTAGGGCAAAAGTTCACTTTTATAACTTTAGACAGGCATCTAGAAGCAACTAGAAGTCATTAGGAAAACCTAATAATAAATTAGAAAAAAATAAAAAAAATTAAAAAAAACACAAGTTACAAATGGAAACGTGCGTCGTACGGCCGTGAAACACGTTTCTGGTCATACTAGCCACGTTTCCGCATCGAGAAATGTGTGCCAGTACGGCCGAAAACGCGTTTCATGGCCGTACCACACGCGTTTCAGGGTTTCGTTTATGTTTCCGTACGGAAACGGCCTCCTACGCTGCGTTTCCTGCAACTTAGCCCTAGCTACATTTATATCCATATCTATATGATGACAAGCCCTAGATTGTTGATGCATGATCTAATGATGAATGAAGAAACCCTTACCATGAAACCCTTCTAGGCATAATAATACACATTGATGAATCCCTAGCCCTTATCCTTATGTAATGATGCATGAATAAATGTTGATTGGCAAATAGGATGCCCTAAGCCCTAAATACCTTGTTGAATGATGCTCATGATGCCCTAAGGAAGCCCTAATCCTAATAAGTCCATTCCATTAATGTCAAGCCTTAAATGAATAAAGAAGGAGCCTTTACCTTGAATGTCCAAAACATTGTTCAAAACATAATGATAAAATCCTAAAGGCTGCATAGATAAAATAATGATGACAGTTCACAAAATATAATTTTATTGATGGAAAAATGACCTTAGTTAAGGATGAAAATGGCACCAGCTTGTAGAGGACATTTTCCCCTTTCTAACGAGCTATTACTCGCCTTCTAACTCCTCTTAGATTGAGAGAAATTGAATTTATAAGTTAGAAAAATCATTATTTTTGGTAAGCCGACTTATGTAGGTTGACATGTCTCCCCAACTGACGTGTCTATTCATTATAACTCTAATCCAATATATATTGATGTCCCAACACCTCATTTCAACCATCTTTTTCAGTGAAGAATACATAGAAGCAACACAGAAAAAGGAAGCTGAGGAGATCAAGGAACTTACTGTTTGGGCTGAGGAGTACAAGGAAATTACTGTTTGGGTGCTGAAATATCCTTGAAGAACATTAAATAGTTGCCACAACAAACCTCAGACCGATGATAGATGTGTAAACAGTTCTAAGAAGCTCAGACCTAAGGAAGGATAGCCTGCAAGAGCTCGGATCTATGGTAAACCAACCCATGGACAACTACAGTGGAAGGTGAGGGCTCGGGCATGTGTTTTAGGGACTCGGTGCTGAAATATCCTTGAAGGACAGTCACCTTGAAGGCTTATAAAAGGGTTGGATTAGTAGCACAGTGAACTGAGAAAGAAGTATAGTAACTCAGATCTCTTTCACTTGCTAAGAAGCTCGGACTGTGAACAATAGACAATTACCCTTTTTTAGCTTTCATCACTATTTGTGAGGTTCGGTTTGTTGACCTGTTGAGCCTGCGATGAAGAATAGGAAGCCTTGATATGTGGAACAGTCTTAAGAGATCATTGTATAAATCTTCGAACCCTTGAAGAATTGGTGACAACTTGATCTAAAAAATAACCTAGAGACAGTGTTGAAGATCTCCAGTGAAATTTGAAGATTGATCTTGGACTAGGCATTGGAGCAACACCTTGAAAGTAGTCCTATAGTAGTCACTTGTTGGAGGCTTGATTGAAGATTGATCTAAAGTATTGAAACCATCATCGTTGAAGAAATTTGTGAAGCAACATATTGAATATTCATGGAGATCCTTGGAGACCATGATGCATTGCTGAAGTCATCATTAGGTGACTTTGAAGAATTTTATGTGGGTAAAATGAAGAGCTGTGGAGACACCTTCTGAGAATACAAAGTTGTCATTGATGAGTTAAGTGCTTTGGAGATTGATTGAGGGCATTGTTGAAGGTGAAGATTTTGTCAGGGCTGGTTGTAGAAGATATTGGGAGCCTTGAAGAACCATTGAATTCATATTGAAGATCTAAAGCAGTGGGTTGGAGCCCTAGAGGATAGGAGTCCTCAAGAAGAAAAAGTTGGAGCCTGTGCTAGTGGATAGGGTTGGAACTTTAGAGGTTGATGCCTCATTGAGACAAGGTTGGAGACTTGGGAAGATAGGGTTGGAGCCCTAGAGGTTGGAGCCACGTGAAGTCCAATTCGGTGCTTGGAAAAGTATAGGTTGGAGCTTGGTGGATTGAGGATTGGTGTCTTCATCTAGGGTTGGAGACCTGATCTATTATTGTACTTGATTCATTGTAAAGAGGATTGGAGTCCTCGTCATCCTGATTAGTAAAATTATTACTCTATCATTGTTCATTTTGTGTTGTAATTATAAGTGATCTTAACTGGTAAGAATAACAATTGAAAAGAAATATTGATTGACCACCCCTCTCAGTATTTCCAACAGAGACAACCTCTTTAAGGACTGTGGAGAGGGCCTCGTACTTGGCTGTATGTGCATTCATTTGTTTGAAGGTGAAAATGGGGGCAAAAACTCCTTAAAGAGGGTGATGTAGGAGATAACATAGTCTCAATAAAAAAGGAAGCTGGTATAAGAGGGTGGTGGGGGGGTAGGCTGAGGGGTGGAGCGAAGGAGGGGGCAACATTTAGAGAGGGAGAAGGGGAAGAGGGCATTGTCTGACACGAAAGACGTGATATGGAGAATTGTTGGATGTGTGGGAGGAAATACTAGCTGGTTAGAACATAATCTACCACACTAGCTCCCTCGATTGTGGGGGAAGCAAGTGAAGTGACATGAACATGGGAAGTAAGGGAGCCCGTTCAAAATCAATAGATTGTGGAATTCCCCTAGCTGCAAAAGATGCCTCCCATGACCTGTGAGGGGCCTATTCTTGTCCTGTGAGTGCTAGAAATATAACCAAAAACATTCCCTTCGCTGGTGGGTTGTTCTACCACTAAGTTATGTGCTAGGCATTCTTATTGATTTAATGTTTAGTAGATTGCTACGCCCTACACTACCTTTCAAGCCACACGTTGGCGAGATCTCCTATCCATATACCAGTCAACCTCAACACCTGCTTCTGATAACATGTTTAAACTTGGAGAAGCTAGGAGATGATCCTCTGACCAAACTATTACTCATGGGCGGCCGTACCATGGACATACTTGTCTGTTTCATGATGGTAAACCTTTTACGTAGTGTGGATAAATATACTGACAAAAACATTATTGACATCTAACATTGATATTTGTCTTCTTAATTGACAGAAGTTTTTATAGTAGTAAGTATTTGCCTAAATTTAACACTTGGCTTGTATTTTTTGTCACAAGTAGTGGTTGAAATATGCTTTGTTTGAATGTGGAGTAGATATGCTGGTAGACTCCACTAATGAAATCCAAAACCACATTTCCAATGTCAAATTTTTTTAAAGTGCCACTCAATTTGTTGGATCATCAAAGATTTTATATAACTCGAGCGAGGATAACAAATATAAAAAAGGACCTCATTTACGTGTCGTATTTAGACACTAAAGCATGTGTTGTAATGTCCCCAATTGTTTGAACATGGAGATATCTTTCCCTTTGCCTATCTGTCTCCTTTAGGCTAGCAAGAGGGGAAAATTGCTAAGGGGACAAGGGAGTTTTTCCCAACTTTATTTTGGTTTTATTATTAAATAAAAAGGGGCAAATATTATTAAATAAAAAAGGGGCAAATTATTATTGGATCAAAAAGAGTAAAAAGTCATTTAGAGCAAACAAGTGGCTTATCAAAAAATAATGAAAGTGGAGATTTCTAGAAAATTGGAGAAGATTCGATGAATGATTATAAAAGGGGAAGAGGAGCTCACTTCTAGGGAATTCAGATTTGTTATTATTTTCTAGTGATTGGATTAGGGCTCAAGTGTGTCTAGCTCGGGGGCTTCACGGAACACTCCCAATCTAGTTTCAGTGGATTTCGAGTGCCACCCTAGCTGGTTCGTGGCCGATTTCAGTGGACTTCGAGTGCCACCCTAGCTGGTTCATCGCTGATTTCGGTGGACTTAGAGTACCACCCTAGTTGGCATTGCGTGAAATCATTCATATTTCTTGAATTATATTCATTGCGAGTTATAAAGGGGGTTTTCTTTAGGTGATCGAGTTGGATATTATTTGATAGAGACAATTAACCTTGAGGGTCAAATTGCTAGAACATTGATTTTATTTCCAAAGTATTATTCATCATTGAAGGGAGGCCAATTCCTTCTTTTAGTAAGGAGGTTGAATTTCAAATTGATTTGGGGCTGAGAACTATTAATCTAGAAGGGCTGAGAGCACCATTTCTCAGAGGCAGAGAGCTTATTTATTGTAGAGGTCGAGTTGCACTGTGGCAGACCGAAATACCTTGAGGTTAAATTTATCTTCAAGACTGTATTGTGATCCGTGGGAGGCCGAATATCTGGTTGATGAAGGGCGAATAACATCTCCTTTTGAAGGGTTGTATTCACTTCATGCTGGAGGTCGAGATCCCTATTCTCAACATGTTGAGAATCACTTAATCTTGGGGATTGAATCTCACTTGTTTGGCAGGCTAAGATCAGGGTCCTTAAAGAGCGAAATTCCATTGCCATTTCAGGGGATCGCGTTAGTCATTGTGGAAGGATGAATTAATTGCTGAAAACTATATTCATTTTGTAGCTGAGACATTCATTGCTCATCTTCTGAGGTTTGAGATCCAGTCTATTGCTATCTGTGGAGGCCGAAATACATCTTTCCAGTAGGCTGAGTTTGCTCTTTGTTGGTGGCCGAGATATTTTCCTTAGACATGCCAAATAAACCCACCTTGGAGGTCGAATTCCTACCTATCAGCGGAGGCCGAGATTTATTTATTTGGCAGATTGAGTTTATCCATCTTGGAGGCCGAGGCCATATCACTTCAAGAGGCCCAATCTCATCTTTAGTGGGAGGTCAAATTCAGGGAACATGAATATATTCCTGGGCTAAGTTCAATATTCATTTGGAGGGACGAGTTTGTACCTTCTCAAAGAACGAGAAAATTTCACTCCCAGGGATATCAAGGCCGAGTTCAAGGATTTGAATCTGTAGGGGATGAAGTCATCAGTTGGGGGTTATATCATCATTTTCAGAGGGCTGAATAGGTCCACTATCTTGTTGGAGCTGAATCCCAAGTCTTTCAATTGGTTTTCCTTGTAAATCCTTCAGATTGAATTTAATTCATGTTTTGCCCCATTTATGCTCTTGCTGGAAGTGTCTTCCACTTTGTTTGCAAAATGTTAACGAAAGTATTGTTCATTATCTGTTTGTAAAAAATCTTCAAAAAGAATTATTTGCGCACTAAGTGTTTGAAGAAAATCATCGAAGAAATTTATAATATTGTGGAGTTTTATTAGCATTATTTTGCTTGGTATGTTACTGCTCAAACTAGCAGGGGGTCCTAGAGGGCTAGTTGCTAGGTCAAGAGCAACAATGAAGCTAAAGCCCACTGTCACAACAACTAAATCTTCCTACTCTTTACAGACTAAGTCACATGACACGAGACACGAGGACACGTAAATACGAGTATTCAATACGAAACGCAGCGACCTAGAAACAGGACACGGGGGACACGTTATATATATATATATACCGAAATATAGTTTTTTATCCATATTAAATTGCAGGTTGCAGCTTATCTAATCAAATTAAAATATAATTACTTCTCAAAGTTCATAGTTCACTTTAAAAAAAAAATAAAAATAAAAATTTACTATTTAGAAATTAGAATGTGATATGCTTGGTCTTGATTCTTGAATATTCAATGTTCATTGTTAATGTACAACTTACAAGCACATAAGAAAATAACTAAAGTCTAATCCTATTGATTTCCTTTGCCCCTCTTGCGAGAAAATGCCACAGCTTTCCCTTTCCCTCTAGATGTAGATGCTGGTGCTGGTGGAGTTGGCAGTGGAGTTTGCTATGCTCTAGACGCTGAAGAACTAGAAGTAGGAGCTATAGGAGGTAGACCACATCCTTTACTGGTGGCAGGGGTAGCCCAGGCAGGTGGTGTCACCTGGAAACATTACAATCTCCCAATCCTGAAATCCTGAAAAACTGATAAGTTTGCTGCATTTTGAATGAAATCTAAAATTCTACTTTCTCCATATGAAATCCAATGAGGCTGGAACCACTATCAAACATCCCGAGTCATTTCATGGTAATGTTAAAAATTTAAGTAAAAGGATGAAAATGAAGATTAAGGAGAATGTCACTTTTACTTTAAGAATTTAACATTACCATGAATAGCATATCAATACTAGGGCCTAGACTTGATCATTAAGCTGCACCACTCAAAAATTATTTGTTTCTTTCAAAAAAAATTGCAGCTTATGCAGGCAACATTTTCTATCAACGGAATATGCGTTTTCTAGATGCAGGATACGATGAAAACCGACGAATACGTTTTACATTTTACAGGACACGATGAAAAACGTTTTCGACACGTTTTAGGGCCGTTTTCGTGTCCGACACGTAAAATACGGGACCGGGACCTTGGAGGACGTGTCCTGTGACTTAGTTTACAGACTTTCACCGATGGGAGGAGACTCGGTATATAGAGAATCACTTATGAAGGATAGATTAGCTAAGATGGATGTGAAGTGATCTTGGGGACCCTTTCCTAGGGGAGGCTCAAGAATGGGACTTGCTTGCTTCTTAAGCAAGGTACAAGGCTTTCTAGGAGAAGGGGATGAGGATTTAAGGGCTAGGTTTAAGGAGTGTGAATTGTAAAGGAGCTTCCAAAACCCTAAAATCCTTATTGAACTTGGTTTCCCAAGTGGTTTTTGAAGAGTTGACTTTGACAAGGTATGGGACCCAAGTTAGGTCAAGAGGAAGGAGTTTAGAAACCAGTGATAGATTTGACCTAAATAAGGAGGAGAAGAGGATCAAAGAAGTGATTTTCACTCAAAGGTGCAAACTGATCCCTATGAGGAACTACCCTAGGGAAACTTAGGGCAAAACCAATCTCAAGGCTAGGGATTGGGATATCTCATAACCCCACGGTCGGAATTTTCTCAAATTTGGAGGAGGCCCGAGAGAGGCACCAGCACAGTAGAGGCCAAGAGATCGAAGTTTTTCTATGGGTGGTTTGTCGGGAAAATGATGCCATAGGAGCTGTAATGTGGCTAGACATAGAATAAAGAAGGAGAGATGAAGAAAAATAGTTCTTTAAGTGATCACCATATGATAGACCAGTGCCTAATCCTTTGGGGAGATTGGAGTCAAGAAGAATATGAAGATGGTCTTCGTTTCTAGGTCAAGGAGGCTTCAAGGACAACTTCACTTCTCATTAGGGCAAAGGAGAGTGACGTTAAAGCTTTTATACTTCATTTTGCAAGGGAAGATGGCTTGTTAAGATAAATTCAACCATAGAACTATCCCTAGGAAAAATTCGTTCAACATACATGGCCCATACATAGAGATATGCTATATAGAAACATAATTCCACAATTCCGCAGTAAATGCATGCAACAACTAGCCCTAGTATAGTGAAAATCTCATCATCAATGTATGTTACAAAGTAAAAGAGTAAATAGCATTAAATTTGTACTTACATGTAAGAGAATATATCCAACCACCAATAAACTTGCCAATCAAGAAGCTGCAAGATAAGAAAAAACAATCCATACAACAAAATTCATCCATGCTCCAAAATTTCGTCCACTAAGAAGGAATAAAGAAAATTTCAAGAGAGATACAAGTGCAAACCAAGTGATGATGATAAATGAACTCTCATCATTTGTATTTATACACTCCTAATGAGTTCGATTTAACTACTTGAGTCTACATTAGCCCCTAAAATAAAAATAATGTGCAAATAACTAACTTTTGGTGACAATCCCACCAAACTAGCTCATAAACAAAATAACAAGTTTCTCAAGAGGTCGAATGATCAATAGTACATGTCGTTGGCCTCTCTGACAAGCCTGATAAAGTCCATAAGTGCCATAATGATGAATAAGACTCCCAAAAGTAATGGGCAAGGGGAAGGGGAAGGCTAACCCTATGTGGACCCGGTGGAGGAATGTGGACCTAGGTGGGAGAAATGATGAATGGGGTTATAATGAGTGGAAGGGGGTAATATATATGGATGAGGGAGTGGGGCCACACAACCAAAATCAAGGTTTCCCATGTAGTACCATCACTAAAGCCCAAGGGTCAGTAAGAGAGATCCCATGGGACTAAGGTCCATGGTTAACATCCAAAAGAGGTTTAGGGGACAAGAGCACAGACCTAGCCGACTCTTTCCACCGAATCCCCCCATTAATCCATGCCCAAAAGTGTCCGTGATAAATAAATTATAATATTCAATTACCAAATGACAAGGCATACCTTTAGGTTCGGGAGTCCCAACTTCAAACATACGATCATGAGAAAGGGGTGAGGGACCACATGGCTGGCTCAGGTGGCGAAGAAATGGCACAACGAGCTAGTTGGTGGCTGCAAGGGGCTGCTGGCGAAGAAATTCCTCCTAGGGATATCACCCACAAAATGGTCGGTAACATGGTACATTACACATGTTAAGATAAAAAAGGGATTTGTTTTGTTTGTCTACTAAGGTTGATTGCAATTCCTTTCTTCCGAGGTTGTCTTTTTTTGACCATATATATTGTGTTGCTGCTGCTTCAAAATTTATTGCTTTTGCTGGGCCAATTGAATAATGGATTTGTGTTAAAAAATGTATATCTGAGCAACTTGTAAATACTGTACTTTGGGAAGCTTAGTCACCTGGTTGAATTCATGTTCAAGTTAGACAACCATGGAGTTGCAAACAAATTTGGGAGTGCAAAACTATTTGATAAAATTCCACATTATATTCAGCAATAAGTTAGAGAAACTATATAATTCAAGTTTTTCAAATAATAATAATAATAATAATAATAAATTGATTGCTCATATTAAGAATATATGATAAAATGAGAATTGCATGCTAACATTGAACATATATTTTAAGAAAAGACCACATTTTTGTTATAAATTTAGGAGTTTAGGTTAGATATTATGAATTGGGTTTCTGTTTTGTTGGTTTTCTCTTTGAACGTTTGAATTTGAATAAATTCAGTAAAATTTGAATAAATATGCCTTAATTTCACTTGAAATTCGACCGCATGTTCAGCTGAAAGTTCAGCAAATATATAAATTTGTTGAGCACAGTGACTGAGGGAAGACGACTTCTATATTCAGAATATGCTACCGTTTGGCATATATGTAAATTTGAATAAATATCTTTTACAGCAAATCCTATTGAAATCTATATAAAAAATGTTGTATTCTGTAAGTTGCATTTATTGTGGTGTGATCGGTAAGACAGCTTGTGTATGTGTCTATATATATATATATATATGTATGCATTGCTTTGAATAGAAGTTATGTTACTCTTCAAAGCTTTTGGATGTAGTCTTAATCAAGAAAGTTTATTGGCAGGTCACTCCTGGGTTACATTATTCCACTTATTTTGCCTATTGCATTTTCTCTCTACGTTGGTGGAATTTGTATCCAATTTCTTATTGAAAAGATGGGAATGTTTGGTGCTGTCCCAGAACCCTATGGTATATCACACACCTTTGATTTTAGATTTTAGATTTTGGAAATTTAGTATAATTGGATTCATTCTGTTTGATGGTAGTTCTAGATATGCAATTATTTTTTTCATTGAAGATATGCTGTAGTTCTTGGAAGTTTCAGTGTATCCTTGTCTTCAATATTTGATGATCTGAACTTGCTTTCGTTATTAGTATCAATTGTTTCATGATTTTATATACTATGTGTGATGACATATCACAAAAATTGGAGGGAAAAAATTATATTGACCTGCAGTTAGAAAATAAAATTATTTTGTTACATTTATATTTATGGTACTTGTAACCTCTCAAATCCTCCCTTCTTGAGATAAAGTACTAAAACTGAAGTGAGACTGGGGGATCTAAGAGGGGTTGCCAATGTCACCTCACAAGCCCTCTTCATGCTTTAAGATGGCTCTGCTCCAGCTCAAGGGCAGCTTCTCTAGACTAGGATTAGTAGACCTTATACAATGAAGTCCAAGGTGAACATGGAGAGAATTGATAAAGTTTACGAAATGAAATGGATGATTGGACTGGAGACTAGTGTCTTATCTGTTGGGCAAATGGGGTAAGGTCAAGGCTCAAGTGGGAGGCTATCCTAAAGAGGAATATTGGCCATTGATGCTGAAACATACAAACTAGAACAGCCATTTCCTTGCTGTCACAGACTGCAGAAATATAACTAATGTGATTACTAGGGCAGATAAACTCCAGTATTGAAGAAGATTATGATTATTGGGAATAATATGTATGTTCATCCATTGTGGAGTAGAAAAACTTGCAATCATAAACAGTACTCAACTGATAACATAAAAGAAAAAGGAAGTGCATTATCCAATTCATAACTACATGAGCCTATGTCAAGATAATAGCAACAAGAAAGGTAGCATTAAGGTTTAGGAAATGTCTCCACCCACAAAGTGTTTCATTGATCCTCCAAACACATCCAGTAGATATTTCGTTAAGCTTCGAGGGATTTCTCTTGGATCCAACATACATCAAATGGATAGAGCAAACCCTTATATAGGTTTCAGTTCTATCTCTTCAACAACAAAGAAGCATTTGTTTTCTTATATATATATATATTATTTTTTCCTGAAGAAAAAATCGTAACTTTTTATGAAGGGGAAAAAGTTACACACAGTATATGTTGAAATGCGGTTGTCATTGATGTCAACCCAAGCAATGCCAGAAGAAGCTCCACTTTTGTTGACAAAGATGACTTGGGAAATCATGATTCTTGGGGTCAAGGTCAGCTTCATTGGATGCTCCTCGTCATGGTGATTCCAACGGTATATGGCATGCCTCATAGTTCATCTTGGATAGGGAGTTATGCTCAATCAAAGGTTAAAGCCCCCTTCTTGTGGTCAGAGCTCCCAAAGATGTGGCAGCTCATCATTGGCCTAGAAGGATTTTCATGAGAGGTCTTAATAAATTAATTATTCTTGAAATTTTTAATTGAAGGGATATTCATCAAAGGCTCATTATCAATTTTTATAAATTAAATTGGTCCTAAAGATTTTTAGTGTTGAAATTGTAACTAGTATCAGTCTTCATAAAGTATATTTGTCATATGTTCGATTATTATTTGTTGAAGAATCTAGGGAAAATTATGTTAATAAGATTCTTCTCACCATGATAACTATTTGTGAGGTATTTTTAACTTTTTCTTATTAGCACAATCTTCACTTGTTATTCTTAGTGTGTGTCTTCTTAGTTCATCAAATAGTTACCAAAACAAAAGAGACAAGGACACAAGATGTTGGCTTTCTGCCAGGGCCAAAACCTCTCACTCTTTGAGAGGAAAACCCATACAAAATTCTTCTTATATAGATTCCATTTGACGAATACCAAGAACATGACCCTTGACCTATTAGGCGACTCCAAGACCAAAACACCAATCCTCTTCTTTGTCACCGCTGAGATCATCATCATCACTGCTGCTTCACCAAGGTCATCATTATTGCACCACACAGATCATTATAGTTGCACCATTGCATCACCTTTATTGAGATCATTGCTACTCTTACTAAGATCATCGCTGCTCCTCCATTGAGACTTTCACCATAACACCGAGATTTTTATACTAAGTTATGTATATATATACCGAGATCTTCATCATGCTTATGACTGTGTCTTTATGGTTACTTCTATGCTCAAATTATAGCTGCATCTTAAATGTATGCCAAGACAGAGAGTGATACTTTAAGATCCTCCTTTTCACAAGAATGTCGGGACTGTATTGTGAGACAGAGGTATGCCGAGAGTGTATTACTGAGAGATCTTCATTACACATATGCCGAGACTGGGACTGCGTCTTAGTATGCCAAGACAATGCTTCATTAAGACTGTGAGGAGGCCGAGACATCACCAAAAAACACAGAGATCCTTCTTCATCCGCAACATTGAACTACTATACTCATCCAAGATTTCTGAACCATTGTATTTGTCTGAGATTTCAAAGGATCCGAGTCCCTGTTTTGCCTCTAATGCGGATCCTTTTCACGCCTATATATAGTGGTTAGCCTTGTATATAAGCTGACATGAGAGAGGGAATTGTTGTGTCTGTTGATTTTTGGTAGCATCGGATGTGCTCTAGCCTTGAAAATTGGTGGAGAGGCTAAGGCACATGAGATCTCCAAGACGGATAAATCGTTTGGAGAAATTCCACCCTAATGAAGAGATATTAAAATAATTAATATTTTTAATGGACTCCTAAGTCTAAACTTAGGAAATTAAAAATATTAATGTGTATTAATATAAAATGGGTGAGAAAGTTCTAAGTGACAAGGATCAACCCAGTTCTAATCTTAGCCGTTGATTAGGGACTTAATCTCGACCATTGAATCGTCAACAGGAAAAGTATAAGAGGAGGCATGAGGTTTAGTTGGAGACATACCAAGAGAGAGATCAGTCAGTTCGATTTTCTGGGGTGAGGTTTGCTGAGGAAATTGAGCAAGTGATCTGTTGCAGTGAGGGGTAGTTCGGCAAGAAGTCGAAGAATACATAGCAAAGACGCAGCGTATTACCGAGAGAGACGACACAGGCCCAAGAAGGGCTGACGCCAATGTTCCACCAAGTTTCGGGGACGAGGAGGCGAGGGAGCAGGGATATGCAGGAGCAGCCTATGCAAAAGCTCCCCACCAATTTTTAGGAAACGTGGGGGGACGTCGGGGTCTTAAAAACTTATAAATATAAAATATAAATCGATGAATCATATAACTGAAACAAATTTAAAACGAAAAGCATGATCATTGATATCATTATCATATAAATTATAATCATACATCATACATGTAATTTTGTAACTGTATAGTGTAACTACTAGTCTACTAACTTACTAACAATGCACAATGAAAATAAATTATAAAATTATAAATGTTTAAAGTTTTAAACTTTAAACTTTAAACCATATTGATGTTCCACTTCCAACTATGAACATTGAATATTGAATAATATAAAAGTCAAGTCTGATACATGAGCGGCAACGTTCCGTTCAACGAAGGAGCAGACAAAACGCTGCTTGGCGATGGCAGCAGTGTTCAGTTCAACGAAGGAGCAAACAAAAAATGAAATGTGAAATGAACATAATGTAAACCCTTCACGGTCGGTCAACAAATATTAAAAATTACGATTTTTTTGTTTCATAAAAAAAATTGTGAATTTTTTCTAGGGAAACGACCCCTCAAGACCCCTTAAGACCCCTTTCACCTAGGAAACGACCCCAAATGGAGGAAACGACCCCTTTCAAGTTTCCTCGCGTACCCTGTTTTTTGGGAGCGTGGGGAAACGTCCCCCTCTCGTCCCCAAGTCCCGGGAGCGCGAGGGAGCTAGGAACCTCGATCCCCAGGTGAGGGGACGCAACCCGTGGAACATTCGCTGACGCAGAGGACATAGAGGGCTGTAGAGACTGACTCAAAAGCCGTATTGGCTGACGCAAAGGATGTAGAGGGCCTTAGATCCTGAGCTGGGAGAGGAAGATGTAGATTCTAAAGGAGTGACGAAGTTCCAGAGTAGTGCTTGGAGCAGCTTTCGCTGTCCAGCACAACAACCGGAGTCACTGTGGGGTTTGATCATCTGGTAGCTAATTTGCTGAAATATCTGTCTCCGGATAGAGGTACTACGACCGAGGATATTCTCTATTGGGTGAGCCGTTTCTGGCACCCTAGTTGTATTCACGAATTTGCTTAATAATATAAACCCTCTATATGCTGCACTAGTTTTCCTGAATTAGGTTTTTTCGAGGATGATTGTCCAAAAATAACGGTGTCCCTTGTGTTATTGTCTCAGTTTATTTCATTGCATGATTTGTATATTTGTGAAGGCTGCAATTGTGTTTACTTCGATGTTTATGCAATTAAATAACTTGTTAATGTAAAGAACAAGTAGGAGATAGTAAATCAGAAATTGCAGTGGGGGTTTTTGATGTGTTAGATTTAGGAATTTTCACATGGTATTAGAGCGATTGTAGATGAGAGGTGACTGAAGATAGCAGCCGAGAAAATCTGAGAATTTGCAGCAAAGAAGCAGCTGTCCTGAGAGATAGCTCTGTTCTAGAGCTGAAGAGGCGAGAGGAGGATTGATTCATGATGGCATATGATAAAAATTTATTTTTGGGGCATCAAGTCGGCCCAACTCATGAAAAGGTGTGTCCCTCGGGTTAATTATCGCCATTCGACTGGTATATATAGATGATGTGACATCTCATTTTCTCAACCAAGTAAGTGTGTTTCTTCTTCATCTTTCTGAGGCCTCTTAGATAGCTGCAGATGTGGGGAAAAGGGGGACGAATTGACTTTTTTGAACGAGCCGTTTCTCTCTCTGTTTAACTGAATTTGTCTGCAGGGGCCGCAGGGATGAATTTGACCGCAATCAACCCCAGGAGCCATAGGGCTGAAATTTGATTGAAAAGGGAAACTTTTTTGACCCACACTCTAGAAATTAGGAAGCAATTAAAAGAGCAATGGCTGAAATACATTACCGTTGCTTGGCTCTTAAATTCTGTGAAGTATCTGTTGTTGCTCCAATGATTAGTTTATGCCTTGTTGAATTTACACGATCTTGGGTCTAGGATAGAATCTTAGAATCTCTGAAGCTACCAAACCAAGAATCTCAATAGATTTACTTTGGACAACGGAAAATATAAAGCAGTAAATGACATATGCACAAGTATACACAATTTTTAGCAAAATATTGTACAATAATGTACAACCCAATCTTCGTTCTATTAAACCAATCCGAATAATACAACAACCTATGGTATACAAGATACAATGACAATCATGCTGTAGACTCTATGTCGTATCTTGTCTTGCCGGTACTTCGCTCCCGTTCTGCTCTCTAGCTGCCCCTTAGTCCATCAAAGGACAACACATAGAGTCTCCAGGAGGGCTGCCACCTATCAATGCTGCAAGTCGCTTCTGCTACAATGAACACGGGCTGATCCAATCTTCTCTTCTAGGCTTTCCAATACTCGAGCTCCAATCTGCCTTCTTGTAGCCTCTTTCGTCTGTCAAAGAGCTACACATAGGCCCAACAACTTCACCCAAACTTCAGTGGTCAAACTCTCTTTATGACTGCTAGTCACAGGCTACTTTGGGTAGCCAGCAGGCTGCCCTCCACTTGTCTAATGGCTCCCAACTCCTCATTGCAAGATCTGCTCCTGGGAGGGACTTTCAGCCATCAAGACAAGTCCTCCAAATGGCTCTCACAGGGTTCTACAAATTCTGTCCACACATGGGTACCATCCCTAGCATCAAAACTTTCATGTCCCTTCTCAAACACATTTGTAACAAGGTGTTTCCACACATTTTTACACAATTTTGGCTAAGGGAAAGAACCCAACATTTTCAACTTAGGGACTTTGGAGGAAATTCGACTTAATTTGGTTGCTAGTGGAAGGTAGTGGCCACCCACGTGGGAATTCGAACTAGGCCATTCGAATGGTTTGGAGGGAATTCAAAGTGTTGGATGGAGGGGCTTGCATGAGGCAAGGAAGGCCCAAAAAGATAAAAGGAGGAGAGAGCTCTCATTTGGATTCATTCTTACACCTTACAATCAAAATTACTTGACTGCTCGCTCTGTTGTTTAGCTGAGTCAACTGACTATTCAACCACTAATCTCTCAAGAGGGAGATTCAACCTCTACTTCGGGGGACCATCCATGCTTGCCCTAGAGAGGCAGTTCCATAAGTATTTCAGGAGTTTCGGGAGTGTGTACAATACTACCATTCAGCCACAATAGGGAGTGCATATTTCTGGCTAGCTGGAGAATACGCAGGGGGAGTTTGGAGCTATCAGTGATTGAGCATTTTCCAGGAGAGTTAGAGGATTAGGAGAGCAACAAAGGGCCAACCTTTGTTGTGAGTTTTGGAGCCAACAGAGCCAGCATCCCAGTAGTTCGATTTACAGTTACCCGGGGCTTATGCAGAGAGCCACCACTAGGCTCAAGTGGGAGTTGGAGGAAAGAATTGTAGAGTTGGAGCTGGCCAGGAGAAGTAGGAGATCACTGGGAGGGCCATTTGAGGAGGATTGCTGGAGTTGGGAGAGTGGAGATTGACAAGATCAGTCACATCAACAAAATTCGAAATTGGAGGGCTAAGTTGTGAAAGGTCAATATTTGAAGGTTGGAACCAAGGGAAACCCTTTCTAGGTTTTGGGCAAGGATCACACTCCTGATTTTATAGAATTTTTTGGGCAGATCTAAGGGGTCAAACAGGGGTCCCACCTCAGCCAGAAGCTAGAGGAGCTAAGGGGAATTTGGGCCAAAATTTCGAGGTCAACATTTGGCCATTTCCTTCGTGGGTTTTTTCTGGGTTTAGGCCATGGAGCAAGGAGTTGAAATCTCATAATTTTCTGAGCACGGGAAAGTAGTGATTCCAACCCTTCGAAGTCAGCAGACAGAGCAATTTTCTGGGGCAACGCAATTCAGTTTGGTGCAGCAATTGTAACAACCTTCAGTTCAACATTTTCTCACCTGGGTTTTTTCAATCTTGTCCATTGAGACAAGCCCAGGTGCACCATTCCATCATCTATTGTATTTGGCTTGCAAAAATTTAATAAAATGGCTCAACAGTTCTCTATTTCTTGTGTTTCCATGGGTGCTTAATGTATATTTTGTTTTTCTGATTGCTGGATTGTTTGCATGCTTTGTATGTACATTCCTGTTTAGGATCATTACAGTGGTATTAGAGCCATGATCTTGGCCAGTTGTGGGGTAGCCATCTAGATCATGGAAGATTTGAGCATGTATGCCCAAACGGGTTAAACCATAGACAACTTATGGCTCTAAGAAGATTTAGTATGCAGGAATTCTGGGGTGGAATCCATTGGAATGATGAGAGATTGGCTCAGCTGAGGAAGGTGTCAGACCAAATCCATTCTCATCCTTACAGTAGAGACGTTAGTGGTGCGCAGGCTGTGGGGGTGCAACCATCTACATTGTGTGGGGAAAGTCGACAAAATCAGGGCATCAAATCTCCTCAAAAAGAGCAGACAGGACATGGACAGTTAGAGGGTGAGACTAGGGGGCACTTTTGCTAGTGGAGACCTGGCTTTAGATATCATGAGCTTAAGGAGGACGTTTTTTTGGGCGCACTAGGGTGTGAGGAGCATGTCAATGTGTCCAGTGTGACGTGGGAGTCACCCTTGTTGGAGATTCCTTTGATAGCTGTGGTTGACACCTTGGGCGAGAGAGTAGAGCACACACCCATAGGGCCTTCCATTGACGAGGTGCCAAGAGACACGAAGGTGTCCACCATTGAGGAGGTGCCATTCGTTGTTGAGGTATCCATTGATGAGGTATTCGACGTTGTGACTGAGTACTCAAGTGATAGTAGCGCACCATAGGTTGATGAGGTGCCAGGAGACATCTCCATCGTTGATGAGGAGCCGATAGGTACATAGGCATCTAGATCTATGCCAGAGTTACCAGATGACAGTCACCTGTAGCTGATTGGTGAGCATGTCTTACGTGTTGGATTGTCTATGGAGGAGCAGATGGAGGATCATGTTGAGTCCATGATGGTGGAGGATGTGCAACCATCCTTTGGGCTAGCCATTAATGAGGGGCAGCGTAGAGACCACACATTGGGATTTCAGCATAGTTCGTTTCAGAGGCACATTGGCAAGATCTACAACATTATTAGCCCACCCTTATGCATTGGATTGAGGGAGGCAGCGTTGTTTAGACATACCTGAGGGGATGGTCAGGTTAGCAGGTCTGAGCAACATGAGCTGAGTATGACACTTTATCAACTTGGAGGGCTTGTTTCTTCCACAAGGGATTGTACATTCAATCTTTCCTTTGAGATTAGGTGGTGAGAGGTACTGAGATGGTACTCGATGGAGCAGGTTAGGCAGTTGGATACATCCATGGCCACATTTCAGTAGAGGCCATGGATAACCATAGGGACTCAGGGGCCAGACTGTTGTTGGGATCTAGGTGGGATTTCCCATCACATCATAGATCCGTTAGGTGATGGTAGTAGCTGTGTGATGGATTCGACGTTTGGGCGTATACACATTTTCAGATCTCCATCAAAGCCCGAGACAACACTAGTGACAAGATGGTTTGATAAGGGAGCAAACCAATTTCATGAGTTTTCTTGGCATATTGATTGTGCATGGAGTCATATAGGGTGATTAGCCTACTCAGGTAGGAGCTAGTAGGAGGAGGTGGCATCGATAGATCACCGGATAGGGCATTACATGGAGACAGTGCTCTCTCATTGGTATATTGGACATTGGAGCTATTGAGGATAGGCACAATAGTGTCATTCCCATTGGCATGGGAGGAGTCAGAATGCTTAGGTCTTTCAGGGCAGACGGGGAGATGTAGCCCACATCATGGAGGGATTACTAGCAGATTGGTGGATGTGTTGGCACATGCAGGATGGCATATGATACAGAGTGGTATGACAGTGGGTAGTGATACCTAGGGGGTGCACAAGGATATGCCGCAGAGTCCTGTCTTATGTAGAGGGATGCGACCTGATGTATACAGACCCAATTTTAGAACTTAGCATCCAGTGTTGTATAGAGGTATGCAGTGATGAGCAGTGGCCTGCAGAGGAGCATGGTGATGTGTGGTTGTTTGATGTAGCATGTTGGTTTGCATTGAGCGACTCACCTCACATCGAGTACCCGTGGGGAGAGCTAGATATAGTGACACAGGCAGGATACGAGACGGTACAAGATGGTACAATAGTAGCGCAGGGTATCCAGTGGTGTAAAGGGATAGGTTGCAGGGTACAGTACCAGGTCAAGGACTACAGGGATACTCGGTGGGATGTAGGGGCATATGGTCTTGCACAACGAGGTCTTAGAGGGTTGCCTCCAAGGAGACTTATGGACGGAGACATCGGGCATACCTTTGGGTGTACTTCATCCAGGATTGACGAGGACGCAGATGAGCGATACTCGATGGTATCCATGGGGACTCACATGCCTGTGCCTCTTACACTTCACTTACAGGCACAGACAACTTGGATGTTGTCTTTTGACACCTGGGCGCAAGCAGCTGGGGACAGGGAGCTCACTCGAGATATTGGGATGACACTCAACACACTAGGGGAGAGACTTCTCAATGGTGGCATTGGGTCTGTGCACGAGTTGACAACGACAGGTTGGGGGATGAGTTGATCATCTATAGGTGTGGCATATGGTTCATCAGTGAGCCTACGCAGGTTACAAGGGAGACATGTGTCACTCTTTCCACAGGGAATGTCAGGACCATGGATGAGCAGAGGATACTGTGTATGATTAAGGCAACCTTCTAGTATGTGTCCGACCTCCAGACATTGTATTGGCACATTATCGAGAGGGTGGATGCAGACCCAGGGGAGATGCTTGGCAGGTACAGGAGGGATCCACATACCCTGAGTCGATTACGTGTATCGATTACCCATCTTTTGGTTGCATTCAAGGTGTAGCTCTTCGGCACACATGGCTCCCAACGATCATCAGTACTACACAGTGGTAGGCACATGGCAGATTAGCATGCATCAGATTAGCCCGTGATATATGGAGCCTATATAGTGATCACATGCAGGGATTAGAGATGAGGGCCAGAGGGATTCCATCCGTTCACAGGGCTATGTCGCAGCAGGTCTAGCTATGGGATGCAGGGTTTAGTTGATCGATAGATCACTCGTGATGAGTGGAGTCGTGGTGGAAGGTGATATAGTTCGCATATGAGATGACACATGGGTGTTCACAAAGGGTTTCATCATATGGGGAGGCAGACATTCTCTCTTGTTGCACAAGTTCTGAGTTGGAGTTGGATGCATAGGCCTTGGTGCCATGGAGATGCCTAGGAAAGATGTGTCTCTCCTCTTTCAGTACTCCACCATCGAGTTCCAGGAGAGGAGGATACTGACTGTGGACGATGGGGAGTATGACATAGACAGAGTAGTGCAACGTCAGCATGGTGGCACCACTTTGGGACTAGCAGGGAACTGGGGCATCACAGCTCTTCATAGCTCAATAACCTTTAGGGATGCGTCAGCTACTGCAGGGGGATATCATACAGATCTTCCTTGGGCTTTAGTGAGTCACTGATGGAGCGAGGGGAGCTTCATGTTGGACATGATTGCCTGGGATCCTGGTATTGAAGGATTCTTTCATATCAGGATAGTGCAGAGGTTAGGCACAATCCAATGACACATTTTGCAGTGACAGTGGGGATCAAAAGTTAGAGAGGATGTTTACTTAGGCATTTCTTGAGGACAGGGGACTTTTTGTGCATTGGAGGAGCTTGTTGGATGAGGATGCCACTTGGGAGGGTGAACACATTTTGGAGCACCCAACTTTGAGGTTGCTTGAGGGCAAGCAAAATTTGGGAGGGGAGGACTGTCATGTCCTTTCTCAAACACATTTGTAATAGGGTGTTTCCACACATTTTTGCACAATTTTGGCTAAGGGAAAGAACCCAACATTTTCGACTTAGGGACTTAGGAGGAAATTCGACTTAATTTGGTTGCTAGTGGAAGGTGGGGGCCACCCACGTGGAAATTCGGACTAAGCCATTCGAATGGTTTGGAGGGAATTCAATGTGTTGGATGGAGGGGCTCACATGAGGCAAGGAAGGCCCACAAAGATAAAAGGAGGAGAGAGCTCTCATTTGGATTCATTATTACACCTTGCAATCAAAATTACTTGACTGTTCGCTCTGCTGTTTAGCTGAGTCAACCAGCTGTTTAGCCACAAGCGGGAGATTCAACCTCTACTTCAGGGGACCATCTGTGCCCGCCCTAGAGAGGCAGTTCCATAAGTATTTTAGGAGTTCCGAGAGTGTGTACAACACTACCATTTAGCCACAACAGGGAGTGCATATTTTTGGCTAGCTGGAGAATACGCAGGGGGAGTTTGGAGCTATCGGTGATCAAGCATTTGCCAGGAGAGTTAGAGGATTGGAAGAGCAACAAAGGGCCAACCTTTCTTGTGAGTTTTTGAGCCAACAGAGCCAGCATCCCAGCTGTTTGATTTACAGTTACCTGGGGCCTGTGCAGAGAGCCACCACTAGGCTCACGTGGGAGTTGGAGGAAATAATTGTAGAGTTGGAGCTGGCTGGGAGAAGTAGGAGATCACTTGGAGTGCCATTTGGGGAGGATTGCTGGAGTTGGGAGAGTAGAGATTGACAGGATCAGTCACAACAACAAAATTCAAAATTGGAGGAGGGCCAAGTTGTGAAAGGTCAATTTTTGAAGGTTGGAACCAAGGGAAACCCTTTTTGGGTTTTTCTGGGTTTTGGGCAAGGATCACACTCTTGGTTCTATAGAATTTTCTGGGCAGATCTAAGGGGTCAAATAGGGGTCCCAACTCAGTCAACAATTAGAGGAGCTAAGGGGAATTTGGGCCAAAATTCTGAGTTCAACATTTGGGCAATTCATTCGTGGGTTTTCTGGGTTTAGGCCAAGGAGCAAGGAGCTGAAATCTCATAATTTTCTGAGCACGGGAAGTAGTGATTCCAGCCCTTTGAAGTCAGCAGATAGAGCGGTTTTCCGGGGCAGCGCAGTTCAGTTTGGTGCAACAGTTATAACAGCCTTCAGTTCAACATTTTCTCACCTGGATTATTTCAAGCTTGTCCATTGAGACAATCCCAGGTGCACCATTCCATCATCTATTGTATTTGGCTTGCAGAAAATTAATAAAATCGCTCAACAATTCCCTATTTCCAGTGTTTCCATGGGTGCTTAATGTATATTTGGTTTTTCTGATTGCTGGATTGTTTGCATGCTTTGTATATCACTTACATTCCTGTTTAGGATCATTACAAAATCTGCAAATACTTCATAAATACATACCTCGTTTATAGGTCTGTTTCTCTGCTGTCTGTTTTGGTTCTGGTTAGGGCTAACAACAACTTGGTTCAGCTCCCCTAATTGTCTTCAAACCCTCACTTAACAGCTGCGTCTCACCTGTATTTCCTCTCTGTCCTTCAACGCTGCGTACATAGGGAGAAATCCACCCAAGTTAAGGCCTTTCCAGCCCTCACAACATATTCGGTCTTCCTCCCAATCTGAGAACAGAATTGCGGCTTCCTTGTTGGCTACTTAAACAAGTATTCTTGTTGCCTGTAACGAACAACCTTCTGCAGCTCAACAAAACAGAGGTACCCTACATAAAACTCACCACAAAACAACCCTAAAACTCACTCCTGCAATGCGGCCTTCTCCCTGCAATAACTCGGACCTGTGGTGTGGAAAAAAACATGCCCAGAACAACCCTTTTCCTCCACGTCCTGTCCTCCTTAAGTCTGCAGCCAGCTTCAGAGATGTATAGATGAGATTTGATGCACTTGGATGGATTGAAGTGACCTCCAACGTCACTCATATTTCTACAATTCTATGTGGTGTCAAGACATAAGTTGTGGCACTTCAAATTGTCAAGCCGACCTCCATTTGGTGCCACATTAACCCACAAATTCATTCAAAAATTCATAACTCCATTTCTACAACTCAGAATCGGATGCTTTTCGTTCTGTCAGATTCGTCTCGATGAGAGCTATCATCCTCATCCATGACATGTCGAAATGTGTCCATGGTTTTGGCCCAATTCATGATGGGTGCAAACCCCCAACCTTGGGTTCTAAGCCCACAAGTGACTCTTGTGTTGCTCCTCCCTCCAAACCCTGAAACCTAGGGCGTGGAGTACCTCCCAAACTACTCAAAAATCAACATGCCTTTCTTCAACTTTTATGTTTAAATTAATGTTAGCTTTTTATTCATCACATGAACATTACTGGCCATTGCCACAGTGTAGTGCTATCACTTGCAATTTCCTTTTATATAGGGCTTGAAGATAACGTTTGTCATTTCTGTTTTACAGCTTGTCTTAGTTCTTTTAAATTTGAACCTTTTGAACATCATATTTGTGATGTCAATAGATAGTGCCAAACATATTAGCTTTCCCCTTTGTAGTTTTATAGATAACCAAGGACTCCAATGGCTTATTATATGTAACTTTTTAAATTTGATCAAAGAATTCAACAAATACCATGTCAAGGATGGCTCAATCATGTTAGTTCAAGAAATTGGACAGGAAAATTTCTAGTTCAAAGATCTTGTGTAATTGGTCAAATTTGTTATTCATGAGATTTATTGTGCCGAGAGGTGCTATCCAACCTAGTATGGTAGAGATTTTGTAATGTCATGTCCTGTCCTGCCCTATCCTATAAACATTTTGACTGGGTCAAATTACATAAAAAATAGAAATAAAAATAAAACAAACTTAAAAAAATAAAATAAAATAAAAAATAGAATTAATAATAAAAATAAAATAGAGGTAACATAGTCTCGTGGTTTCTTGGTTCTAGTTTTTGACAACCCATGGTTTTGCCCATGGTATTCTTATATAAGAATATATATAAAATAAAAAATAGAATTAATAATTAAAATAAAATAGAGATAAAATAGTCAATTTACCGTTCATGGTTTCTTGGCTATAGGTTTTGATAACCCATGGTTTTGTCCATGGTATTCTTTGTTACATAAAAGGAAAAATAAAATTAATAACATGAAAACATTTTTACTGTGTCAAAAAAATAACATTAAAATAAAAATAACTTCATCATATTGACCCATGGTATTGACCCTTGGTATTCATGTGGAATATAGCCTATTAAAAGGGGAAATTAAACTAAACTAGATCAATCTTAACTCCAGATCTATTAAGGGCAGAGAGGGAGGGATCAAATCACCTGAGATGGAAACCTCTTTTAGAGTGAAAAGAGATTTGATCCCTCTCGGCGCTTACTAGATCTGGAGTTAAGATGGATCTAGGTTGGTACAAACCACTGAATACCATCATGGGCACATATTAGTTGACATCCTACACATATATTAGAGCTTTGTTCTAGCCCTAAGGATTTCTGTTAAACTTTGAATGTGAGTTAGTCAATTTTTCACAGCTTCTTGCAAGAGGTTGACCTTAAATGTTATGAGAGAATTAGCTTCCTTCGTCTGAAGTTTGCCATCTCCCACTTGGAATTATTAAGAAAGTTTCCATCGATAGACTCTTTTCTATACTTTATTTTTAGCCGCTGGAGGAATTTCTGATCATCATTAGTATGGGCGATAATCATTATTTCTGACAAAATATCTCACTTGGTAGTGTGTCCTTTATGGTAGCTCTATGTCACCGCATTGTTAAATGCTTCATTTTTATTATTTCTGTATCATTCTTATGTCCTTTTCACTTATCTAGAAGACGCCTTAAGATCTATCATGGGATGTTGTAAATTATGTATTTGACAGTACTGTCGACTACTACTCTGTTATCCTGAAGATCAATATAATTTCCTTTTGTTCTTTCTTTAGTCCAACCTACACATATCTGATATATTGCATAGCTCTTAAATTAGAAATATTCAAGTCCTTTCATATACATGTCCACTTAGTTCTAATAGTAGATTTGGACTGCAGGATATTTTGTTTCGGATATTATTGTTGGCTCTGTGACTGGAATTATTGTTGGTTTGTGTGTTGGTCCTCTGATCCCCATTCTGGGGAGTTGGTTATCAAATCCTGTACCATTGCAGTTGCTTGTACAACTGAGTGTCGTGGCAATGGCATTATCTTCTCAGTTTTTCCCATATAGTGTTGATGCTCCAAAGAGGCTTGTTCTTCAACACACATTCCAAACTACAGGTATACAAAACTCCAAATGCATGCAAAATTATTTGACTATTATCCAACTTTAAATTTCAAATAGTTTATTGTATTTATTCAGTCATAAACCTGGATGTCGTTATGATAAAACCATTCATATGCTATATCTGCTTTTTCCAGGACAAAATATTAAACAGATTTAGACAGAAATCATGGACAGAAAATCCAAAATAAAAGATTGACTGAGAGGATAATTTCTTAATTACTGAGTTATGCAATGTCTTAATACATAACAGGATATGGTGTAGTATGTTATGTAACTCCTCGAAGTATCTAGTTATCTATTGGTTCAATTTTTAAGTCACGACTGCATATTTATTAAAAGGACTCTTTACCTAAGTCAATTACTATAACCTTATTGTATGGCAAAAATACATTTAATAATTATGACCATTGTATCTAACACACTTCCATGATGGCCATTTTCCATAGGCTTGCATGTTCCAAATCAAAAACAAAATCTCTGAACCAAGCAGATTGTTTGCAGTGCATTTTTGAAAGATGTCTTCAATCAACTATGTGAAATGGATTGTATCTAGCGTGGTTATTGTAGAACAAGTCCTGTATCAACCTTATATTTGACCATTTTCTCACGAGCTGCATGAGAGCTAATGTTGGTTGAATAGTCAGCCATTCAACTGTTGATGTAGAAATTGGTTGGCTTTTTTAACTCACCCCCTTCACACCCCGTGGTAGCTCAACATATCAAAATTTGATTATCCTTTTCTGTGGAAGAACCATCCCACTTCATTGTAAAAGAAGTGTTAGGTGGGGACTTCTCCCCCTAAGGTAGGGGGCTGTAATGTTCCTACATAGGAATGTGAGTGATATTTAAACAAATAAAGAGTGTAACAACATAAAATTAAAAACAGACATTACACATCCATGGAAACAGTGTAAATCTAGAACTGTTGAGCCATACATTATAAAATCTTAGAGAAATTTATACAATATAATTGAAGTGGTGCACCCGGGCTTGTCTCAAGGACAAGTTGGACTAAACCCAGGTGATGGAATAGTTGAGATGATGGCCGTTCAGTTGCTGCATCACTTGCACTGTGCTGTCCCAACAAAACTGCTGATTTGCTGACTTCGACCTGCTAGAATGTGCCGAAAAACCGCCCAGAAAATTCTGTCATTCCAGCCTTAGACTCCTCGAACAAAACCCAGAAAAACCTAGAAAATTATTTTTCTGATTTTGAATTTGGATTTTCGGCCTCCTTGGAGCCTCTCCCCAGCTGCTACAACCAAATTCGACTTGCAGGAAACAACCTGCAAATCCTTCTGAAAATACCCCTGGAACGTTGGGTTCACTTGTATTGACTAACTCCATGCTCCCCAGATGACTCTTGGCTCGGATGACTGCTCTCCCAGCACCACGAATTTGCTGCTATAGTGGCCTCTGCGTAACCCCTCTGTCCAGAACTTCGACTGACTGCTGCGTTGGTCTGGCTGGCTGCTACTCCAACAAAATGGCCTTTTCTAGGTTGCCAACTCAACCCCCGGTTCTCCCAGCAAGCTGTGAATCCCTTTCCTCATCTATTCCCGGCTCTCCCAGCAAGCTGTGAATCCCCCTTGCTGATTTTCCAACCCCTCCTACGTATTCTCTGGCTGCCCGAGAATACACGGTTCCTCCCTGCGCTGATGGCTAAAGTGTGTGTCTATACCAGACTCCCTGGAAACTCCTGTGTAACAGCCTCCCTAGGGTGGGCACGAATGGTCCCCCGAAGAAGAGGTTGAATCTCCCGCGTGAGAGATTCGTGGCTAAACAACCGGTAGACTTGCTGAACAACAGAGCGTACAAAAGTGAGTTTGTTTGTCAAATAATCAGAAAACGCTGGAAAATGAGAGCTCCATCCTCTTTTATGACTTTGGGTTCCCTTAGCCTCTTGTGGGCCCCTCCTTCCACTAACTTGAATTCCCTCCAACGTCCTCCTTGGCCAATTCGAATTATGCATGTGGTGGCCCCCACATTCCACTAGCTGCCAAAAATAATTCGAACTGCCTATAGTTCCTAAGTTTCTGCGTGTGGGGTCCTCCTAAACCAAAATTGCTGCCAAAATTGTGTCGCTGCATCCCGTGACTAATTCATTTGAGAAGGGACATGACAGGGGCATGCTCCTTATGCTCTTGAGACTTGGTTTGGTTTGCTAGTGTGCATCATGTGTATTGCAAAAAGGGGGCATGTGGGCACCCCCTCGAAAAGTGGGATGACTAGGTGCCACTTGTGACTTTTGTACAAAAAACATAAATTAAGAAAACCCTAATCTCTATAACCTAATCTAACCTCAGCTAATGGTATTGACTTGATGCTCATTCCATGTTGATTTCTTTTAGCTACTTTCAGTTTTCACTATCCATTGTTAATGTTTAGTTTTGACCTAAGTCACCTGAGATGATGACATGAGAGAGGACACAGAAATATGAGTGTTCAACATAACATATGGCGACCTCAGAAACGAGACACAAAGGACACATTTTATATATATATATATATATATATTACTGAATTACACATACGAAAATGAAATATAGACATAAAGATTCAAATCTTTTAAGAATTTAGAAACTAAAACATTTACATGATGATGATACAAATTCAATCATGCAACTAGTACTACATCATTGATGATCAAATGACAAACACACAAGAAATTATAACTTTAAACATCAATTTGCTCTTTAAGTCATCAAAATGAAAATCATAAATGCATTACATAGATACTGAGTCACTGCTACTATAGGTGGAAATACCAATGGAAAATATAAAATAGGGCAGATACTAGAATCGCAGATGGAAGAATCTCATAACTCATGAGGGTTAGTACTCCATGTCATCATCATCAAAGTCAGCATCATTGTTGTTGCTCTCTCCTCCATCCTCCTCTTTATCCTAATCCAATCTTTGCATCTGCTGGTGTGGAGAATGACCCCTCAAGAGGATCACCATCATCAAAAGTGTTCAGCTCTAGCAACAGTTCATTAAGATCTAAGTTGGCTAATGCTAACTCAACACTGTTGTCAAAACCCATTATCAGTAGGAAACACATCCCACATCTTTGTCTTTCTCTTGAACCTCTCCTCCCTTTGCTTGTAAATAAGATGGAGAACACACTTTTTGGAGGGACACGTGTCTGAGGTGTGGGACACCCTAAGGGCATGCGTTGTGTCAACACGTCAGATTTGTGACATGTGACCCTTTTGGAGGTGTCAGGTAACTTAGATTTTAACTTTAGATATTGATGATCACCGAGTCTTTGACTCTTTACTATTTTTGGGTAATTTTAATTTACTATTTCAGTACCTACTATTTACTTACTGCTTCAAATTTGAATCATTGTAGTTCTTTTTGTTATACCTAATGGTATTGACTTGATGCTCATTGTTAATGAATTCTTTTAACTACTTTAATTTTCACTATCCATCATTAATGTTTAGTTTAGACTCTAGATTCTGATGGCCAAGTCTTTGACCCTACTATTTTTGAGTAATTTTAATTTACTATATCAATATCTACTATTAACTCAGATTATCTGAAATCTGAATCAACGCATTTCATTTTGTTACGAGTTATATATTTGAAATTGTGATGTGCATGTGTAATTGATTCAATGTGAAATATGATAATCAAATACATTGGTGATTGATAAATCATGTTTGTATGGTTTACAAATTTGAATTTACATTGTACAATGATGAACTGTTGTTGAATTTGCATGAGATGAATTGTTATTTTTGGGATCTATATATTTATTTATGATTTTATTATTTATGGGATATATATATAGTTATTTATAATTTTAGAGATAAGTCTCAAATAACCCCCCCAACATGCTCGGCTATGTCACATGGCTTGGGTTCGAGTTTGAGAATTATGAAGTTTGATTAGAATTTTTATTTAACGATGAGGTTTGGATAAGGTTTGCAATTATGTTTGTCCATATATATATAATATCTTACATTAATAATTTTTTTGTTGTTGTTGTTGTTATGAATGTTAAGTTATATTAATTTATAATATATGCAATATATGAGATTTATTAATGTATAATATATATGAGATTAAATGAAATTCATAATAATATTTTCCCTAATTCTTTTAATGGTATATAATTTAAAATATGTTAAATTTATATGCTATATATGATAATTTTTGTTGGAGTAACACCTACTTGTAAATAATATTTAATATCTAAATTATGTGATGAGAAATGTAATGAGGTAGACCAAGCATAAAAGTTTATGGCAAGGTTGAAAGATTGAGAAGAATGAGTGAAAATAACGATGGATTTTTAGTGGGAGATTCATGGAAAGGTTTGTGGAGATAGTTATGGAGGTGGTTTGAACAAATTTGTCAATTATAATGTCTTTGTTATGGTCACCATCATTATATATAGTGACCATTTTGTGCAATACATACACACACAAGAATTTGGTTTTATAATATATTTTTCCCTTTGGGGGTTTGTTGTGTAAATTCCCTGTGTCCCTTGTTCCATTGATTGGCTATTACAACCAACATTTGTATCAGAGCATCTAGGAGAGCTGAGATAGTTGAAGGTCGTTTTGTGCTTTGCATGTGGAATCGGTAGTGTGAGAAAGAGTGAAAAGCTATGAAGTTGTGCTGCTTGTCAATTGTTCATGTTGGAGCGAGTGCTGATTTGAAAGTGTTGAAACACTGAGCTACATAACCAGTATTAAGTGTAGCATGAAGAAGAAATTAGTGTTGTGGAGGAGATAGTAGGAGACGAATGGTTGGCCCATTTAGAGGACAAGCAAAGAGTTGGGCTGAAGACCTGCCGTGTGAACAACCTGTGCGTAGACCTGGACAACCTTGTGTGTGGCCATTACAAATTTGTGGATAGACATTTGTGGAAGAGCAAGTTGCGGTTTCAGAGTGAGTACGAATTGAGCTATGGTTCATTCCTTTTGGATTTGCATGGAACGTAAAGTGTGTGGAAGAGCATATAACATGGAGCCATGAAGAGATGAGTGTGAATGCTAGCTAAGAGGAATCTATCATATGGTCACTAAGGAATGTGACCTAGTGCTAGATTAATGTAGTAAGCATGGATCTAAAATGCGAGCTTGTGCTTGTAATTGTTGAATGCAACTCTTGATTTGGACAAAACCATGTCAAGTTGTGGTGAGAAGAGAAATTATAGACTTAGTTGCTAATATATCCAAGAATTGACCAGATCAGTGCACATAGTCAAATTGATTCTGTGCATGAAGAAGGTTGATATCATTGTCGAAGGTTTGAATCCCATTTTATTGTGTGAGATTACAACCAAATGTAAGGGCTCATGAATTTAATCTCATAGAAGACAACATTAGCAATTGGAACTATTGCCGTGTCTGTGCATGGAGAATCTTAGTCATCAATTTGTTGGGTTCCCTCAGCACATAAAAGAAGGATACAATTGTCCACTAGGTTGATCTTATTGTTGTAGATGATGGTTCTCTCGATAATATCCCTCACCATGTTAATTCGAAGGAGGAATTGAGATTGGATGTGAGGAAATGACATTCGTTCTCTCCAGCTTGGTTGAACAGATTTCCATTTCAATGTTTATTGGTGGTTCCCTATAGAAATCTTGAAAACCTTTTTATTTTGTATAGAGTAATGAATGCGTAGCCGAATGAGAAATAGAAGTTGCAACAAGTGGAAGATACTTTGAAAGTTGAAACATGCTTTAGGTATTGTGTTTGATTTTTAAAAAGCAAGAATCGTATTTTTCATAAGATAATTCCTATATAGGTGAAGTCGTAAAGTACCTAAGAGCTTTAGAACAAGAAAAGAGAAAAAAAATCATTTCAAAAAGGGATGTGGTTATGGTATTTTTCTTTTGGGCATTGAATTCAAGAAGGATTTCTTTCTTTAGATGGTGAAAGTTAAAAGTTGTTCCATAATCTTATAATAAGTTCATAATGAGTCCAAAAGTTTAGTGAATGAAAAATATGATTTGAGAGTAAATTGCAAGTTAAAGAAGAATGTAAATCCAACCCCCTAACAAACTATTTTGAGTCTTGAGTTAAGTTGAGATTCAAGGTCAGGTATTAATCATTGTAATAAAGCCTTGGGACATGTTTGGCGAAAGTCAAGTCCAAGTTATTTATGAATGTAGGTCTAAAGGAAATTAGAGTCATGTAAAAGCTCATAGTCATGAAATGTGAGATTGTTATAACAAATTAAAGTCATGTTGAAGACATTGATGTATAAGTATGCATGATCGATGTTGAAGTCAAATCAAGAGTTTGAAGTCGAAGTTTGTCAAGTGAAGTTAAAACTATCTCAAAGTCACAGTCAAATCAAAGATGGAGATAACCCAAATTGGAAGTAGAGGAAAAGTCATATCATGACAATGGTATGCCTATTAAGTTTGTCAAACCAAGGTCATAGGTGTCTTGTTGGCTCTTGTGCACACTCCAACAAGAAACATATTTATGCATGTAATTCTAGGTGGGTGAATGAAGAAGATTCTAGGTGTCTTCTTGTATGGTGACGTCCTTTCTACAAGAAATATTTTTTTATGAATGTATAGTAGAAGATATATAGGAAGAATTATGCAAGAATGATGACAAAGGAAGATGAAGAAAACAAAGAAGACTTCATGAATAAAGCAGACAAATGAAGAGATGAAAGAAGCAGACTCCAAGACAGATGAAGATGATAGAGAAAAGTGCAAACAATAGAAGATGATGCATGATGATGTCTGAGAGAATGAATCCCTCAACTTGAGAAGAAAAAAATATGAAGCAAAAGGAAGGAAGTTTGATGCAACAAAGGAAAAAGAATGAAGCAAAAAAAGAGAGGCAACTAAAAAAGAAGGCAAGAGAAGTGAAAGAAGGAGGAAAAGGAAAAAGGAAATGAAGCAAGGTAACTAATAGTACCATGTGTTCAAAATTGAGATGCAAATTTAATGAATCCGTGAAAACATCCCTAAAAGTTTGATGGTCCCTAAAGTTTTGAATGATGGAAAATAAATGTTTGTTATGGAAAAGGAAAGAGCTAGATTAGCCTTAATGTGCCTTGTTACCGCTTAATTTAGTAGGGGTCCTAGGAGGGGTTCCAAAGGGACTTCTACTAGTTCAAGTGGCAACAATGGGACAAGGACCCACTGTCACCTCAATCAATGTTCGTTGTTCTTTACGGACTTTCACCGATGGGAGGAGTCCCAATATAGGGAAATCACTAGAATGATGAGGTCAATAACAATGCACAATGCAATTTCCAAAGCCCATTCACAGGAGAGGCTCAAATAATAGGCTTCTTGTTTTAGAAGCAAAGGAAGGGATTTCAAAGAAAGGCTTGAGGGAAGAATGACCTCGGGTTTAGGAATATTAAAAAATGATGAATGCCTAAGATCAAAACTTCCAAAATCCCTCACTTGTAATTGCGGGAGTAAGAACGCCCTCACTTGTAAAACATTCACTTGAGTTCTCTTAGCTTTGTTTACCTTTGTCACTGTGAATTGAATTCTCTGTTCAAGGTTTACCTTCACCCGCTATCTCAAACTTCCCTCGACTCTTACTTGCAATCGTTGCAACCTATGTTTACCTGCAACCTTCGCTCGAGCTATAAGTGTTTACCTGCAACCTTCGCAACCTTTGCTTACCTTTGCTGTTGTGTCTCTGTAACAGTGTTTACCTTCACTGTTGCTGTGTAGTGTAGTGTGTAGTATGTGATAGGTTTAGTTTAGTGTGTATGCGATAGGTTTAGTTGAGTCGATAGGTTTAGGTTGCAATAGGGTTTAGGTTTCAAAATTTGTTTTTAATTTTTTGACTTTAAAGTTTAGAACTTAGGTTTTCAAATTTATATTTTTAATTTAAATTTTTCTAAAGTTTAATGTGCATGATATTGGGGGACGTCCTAAAGTCCCCCGAAAAGTCCCTGATTTTTCGAGGGATGGCCCGGTGACAGCCTAGAAGTCCCCAAGTCCCCGATGGAGTCCCCGGCCAATTGGGTAAGTTTCCAACGAGTTCCAATGTACTTGGATCGTTGGGATGAAGGAAACACCATGAACTTTGGTGGGGATGGGTCCCCGTACAACATAGGGTGATGTTGATGGATCCGTGTGAATGTTGGTAGAATGGAGAAATCCCGGCATGTAAATAGTCCAAATGAGTGTAGATTTAATATACTAACCATTATACAAGTTGTTCTTGGTTTAGATCTTTGGTTAGAGGGGTTACTGTGTTAAATTGCTTGCTGTCCTGTAACTACATATTGGGAAATTTGCAAAACATGTTAGAAAAAAGTAGTAATAGCTCCTTAAAAGAGCCACCTATCAGTGCCTAAACACTCTATATCGAAGATCTAAAGGTGGGGATGTTAGGAGATTGGATATTCATCATTTTGGACCACTCCCAAGCTTCAAACCTGCAACAAATTTGATATTCCAGCCAACTGGAAATTTTATTGCAGAGGTTATGGGGCAAACCCCTTTGGGTGAAAACCTAGAAATAATTTCCAGCAATGAAATTAAAATTTTAAATTTCAATGGCTGGAAATGATAGATTTTAGCCCCAAATAGAAGATATTAATTAAGAAAATCAAATTGGGAATTAACCACAACTTTTTTATGACTGAACTTACTTGAAAGGAGCCTTGTACATTGACTTTTCTGCAAAATCTGAATTTGATGTTGCTGTAATTTACTGTATTTCTGCAAAATATAGCTCAATATACCTATGAAAATTAAGTTGAATGAAGCTCAAAGTTCTAGTGTACTGATCCCTTCG
Source organism: Pinus tabuliformis (assembly GCA_031772625.1). Classification (NCBI taxonomy): domain Eukaryota; kingdom Viridiplantae; phylum Streptophyta; class Pinopsida; order Pinales; family Pinaceae; genus Pinus; species Pinus tabuliformis. The sequence continues at coordinate 631,180,388 of CM062820.1, read as the reverse complement.
TTTAAACCTAATTTTATTGCTTAAAATCCCAAGGGTTACTAGCTAAACTATGAAACTTTTAAAAGCTAGCTAGTAAAATAAAGAAACTATAACATATTTTGTTTTGGATTTTAAAAATAAATGGGTGATTGTTGAAAAATGGTGTACCTTTGCCACAATCTTAGCTTAGAGATGGCTAAGTTGTGAATCACTTAGACATTTAAGTCGGTCACATACTTTGGATAGTGAGATGGGCTTGGATTGGAAGAGAGGGTATTGCCCCAACCTATGTTTAACACTTCACAACATTTTGAATACAACTAGGAGTGGCCTTTGGCGAGATGTCTCCAATCTTCTGGTCGATTATGTAGCAAGAGATCTTCCCTTGATTGAAGCTATCCACTATAAGGATTGGTCCAACCTCTGGTTCCAACTTGCTTCAACTTGCAATGAGAAAAATGAAGACTAGCACCTTGTTTACGTTATCCATGTTGCTATGTAGCCCGTCAATTGATTGTCCCTCCAAATTTTTTGTTTTATACAAGTTTTTTTGTTTTTTATAAATTATATATTCTTTTTGTTTCTCTTTATTTTTATTTTTTTAAAATTGCCAAAGGCCTGAGTATGTGAAATCTGCAAAATGGAGAACCTCCACACTGTGTAGCAAAATGCTTCAACGACAACAAGGTTGATGAATTTCGACAGCCAGAGACCTGGATTGAAGAACGTGGCTCCGGTACCCATGTAATGACCAAAAGTTGTATACACAGCGGAAATATTAAAATACTTCATAGACAAAGACATCCATTGTAGGACAATAATTGTAAATTGTATATTGTATAAAGAATTGATCTAGGATGAGTACAAATGAGAATGAGGGCCCACTCATATACCCTAGGCAGGTGCCCTTTCACGAATGGCCATGTCTCTAAGACATGCCTCTTCATTACTAACTAACTAATCATTAATTAATTATCATTTATTAATATTATATTTATATTTACATTTATTATTTTATTATGAATTATATTCATAACAAATGGGCATATCCTCCATAATTGAGAGGGAGAGATAGACACATAATTCTTATCTTCACCTGGGAAGATAGAATGGAGGATTGGGTAAGCATCTGGTATCCGATACTCTTTGAGGATGTTGTAGGGCATCCAAGGTAAGATTAGTCATAGAGGACCAATATTCTTTGAGGACTGGGAATCCAAGATAAGGATAGTCTTGGTGAAACATACTTTGAGAGAACTCGGGTGGGGTATGTTCCGAGAGAGACAATGATGAGAGTGTCTACAAATCATTGGTCTCGCCAACATTGTGCTCTGATCTCGTGGAGAGACAGAGCTATTAGTCAAGGCCTTGCTATGTGACAATGTTAGATGATATGATGCTATACAGATGGATTACCAATTTGACTCTTCTTATGAGAATTCTTCAGATTGAGAATGTCCAAGTACCTTGTATGGATTATGAATACCTCCCTAGTTAGGAGGGAGTGTTGAAATATGGCACAAAGATGAAGTCAGCCTACATGAAGGGACAAGTCGGCCTCAAGATAGCAATTCATACCCCTCACAAGCCTATAAATTAGAAGGAATTCGACCTCATTTGGACACTCACTCAAGCAAGTTCGATCTCCTCAAGATAGAAGTTGGAAAAGGACGAAGAAGAAGAATAAGATCAAGATTGAAGTTTTTGGGCCTCTCTATCTCTCTCTCTTTTGTTAGGGTTTCTACAGTTTCTAGGCGAGATGAAATTTTGAAGCTGCATTGAACATGTGAAGTTGCAAGGTTGAAGCTGTGAAGTTGCATCAAGGTCGAAGTTGTGAAGCTACTAGATCGAAGTTGCAGAAATTATTGTTGGGGTCGAAGTTACTGGAAGGTCGAAATTTGTTACTGAAAGATGTGTAAGGAAAGGTCATCAAGAAGGAAGGATGACTTGGTCTTGGAGGGTCTTGGTCAAGGGTTATAGGTCTTGGAATTCGTGAATTGAATTTCTATATGAAGAGAAGGATTCTGATGGGTTTTCCTCTCAATTGGAGAGGTTTTGGCCCTGCCCGATTACTGATATCTTGTGTCCTATTGTCTCATTGTTCTTTATGATTTGGTAGGTGTTTGATGATAGACAACATTAATAATAATAAAGGAAGGAAGAAGTTAATCAATTGAAATAAACCTACATCACAAGCAGTTATCAAAGTAAGAGAACTAAACTACCTTTTTTCCCCCTAGATTTCTCAACAGTTACCTGGCACATATGAAGCTTATGTGAAACAGATTTGAAGGGATGAAGAGGCAGAAATGAAGATGGAGACATGTAGTATTTATGACCAGGTAAACCAACACATTGATGTTTCTTGTTTGCATTATAGGTGTGGGAGGCATTAGCTACGCTATACGAAGGATCTTCCGAGCAGCGAAAGATGTATCTTGACGAGAAGCTGAGATGCACGAGGATGTAGAAAGGGGAGCATGTAGACCCCTTCCTTACTAGGCTTTAGGATGTCCGAGATTAGTTGGCTTCAGTAGGATCAATGCCTCAGCCTACAGAGTTTGTACGATTAACGCTGAACAATGTTTCTGAATATTGGCAAGTTTTCATCCAGAGTATCCTGGGCAGAGAAAAGCTGCCAGATTGGGAACGTGTGTGGGATGATCTGCAGCAGGAGGAAATGAGGCGTCATTTGGTGAAGGCCTCCATCAGTGGCAGCAATAGTAGTGGGACGAAGCAAGTGAAGGAAGAGGAGGACATGGCCCTTGCATCAAAGGGGCAGTAGGACTAGTGTGGAGGAAAGGACATTTCGAAGATCAAGTGCTTCATGTGTGGTGAGCTGGGCCACTACAACACTTAGTGTCCTCTCAGAAAGAAGGACAAAGAGGAGAAGCAGGACTAGCAAGCTGCATCTGTTGAGGTCGATAGGCTATCCTTTAAATTGGAGGAAGAGTTTGCCATGATCACCGAGTTACCTCTGGGGGTGAGGTGGGGTGATCTGGAGTTGTAGCCCCAAAGAGCTACACGATGGGCAAGATTCTTGAGGAGGTCCACCTCATGAATTAGTACCTTGCTACGAGAGCCCATAGTCAGCAGTAGCAGGATGGATCAGTGGCAGTTGGTGCAGTCACCGGCCAGAGTGACAGATGCAGTAGCTAGTAGCGGTCAGAGAATGAGCAGTGCAAAGCAGAGTTGGCAACAGTGTAGTTGGCACAGTGCAGAGTTAGCCGCAACGTAGAGGCTTCAGTGACAGTGCAAAGGCTAGCAGCAGTTAGAATCGAACGACGGATGCATCATACTGACCATAGTTGGTTCAGTGTTTTGGATGCCTTTCCGTTGTAGTTGTTGTAGTTGCAACAACAACAATTAGAGAGGGTTGCAATGCAGATGCAGTGTTGGCAGCAGTTCAACAGGGCCAACAACAAAATGGATGCAACAATTAGAGTTATGCAGTGGTTGGTGGGCAGCAACAGCCAGACATCAGCAGCACAATAGGAGATGGTGCAGAGACAGAGTGATGCTTCAGTGGGTTGGAACACTAGAGCACATTCCTCGCTAAGCGGGAGTGTTGATTTCTGTAGCATCGAATGTGCTCTAACCTCGAGATTTCGTAGAGAGGCTAAGACACATGTATTCTCCAATACCCATAAATTGTTTGGGAAAATTCCACCTAGAGATGATTTAATTAAAATAATTAACTTTTTAAAATCGTGCCCTAAGTCTAAACTTAGGAAATCTGGTTAATTAAAGGGTATTAATTAAATCTGGTGCGAGTCTTCTAGAAGAAGACGAGAATAAACTCCTAGTTAAACTTAGCCGTTGATTATTTTTTAATCTTGGCCGTTGGTGCTCCAACGAGAGATTATAAGGAGTTCGATGGGCACTTAGAGAACACAACTATGCAGTTCAGTTTTGCTGGGAAGTCGATTTCTTGAATAACAGCTGTGTTGATTTGTGGTAGCATCGGATGTGCTCTAGCCATGAAAATTGGTGGAGAGGCTAAAGCACATGAGATCTCCAAGACTCAGAAATGGTTTGGGGAAATCCACCGGGTTAGAGAGATATTAAAATAATTAATATTTTTAATGGGGTTCGTAAGTCTAAACTTAGGAAATTTAAAATATTAATGGGTATTAATACAAAACTGGGTGAGAATGTTCTAAATGACATGGATCAAGCCAAATCTAATCTTAGCCGTTGATTAGGGACTTAATCTCGGCCATTGAAGACTCAACAGAAAAAGTATAAGAGGAGGCTTTAGGGTCAGTTGGAGATACACCAAGATTGATCAGTCAGTTTGATTTTCTGGAGCGGGGTTTGCTGATAAAGTTCGAACAAGTGATCTGTTGCAGCGAGGGGTAGTGAGTACATAGCAGAACTGCAAAGATAGTGCCAAAGGGCCAACGCAGTGACTGAGGAGGCTACATAGATGCAACAGGAGCCACATAGAGGCAGCTAGAGATTGCGTAGAGGCTGAGGGGCTTGCGTGGGTGACGCAGAAGGCCAGAGAGCTGACGCAGAGAGGAAGAATGCTAACACAGGGGGTTCTAGAGCTACGCAGAGGCTAGCAGGGTTGACGCAAAGCGTTGGAGAAGTGCCGAAAGGATTTTCGTGGGACAGACTTGTGCTGAGAAGTTGAATATCTGCTTCCGAGAAGAGGTATTACTGCCGTGTAAAGATCTTTGTTGGGTGGGCTAGTTTGGCACCCTAGTTGTACTCAAGAAATTTGAATGATAATAAAATCCTCAGAACTGTTGCACTGGTTTTCCAAAGTTGGGTTTTTCCGGGGATGATTGTCCAAAAATAACAGTGTCCCTTGTGTGTTTGTCTATTATTTCAGTTGATGATCTGTGTATGAGTTGACTGCATTTGTGTTTATTTTCAGTATTTATATGGTTAAATAACTTGTTAAGGAATAAATAAGTAGGTGAAATAAACCAGATAATGCAGTAGGAATTTGTAACGGGTAAGACTTAGAAATTTCAACATGGTATCAAAGGATTGCAGATCACAGGAGGACTGAAGGCACCAATATAATAAAAAATATTTACAGCAGTAGCAGTTGTCCCGAGAGACAGAGCTGCTCCTAAGCAGAAAGCAGCAGAGGAGGAGTGACGCAGAGGGTATGCGCCATCGTTTCGAGCTGGAGAGAGGGCCAGAGGGCCAGCGCAGTGACTGAGGAGGCTACACAGAGGCAACTAGACACTGTGCAGAGGCTGAGGGGCCTGCGTGGGTGACACAGAAGGCCAGAGAGTTGACGTAGAGAGGTAGAAGTCTGACGTAGGGGGTTCCAGAGCTACGCAGAGGCTAGCAGGGCTGACGTAGAGCCTTGGAGAAGCACCGGAAGGATTTGCGTGGGGCAGACTAGTGCTGAGAAGATGAATATCTGCTTCCGAGAAGAGGTATTACTGTTGTGTAAAGATCTCTGTTGGGTGAGCTAGTTTTGCACCCTAGTTGTACTCAAGAAATCTGCATAATAATAAAACCCTCAGAACTGCTGCATGGTTTTCCCAAGTTGGGTTTTTCTGGGGATGATTGTCCAAAAATAACGGTGTCCCTTGTGTGTTTGTCTATTATTTCAGTTGATGATCTGTATATGAGTTGAGACTGCATTTGTGTTTATTTTCAGTATTTATATGGTTAAATATTTTGTTAAGGAATAAACTAGTAGGTGAAATAAACCAGATAATGCAGTAGGTATTTCTGACTAGTAAGACTTAGAAATTTCAACAAGCTGTGCGTTGTCGGAAGTGATTCAATAAAATCGAAGCAGTGAGACAGGGGCAGGGATAGTAGACCGAAGGAGAGTTTTTCCAGATCCAGAGAGTGGAAGGTAGAGAAAGGTTTAGAGAAGCAGCGCAGTGCCTTAGAGGGAGTCCGAAATTCTACTGAGGAGTAGTCGCAATCTAGTGCTGGAAGTCAGGGTGAGACCGAAGGGCCAGAGGGTCAAGTTTCCAGCCATCAAAAGATCAAAGGAGGAGGTGACGCAATCCATAGAGGCTATGACGCAGATCTGCGTAGGGTGATGCAGATGCAATGTGGGGCTAGCCATCCAGAGCCCAAATCAGATTCAGATCGCCAGTGACTGTGGAAGATTTTTCTCACTATCTCTTTTGCTAGTTTATTCTCTGTATCAGGTTGCCAGTTTGGGCATCTGAATTTTTGTACTCAGATTACTACTGCATAATAATAAAAACCCTCAGCTGCTGTAATGATTTTCCCACATTGGGTTTTTCCGGGGACGTTTGTCCTAAAACAACAGTGTAATTGTGTGTGTTTTTATTTCTCTCTAGTGCAGTGTTTAGTTTTCGCAGTATTTTATTTTGTGTAGGCTGCAGGCATGTGTTTCAATATTTGTTGTAGAAAACTGCAAGTAATTTGTTGAAAGTAATTTAACAAATAGGAGAAATATCATTAGTTTGCTGAATTAGGAATCGGGTCATCGATTTTTCACATGGTTGATGCCCTACGAAGAAGTCCCAAAAAGATGAAGACTCTTCAATAAACAAAAAGAAGTTCATGAAATTCGAAAGGAGGAGCTCTCCAAGCAACTGGTTGTCCCATGATCTTCACCTAAAGCGCTGTTGGAAGCAAGTCCCTGGTCAAGAGGGAGCTTGTTCAAGACCCTGATTAAGAGGGAGCTTGGGTACATTCCTTCACTGGAATGGGCATATCCTCCCTAGTTGAGAGGGAGAGATAGACACATAATTGTTGTCTTCACCTGGGAAGATAGAATGGAGGATGAGGTAAGCGTCTGGTATCCGATACTCTTTGAGGATGTTGTAGGGCATCCAAGATAAGAGTAGTCATAGCGGACCGATATTCTTTGAGGGCTGGGAATCGAAGATAAGAATAGTCCTGGTCGAACATACTCTGAGAGAACCCGGGTGGGGTATGTTCCGAGAGAGACAATGATGAGGGTGTCTATAAATCATTGGTCTTGCCAGCATTGTGCTCTGATCTTATGGAGAGATAGAACTATTAGTCAAGGCCTTGCTATGTGACAATGTTAGATGATATGATGCTATACAGATGGGTTACCAATCAGACTCTTCTTATGAGAATTCTTCAGATTGAGAATGTTCAAGTACCTTGTATGGATTATGAATACCTCCCTAGTTAAGAGGGAGTGTTGAAATATGGCACAAAGATGAAGTTGAACTACATGAAGGGACAAGTCGGCCTCAAGATAACAATTAATACCCCTCACAATCCTATAAATTAGAATGAATTCGACCTCATTTGGACACTCACTCAAGCAAGTTCGATTTCCTCAAGATAGAAACTGGAAAGGGACGAAGAAGAAGAAGAAGATCAAGATTGAAGTTTTTGGGCCTCTCTATCTCTCTCTCTCTTGTTAGGGTTTCTACAATTTCTGTGCTAGATGAAATTTTGAAGCTGCATCGAAGATGTGAAGCTGCATCAAGGTCGAAGTTGTGAAGCTACTAGGTTGAAGTTGCTGAAGCTGCATCAAGGTCGAAGTTGTGAAGCTACGAGGTCGAAGTTGCTGAAGCTGCTAGGTTGAAGTTGCAGAAATTGTTGTTGGGGTTGAAGTTGCTGGAAGGTCAAAGTTTGTTGCTAAAAGCTGTGTAAGGAAAGCTCATCAAGAAGGAAGGATGACTTGGTTTGTTGAGGGCCTTGGTCAAGGGTTATAGGTCTTGGGATTTGTCAATTGAATTTCTATAAGAAGAGAAGGATTTTGATGGGTTTTTCTCTCAATTGGAGAGGTTTTGGCCCTGGCTGATCGCAAATATCTTGTGTACTACTGTCTCATTGTTCTTTATGATTTGGTAGCTGTTTGATGATAGAGAACACTAATAATAATAAAGGAAGGAAGAAGTAATAATGGAGATTGTAGTCTCCTTTCAAGTAGTGGCTTGATAAATACTAGATTCGATTTTGTTGAGGTAGGAGCCTCCTGTGGGTTGTAGCCTACAAAAAACGTATGGGAGTTGGAGCTTCCTTGCATGTTGTAGCTTGCAGGAAAATTGAGGTAGCAGCCTCCTGTATGTTGGAGCCTACAAAAATTCAGATGTAATAAGGGAGTAGGATCTTTCCTTTGCATCACAATAATAACAAAATTATGGTTTTCTACCTTTATGGGTTTCCACTTATATCTTGTGTCCATGTGTTGGTATGATGTGTTGATGTGATGTTTTGGCTTAGTTATTGCTTCTTGTTTGCATATTAAATCTGTTTGTTATTATGTGTCAATATGGTCATTTAATGGTTGAGTTAATCAGTTAAAAGAGAAATTAATGTCCATGAATGTACTAAACTAATTCACCCGCTCTCAGTTTAGTTAAGTTTTCGTCAATTGGTATCAGAGTTGGTTCCTTCTGTGTAAGTCTAATAACTTGAAGGTAGATATCCTGAATTCATGGGCTATCAAAGTGTACCTGTGCTAAGTGCAACAAACTTTCATGAATGGAGAGATAAGGTTAAATCTGAATTGATAGCATATGGACCTGGTATATGGAAACTAGTATGTGATGGTTACTGTGAAGACTCTCCCTTTGTTCAAGAACAACAATGGAATGCTAAGGCAAAATGTGTTATGTATAACAATCTTCATAATAAGGATCTTGATACAGTAATAGACTTAAATTCTGCAAAAGAAATCTGGGAAAGATTGTAGCTCATGCATGAAGGAGACACTTGTAGCTGCACTGTCGAAAAGGAAAAGAAAAAGAGCATGAAGGAAAAGTCTTGTAAAAAAGGAAGTGTTTAATCAGATGAGACTTGTTCTGCTACTGATTCTTATGAAGGAAATTTGGCTAAAGAACAAACCAAGCTTGACAAGCCTTGGCAGAAACAAAAAGATTGAAGAATGAGAGCAAAGACTATAAGAGATTGGTTCAAATATGCGATGAAAGAGAACATAAATTCAAGGAAGAAATTATTAGTCTAAGGAAGCAACTTGAAGAGGCAAGGAGAATAGAAGGGATGATGAGTAATCAGTGAAAGGAGAGAGAGGTACAGTGTGAAAGATTATAATTTGAAATTATTTCAGCTAGAAGAGAGTTAGATGAAAAGAACATGTTGTGTAAGCAACTAGGAGAGGAGATAAAATTCATGAAGGACTCAGAAGAAAATAGCACTAGCTCAAAGGCAGTCATAGAGGATAATGAAGCAGCCATGAAAAGACCATTAGAGGAAGGTACAAGCAGAGTAAATAACAATGAAGCAAACAAAACCAAACAACAACAACAAGAGCTAAAGAATGAGTCGAAGAAAATGTTTTTTGTAAAAAGGCCATTTCCTCCTAGAGATGAGTTGAACAAATTCAGAAGATATCAAAGGAGATTTTTTGCTCTTGGAAAAGATATCAAGTGTTTTTCTTGCCATGGACCTGGACATGTAGCAACAGATTGTAAGAAAAAGCAAGTCAAAACTAATCAACATAACATACAACAAGCAAGAAAATATCCTCAAATAAACAATCAAAGAATGCTCCCATAAGCAAGTAAATAGAGAAGAAAACCATCTACCAAGTACACAAATCATTTTTATGGTTACTGTTACTTGTGCAATCGATTTGGACATAAAGCTACTGAATGCAAAATGTATGTAAAGAAAATTAGAAAAGCCTCAAGAATATACAAACCTTTTTCGACTTTTCTTGGTCATATAAGGTGTCATTTATGTAGCAACCTTGGTCACAAAGCCAAAGATTGCAAGCTACCATATATTTTAAAGAACTCTAAATAGAAGATGGAAGCAACCCCAAATAGACCAAACAATGAGCCAAAAGGAAATGCAGACAACATAAGGCAACTCACTAAAGCGTGGAAGAGGAAGAAAGACCAACAAAATGAATTCACCATGGCTGCAGGGGGCGCTGCTCATGAAAGCAATGAAGAATGTAGTTAATGTCCATATTCGAGCAACAACGCCTCATGGAGAGAGCATCCTCAATAGTGTTCCTTAAAGACTATTGCAATAGGGTTTACTGAGTTTCAAATTGAAGTTTTGAGTATGGAAATGGAACTCTTACGGGGATTTGAGCTTGTTCGTTCATTAAAAAAAAAGAAGCTACATGAACTGTTGCTTTTGTTTTATTCTAGCTATAATTATTGGAGATGGAATGGCTCATTCAAATGGAAAATCTCATTACACTATACCCAAACCAACAGGTAGAGTATCCTGAGTTGCATTTATGGCTAAGTGCAATGGAGTCAAGTACAAGGATGTGCAAGTCACAATTGACTGTGTTAAGGATCCAAGCAAGGAGTGAGTAATAATCATGGTTATGCGTGGACATTGCATGAGGGCATTGGGATAGTATGAGCAATTGGTGGTCTAAAAGAGAAAACTATGTCATCTTGGCATAACACTATCCATAAAATTGACAATCCTAATGATTTTCATCACAAAGACCAGAACTAGTGTGTTTGATTGTGATGCAGTGAGAGTAGAATCATCAAATTTCATTGCTAAAAATATTACATATGAAAACTCTGCCTCAGGAATCAGGATGAGCCATTGCTATCAAAATATCGGGACACAAATGTGTATTCTACGATTGCCAATATTTGGGCTAGCAGGATACTGTTTACCTCAACAAGGAAGGCACTATCTAAGAGATTGCTATATCAAAGGCAATGTCGACTTCATCTGTGGGGATCACTGTAAAACTCATTGCACGTATCACACTAAAGGGTGCATCACCACATAGGAACTTAAATATGAGGAGACAACAAAACTTATGTTCCCCAAGGGTGAAATTACTAGTGATAATCGACATAGAAATTGTATGTATCTTAGACTTCCATGAGGATCATTCGACACAGTTGTATATGCTTACATGTCAATGCATACATGCATCATGTCTAAAGATTCGACGAAATGGTTAAATTCATCGACAAATGAAGGGATAATAAATGCACCAACATATGTTACACAACCTGCGCCACATACTGATAAGGACCTGTGGAGTAACGACCTTGAGCGAAAAATATATGCGTAAGAAAGAAAAAAATGGAATCTGAAATGTTACTACACAATCCAACGGTTGTAGTCATATTGGCAAATATTATGGAGCGTCGCCTATGAAATTGAGGAAGAATCGCAGTGTGCGTTAGACAGTTCGAAGGCATGGCAACGTGCGCTACATGAACGAATATTCGAACAGTAATCATTATATAAATGTGATACATTAGTCTGGCAGTAATTCAGTGATCGTAGTAGTGTTATGATAGCCTGGCTATATTGGACATTACAATTTGGGTGACAAGTCATTAAAGGATGTTATATGACAAGTGATATAGCAACTAGAGAGATGGTGATGACAGATTTGCAGAATGGACATAGTCGATAGAGATGGCAAAAATGACAAGAACAGATCGTAGAGAAGGAGCCAGTGGTATTTGTTAGGAAAGCTTGTTATCCACATAACTTCGTAGAGACTTGGAGGATGTTCACAAAATTGTTATATGGCGCATATTATTGCATAGTTTACAATTGCTCGTGCTAGTTCACATTATCGTATGGTTTAAATTAACGCATGATATAAGACACTCGATATATATTATGTGTTTAATAATTGGAGCACATATAGGGTCTCATTGATATAATGGCATGAAGCAGTGCTGAACAACATTGTATACATTAATGCATTGGTAGCGTGCTTTCCAACGTGAATTATTGCATTGAAGAAAACTATTCGGTGGAGTTCCGGTTGAGCGAACACATTTTATTTTAGTCTCTCAAATCATTGATATAATTTTTAATTTATTTTATCTATTCATGCTCAACATCCACCTCTTCTTTTTCCCACAACAAATCCTCTATATTGCCTGTGTGTGGTGAAAGCATTACGATGAGCACCTACCAAATTCAACTTACACCAGAACACATCCTATGCCTACACTTTCCTCCTACTCATCACTCGTTATATATTCATGCAAGGTCCATCACAAATTCATAGTAATCGGGGTGATACACATCTCAGTAGGGGCAACAAATAGAACTAGGGCGATTGTGTGGGAGATTGAAGACAAAATTTAGCGAGTCAATACTACAATTTACGTTTCTTGTTATGGTAATCTTGTTTTCGTTAGTCATGGTAGTAGAGGAGAAGACGAGGCATTACGAGTTTGACATCAACATTTTGATCAGGACTTAAACTTTCATGCCACAGAAGAAGACCTTGTTACAAAGAAAACGGTGAAAAGGTTGCTTGTCTTATTGCAAGCTCTCCAGGGGAGGATGCTAATATGTTTTCAAATTTCAAAGATCTATTGGAAAGGGTTTTTATTTTGGATCTAGGCAAGTGGATTACAATATCTCAGGGTTTGAGTCAACCATCTATCACGACATTGAGGTTCATAATGGCATCGTTGGGTTTTATTTTCATCCAGTTAATGAATGATATATTCTACTCGTCGATATTGAACTATGGTCGATATATTATGGAACGATTTATTATTAACGCTTGGTATCAACGCCTGATATATTATGATAGACATAGGCTATTAATGATATGGATGTTGGCCGGCGCATCAAGCACTGGTGAACTCAAAAAAAATTCATATTTGGTGGCGCATCGAGCAGTGGTGAACCAACAATAAATGTGCAGATCCTAAATATAAACAACAACGATACAATATGGCTCAAACAAGTCATTGTTATTGTCATAAATTATATAACAAGTCGATGTTATTAGAAGAAACATCAACTCGATAAGATATATCTATGGAAAGAAGCAACGGGTCGATATTATTGGCATTATGGCATATTCATAGGTCAATATTATTTGCACGGTATTGTCATATTATTGGCGTTATGGCATATATTTGTTGAAGAAAGTGTAACTAGGTTTGGTATTTACAAATGTAACTTTGATCTTTGTACTTGTCAGGGAAAAGAATTATTATTTTTGTAAATTATAAGAATGAGTTTCTTGCTCATTCCATAGGTCTAGGAAAGTCAAAGAGTCAAAGACATGTAAAGAGCTCTTCTTGAGCATATGTGTAAATGTATATACTAGTCTAAAAGGTCCTCCAAGACAAGCACAATCCTCCAAAGACAAGCACGAAGAAGTTTGCTTGCAAAACGATGAAGAGAACAGCTAAGTCAGCCTCAAAATGAATATTAATATCATGTCAGCGCAATAAAGAAACAACAATTCAAGGTGACATGTTGGCTTATATACAGAAACCTAACTGCTATAAATAGCCTACTGAGGTCACCACAAAAAACAAGAATTTCGGACACTCTGAATTTTGGATGGGTGCAGGAGGTGTAGGATTTCGGATGGCACAGTGAGTACACCTCTCTGAAATCTCAGATAGGTAAAGGACAGGGATCTCAGACTAATATAATACAATATTATAGTGTTTCGGTTAGAGGAATCTATAGTTTGTTGATTTTTGGTAGCATCAGATGTGCTCTAGCCTTGAAATTTGGAAGAGAGGCCACATGAGATCTCCAAGACCCAGAAATCGTTTTGAGAAATTCCACTCGGATGAGGAGTTATTAAAATAATTAATATTTTTAATGGGTTCCTAAGTCTAAACTTAGGAAAATAAAAATATTAATGGGTATTAATAAAGATAAGGGTGAGAAGCTTCTAAGAGATGAGGATCAAGTTTGTTTTAATTTTAGCCATTGATTAGGGACTTAATCTCGGCCATTGATTCGTCAACAGGAAAAGTATAAGAGAAGACTTGAGGATCATATGGAGACACACCGATAGATACTCAATATTTCAAGGAAAATCGATTCTCAAGTAGAGGAGATCGATTTCAGAGGGAGAGTTGCAGGGTGGAGGAAGAGGAGGGCATCAGTAGCAGGCAATGACTGAGGAGGAGGCGACACAGGGATAGTGAGAGACAACGCAGAGAGAGACGCAGTCCAGAGGAGAGATGCAGAGCTTACGTAGGCTGACGTTGAGGGACGCAGAGCCACTCAGGGCCATGCCGAGTGACACATGGGTGACGCAAAAGTGGGAGCAGGGTCTCCAAAGTGTCAAAAGGTGTCAAAGGGAAAGTCTCAGGTGTTTTCTTTCAGTTTCTCTATAAAATCATTCCTTGTAAAAGCAATTGTTGCTGAAGATTAATAAAGCCCTCATCTGCTGCACCGGTTTTCCCACATTGGGTTTTTCCGGGGACAATTGTCCAAAAATAACTGTGTTGATGTGATTGGTTCTTGTGCATGTATTTTTCTTTGGGTAATTGTGTGATAACTGCAGTAGAATTTATTTTAATATTTGTTGAAGGGATTTCGTAAATAACTTATTGTGAATAATAAGTAGGTGAAATAAATCAGTTGCTGCAGTAGTAGAATTTCAATTTAGAAATTTTCACATGGTATCAGAGTAGAGATCCGGCAACAGGAGAGGAAAATCGATTATGGGTCAAGAGCATGATGCAGAGGCATCCACTCAAGGGGACTTGTGCAGATTTCCAGAAGAATGCACAAGGGACATAAATTACGATTATTCTATGTTAGCTTCCAGATTGGAAGAAGAAGTCGCTTGCTTAGCAAGCTCTGCCTCCTCAGAGGTTTGGTATATAGACAATGGAGCTTCCTGGCATATGATAGGAATCCGAGAATGCTTTTCAGATTATCAGGAAGAAAGAATGAATTTTCAGATCACCATGGAGAATAAGTCAAAGTGTACTCCAGTAGGAAGAGCCTAGAGGTACTATAGTTTTTCAAACCGAAGCAGGAGAGCGGCTTCGAACAACCAATGTGCTGCATGTGCCAAGATTGGGGATGAACTTACTTTTCGTATCTCAACTTCAAAACAAGGGCTATGACGTTTTCTTCATTAAGGAGAAAGTATATGTCAAACACCCGAGCTGGAAAAAGAAGGCCCAGATTGGAATAAGAAGTAACGGGTTGTACAGGTTGCAGCTAGAATCACCAATGGCACTGATAGGCAGTAATAGATACAGATTTGAATGAACTATGGCACAGGAGGATGGGACACTTACACCATGGGGCTCTGAGAATTCTCAGAAAACAGTGTCAGGAGTTCCAGATCTTAGTACTGAACGAGATGATCTATGCAAAGGGTGCGCTCTGGGCAAGTATGCCAAAGCAGCGTTTTCCAGAAGTAACAATAGGGCTAAGAGTGTGCTAGGATTGATACACTCAGACATCTATGGACCGATGTCCACAAAAGCTCTTAGTGGTGCCGAATACTTCGTCACCTTCATTGATGACCATTCCAGGAAGACTTGGATCTACTTTTTGAAAACCAAGGATGAGGTTTTGGTTGATTCAAAGAGTTCAAGGCTCTAGTGGAGAATCTGACAGGAAAGAAGATAAAAGTGTTGCGCTCAGACAATGGTGGAGAGTATGTTGACAAGGACTTCATTGATTTTTGCGCTAAGGAAGGCATCAGAAGAGAGTGGACAACTCCCTACAATCCGGAGCAGAATGGAGTAGCAGAAAGGAAAAACAGGACTATTGTGGAAGCAGCTAGGGAAATGTTGTATGATCAGGATATGCCTAAATTCCTGTGGGTAGAAGCATGCAACGCGATAGTTTATGTTCAGAACAGGACTCCTCATAGGCCATTGGGCAAAATCACTCTGGAGAAGGTGTTCATCGGGAAGACGCTTGAAGTCAGTCATTTTAGGATGTTTGCGAGTTTAGCATATTACTGTATGCCAGAGGAGAAGAGGAAGAAATTAGATCAAACTGCTGAGAATGGATATCTTGTGGGATATAGCGAGAATGCTAAGGCATATAGAGTCTATCTTGCAAGGAGTAGGAAGGCAGTAGTTCGGCGGGATGTAAAGTTCATGGAGTATAAAGCTTTCAGGAAATCTCGAGAAATACCTTAAGAGGAGCAGTCGAAAGACGAGCTGTTGGTCAAACCACTTCAACTAGCGGAAACTAGTACCAGAAATTCTCCTGAAGACAAAGCTTTAGAACAGGAGGAATCTCAGGACGAGGAAGAGTTGATAAATATGCCTACTACCAGTGAAAGAATGAGTCGAGAAATCTGACAGATTCTATGGGATGCAAAAAGGCTTCGTTGGTGCACCCAGGAATAGTAAAAGGGAGTGAAGACAACCAGACAGATACCAGGCCTTAGTAGCTCAGGTTGGGGAACCTTCTAGTTTTCATGAGGCCGTTCAGCATCAAGTACGGGTTGATGCTATGCTAGAGGAATACAACTCTATAATGGTCAATGATGTCTGGGAAGTGGTACCTAGGCCTCAGGACAAATCAGTGGTATGTTCGAGATGGATCTACAAAGTCAAATATGCTGGAGACGATAGTGTGGAGAAATACAAAATCAGGTTTGTGGCTAAGGGGTATGCTCAGAAGGAAGGGAGAGACTATGAAGAAACCTTTGCCCCAGTAGTCAGGTATACTTATTTTAGAACCGTGATATCTCTTGCAGCACAGATGGGGTGGGACATTCATCAGATGGATGTCAAGACGACATTCTTGAATGGGGTAATAGAAGAGGAAGTATACATTGAACAACCAGAAGGTTTTGAGACACATGAGAAGAAATCTCATATATGCATATTAAAGAAAGCCTTGTATGGGCTTAAACATACACCGAGGGCATGGTACGATCGAATTGATGGCTACTTGCAGAAGATGGGGTTCGTCAGGAGTGACGCAGACCCTAATCTCTATTATCTGGTCGTAGAGAATGAGTCTCTAATCTTAGTGTTATATGTGGATGATCTCTTCCTGACAGGATCATCCAGGCTATTCAAAGATTGCAAGAAGAACTTAGCCGCATAATTCGACATGAAGGATTTGGGATAGATGCATTATTTCCTGGGGTTGGAAGTTTGGCAGCAGAAGGGTGAGATCTTCCTTGGGCAAGGGAGATATGCTACAGAAATCATGAAGAGATTCAGGATGTGGGACTGTAGACCTATGGCTACTCCAATGATCACCAACTGGAAGAAGATTGATGCATCAGAAGATAAAGACGTTGATCCCACCTTGTACAGGCAGCTTATAGGGTCCCTAATGTATCTGGTCAATACTAGGGCAGACATTTGTTATGCTGTCAACACCCTTAGTGAGTTCTTGGTGGAACCTAATAGGGCGCACTGGGTAGCAGCCAAACATGTTCTCAGGTATATACAAGGAATAGTTGAGCATGGACTATTGTACACTAGAGGCAATGACATCAGGCTGAGTGGGTTCATTGATGTAGATTGGGCTAGAAGTTCAGTAGATCGGAAAAGTACAATTGGGTACTATTTCAACATTGGATCAAGAATGACCTCCTGGTGTAGTAGGAAACAGAAATCCGTGGCTCAGAGCTTAGCTGAAGCAGAATATATGCTAGCTAGCACAGCTTCGTGCAAAGCGATATGGCTTAGTAAATTGCTTTTGAATCTATTCAGGAGAAGGATGGAAGTGACCAGGATCATGTGTGATAATCAAAATCAAGCTCTCTGAGAATCCAATATTTCATGATTGCTCGAAGCACATTGATATCGGATGTCACTTTGTCAGAGACTGTGTCGAACGAGGAGCAGTACAATTGAGATACACTCCTATAGGAGAACAGGTGGGAGATATCATCACCAAGGCTCTAGGAAGAACAAAGTTCGTTTATTTCAGGGAGAAGATGGGGATGCTAAAGAATCCATTTCAGTAGCAGAAATGGATAAGTGTCAGGAGTTGCTGTGCAACAGTTAGCAGTGACAGTGCTATGGGCAGCATGATGCAACATGTTGAGAGGGAGCTGCAGTACAGATGCAACAGTGGTAGTGGCAGTGTCATGGGGAGTAGTATAGGAAGTAGCAGTGCAGGGGATGTGAGGCAGCAGGCCATGCATCAACACAGGTAGCGATGCGGAAAATCAGTGTGATGTTTCTATAGTGAAACATTGCTAGAGCACATTCCTCGCTAAGAGGGAGTGTTGATTTTTGGTAGCATCAGATGTGCTCTAGCCTTCAAATTTGGAGGAGAGGCTAAGGCACATGAGATCTCCAAGACCTAGAAATCGTTTTGAGAAATTCCACCCTGATGAGGAGTTATGTAATATCCCTAACCCAAAATATTCCTCAAACCCCAGCAAAAACTCCAGCAAATATGTGCAAATGATATAATAACCCATAAATGACAAAAGAACAGTGGCAAATGATATAATAACCCATCCATGATAGTCAGACTTTTCACAGAGCTTGTCTTCAGCTGGGAAGTGGGATGAGGAACCCATTGAGCCTTTTGTCCTTGTCCAACTGTCTTCGATGATTGCTCTTTCACTCTTGCTTGGGCTTTGTCTTCACCTTAGCTCTGATACCATGTTAATTTTTAGTATGTTCTATGCTTACGAGCAATTTACTTCAATTTATTTATTAGCCCAATATCAATATCTAGTTTAGCAATCACATCAGCATGATAGTAAAATGCAGATAGAACATAAACATAAACAGTAGAAGAAAAGCCAAGACAAGAGGAAACAAGATGTGGCACCAACCAGGGACAAACCCCAATGTGGGGAAACCCTTCATCAATTCTTTTTATATTCTTCAATAGTTTAGCAAAGAGAGATAGTACAAATTTACAAATCTGATAATTTATGACAGCAGCAGAAAAGCCCTAACCAGAAATGTCAAAGCTGGTCAAACATGGCAAAATTCTTCCTCTAAACAGCTCGGTCAAACCCAGTCAACTTCGGCATTCAACAACAAACCCAAACAGTCCAAAAACAGTTCGAAAAAGTCAGTCAAAGTCTGGTCAACTGAAGTCAAACTGCAGCCAGCAACTAGGGCAGTCAATGTTGGTCAAACCAGAGGTTAGATCACCTTAGTTTCAGTGCCCAGCCAAGGAGAAGCTGCCTCACCCAATCCGTAGTCAAAACAGGTCAACGTAGCCAAATAGTCACCCTACAGCTCGGTCAACGTTGGTCAACTCCTTCCTTCGCACGTGTGAGAGATGACTGCCCTAATCTGCGTATCCAATCAAGTGAGGAGAGAGAGATGAGTGAAGATGAGATGATGAAATAATGACTTGAGGTCTCCTCCTTTTATATGCAACATTCAGGATGAATTGGGGGTAAAAATGCCTGTTTTACTTGCTAGCCGACCTTGACAATTTTTCAATAGTACAAATAAATTGATATCTTCATTTTTACATGTTGGAATCAGATGAGCTTTAGATCAATCCTACACCTTGGAGAGAGGAATCCAAGAAAAATATCAGTTGTCGCAAATAAGATGACCCATGTGGAGTTTGGCCCTAGTTGCCAATTTTAACATTCTCACTTTAGAAAATCGATTTTCTTGATCTCTTAGTGTATTTTTCAAATGACCCTCAAGCCCCTTCTTATATCTTCCTGTTGGACAACCAACGACCTAGATTAACTCCTAATCAAAGGCTCAGATTGATTTGACATGATCTCCGTCTTTATCTAGAAGATTCACCCACAATTAGATTAATACCCATTAATATTTTAATTTTCCTATGTTTATACTTAGGAACCCCATTAAAAATATTAATTATTTTAATATAATTGTCTCTGGGTGGAATTTCCCAAAACATTTTCTGGGTTCTTTAGAGTACATGTGCTTCCTTGCATCTTGCAGCTTGCAGAAAATTGAGGTAGCAGCTTCCTGTAGTTTGGAGCCTATAGATAATAAGATGTAATAAGGAGTAGGAGCTTTCCTTTACATCACAACAATAACAAAATCGTTGTTTTCTCCCTTTATGGGTTTCCACTTATATCTGGTGTCCATATGTGTTGGTATTATGTGTTGATGTGATGTTTTGGCTTATTGCTTGTTGTTTGCATATTAAATCTGCTGGTTATTAAGTGTCAATCCATATGTGTTGGTATTATGTGTTGATGTGATGTTTTGGCTTATTGCTTGTTGTTTGCATATTAAATCTGCTGGTTATTAAGTGTCAATATGCTCATTTAATGGTTGAGTTAATCAGTTAAAAGAGAAAAATTAATGCCCATGAATGTACTAAACTGATTCACCCCCCTCTCAGTGTAGTCAAGTTTTCATCATCCCACTGAAATCCATCCAAAGTTGTCCAATCCTATTGAGGACGAAAGGATCTAGGGATGTAACCCAAAGCGACTGACCAAGGCTGACCATCACAAGCCCTAGGACACCTAAATACAAAGATTAACATGGTTTTCACAGGTTTTGACTTGTGACCTTGGGATTACAATGGTGATAATGCAAAGTGAAAAAATGTATGTAACCCTGCTGGAATGAGTGTAACAGGCCTTCTGGCCTATCTATCCTACCACAATAAAAGCATTTAAGCTTTTCTAGGCTTCTCCAAATATGAAGCAGCATACTTACATCTTCATGCCAACCTTTATTCACAAGGCTTTCCCTTGCCCTGTAAATTTGCAGTTAGGGCCACCTCTGATTCTCCATTTACACTGCTGCTACCAAACATCTTTTTCCACCTATTATTATGCAAAATTTTGTTGCTCGAGTACTCAAATATCAAATTTATATTTGCAAAAGTAGTTCTCAAAGTTTCAACAAAATTTACATCGAACGCTGATAGACTCTGCAATTGATTATAACGAGATGCTTTTCTTCACCATCTCTATTTATTGTTTTCAAGTTTTTTGACTGCTCTCTTATATTTTTTATTTTCAACAAGTGGTCTTCAAGAAATCATGTTCATCCATTTGTATATTTAACAACATATTCTTTAAGAAGAATGCCTGAATTTTATATAATATTTCATCCATATTCTTCAGTGGAGTCGAAATACTGCAAGTGTCATCTCGGCCTTCAGGCAGCATCTTATTGGTCACAGAGAGGTTGGTCGTAGTTCAGTGATTTAGAGGAAACAGCTGTTCAAGAGGGATTGAGAAACAGAATCTTTATAACAATTGAAAAGTTCCTAAGAGATTCTTTAACTCTGTCTAGCTGTTCAGGAACTCGTTAAGATGTGCCCTTGCTTATTAAGATTTTACTTCATCACACCCTTCCCACATCTTACCTCCCTAATGGCATGCTGATGTGTTCCGGAATCATCAAATGGAATGTATAAGATAAAAGCATGTAGCTTATTGAAAATAGGAAGAACTTTAATTTCTTTTGAGCAGCCATCCAAAGCATATATAAATCTATCACTGACATTCTTTTCCCATCAAAGAAGTACCCCATTTTTCCATCCATTAAGAGTACTTTGATTCTTGCTGTTAGAATTAAATTCCAAGATGTTGTCAGCATAATTCTAGTGAAAAAGTAAGGTGCATGCCTCTGAATGCTTGATGTAACATGTTGGTTTCTTGCATGTTTCTTGTTTTTCTACCCTTAAGCATACCCTAATTTCCAGAATATAGTATTAGGAGATGACTTCTCTATGTGTGTTTTTTGGAGGGTTGATGGTGGTGGTGTAGAGTCTAGATGCACATTTTCCAAAGGAACAGGAATACAACTATGCATACAACTGTAACTAATTATCATGTTTAAAATGGAACTTGTCGTTACACGGAACTCATTGTCAATGATGTCTGAGTCATGTGGACTAAATTTAAAATGAACTAACATATTTCTTTGTAAAATACAAGAGGGGAGCTTTCCTGATTCTGTGAAGATTTGTATGTGCAAAAATTCAAGTTTTTCGACTCTTTGGTTTCAAATTGATGCCTATTTAATTTTTAAAATGTTGATTTCTTATCGGTTTTTCATTGCAGGGAATAAATTATTACATTCTTCGTATGATATGGGAATTGCAGATGCCAATACATTGTCTTTTGTATTGAAAAATGCACCTGAAGCAGCAAAGCAGTTGAATATAGACCCGATGTTTTACAAGGAAACAGCAAATTATTCTGATGAAGGAACATTTATGGTAAGCTCTTGTGTGCATGTGGGTGTATAGAAAAAGTGACATCGTTATGTGATGATTATGAAAAACATATTTTGTCTATATTTAGCAGACATTTTAGCACCTGCTTTTTGGTTAAGTTAGTTATTTTTGGCTAGATTCATTAAATGTTGAAAATCTATTCTCATCTTCCAAATCCAAGTTTGATGTAAAATTGTACTATAAATAAATGTTATTATGTAATGCAAAGAGAGTGAATTTATGAAGTTGCCCCACATTCCCCATTTGCACTATGTGCACAAATCAGTTGGTATTGGAGCTTCTTTTGGCTTACATCCCAGCTTTGTTTGTATTCCTTTGTTGCATCTATACTGTCTCGAAGAGTTCCAACGGTGTTTCTCGAGTAATATGGATCTATGTTGGAATTTGAGAGAAAGAACATAATTCTTTCTAAAAGAATACAATTACCTCATGTAGATACTTCAATAAATGATATGGAACAATGTCTATGTATATTACGTCAATATTTTTTATAGCTATTCAAACTACTGTAATTGTTCAACATACAAAAATTAATTGAGAGGAATCAGATCTAATTACATTCAATGCATTACAACATATAGTTCCATGGACCATAAATACTAATTAAATTCAAAATTAACACTATAACACCATCCTTTAATGGTCATTTTTTGTGCTTGTGCTTTAGTGAACATATTTATAACTTATTCTGACGTTGCATCCTAAATCAACTTGATCTCCTTGTGCTATACAGGTACTCAATATATTGATGTGGACCTTCAATATGCTTTTTTATTTTTTTTGGCAAGCCTGATAACAATTTGATAGTCATAAAATATAAGAGTTTTATTCTACTGTTCAGATTAGTGTACATAGTTTGTACTTTTAGAGTTAGTAATAAATAATTTGTGTATTATTTGGTGACTTAATGAAGAATAATCAATAGATTCTTGCTGTTTGTCTTCCCCTTTTTCCCAAGGATCGGGATCCCGCACACTTCCCTGAAATATCAGGGTGGAGGGTGTCTCAACTGCCCACCACAATAACAACTGGTAAACATTAAAGGGAATGACCTATGGCCTCTTCATTCACAACATGCCTTGGGATGGTGGTTCAACCGATTGAGGTAATACAAGGGGCTTGGCCTTACATCTTCTATGTGACTCTTTGCATTCCATCTCTCCTCTGCGACTGTATTCTTTCTATCCTATAGGATTTGAGATGGATATGATTGATATTGATCATATTTGATTGATACAATCAAGCTTTTCACTCTTTTTTCTGTAAAATCCCCTCTTTCTATACAAGCAACTCAACCAATATACCCAAAACAAAATATCACAGCAAATAAATTCAACCGATATAGCAGATCTGTTTATTAATACCACTGTAAAATCCCTTCTTGCTAAACAAATAACTCAACCATCATACCACAAGCAAAAATACCACAACAAACAAACTCAACCAATATATTCTGTTCTTTTTCATTAATCTGCCCTAGAATTATGTGCTGGAGCTGCCTTTTGAGTTACAAAATTAGATTTCTGGAAACCCATAAACAATCATTGTTAATGGCACAATTCGCTGGGCAAATAGGAGATGATGACAATGCTGAAGTGTTCCCTTACACTGCTGTAAAATACTATATTGGAGCAAATTTGACACTCCCTTTTGATGCCACGACCTAACAAATGATGGCTTGAACTGCTGAGGAAAAAATGGTGCTGTATAGGGCAGCAAAAAATTGGGCTGAAACTACACACAAACAAATACCCTCAACTCGCTGATAATAATTGGTACGACCTCCTCCTGACAATGAGTGAATTGGCCTCATTTTCCCACATGAACTGCAGATGGAAAATACAACCTCCAAAAATCCCACGATCTTTCACTGTACTCACGACCTGGCAATGAGATGAATATTCAACAATAAATATCGGTGAAAGCTTTGAGTGATCTTTTCTTCTGATCAGCTAGGGTGGATTTGTTTCACCACCAAAACCAATTCACTCGAGAGTTTCACCCTTACCACTCAAAAGTCACAAGAGCTCTCCAAATTGATACGAGGAAATGATTATGCTTGCCCAAAGAGCTTTTATTTTTTATTTACCTTTTTGACTAAATCAATGTCACCTTCACATGTTGCTTTTTTCACCCAAATGACATTTAAATAATTAAATTATTTCATCCCCTGTTTTGTTGAAGAATTTAACTAGTGTCGGTCTTCATAATTGTCTTTGTAAAATGAAAGAAAAAGTTTTGTTTTGTTTTTTTATTTATTCATAAAAAGAAAATCGACTTATTAAAGCATGGTTTTCATGCTTGTTGTAAACCCTTCTTGGGCCCTTTTATGTTAAAAAAGAAAAAAATATTCTTATGTCAAAATTGTGTCTTGCTCCACCTCCAATCAAGTCAGCCTAGCCTCCATCAAGTTGGTCTATCCTTCTAGGAAGCTACATTGACTATATATAAAGAAGCGCAACTCATCCATTAAAAGCAAGTAAAGTGATCTGCAACTTGAATGAACTCGATCTGAAGCTAAAAGAGATGAATAAGGAACCTATTTTCTTGGAAGATTAAGATGATCCATATCGAAGGAAGGAGAGACCATTGCTGGGAAAAAGAAAGGAAGCATCTATCTACTCTTATGTCACACATCCGGAGTTAAGGAAAATTGCAGGACCAATCTATTATAGGCTGGAAAAAATTCTGAAGTAGAAGCAAGGATGGGGTCTCAATCATGAAGTATTTTCACTGTGATTTTGTTAAAGTTTGAAGAGGCTGACTTGATGGATTGGAGGAGGTCGTTGTCTCGATTAAAAGGTCTTGGTTTGTCTCATTTTGATTTGAATCTTTTAGTAGAAGAGTTTGACTGGGTTTTCCCCTTCATAGGGGTTTTGCCCTGGCTGAGTTGTTGGAAAAGGTAACTAGGTTTGGTCTTCATTAAATGTATTTGAGTCATCTTATAATGTACTTGTCAAAAGAATAAAGAGAATTATTATTATTATTATTATGACTTATTAAAGCATGGGTTTCATGCTTGGGTCATCATGTTTTAGGTCAAAGTCCCCATTGAGGACTTCTAGGATTTATTCTGAGTCAATAGAGTCATTGTACTTTTAAAGAGACCCTTCTTGGGCTTTTGAATCATGTAAAAAGGTTAAGTATTGAGTCAAATATGAATTATGTTGCCTCCACACCAAGTCGGCCTTAAGATGATCAAGTCGGCCTCAAAGAGGGCTATTCGACCTCACCAAAGGACTATAAATGAAGCAGTTCAAATTCCATTTGAAGCACTCTCTCACAAGCAAGTTCGATATCTCTTGAAGCTGGAAAAAGTGCGAAATAGAGGAAGGAAGAAAAGGAAGTGCGAGTTTGGTCTAGGAGAAGGAAGGGAAGAAGATCGAAATTTTGGTGCATCTATCTCTCTCTCTCGTGCCCTGGTTTGGAAGATCGAAGTTCTCTTGTTGATGCCGTAGCCAGTTGCTGCAGCCATATCAAAGTATAGGTCGAAGTTGTTGTTGTTGGGTGTTGCTGCCTCTAGAAGTTGTATTGGGCCAAGCTTGAAGTTCCTATGTGAAGATCGAAGTCTCGAAAGCAAGGTCGAAGTTGATGGGTCGAAGAAATTGTTGTTATTGTTGTTGCTACTGCTAAGTCAAGTAGGATCATCTGCAAGAGAAGAGGAAGCCTGACTTGGTGTGGAGGAAAGTCTGTGTCAAGGTCAAGAGTCTTGGAATATCTCTGAAAAAGTATTGAAGGAAGAATCACTGACTGGATTTTCCCCTAGAGAGGGGTTTTTCCCTGGCTGTGAGCCTACATTTGGTGTCCATTGCTTTATGTGTTATTTCTTTGGTAATTGCTTGATGAACTAAAAGAAAGAAGATATAAAGAAACCTAATAAGAAATGAAGAACATCATAAGTAATTATTAACTATAAGAAAATCTTTCTGCCTTTTTGATTTTCTAACATGGTAACAGAGCTTTGGTGAAGAAAGAAGAAAAAGGCATTCTCAAACACTTGATCAAGGAATCATTTAAAAGGATTATTCAAGGGAAAAAGTCTACTATCTTCAAGGACAATGCCTAACACAATCAAGGGAGAGAACAAACTTGAAGGAGCCTCTAACTACAGGTCTTTGAAGAAGAGGATTAACCTCATCCTTGAAAAGAACAAGGTTCTAGACTTGGTCAAAGGAAAAGTAAAGAAGCCTACAGATGAATCCAGTGATGTTGATAAAGTGAGGTTCAAAGAATTAGAATTAGTGGCCATGACCCTAATGGTAGAAGAAATAAATGAAAACATTGTCGCATTTATAGCCAAGAAATGTATGAGGTCTTGTCAAAGTTATTCACTATTAAGAACATTGGTCAAGTAGCAAGCTTGAAGAATGGACTAAGGACCATAGATGACTAAAGAAGACACAATGGCCTCCTTCTTTGTGAAGATAGCAAGAATCGGGGATGATATTTTGGCCATTGATGAAATTGTTCCAGACAAAGAACTCGTGATCACTGCCCTATTAGGATTTCCACCTACTTGGGGTGCATTTGTTGCAGGACTTAACAGTTGGAAGGAAGCTCCCACTTTTGAAGAACTATGGACTGCTTGCAGTCAAGAAGAATTAAGGATCTCACTAGTTGCCAATCCTGAAGAAGTTTCAAATGCCTACATTGCTCAACACAAAGGGAAGAAATCGAAAGGACCAAGGAAGAAAGTAGACATGTCCAAGGTAGAATGCTATCAATGTCATAAGAAGGGTCACTACAGGAGTGACTGTCCCAACAATCCAAAGAATAAGAAGAGAGATAGAGATCATGCCAAGGTTACTTGGGAGCGGGAGCGACATTTTCAGAAGCTCTCGTTCTGGGAGTGAATCTCAGAGCATTTATTATATAATATCTATTTGCTATATTTTTTATCTTTTGATGCATATATGTCAACAAAAACATGTAGAATGATGAATTAGATATATAAAACACTAAAAACATAGATTGAACCATATAACAACAATCATATAGAAGTTATAATGTTCATCAATCACATCCACAAGTTAGTAACATAGTAACATACAACATATTGAGTCTCGTGATTCATCAATCTTAAAGTTTCAAGCTTTCAAAATTAATATATAACATTTATCATCATTGATCACCAAAGTTGTACTTGTAAGCTAAGTGTAACGATTACAACAAATAATATCTAACATGAAATGAAATGTTATAAAATGAAATGAAATGAAACAACTTTCAACTTTCATGATAATTCATTACTAATGAGTTATAATTGCCAACTTCAAACGTCAAACTTAAATTGTCATATATTGTTTAAAAAAATATCATAATAAATATGAAAGAGTTAATAGTTATAAAAACTACTAGAAACTAGAAAATACAAGTAAATCTATTATCTATTTCTTATGCTTATGCTTGGGCCTCTTGCCACCACGAGAAATGTCTAATTTTTTAGTCTTCTTGGAAAATCCGGATCTTTGTCATTCATATCACCCTCTAAGCATTAATATCCAGAGGTATCTTTGTCATTACCTCTGGATCTGTATAGGGATCTTTGTCATTAATATCACCCTCTAAGCATTAACATAAGATAGAAAAAGCGTAGAATGTCAAGTCAAGATTTTGTTTGAGTGATGCGTACATTTTTAGGAGGGTCGTGATAGAGGAGTTCGACAACCAATGTTACTAACATCAAGGTACATAGAGGGATTGGTGCTCTTGATTAAATATGAGTTCCATACCCTAATACATGACAAAATTCAATGGAAACATTGCAATCCCCCAATGCTGAAACCCTGAAAAACTAGTAAGTCTGCTAGATTTTGAATGAAATCTAAAATTCTACTTTCTGCATATGAAATCCAATGAGGTCGTGACCACTCTCAAACATCCTGAGTCATTTCATGGTAATGTTAAAAATTTAAGTAAAAGGATGAAAATGAAGATCAAGGAGAATGTCACTTTTACTTTCTTTGAAAAAAATTGCATTTGGAACATTACTGCAAAAAAACATTGCAAAAAGGGCTAAATGCTCCCGGAAATGCTCCCGAAAAGGCAGGGAGCGTTTTTTTTAGGGAGTGCGCTCCCGAAAATGCTCCCTCCTCGAGAGCATTTTCGGGAGCGTGCTCTTGAGGCGCTCCCACTTGGAGCGCGAATTAGGAGCGAGAGCGAGAGGGGGGGCACTCCCCCGCAACCCTGGATCATGCTAACATTGTTGAAGAAGAAGATCCAAAGAAAGCCAAACCCGAAGTATCTGACATAAGGGACTTACACTACTAAGTCCTTTGCTTTTAGTCTTAGATATCCTATTTTGTATTTTTGATGTTTTAGAATTTATAGGTTTTTAACATGTTTTTGGAAAATACATTTTCTTTTGTTTTTATAAGTTTATAGGTATCCCTCAAGCTTTGGAGGGAGCCCTCAACATCTCCCAAAGATAAGTATCTCATTTCCTTTCAGTTTTTGGTTTCATGTACTTATTTAAGTTTTGATTATATTAAATACTAATCACCATTCTCCCTCTATTGTCTTGATTAGGAAAACATTTGCTATATCCTCAAGGAGTATGGAAGAGAGCCACCCAAGATAAGGTTTGTCAAGAAACAAAGGTATGCCTTAAACTACAAAACATTGATTTCTTTATAATAAATGTTTATTCATTTGACAATCTATTACTAACATTGTTATGTCTAGCTATATTGAATCATCAGGATTCTTGTTTTGGGTGATTCATCAGTTGATAAATCTACCCGTCATATTCTTAATTGATTTTATACAACCCTAGACAAGTTCTCTGGAAAACCCTAACCTAAGGGTATGCTAATAGTAATTTCTGAAATCCTAAATTTGGTTAGGGTTATTGAGAAATGCTTTTGTTGATAATGTCATGTTTGGGATTTTGTTATGATCAGGAAAACCTAACTTGTTAGGGTTGAATGATAAAGTCTAAAATCTCGAACCTTTGAGGTATTGGTAATTTAGGATTTGCTATGTTCCTATATTGAAACCCTAGCTCATTAGGGTTTGGTGGAGTATGTAAGGAAGACACTTACGATGTCGTAGAAATGATTTCCGAGGAATGTGTGTTTGTTCGATCAAACCCTAGTCTAATCAAGTCTGTTATATGTCTAACTCTTATTTGATATTTGCGTAGTTGGGTTTGACTAACACATGATATGCTTGTGCACGATGACATAATCCTAGATATAAGAATTGACCTAATTGTTATGGTCATGAGTCCTAGGATGTGGAACTAAGCCCAAGTTGAAGTTTGTTTCTCTAGGATGATAATATCTATGAATTCTAGGGTTTTGGAGTTAAACCTTAGTAGAAGTGAAAATCTCTAATGTATGATGATAATGTGATAATTTGAGATTTGTGTAATTTGTTTTTTAGTTGTGATTGATGTTTGATTAAAAATCTAGGGTTTGCAACTAACCGTAGTGGAAGCTAGTCATGTTGATGACTAAGCGGTGATTGATTTTCATTGTTAAATCTCATATATGAAAGCTAGGATTTGTATGAAACCCTAGTGGGAAGTCTAACATATGAATTCTGAAAGTTGTTAGATACTTTGTATATCTATATTTGTTTGAATTGTTTCTAGGGTTTGCTATATGTTGTAGTAGGGTATGTCATACCTTTGGAAGAAACATTGAAACCCTAGATGTAATGAAAGTTGTTATGAAGTAGTCTAGGGTTTATGACAAAGTCCCTAGCAAGATGTGTCTCTTGTTTGAAATTAAGTTTGGGTATTTGATATATATAAGGTTGAAATGCTTCCTTAATTCTAACATGGCTAACTTCATGCTTCTATAGATTTGGTTGTACTTGCTATCTAAGTTGTGTAGGTACACAATCTTCAATATGGTGAAGATGTTTGTTGATGTGATAAGCATGATGTGGATGATGATAACTCTGATGAAATGGTTGGAAGCCACAAAAGATTCTCCGATGTCGAAGAAAAGAAGTTGATCTCCTTGGGTTAAGAGGGAGCCTGAATAAGAGAGATCTCCCTGAGATTAAGAGGGAGCCTAGATAAAGGGAAGCTCCCTAGTTGAGAGGGAGGGCATAGCATAGTTTTAATTGGAGAATGTTTTTTTTAATATATGTTGTTGTATATGAAGTAGGAAAGGAAAGTGTATGATTGAGGAATCTTCTGTCAAAGATTCGGTTGATAGTCCTACTGTGTTGAGGAGCAACATCAGTTGTCTGAAAGACCCCAAAGGTTTGTATTTGATTATGTACATGTGAAAGTATATTATTGATTGGGGTTGTGTTTGTACAGGTGAATCTCTCGAAGGTTTTGATAGCATGTTGGTTACCAATCAATTTGATTGGGAGAGATTGGTTATCCTTGATCTGCTAGATCAAGGAGTGTTGAGGCTTTGTGAGTGAAGCATTGCCTGGGAGGACCACTTTGTGTTGATGTCTAGGTCCCGAAGTTGGAAAGGTGGTGTTGGTTATAGAGCTCTGTTTTTGGATACACACTTGGATCCCTGGGTTGATGGTTAGTAAGTAAGCCTGATGGTACCTAGAGAGGTTGAAAGCTTGAGTCCATCTTAGTCCCACATGGATAGATTGCCTTGGTCAGGAATCTAGTCCATGGCATTGTGGTGCCTAAACTGTTGAGAGACCAATGGATAGATTGCCCTGGTCAGGAATCTAGTCCATGGCATTGCAGTGCCTAAAGTTCTTCATGGTTCATATAGTTGAGATCTTCCTTGTACTTGTATATGATGAATACCTCCCTAGTTAAGAGGGAGTGTTGGAAAATGTAACTAGGTTCGGTCTTCATTAAATGTATTTGAGTCATCTTGTAATGTACTTGTCAAAAGAATAAAGAAAAGAATTTTTATTATTATTATTATGACTTATTAAAGCATGGGTTTCATGCTTGGGTCATCATGTTTTAGGTCAAAGTCCCCATTGAGGACTTCTAGGATTTATTTTGAGTCAATAGAGTCATTGTACTTTTAAAGAGACCCTTCTTGGGCTTTTGAATCATGTAAAAAGGTTAAGTATTGAGTCAAATATGAATTATGTTGCCTCCACACCAAGTCAGCCTTAAGATGATCAAGTCGGCCTCAAAGAGGGCTATTCGACCTCACTAAAGGACTATAAATGAAGCAGTTCGAATTCCATTTGAAGCACTCTCTCACAAGCAAGTTCGATATCTCTTGAAGCTGGAAAAAGTGTGAAATAGAGGAAGGAAGAAAAGGAAGTGCGAGTTTGGTCTAGGAGAAGGAAGGGAAGAAGATCAAAATTTTGGTACACCCATCTCTCTCTCTTGTGCCCTAGTTTGGAATATCGAAGTTCTCTTGTTGATGTCACAGCTAGTTGTTGTTTCCAGGTCAAAGTATAGGTTGAAGTTGTTGTGGTTGGGTGTTGCTGGCTCAGGAAGTTGTATTGGGCCAAGATCGAAGTTCCTATGCGAAGATCGAAGTCTCCAAAGCAAGGTCGAAGTTGCTGGGTTGAAGAAAGTGCTACCACTGCTGCCAAGTCAAGTAGGACCAGCTGCAAGAGAAGACGAAGCCTAACTTAGTGTGGAGGAAAGTTTGTGTCAAGGTCAAGAGTCTTGGAATATCTCTAGAAAACTATTGAAGGAAGAATTACTGACTGGGTTTTCCCCTAGAGAGGGGTTTTGCCCTCATTGTGAGCCTACATTTGGTGTCCATTGTTTTATGTGTTATGTCTTTGGTAATTGCTTCATGAACAAAAAGAAAGAAGATATAAAGAAACCTAATAAGAAATGAAGAACATCACAAGTAATTATCAAGTATAAGAAAATATTTCCGCCTTTCTGATTTTCTAACATGAGTGCCTACATCTGGTGTCCATTTGTCTTTGATGATCTTCATGTTTTAGTAGATATTTGATGAGAAAAGAAGATAATAATAACAAAGAAAAGAGGAATCTAAAAGAATGTCACATGAAGGTATCAAAAGTTAAGAGAAATCAAATTGAATAAAACCTAAGCTGCCCTAGATTTCTCAACATGGTGTCAGAGCTAAGGTAAGTGGCATAAGAGGCAACTAGAAGATTATTAATGATTGGAAAATGAAGTCTCATGTCTAACTCTCAAGACCAAGTTACTAAGGAGGAGGAACGAATTAGAATAACTCATTTTGAACTTGATTAGGCTTCATACTTGGGTAGTTAGGGCCTTAGTCCAGTACTTGAAAATAATAACAATAAAAGGAATTGAGTAGCATTTTGAAGGACCGAAAGTCTAGATGACAAGCCTAGACCAAGCGGAGTCCCCTGTAATAAAGATCGATCCTCTGTGCACAAATTCGAACTTTGAAATAATCTCAAAATCCGAAGTTTTGAAGTTAACACAAGATTAAGGTGACCGAGTTATATTTTGAGGAAATAAGGTAGTCCTTAAAGTCTGCAAAGAAATAAAAAGGGACCAAGACCAAACTAATAAAGGCAGTCTCAAGATCATTTGAAAGAAGTTGCAAATTACAATTTTGTAATTGAGAGTTGCATATGAAGTTGCAGTTCTGTATCAAGTAACGCAAAGGAAAAATTACTGCCCAATCATTAATCAAATTTGAAGTTTTGTCAAAGGACACAAATTTGTGCATATATATATATATATATATATCAATTCTGAACAGTGGTGAAGGAACTGACTTCTTGGTGGATATTCTTTGCCCGAGTGATAGTATATAACTCTATGATTAGTGATTGAAGCCCTATTCAAAGAAGTCAACCTCATATTTTTTTTGAAGTATATTTTGTCTACATATCCTGGAAAGTAGACCAACTTGAAGTCTACATCAAATTCATGTAAGTATTGTTATTTTATGTTTTAGTCATCTACTAATATGTTTTCAGTTTTCAAGAAGAGCATGAAGTCCTATGGAACATCAATCCTTCAAAGACGTTTGAGGTATGTAATCTTGAGGTATATATTCATTTTCTATTATGAAAAGTTTTATTATTTAGTTTCTTCTAGGGTTTGCAAGTTTTTTATTTTTTATTAAGATTGAACATATGTCATATACAAACCCTTTACCCTAATACTCTTGTTCCTAACTCATGATATATAGGACTTATAGGTATTTGACATTTTTTATTGAATGATGTTTTTAACATAATGCCCTAGAGGCTAGAACTAGTTAGGTTTCGTATTCAAAATACCTTGAAATTCGTTCAAGGCAATGAAAACCTTAGTTAGTCATTATGCTATTGTACTTGTATATTTTGGTTGTGCTTGTCAATGAATATTGCAGGTATATATTGAAGGAAGAAAAGATAAGAAGAGAGCTCTTCAATAAGAAAAACCCTACAAGGTTTGTAAAAAGACCAACTCAAGGTATGTCTAAGACAACATGATTTGTAGCTAGTCTTCTTTATACTAAAGGTGGTACAAACATTTTTGAAATTTGCTTTATGTCACTAACTCCCTCATTTCCAGGTTTTTGAATCATTAAGATTCTTGTTTAAGGTGATTAATCTTTAGATTAAATCAACCTTGTTATATTCTCTATCTTTTGTTTATTTTTGTAAAACCCTAACCTTTAGGGTACAATACAAAACCCTAGCCTTTTTTATGCTTAGGATATGTTAATGATGAAACCTTAGTCTACTTAGGGTTTGTTGATAAAGTCTAGAACATATACTGATATCCTACCATTGATTTTTCAGATTTTGGTAACACTATGAACAAACCCAAGCCTTTTAGGTTTTGTCGGTTATAATTGATGAAATCCTAAATTTTTAGGGATTGATGATTTAATATTTATGACAAAACCCTTGTGATAGTCTATCCTAGGAATGAAACCCTAGGTGTATGAGCTTCCGCATAATTGAAACCCTAGTCTGGTCAAAATTGTTGGAGTTTGATGTGTGTATCTAGGGTTTATGATAAAAACCCTAGTAAGAGATTGATATAAGGAAATAATAATGAAACCCTAGATATGAAATGCTAGGATGCTAACTTTGTTGTTGATATCTATGATTTAATTTTATTGATGAAATCTAGGGTTTGTGACAAAACCCTAGTAGAGTTTGACATGAAATTCTAAGAGCATAATATCGAAACCCCTGATGTAAAATGCTATGATTGGATTGCTAACTTGATTTAGTTGTTGATATCTAAGGCTTTAAGTCTCGATGATGGAATCTAAGGTTTTTGACAAAACCCTAGCAAAGTTGTTGAAGTCTAGATTATGAAAAGATGTAACCCTTGTTGATTATAAACCTAAATAAGTTTAGGTTTTAGATGTCTAGAAATGATTGTTTTGATGCTTCCATTACAGTGATATGCTAACCCTATTTTGATAAAGTTAACTTCATGCTCCTGTATATTTGTACTTGTTGAAAGATTTGCAGGTACATGATCTTCAAGATGTTGAAGATGTTCATGACTTGATAAAATTGATGAGCATGATGGAAAGAGGGAGCTATAAGAATAATGATGATGTTCCTGAAGGAATGAAGCTTTGAAAGGTTGAAGTTATTCAGATGATATGGTACAAATAAAAGAGCCTGTGTGGCTTGAAGAAAGAGGTTTCTGATATAAAGAAGAAGCTTGGATACAAAGAAAAGGGTATATCTCCCCTAGTTGAGAGGGAGGGCATAATGTGACAACTATAATAAATACTTTGAAGAAAGAATAAAGATCATGGCTGAAGCATTACAAATAGATATTCATGAGTAGCAAAGTTGTAAACAAGACTTGAATGTTCTGTTCTGGAAGAAGTGCTAAAGCTGAGTTTGGTGATACTTTAAAGAAGAAAGCTCCCAGTGAAGATGTGTTTTGATAATATGATGATGACCTAAGCAGCGTCAGTATATTTGAGAACCTTGAAGGTTTGAGTTAACTTATATATATATATATATATATATATATATATATATATATATAAATATATATATATATATATATATATATATATTGAAAGTTTATTACTAATTGGGGTTGTGATTGTGCAGGATCTCTCCATAAGAAGGTTGAACATTTTGAAGCATGCTTGGACTAGTGGATATATCTGATTTAGTTGATAGTAGAGATGAAGCATATTAGGGCAACAAGATGCTTGGGAGGACATCTGGACGACCTTTGATGATGTCTAGATCTCGAATTAGGGAGGTTATCGTTGGTCTTATGGAGCTCCGACCTTGGATACGACAGTTAGATCCCTGGGTTGGTGTTAGAGCTAAAGCCTGATGATACCTATAGTGGCTAAAGCTTCGAACACAACTTAGGCCCACCCGGTTAGATACCTTGGTTAAGTATCTAATCTATAGCACTGCGTGTGTTGTAATTCTTCGTAGAAACATATCATTTTGAGTTCATCCATGTACCTATGTATATTTGTAATTATGAATACCTTCCTAGTTAAGAGGGAGTGTTGAAGAATGTAACTAGTGTCGGTCTTCATAATTTTATTTGTAAAAAGAAAGAAAAAGATTTTCTTATAAAAAGAAAATTGACTTATTAAAGGATGGGTTTCATGCTTGGGTCATTGGTCCATAGGTTAAAGCCTCCATTATAGGCTTCTAGGTTTGTGTCTTAAGTCATTATCTTTGTCATTTTTTTGTAGACCCTTCTTGGGCCCTTTTATGTCAAGAAAGAAAAAATATTCTTATGTCCAAAATGTGTCTTGCCCCTCCTCCAATCAAGTCGGACTGGCCTCCATCAAGCCGGCCCCCAAATGCATCAAGTCGGCCTATCCTTCTAGGAAGCTACATCGACTATATATAAAGAAGTGCAACTCTTCCATTAAAAGCAAGTGAAGTGATCTGCAACTTGAACAAACTCGACTTGAAGCTAAAAGAGATGAATAAGGAACTTATTTTCTTGGAAGATCGAGATGATCCATATCGAAGGAAGGAGAGACCATCGTCGAGAAAAAGGAAGGAAGTATCTATCTATTCTTATCTCACACATGTGAAGCTAAGGAAAATTGCAGGACCAATCTATTACAGGGAAGAAATCTTTTCTGAAGTAGAAGGAAGGATGGTGTCTCAATCATGAAGTATTTTGTAACAACCATGGTGAAAAGTTCATGTAATAAAAGTTAATAAAGGAAAAATAAGACCATGGGTAAGGGACACTTATTCCAAGCTGAATGTTGGGCAAATATATCCTAGTGGGCATCACTGGATGTGTGTTTTGGCTAAGAAAAATTGGCAAAGGCTAAGGCAAAGGAATTAAAAGGCAAAAAGGTTTTTTGGCACATTTATTTATGAAAATAAGGAAATTAGGAGAAAATGAAGGTAGAAGGTCACAGGTTGCATGTGAGGAGGAAATTTGAGGAAAATAATGGAAAATGAAGAAATTAGAGGCCTCATACATAAAAAGGGCTTTTGAGGATCAGTTCATAGCTTTTTGTCAATTCAAGTTTGGAGCTCTCTCACTCTCTCACTCTCTTGGTCACTTAGAGTTTTCTTGGAGCACTCTAGTTTGGAGCAAGGAAAGGAAAAGCAAGCAAGGAACAAGGAAAGGAAAGCATGATCAAGCAACTTCAGCAGGAATACTTGCAGGTAACCTTTTGCATGTGTGATTTCCTAGCTAGTTTGGACATGCATGGCTTTGCATGTTGGTGTACGGTTCTCTTGTTGTCGATGGCATGGTATTGTCGAGTTATGACGGTGGATTTCAGCGTAGCCTAGCCTTTTTCCTGATGCCATGGTATGTTGGGATGTTTATTTCGGTTTGGGAACTTCGGTATTGGGGCAAAGGTGTTCTCAAGGTTCATTCCCAAAGGCCTAGGAATCCTTTGACCTGTTTTGGCGGGATACACGGTAAATCTTGAGGGAGTAGTCTCGGTTTAGGGCCTAGTGATTCGGGTTTGGATTGCAGTAAAGCCTAAGAGAGAAGGAGACGAAAAATTTGTCAAGGATAGTGATGGATTCCAGGTGGCATTCCAAGTTCTGTTTGGTTGTGATCGGAGCACCGGTTTTGGTGTGATCATGGTTGGATGAGGGTGGAGGTGGTTTAACCTCTGGATTCCCTTGGTTGTTCTTGGATTGGTTGTTCTATGAGATCCCACATTCATGCTTGGAATATGGCATGGGGGTGACTCGTTGAAAGAGAGATTTGGTTCAGCCATGTCTATGGTCGGGTGGTACGTGGAAGTCCCGAACCTGGTCAGATTTGCCTATGATTAATAAAAGCTAAGTTCTCTTACTTTTGCACTGATTTATATGTGGATTTAATGGTTTTCATATCTCTAATATTTATATGGTTTTATGCTGGTTATAAGCATGGTTGAATGACTGGTTTATGTCATGGTTATTTCATATATTTACTTGTAACTGTTAAATGGATGGATGCAAGACCTAATTGATGATGTAGTAGTTCAATGGAGAAGGAGGTGTGTTGGAATTTCTAATTTTAACTCGTTAGAAATTCTTCCTATATTATCTGGTTTATTTCTTCCTACTTGTTTAATTACTTAACAAGTTATTTACCATGTAAATACTGAAAATAGACACAAGTACAATATCAACATCTACAGATCATCAATTGAAATAAAACAAGCACACAAGTGACACCGTTATTTTTGGACCATGTCCCTGGAAAAACCCAATGCGGGAAAACCGATGCAGCTATTCAGAGGGTTTTATTAATATGCAGTTTCAAAATACAACCTGGGTGCCAGAAATGGCTCGCCCAACAGAGAATGCCCTTGGCAGTAGTACCTCTCAGTCAGAGACAAATATTTCGGCTAAATCACTGGATGAATGATCCCACAGCAACAATGCAGCTTTTACTGCTCTACGCCACTCTGATAGGGACTCTGTCACCTTATCCGGCTCTCCAGCTCCCAGTGTGTCCCACGAAAAATCTCCCAGCGTTATCTCTAAGCCCAGCGTGAGGCTCTCTGGCCTAGCGTCAACCTCTCTGGCCCATCGTCAGCCTCTGGAGCCTCTGCGTCTCACACGCTGTGTTGAAGTTTCTAAGTCTTGTTGAAATTTGGTACCGAAGGACAGGTGGTTCCCTAAGGCTTTGATCTTTGGCCTAGGGAAAAGTGTTCAAAAGAATTTAATTTTTCTCCTAAAGTAACTTTATAATTTTTATAAAGTTAAATCCAATTTGAAAGTGACTTTAAGTGATAAAGTTACTAAGTCTAATTTTAAAGTGACTTTTATAAAGTCAATGAAAAATTAGAAAGGAAAAGTGACTTTGGAAATAAATGACTAAGTGGGTCTTTATTAAAGTGGGGTGAATTAAAAAATAGAAAGTGAGATTTAAATGAGCATTTAATCTCAGCCATTGATCTAAATCTATTTCAGCCATTGGATTTAGGGATCACCCAAAAGTCACTTAGGGTTGGGTTAAGGGAGGAAAAGGAGGAAAAGATCATTCATTCTTTCATGAGCAGATTGAGAGAAGGAGAGCAAGAGAGCAAGGGAGATTTCTGGGCGGTGTAACAGCAAAGCTGAAAGCGGTGTAACAGCAAAGCTGCAAGCGGAGTTACAGCAAAGCTGAACGCAGAGTTACAGCAAAGCTGCACGCAGAGTTACAGCAAAGCTGAACGCAGAGTAACAGCAAAGCTGCACGCAGAGTTACAACAAAGCTGAACGCAGAGTAACAGCAAAGCTGCAAGCGGAGTTACAACAAAGCTGAACGCAGAGTTACAGCAAAGCTGCACGCAGAGTTACAGCAAAGCTGAACGCAGAGTAACAGCAAAGCTGCAAGCGGAGTTACAGCAAAGCTGAACGCAGAGTTACAGCAAAGCTGCACGCAGAGTTACAGCAAAGCTGAACGCAGAGTAACAGCAAAGCTGCACGCAGAGTTACAGCAAAGCTGAACGCAGAGTAACAGCAACGCTGCACGCAGAGTAACAGCAAAGCTGCAAGCGGTGTCACAGCAAAGTTGAAAGCGGAGTAACAGCAACAGCAACGGTGTAACAGCAACGGTGTTTCAGCAAGGCTGAGATAAGTTGTAAAAGTCTGTTTGTTGATTTTTTGCTGAACATTTCTCCTACTGTAAAAAAAAGGCACTTTCCAGAAATAAAGAAGAGCTCTCAAACTGGTTTTCCCCAAGAGTTGTAGGGGGTTTTTCCAGGGTCAAGTTGACCAAAAATCACTGAGTTTAAATGTGTTTTAATGGCTGTTTTAATTGCTGATTTTTTATTTCTGCAATTTCCAGCACTCTGAAAAAATTTCCAGAATTTGTGTTTTCAGCAATATTTATTTTTTCAGTCTGTTAAATGTATGGCTATGGGAATGGGCATTTAACTATATGGGAGAAATAAGGTGAAACTGAAAACCGGGGTGGGAAATCAAAAATTTCTACATGGTATCAGAGCTTGAGTGCTGAAGGGCAGTTTGGGACAGCAAAAGAGAAAAAAATACAGCTGCTGATTTTTTCACTCAGAAAATTCCAGCAAGCTGATTTTTCATAAACAGCAGGTTTATCTTTACCACAGCAGTGCTATTTTTCAGTTTTAGGACAGCAAGATGTCATTGGGATTGAGGGTGAAGGATAGGTTGGATGGGCATACAAATTACAGCGTTTGGAAGGAGAGAATGCAGAGTATCTTTGAGGAGGCAGAAGTCTGGGATATCATGGTGCATACAGCACAGCACCCTGTTGTTGTGCCTACTGATGCTACTCAGTTGGCAGCTTATAATAAAAAGAACAACAAGGGTAAGAGGCTGATTCTAGACGGAATCAAAGACCATTGCATTCCTCATGTGAGAGGAAAAAGCAATGCCCATGAGATGTGGACAACATTGTCCAATCTCTACCAGAGTACCAATGAGAACCGGAAGATGGTCCTGAAGGAGAAGTTGAAGAATATTAAGATGGGGAATGATAGTGCAGCTGGATATCTCACAAAGATTACCAATGTGAGAGATGAGTTGGCTGCGATTGGAGAGGCCATTCCATCCACTGAGTTGGTGCGTATTGCAGTGAATGGCCTCCCCCGTTCATGGTTGAACTTTGCTGATGGGGTTTGTGCACGTGAGACCCTTCCCACATGGGAGAGGTTTTGGGATGATTGTATTCAGACAGAGATCAGGAAATGACAGCTTGGGGCAGCCAAGCCAGTTGAGCAGGATGAGGACGTAGCACTGATGGCAGGAGGCAAGAAAGGCAAAGGGAAGAAGCAGGCTTCCACAAGCGGTGGTGGGGGCAAAGGCAAAGGTAAAGGTAAACAGGGCAACACACAGAAGGACTATTCCAAGGTGAAGTGTTGGAATTGTCAGAAGATGGGACACTATGCAGTTGTGTGTCCGGAGAAGAAGAAGAAGAAGGGGAAGACCCAGGATGTGGCAGCGTCAGCTGAGATTGAGGACTTTGCAGGTCGTTTTGACCGGGAGTTTGCGTTCACTACATGTGAGTCCTCTAGTGCAGGATCACCTGCCACACAGGTTCAGAGGGAGCATGCTTTTCCCTCTATTAGCGGAGCAACTACAGGTATCTGGTATGTGGACAGTGGGGCTTCACGTCACATGACAGGAGTCCGGGAGTACTTCTCAGAGCTTTCAGAGAGTGGCACTGATATTGAGGTAGTACTCGGTGATGACAGAGTTGTTAGAGCAGTCGGGGTGGGGACAGTGACATTTCAGAGGGAGTCCAAACCTCCCTTGAAGGTGTCAGAGGTTCTTTATGTGCCAGGGATGAGGAAGAACCTCATATCCGTCTCAGCTTTGGAGGACAGAGGATATGAGGTACTGTTCAGGGAAGGACAGGTGTTGATGTATCCCAGGGGCTCTCCAGCTGATTCAGCTAGAGTGATAGGTGTACGCCATGCAAAGGTGTACAAGTTTGCATTCCAGCCCCCTTTGGCATTGAGTTGTAGTACCGACAGCAGAGCTAGCAGTTCTGAGCTGTGTGAGATTTGGCACCGCAGGATGGGGCACATGTCTCATGGAGCCTTGAGGACATTGCGGGAGATCACTACAGGTGTGCCAGATTTCAGTACTGATCACCATGATACTTGCAGAGGTTGTGCGATGGGCAAGTTTGCCAAATCCCCTTTTCCCAGCAGTGACAGCAGAGCGACGGGGATACTTGATTTGATTCATTCCGATGTGAGCGGTCGGATGTCTCATGTTTCCTTGAGTGGATATGAGTACTATGTCTTATTCATTGATGATCACTCCAGGAGGACCTGGATTTATTTCTTGAAGACCAAGAGTGAGGTCTTCAAGCGGTTTCAGGAGTTTAGGGCTCTTGTGGAGACACAGACAGGTCGGAAGATCAAGTCCCTGAGGTCGGACAATGGAGGAGAGTACACCCTTGGAGAGTTTGTTGACTATTGTGCGGAGGCAGGCATTAGGAGGGAGTTCACTGTTCCTTACAACCCCCAGCAGAACGGGGTTGCGGAGAGGAAGAACAGATCCATTATAGGGGCTGCCAAAGCCATGATACATGATCAGGGGTTGCCATTGTTCTTGTGGGCAGAGGCCTGCAACACAGCTGTTTACTTGCAGAACAGGAGTCCGCATCGTGCCTTGGGGCACATGACTCCGGAGGAGGCTTTCTCTGGGAAGAAGCCTGATCTTGGTCATCTTCATATCTTTGGATGCATTACATACTCCTATATACCCAAGGAGAAGAGGACCAAACTAGAGCCCACCGCAGAGAAGGGTATCTTTGTGGGCTACAGTGAGACCTCAAAGGCCTTTCGGATTTACATTCCTGCACAGAGGAGAGTTGTTGTCAGACGGGATGTGAAGTTCGAGGAGGACAGGGCCTTTAGGAGGTCACGGGAGCTAGAGTATCTGGATCAGCCAGACCCTCAGCAGCAGTTGAGTCAGTCGCAGGGATCCAGTGGGCAGGGATCAGGAGGATCCGGAGGTACATCTATGAGGATGTCAGGTCCATCAGTGAGCAGTGGCTCGCCGAGCCAGAGGGGTGGTGCTCCGGGCAGCATGCAGAGCAGTTCACAGAGCAGTTCACTAGGGAGTCCACTGATGGACAGTTCACACGGTACCTCAGCTTCTACAGGTTCAGGTGCAGGCAGGAGGACAGCAGACAGACAGTCAGGAGTTCA
The DNA here is from genome assembly GCA_031772625.1 of Pinus tabuliformis. Lineage (NCBI taxonomy): Eukaryota > Viridiplantae > Streptophyta > Pinopsida > Pinales > Pinaceae > Pinus > Pinus tabuliformis. The sequence continues at coordinate 631,138,650 of CM062820.1, read as the reverse complement.
GGCTACTGATGGGGATGAGGAGGAGGAGTTTCATTCTCCTATGGGAGAAGCATGCTCAGGGAAGAGGAAGCCCAAGTGGCTTCAGGACACCTTGAGAGATGCCACATCTGTTGCTGAGCCGAAGAGGCCGGTCAGAGAGAGTAGACCACCTGAGAGATTTTGTAGCTATATGGCGATGGTGACCAGCATCCTTGACTCTGAGCCTTCTAGCTATGAGGAGGCAGCTAGCCAGCAGGTCTGGAGAGAGGCCATGCAGGAGGAGTATTCTTCTATCATGAAGAATGATGTTTGGGAGGTGGTGCCGAGGCCTGAGGGCAAATCCGTGGTTACTTCCAGATGGCTTTACAAGGTAAAGCATGCTGCAGATGGCAGCATTGAGAAATTCAAAGCAAGGTTTGTGGCTAGAGGGTTCTCACAGGTAGAGGGAGTTGATTATGAGGAGACCTTCGCTCCCGTGGCTCGATATACTTCGATCCGCTCCATTATATCGATAGCAGCAGAGATGGGTTGGAAGATCCACCAGATGGATGTGAAGACCGCATTTCTCAATGGCTTCATACAGGAGGAGGTGTACATTGAGCAGCCACAGGGCTTTGAGGTGCATGGGAAGGAGTCCCATGTGTGCAGATTGAAGAAGGCCCTTTATGGCCTGAAGCAAGCTCCCAGAGCTTGGTACTCCAGGATAGATGCATACTTGCAAGGGATGGGTTTCACAAAGAGTGAGGCAGATCCGAACCTTTACTTTATTGTGATTGGTGAGGAGCCTCTCATTCTGGTGCTGTATGTGGATGACTTGATCATTACAGGTGCAGAGAGACTCATAGAGCACTGCAAGAGAGATCTTGCGGCGGAGTTTGAGATGAAGGACATCGGCTTGATGCATTACTTTTTGGGTTTGGAGGTGTGGCAGGAGGAGGGGCATTTCTTCCTGGGGCAGGGGAAGTATATTGTGGACATCCTTAGCAGATTCCACATGGAGGATTGTAGACCCATGTCGACACCGATGATCACCAACTGGAAGAAGCTTCATGCTTCGGATTCCGAGTTGGTGGATCCCACATTGTACAGGCAGCTGATTGGTTCCTTGATGTATTTGGTCAACACCAGACCAGATATCTGTTTTGCAGTCAACACGATGAGTCAGTTTATGTGTGAGCCTAGGAAGGTTCACTGGGTGGCTGCAAAACACATTTTGCGGTACTTGCAGGGGACAGTGGATTATGGTCTGGACTACAGGCAGGGAGATGGAGTGAGATTGGCAGGATACACTGATTCTAATTGGGCAGGTTGTGCTTCTGATAGGAAGAGCACTTCAGGGTGCTGTTTTGGGTTGGGTTCAGCAGTAGTGTCATGGTTCAGCCGGAAGCAGCAGTCAGTAGCACTGAGTTCAGCGGAAGCAGAGTATATGGCAGCCAGTCTAGCTAGTTGTGAGGCCATCTGGCTTCGCAAGATGTTGTTTGGCTTATTTGGTCAGCCGTTGAGACCTTCAGTGATTTACTGTGATAATCAGAGTTGCATTAAACTCACGGAGAATCCAGCATTTCATGACAGGTCAAAGCATATCGGGATCAGATATCATTTCATCAGAGACCATGTTCAGAAGGGAGCTGTGAAGCTTGAGTATATTTCCACTGATGAGCAGGTTGCAGATATTCTTACCAAAGCCTTACCACGGGGCAAGCATGTCTACTTCAGAGACAAGATGGGTGTGGTGAGGAACACCTTCCTCGGTAAGAGGGAGTGTTGAAATTTGGTACCGAAGGACAGGTGGTTCCCTAAGGCTTTGATCTTTGGCCTAGGGAAAAGTGTTCAAAAGAATTTAATTTTTCTCCTAAAGTAACTTTATAATTTTTATAAAGTTAAATCTAATTTGAAAGTGACTTTAAGTGATAAAGTTACTAAGTCTAATTTTAAAGTGACTTTTATAAAGTCAATGAAAAATTAGAAAGGAAAAGTGACTTTGGAAATAAATGACTAAGTGGGTCTTTATTAAAGTGGGGTGAATTAAAAAATAGAAAGTGAGATTTAAATGAGCATTTAATCTCAGCCATTGATCTAAATCTATTTCAGCCATTGGATTTAGGGATCACCCAAAAGTCACTTAGGGTTGGGTTAAGGGAGGAAAAGGGGGAAAAGATCATTCATTCTTTCATGAGCAGATTGAGAGAAGGAGAGCAAGAGAGCAAGGGAGATTTCTGGGCGGTGTAACAGCAAAGCTGAAAGCGGTGTAACAGCAAAGCTGAAAGCGGTGTTACAGCAAAGCTGCAAGCGGAGTTACAGCAAAGCTGCACGCAGAGTTACAGCAAAGCTGAACGCAGAGTAACAGCAAAGCTGCACGCAGAGTTACAACAAAGCTGAACGCAGAGTAACAGCAAAGCTGCAAGCGGAGTTACAGCAAAGCTGAACGCAGAGTTACAGCAAAGCTGCACGCAGAGTTACAGCAAAGCTGAACGCAGAGTAACAGCAAAGCTGCAAGCGGAGTTACAGCAAAGCTGAACGCAGAGTTACAGCAAAGCTGCACGCAGAGTTACAGCAAAGCTGAACGCAGAGTAACAGCAAAGCTGCACGCAGAGTTACAGCAAAGCTGAACGCAGAGTAACAGCAACGCTGCACGCAGAGTAACAGCAAAGCTGCAAGCGGTGTCACAGCAAAGTTGAAAGCGGAGTAACAGCAACAGCAACGGTGTAACAGCAACGGCGTTTCAGCAAGGCTGAGATAAGTTGTAAAAGTCTGTTTGTTGATTTTTTGCTGAACATTTCTCCTACTGTAAAAAAAAGGCACTTTCCAGAAATAAAGAAGAGCTCTCAAACTGGTTTTCCCCAAGAGTTGTAGGGGGTTTTTCCAGGGTCAAGTTGACCAAAAATCACTGAGTTTAAATGTGTTTTAATGGCTATTTTAATTGCTGATTTTTTATTTCTGCAATTTCCAGCACTCTGAAAAAATTTCCAGAATTTGTGTTTTCAGCAATATTTATTTTTTCAGTCTGTTAAATGTATGGCTATGGGAATGGGCATTTAACTATATGGGAGAAATAAGGTGAAACTGAAAACCGGGGTGGGAAACAGAAAATTTTACAAGTCTAACAGCTAAAAACCCTCCATGTACTTTCTTATTTATTCCTTCCTACTTGTTCTGATTAATTAACAAGTTGTTTACCATGTAAATACTGAAAATAAACACAAGTACATGCTCAACACGTTAAAGATCATCAACTGAAGGAAACAGAAACAAACACACAAATGACACCATTATTTTTGGACTAATGTCCCCGGAAAATCCTAGTGCGGGAAAATCGGTGCAGCTATCTGAGGATTTGACTTATTAAGCAGTTTCAAAATACAATTTGGGTGCCAAATGCGGCTCACCCAACAGAGAAAAATCTCAGCAATAGTACCTCTCCTTCGGAGACAGATGCTACCGCTGAAACCCCGGATAAACACTCCAGCAGCTCCTCAGCTCCAATCTGCCCCACGAAAAACCCCAGCGTTAGCCTCTAGGGATTGTGTCAGCCTCTTCTGCGCTCTGCGTCAGCTTTCCTGGCAGTTCCGGCAATTCCCGGCAGTTCTGACTGTTCCCGACAGTTTCGTCTTCTGCCCTCTGTGTCAGCTTTCCCGGCAGTTCCGGCTGTTCCCGACAGTTCTGTCTTCTGCCCTCTGTGTCAGCTTTCCTAGCAGTTCCGACTTCTGCGATCTGCGTTAGCTTTCTCAACAGTTCCGGTTTCTGCCCTCTGCGTCAACTTTCCTGGCTGTTGTGCTGATCCTCTCGGCACTATCTCTGCCTCTCTGCTTTTGTATTCACTGCCCCTCAGCGGCAACTCCAGATCACTCTCTCAACTTTCTCAGCAAACCCAGCCCCAGAAAGTCAAAATCTTGATCTCTTGGTTGTTCTCGAAGTGACCCTCAAGCCTCCTCTTATACTTTTCTCGTTGATAGATCAACGATCGAGATTAAGTCCCTAATCAACGGTTAAGATTAGATCTGGCTTGATCCATGACTTTTGGACCATTCTAACACAGTTTTATATTAATTCACATTAATATTTTAATTTCCCTAAGTTTAGACTTAGGGACTGCATTAAAAATATTAATTATTTTAATCTCTCAAACTGTTTAGAATCTGCCCAAACCTTTTCGGCGTATTAGGGATCTCATGTGCCTTAGCCTCTCCACCAAATTTCGTGGCTAGAGCACATACGATGCTACCCCAAATCAACACGCTGGCCCTCACTGCCTCTGCGCAACGCCTGGCTGCCTCTGCGCAACGCCTGGCTGCCTCTACATGGCCTCTAGATGGCTCTGCGTCAACCTCTCCGTTTTTTGCGCTGATCCTCCCGGTACTAACTCTGCTTCTCTGCTATGTATTCACTACCCCTCAGCTACAACTCAGATCACTTCACTCAATTTCCTTAGCAAACCCTACCCAGAAAATCGAGTTCTTGATCTCTCTCGGTGTGTTCTCCAACTGACCCTTAAGTCTCCTCTTATACTTTTCTCGTTGGTCCATCACGACTGAGATTAAATCTCTAATCAACGACTAAGATTAGATTTGGCTTGATGCATGACTTTTGGACCATTTTAACCCAGTTTTATATTAATTCACATTAATATTTTATTTTTCCTAAGTTTAGACTTAGGAACTCCATTAAAATTATTAATTATTTTAATCTCTCCCAAAATTGTTAGATTCTGCCCAAACCATTTCTGGGTCTTTTGGAGATCTCATGTGCTTTAGCCTCTCCACCAATTTTCATGGTTAGAGCACATCCGATGCTACCTCAAATCAACACTCCCTCTTAGCGAGGACTATGCTCTAGTAATACTCCTCACTGAGTATTACCCTAATCATCCAGCATCGGTCCCTGTGTTGATGTTAGGCCTTCCCGTCCAACATCCTCTGCACTGCTGTATCATGTACTGCTACCCATGGCCCTGCCGCTTCCATTGCTGCATCTGTACGACAGCTCCCTCTGCATCTGTGCTGCTGCCCATGGCCCTGCCACTGCCATTGCTACATCTGCACTACATCCCCTCTCATCATGCTACATCGTGTTGCGCATAGCACTGCCACTGCTAACTACTGCGTTGCAACTTAGTTATTGAGAAGTAAGTAACTGATCCTCCCAATTCTAACATCTCAGTCAGGCTAGAAACACTCCTGATGTTGAAGCTCCCTCTGTCGCTGACAATTGCTCCCTTTACTGACCTCTGCGCTGCTGCAACAACTCCATGCATCTCGCACTGCTGCCTCATGCTGTCTCGGGACTCCTGCACTGTAGCACTCTCTGTCGCTCCATCCGCATCCATCTCTACCGACATCTGCTAGTTCTGCTACTTCTCTTCGGGGTTCCTATAGCCAGGTATAACCCAAGAGGTTGGGTACCTCGAGGATCCTGCCCCTCATCGCTTGTAGTCCGTCTGACTACAGCTCAATGTCTCCCCACTTCCTCTCAAGTGGCACATGAGCACTCATGGCACAGTCGTCATCTGTCTCCACTTCTTTCTCCGCCCTTGCTGGCGTTGCCTTGGTCTCAGAAGCCTCTCCCTTGCTCTTCTTCCTAGGACACTGGTTCGCATAGTGACCTAGTTCCCCACAGTGGAAGCACTTGACCTTGGAGAGGTCCTTCTTCTTCCATTTCTCTTGCTTTCCCGCAGATGCTAGAGCAGCATCCTCCTCTTCCTCTTTCTTGATTCTGACCCCCTTACCGCTACTCCTTGCCTTGGTTAGCCATCTGATCTCTTCTTGACGAAGAGTCGCCCACAGTTCCTCCCAATCCGGAAGGTTTGACCTGCCCAGTAAGCTCTGGACAAATACCTCCCAGTCCTCTAAGACTGCGTTTAGTGCGGTCCTCACCAACATCTCCTCATCCGACGTGGCCCCTATGGAAGTCAGTTGGTCCCGGATCTCTGTCAATCACCCGAGGAAGATATCTATCTGCTCTCCCCTCTGCATCTGGTATGACCGGAGCTGATTTTCTAGAAGCATCTTCCTCTACACGGAAGTATGCTGATACAACATCGTCAGGGCATCCCACATTTCATTTTCCCTACCCTTCTCGGCAATATGTGGTACCACATGATCCTTGACCCTGTCAAGGATGATGCACTTAGCCTTGGCCATTGCCTCTTCGTACTTCTCATTTTCAGCCGGGTCAACTGGGATCGCTATCATTTTCAAGGCAAAGTGCTTGATGCGATACCTATCTAGAATGGACAAGATCCTGGCCTTCCAGACTACGAAGTTGGAAGCTCCGTCCAGTCTATCTTGATCTCTCAGCCCATTCACTGCCATTTCGCTGCTCCTCTTTCGACTCTTTCGAGTCTCTCTACTTCCCTCCTGGAAGTCCTCTGATCGACTCCTGCTGAGTCTCTCAACTTCCTGTCTGGAAGTTCTTGGTTTGACTCCCTCTGAGCCTCGATTTCCCTTTTGGAAACCCCTTTGCCAATGTCGAGATGCCCCACTCGATCGTTTGTGCAATTGCACCACTGATTCGGATTTCTTGGCTAGAAATCCTCGACAACAACTCCCTCCTCCTTGGTCTTGCCCTGTTAGGTATTGTTTTGACCACAGTACCCCACCAGCTTCGCTCCGCAACTCACCCACAACCTCCTATGCCTCAGCAATCTGAAGGTCTGAGCCTCTAGGCTCTGCACAATCCCGCACCAGCAAAATCTGCACCTCCTAGCCACAGCGTCGATCCTTCCTGACTGAGAAAGATGACCGGTCACTACGTAGGTCAGATCTGCTCCTCTCTGCCTCAGTGTTGATCCTCCTCCTGGCTCAAACTGGTGACACAAGCTCTTTACGTCACCCCTTCCTTGCTGCTTTCTACTAGGAACAACTTCTGTCACTCGGGAGAACTGTTTCTGCTGTTGTTGCTCTGCTCAATTGGTGCCTTCAGTTATTCTGTGATCTGCAACCACGCTCTGATACCATGTTGGAATTTCTAAGTTTAACCTGTTAGCTATGCTGCCCGGGTTCCCAAACCCAGGGGTGGGTTCTCGAACCCGTCTCGTGTTCTCGTCCCCATGTTCCGGGTGCTAGAACGGGTACCTCTGAGAAGAACCCTGAAGAACCCGATTCTTCTTGAAAGAACCCGAGACTTCGAAATCATAAATCGGGTTCTTTTGATACATCGGAAAGGATTGCAAAGTGTTGATGTAGATGTAATATTCCCAACACAAATATACTCAATTTTCTCTTAAAATTTCCGAGTTTTTAATTGAGTTTCAACGAGTCTTAATTGAGGCATTTTATCAAATAGTTGAGGACAACTGCTGTAGATGTTGGTTTTATATTTTCTCTCAAGTGACATGGACAGGGGTCATTGCAACAATGGGAAAATGCCTCAAAATAACTAGACAACTTATTTATAAACTTAGAATTAGACTTTCACTGCTGTTACAACTTAAAATGATGAAAAATTCTGAGCATAAACAACCATGCAATTAACTAGACACCAATAGATGTAGTGAAGGTCAAAACCTAAGTTGCACAAAATGGGGAAACAGGTACAGGTTTCTGAAACGGGCACGGGTAAGAAACGTGACCCCCCAATTTTGGAAACGGGGAAACGCAATATATATATATATATATATTATATATATATATATATATATATATATATATAAAATTAGGACATTTAAGAAATATGTGCAATCATAAATCATATATGATACATTCTAATTTATTACATTATGATTAAATTGTCAATTGTCAATGCATAAACTATAAGTCTCTAAATTTACATCACATTTACTCATGAATGATCACATAATGAAAATAGCAATATCCAAAATCAGCCACTAGAAATTTCTAATTTCTTGTCTTGTGCTTGATTGGGAGTCTCCGACTCTCCTCCTACAAAGTCGAACGACCTTTGTGCTCTTGATTATTGGGAGTCAACCCTTCATTGAGAGCTTGGTTCTCTTGATTAAATACAAGTTCCATACCCTAGTACATGAAAAAATCCAATGGAAACATTGCAAACCCCCCAATCTTGAAATCCAAAAAATAGATAAGTTTGCTGGATTTTGAGTGAGATCTAAAATTCTACTTTCTCCATATGAAATCCAATGAGGGCGAAACCACTCTCAAACACCCTGATTCATTTCATGGTAATGTAAAAAATTTAAGTAAAAGGATGAAAATGAAAAATAAAGAGAAATGTCACTTTTACTTTAAGAATTTAACATTACCATGAACTGCATATCAACACTAGGGCCATAGGCTTGAACACTAGGCTGCCCCACTAAAAAATGTTCTCTTTTTTTATAACTTGAGAGGGCATCTAGAAGCATCCACAAGATATTTTAGTCGCCCAATAAAAAATTAGAAGTGAAAAAAAAAAGAGAAGAAAAAATCAAGTTAGAAAAGGAAACTCCACCGTACGGCCTGGAAACGCATTTCCGGATGTACTGGCCACATTTCCTCCTCGAGAAATGGGCCAGTATGGCCGGAAACAAGTTTCCAGGCTATACGGTATGAGTTTCCTCGTTTCTGTTTCATTTCCGGTCGAAAACGGACCCTTCTCTCAACGTTTCCTGCAACTTAGGTCAAAACGGTGGAACCTACTAGCATTACAGCAGTATATAAATGGAATATCAACCTTTAAAAAATAGATCTTCAACCATTAAAATCAGTCTTCTACATCAAGATGGATCAGCAATAACATAGCTTGTTTCTCTGAAAAATCGTTGTTTAACAAGGCAAAGTCTCATATTGTTTAAGACAAAATTTCCCAAATTTTACAATGCCATTGCGAAGGAAACATTTGAAACATGTTCCATCTGATAAGATCTTAAACTTGTTGATTGTCAGAGCTTCTGCAATTAACTTGATTTCTTGAGTAGGCAAGCTGCTATAGGATTTGGCAAAAATCTTTAAATCTGGATAGTGAATAAGGATACAAAAATTTGGCTATATTATCTCTTGAAAGAGGATATTCGATTAGCCTTTAACCTCTGAAATCAATAACGGTTAAATCATAACTATTTTAGTTTTCTTGTTAAAGTTGAAAAATATACAAATTCATATATAATATAATTTATAAATATAATATTTATATCTTATATATATAAAGTATAATATACCCTTGATGAACCCATGCACCCTGTTTCAAAAAATGACGTACCCGTCCCCGAACCCATGTTTCCTGGCAACAAAGCCCGTTAGAAATTCTTCTTGTACTCTCTGGTTTATTTCTTCCAACTTGTTTAATTACTTCACAAGTTATTTACCATGTAAATACTAAAAATAGACACAGGTATAGTATCAACATCTACAGATCATCAATGAAAGAAAACAAGCACACAAGTGACACTGTTATTTTGGGACCAATGTCCCCAGAAAAACCCAATGCGGGAAAACCGGTGCAGCTATTCAGGGGTTTTATTATTATGCGGTTTCAAAATACAACATGGGTGCTAGAAAATTGCTCACCCAACAGAGAATGCCCTCAGCAGTAGTACCTCTCTCATCGAAGATAGATATTCCGGCTAAATCACTGGATGAATGATCCCACAACAACAATGCAACTTCTTCTGCTCTGCATCACTCTGATAGGAATTGCGTCACCCTATCTGGCTCTTTAGTTCCCAGTCTTCCCCGAAAAATCTCCCAATGCTGCCTCTAGGCCTTGCATCAGCCTCTCTGGCCCAGCGTCAGCCTCTCTGGGCCCATCGTTAGCCTCTTTGGGCTCTGCGTCAGCCTCTGTAGCCTCAGCGTCTCACACGCAAGCCCTCACTAGCTTTGCGCAGCTACCTGCTACCTCTACATGGCCTCTAGCTGGCTCTGCGTCATCTCTCCAGCTTCTGACGCTGATCCCTCCCGGTACTAACTCTACCTCTTTTGTAATGTATTCACTGCCCCTCAGCTGCAACTCAGATCGCTTCAC